>CM041633.1:38683857-38827448 GCA_023333625.1 Bothriochloa decipiens | reverse complement strand
TAGTGAAAGTGGGAGATTGCTGGGCAAAAATCCTAAATTGCATCGATGATTGCCTCCAGTGAAAGTGGGAGATTGTTCGGTCTTTACGATAAAAACTATTAGCCGGGGTCTATATATTGCAGGTGCAAGGAGCTGTGGTTGAGACATTCCATGACCTAGAAGATGCCACAGCCTCTTTGTGTCCCTATATTTGTGGGCGCTCAAGCTGCCGCTACTGTTGTTCTTCCACTCGCTGCACAAGCGGTGCTAGCATACCGGTGTCACCGTGTTCCATTACTGCACATATGGATACTGTGGAAATGCCGCTGCTCTGCTGTGGCCTTGATCAAAAATGAATGTGAGATTCACGTAACATGTATGTACGACTACTTCCAGTGCATCCATGTGCTCTTCTTCCGCTTCACTGCACATCTAGTGGTAACGATCCATGATTATCTACTCGCTTGTTATCTTGGGAGAAAAATATATCACTACGACAAATTACTTGATCTTTGTCGATTCCAGAGGCCCCTTTAGTGTCAGATTTTGAACTGGCATTACCTAATCAGCACTGATATGGGGCTGGCATCAGTGCCGGCAGCTCTTTTGGGCAAATTTTTTTTTCAAATGTGGGGAAGCTGCCACTGAGCTAGCGCAAGCCGTAGTATTTTTTGCGTGAAAATTACGCGCTTCACGCTTGTAGGATTCGAACCTGCTACCTCCCCCTCGCGCGTCTCCTACTCTACCACTACATCTCATAGTCATTTGTGTCTATATTCCATTTTGGTTCCCCACATATTATATCAAACTGAATGTAATTTACTTTTTAAAGGCTCTAAACGAATCCAAATTAAAAAGTTATCAACTATAGATTTTCATAACTTTTTAAGATCTACACTTTTTATTTAGAAAGTTTTTCTATTCGAGGTCATTTACAAAATTTAAAATTTAAATTTGATAAATTCAAACGCATGTTTAGCATGGCAAGATGGACGCAAATGAAAAAGTTTTTAACTATAAAGTTTTATAACTTTTCAAGATCTACAAGCACTATTTTGGGTGTTTTTCCATCTGAGGTCTTTTGAAAAGATCATATTTTGAATTTTTAAAATTCTGACGCAGTTTAGCATGGCAAGATGAACTCAAATGAAAAAGTTTTCAACAACAATATTTCGTACCTTGTCAAGATCTACAAACCTTATTTTAACCATTTGTTCATCTGACGAAGAAATAATGTCGTTGTTCACAAAATCTATATATCACTTATATGGTTCATAGAGTTTTCTAAACTATAAGAGAGATATGTAAATTTTATGAACAATGTTACTTTCACTTTGTTATATGCAAAAATGATCAAAATAGGAATTGTAGATCTTGATGAGTTATACAACTCTTATGTACATGATCTCTTCAACCGAGACCATTTGATGTTTCAAAAATGTTGTTTAAACTTATGTAGATCTATGAGCCGGCACTAATGACCCACATCAGCATCGGTTCATGTTGCGAATCGGCACTGATGTGTCGATCCATTATTAGTGTCGGTTCGTCTTACGACCCGGCACTGACAACCCATTATCTATGTTGGGTCGTGTTACAAACCGGCACTGATGACTCGAGAGACACATCAGTGCTGGTTCTAACCTTATATTGCCACATCAGTGCCGGTTCGTTTACCAACTAGCACTGATGTGCCAAAATAGGCTATAAATGCTGGTTCTTTAAATTTTAGCACTGATAAGGTTCCCCTCTAACTTTCAATACCGAATGAAACAACCCCTTAGTCACTTCAAAGCGGCTCTCACGTTGCTTTTGTCAATGTGGCATGTAGGCCCTGTAAAAATGATTGAACGAGGTTACCATTCCCTAGGCCTCAGTTGCATGTTATGTAGAGCTCGAGAACAACCCTGGCGTGGCGTACGAGTCAAGAGGATTACAACCAAATCATAGATGCAATCTATCCTTATACATCTTGGTACACAGAGTACAAGACAAGGTAGTCAGGATATTCTACAAGATCCTAACTGACCTCTACAAGGAAACAAATACCGGCCGACCTCTATAAGGAAACCAATATCGTCTAGCACCCCCCTCAATCTTAGTCACTATGAAGGTTAAGATTGAAACAGAATTGTTTCATTTTCGCTGCACTGATAGGTTTAGTAAAACCGTCCACCACTTGATCCCCAAATTTGATGAACCTGATTTCAAGAAACTTCTGTGCAAACTGTTCCCGCACAAAATGAAAATCAATCTAATTATGTTTAGTCTGTGCGCGGAAGATAGGATTCACTGAAAGGTACTTTGCCCCAAGGTTGTCACACCACAAACGTGCCATTGGAGGATGATGATTGCCAAGTTCAGTCAATAACTTTTCACCCACATCATCTCAGAAGTTGCTAGCCAGCGACTTTTATTCTGCTTCCGTGCTAGACCGAGAAACAGTGGCTTGCTTCTGAGCAGTCCAAGAAATCAAATTGCTGCCAAGAAACAGCACAAAACCACCTGTTGATCTCCGATCGTCCACTCAACCTACCCAATCCGCGTCTAAGAAGGCACTGACTAAGGTGGAGCACGACCTCTGAATCTTCAAACTCGTGTCACAAGTCCCCTAAACATAACGAAGAATTCATTTCACAGCACTCTAGTGAACCGTAGCTAGAGCACGTAAAAATTGACAAACCTTATTGACCGAGAAGTACAAATTAGGGCAAGTGAGAGTAAGATATGGTAGTTCCCCAACTACACTTCTGTACCTCATCGCATCATGAGGCCCAAGTTTGTTACCATCAACCACACTGAGCTTCTCTGAAGTGGACAAAGGTGTGTCAATAGGCTTGCATTGGAGCATACCAATCCGGGTGAGAATATCCATAGCATAGCGTTGCTGAGATAGATGTAGGCCATCGTCAAATGGTTTTACCTCAATGTCGAGGAAGTAATGTAGATGCCCAAGATCCTTCAGTGCAAAATCATGCTGCAAATCCTTGACTAGAGCATCAGTAGCAGCTACAGAAGAAATTGCAACAACAATATCATCAACATAAACAAGCACAAAAAAAGCATTCTGAACATCAAGTTGCCAAAGTGACCACCCTCTCAAAACTACAATAGGGAGAATGAGTCGAATTTCATAGTCAATTCCATAGCACTGCTTGTACCCTTTGGCTACCAACCGTGCGTTATACCTATCGACAGTCCCATCAGCTTTCATTTTAATCTTATACACCCATTTACACCCAATTATGTTCTTGCCTTTTGGACGAGGTACCAAGTGCCAAGTTTTGTTCTGGAATAGAGCTTGATATTCATCATCCATTGCCGAGACCCATTTGGAATTTACCATGGCTTCATTCAGGTTGGTTGGTTCTGTTGTTGAAGAAGCAACAATGTTGCACCACCTGATTGTGCCATCAGTATATTGTTTTGTCTGAATGATACCTCTTTGTAGACGAGTAATCGGTCCTTGAGCAAGCACAGTGTCAGAGCCCACCACTGTGGCTTCAGTCATCATTGCCGCATTGGATCCTCCAGACGGCATAGTGGATCCTGACAGATCCAATCCCCCACCGTGCGGATCCAGATGCGGCTAAGGCGAGGCCGTGCTAGACGGAGACGGGGCAAAGTGTGCCATAGAAGATCAAGTTGGGGATGTCGAGCCAGACGTGGATGAGCCGTCCTAGCCACCACCTGACAACTGAATCAGATCGGTTGCCGATCTCGAGGATGATATGACGACGTCGGTAGGTGGATCAGCACCGTGTTCAGCATCGGCATAGTCTAGATCCGGGCACATGAAATAACACCCAGATGTAGTGGTTTCTCCTTCGTTTGTGTCAGACCCCAAAATTTCTATTTTGGGATGTGAACTGAAAACACTAAATAAACTAATGGATTTATTAATTTCTTTAAAATTAGCCAAGGTTTTATTCTTTTGTTATCATTATAAAATGATGAAAAGTGTGGCTTTATAAAACTTTTATGAAGATAATAAAGATGGGTTTGTGCTTCGTGCCTTGCTTTGTTTTGCTGGTGTTTGAAAAAGAATTTCTAAAACCGGAACAAGACAAGGCTAGGTTCTTCGCAGTAAGAAAATAAAGCTTCAAAAACCTAAGTTTGCCTCAAGAAGGTTTTGAGCAAACGATTTTGAAAAAATCCTTTGTCTTGCATAGATAGAGAAAGAGCCTTTTTTTCCTCTATAATGTTGGCCGTCGCTCTAGCTAGACACCATCCTTCACCTAGCTCTTGCAGGCCCAGGTCAGTCTCTAGTCATCCCTGGCTTGCCCTAGCCAACCATAGCTTTCCTTAGCTTGCTCTAGCCACCCTTGACCTCAACTGGCTAGCCTTGGCCAACCACGGCCAGCCCCAGCCAGCCATAGCCACCCGGCCAGGCCAGCAGTAGCGGCAGCCGGCCACCAGTGGCCAAACTTGGCCATCAGTAGTATAGCAAGGCCAGCAGCAGTCTAGTCTAGCAAATCTTTGCCATCCTCTAAGACATCCTAGCTTGCTTTGTCCAGCTCCTACCTAGCTTGGGCCACCTCTAGCATCACCCAGCCTCATCTAGCCAACTCTGGCCAGCCACAACCACTTGTGGCCACTCCCAGCCAGCCACGGCCAACTTCGGCCATCCACAGCACGTGGCAACCAGCCAGCAATAGCCAAGCCTGGCCATCGGTGGCCAAAGGCCAGCCTGTGCAGCTAGTAGGTCACCATTGGCCTAGTAAGCACAGCCGCGCCGCGGCCTGCCCAGCTTCGCCCACGCTCCATCTCTGCCAAGTGGGCCCCACTCCTCGGTCCCACGCGTCAACCCCCAGGCCGTCCCTCTACTCCGCATCACGCGGAGGCGAGCCGCCGCCGCCTAATCGGCCCTGGGTGCGCATCCTGAGGTTCCCCTACACCTATAAAGCTCCTAGTCACCAAGGAGAGCCATGCCGCCAGCTGGAGCTCTAACCCTAGGGCGCCACCTTCACCACCGCCGTGACGAGCTTAGAGCCGCCACCATCAATCTCCTCGACCAGCGAGTCCTCGACGACAAGAACACCTCGACGAACCGCATGGAGGTGAGGAAGCCGTGGACCCTGTCGCGCTCTCTCTCTACGTCCCTAGCGCGTCCTCACCGAGGCAGTGCCACCACCGCTGCTCCACTCCCTCACGTGCGCCGTCGTTACCGACCCGCCTTCCGACCCCAGCCGCACGATCCAATCTGGACGGCCTAGATTAGATCGTGGGTACCGGTCAACCGCGAGTCAACCCGCCCCCCGTCTGCCGACATGGCAGCCACGTGTGTGCCACGTGTGTGCCATGCCAGCGCTACGTGTGCGCTGACTGCATCAACGCGGTCAGGCCGCCGACAGCCTTGGCACTTTTGTAGAAAAGTCCCTGGACTTTTTAGTATTTGAGATTTAGTCCACCGCAGTTCAAAAGAGGCTGCTGATTTTACAGTTTGAACCCAGAAGCCATTGGTATTTATGCTTTAGGTCCAAAATAGGTTTTATTTCAGTTTAAATTGTTTTTTAATATGAAAATAGTTTTGTTTATTTATAGTTTTGCCCCTAACCTTGTTTTAGCCATAATTTTTACGTTTTAACTCCGTTTTTAGCAAACTTATACTTTTTGGAATCGTATTGACATAAGCTACGTGATTGTAGTGACATTTACCATGTTCTAGGCTTTTCAAAATGTGACTTATTTTTGGGTTAGAATAATGATCTATCAATGCCTTTCGAACATGCGAATAGCCTAGATCCAACGATAGCTCCTTTGTTGGTCACTCTTACGCTCTCGTGATCGTAGTAACAAGCTCTACCACGTAGACCTCTCTTTCTTCAGTGTTTCTTTTGATTGATGTTTGTTCTTAGCTTTGTCTGTTTGTGTTGCTTGTTTGCTATGAATAGACGAAGAGCAGTTCATGAATGCTGAAGATCGGGAGATAAGGACTGACAAGTGCAATTGGAATTGGAGACCAAGAGTTCTTCGACAACCAGGATTAGCAGGTTCATCATGAGGGCTTTGAATGAGGCAAGTATAGTTGGGACCATCCTTGTTACCTATTCACTATAAACACTAAAATCATATGCATGTGTCTTTTTGCTACCCTATTAGGATTACCTAGTTGTGAACACTTGTTTACCATGATAACTCGGGATGTTGCATTTGGGTAGTATGTTGCTAGCGCAAATCTTTAACCATGATCATGTACGCTGGTGTAATGAATAAGTGATAACCATGATCATGGCTCTGGTTTTAGCTCAGTAAGAGGACCTTTACTAGTTAGCTAGGGGTGCCGAGTTGGGTATACGATAACCTCTGTCCTTATGAGTATAGCCGAGAAGGCATGTGCCATATTGGAAGGGGGTTCCTACATCTGATGATCTGGCAGTCCTAATTAGTTAGACGAACCTTTGAAAGGCTTCATAGTGAACCCTGCCGGCTTTCTTTGGTAGTGAACTACGAGGTCGATGGGCCTCGGGCAAAAGGGTAAATCACGGCTCACAGTGAAAGTGTACACCTCTGATCAGATTTTAAATCAATATATTGTCTGTGCCCATGGTTACGGGTGGCCTGGAAAACTGAGGGAATCTATTATGTTTATTTTTTGGTTTATGTGCAATTCATTCATTCAGCTATATCTTGTCATCATGTGGTTATGGGGATGATACTACCTTGTTGATGCTAATTGCCAAACTTATTATATTACTAAAAGCTAAATGCAGTTAACCATGTTAGCTATTTGTGCCTCATGAACCCTTGGTTATACTTGCTAAGTACGGTTGTGTACTTACGCTTGCTTTACTTTCAATTTTGGAAAATCCCGGATGGGTAACACATCAAGGCTGGAGTGAGGACTACAGTAATGAATATTAGGCTTGATGTTCACCAATCGACTTCGTCCCTGTGGTTGAAGCCTCTGCGAGTGTGCTAGTTATTTTATATTTGTCAGACTATATGTGAGACAATGTAATTAGTATTTGTTCGCTATGTAATAAACATTGAGATGGTATTGTTTATCAATTTGTCGACTTATGTGTGTGACTTCCGGGGGCGCACATAAGGCTTTTATATTTTGTCTTTAAAATTGGGGTGTGATAGTTTGCAAGCGCGGTTGATCCTTTTTCAGCCAAATTTTCTCTTGCATCACCATGAGTACATTGGTCATGAAAATTTGCACTCCCAAAGCTACTATTAGGATTCAACAAGGAATTAGGCAAAACAAAGATCTCAGCCCGCAAGCATGCAGCGGCATTTGCATGGAGGGACACAAAGGGAAAAACATGTTCGTCGAAGACAACATCTCGAGAGATATAAACACGCCCTTCAGCGGGGTCCAGGCACTTGAAACCTTTGTGTATGTTACTGTACCCCAAGAACACACACCTCTTTGATCGAAATTGAAGCTTGTGAGCATTCTAGGACCTAAGGTTCGGTCATACGGTGCAGCCAAACGTGCGCAAGAAGCTATAAATGGGAGCATGACCATAGATGCCTTCAAAAGGAGTATCACCACCAGTTATTCTTGATGGCAAGAAATTGATAATGAAAATAGCAGTTAGGAAATCTTCATCCCAAAATAACAGAGGCATGGGATAGTAGAGACAAACCCATCTCGACAATGTGACGGTGTTTGTGTTCAGCAGACCCATTCTGTTGGTGAGTGTGTGGATAGGAAACTTTGTGTGCAATGCCAACTCTATTGAAGGAGTTAAAGGCTTGATATTCCCCTCCCCAATCAGTTTGTATGGCTCGGATTTTTCTATTGAATTGGCATTCTACTAGGTTTTAGAAATTATGAAAACATTGGAATACTTCAGACTTGTGGCGTAGGAGATAGATCCAGGTGTATTTGCTATAATCATCGATGAAACTCACATAATAATCATGACGTCCTAGAAGTAGGCGCTGGACCCCATACATCCGAAAACACAAGATCCATAGGGTGAGATGAAACACTAGTAGAACGATCAAAAGGCAATTAATGGGCTTTGCCTTGTTGGCAAGCATTGCACACACTTTTATTATTGTTTGACTCTTTGACAAAAGGAAGCTTATGGCGACCTAGGACCTATTGCACCACAACTTGTGACGCATGACCTAACTTAGAGTGCCATAGTGAGCTAGACGCCTTCACCACACCAAGCCACTATTTATTCAATGATTCTTATTTATTCAATGACTTCAAAGGATTGATTCCCCCTTCACATCTTCCTTGCAGGAGGGTTTTCTTCATCGCTTGCCCCTTAACACAAAAATGGGTTGGATGAAATTCAAGGTATACATCATTGTCACGAGTAAACTGATTGAAAAAACAAGACTTTTACTTGATTTAGGTACATGAAGAATATTACGTAGATGGAATTTACTAGTTGGGAAATGCAAAGTACTATGACCAATGAATTCAATCTCCATATCTGATCCATTGGCCGCATGCACCTGATCTCCGCCGGAGTAGCGATCATGCACGGTCAACTTCTCCAGCTCTCCAATAATATGATCGGTTGCACTCATGTCCATATACCAGTTGGTGTCCACTCCATATGAACCAGTGGATGCAGTGGAGGTAGATTTTTGAGGAGGACCTATGAAAGAGGCATTGAACCTCTTGAAGCAGCGGATGATGGCGTGTCCTTCCTTTCCGCACAGCTAACAGAAAACACGAGCCTGGAAACTCCCTTGGGGGTGCCCACCGTTGTGGCTGCCCTTGCTACCACGGATGAACCCAATGCATCCACCTCCGTCTTCGCCGCCATCGCATGACGAGTTGTTGCCGCTGCCACAACCTCCCTTGGCAGCAATGTTGGCGGAGGATTGTTGATTGCCGCCACCATGCTTGATCTCGTAGCGCTGCTCAAAGCTCACCAGCTGGGTAAAGAGCTCGGCCAATGATATGGGTTTGACTCTAGTGGTGATCACGGAGACCACAGATTCAAGCCCGACATCCAATGTAGTGAGGATATAGGATACAAGTTCATCTTCTTTGAGCTTCTTCCTGGTTGACGCCATGTCATCTGCCCGCCCCTTCATCTTCGTGAAGTACTCACTCATGGAGGATGTACCACTGGAAGTAGTCGCGAGGGCCATCCGTGTGGAGATGAGGCAGGCGCTACTCTAAGGTGCATACTTCTCTTCAATGGTGGCCCACGCAGTAGCCGCCATCACTTTCTGTCGAGACTTGAGTGAGGATATCCCATCCAAGATTGGACCCTTCACGATCCAGGTTCCATACTCTGGATTCTCCACCGGTGGCTCCTCTTTGGGCTCTTCTCCTTCAGCCGGCTTCTTCCCTTCCTTTGGAGGAAGGAATTCTTTGGGCCCTTTGCCATCGGCGCGATGAATTCAGCGAGACGTGCTCCTCGCAGCATGGAGGTGACTTGAGCTTTCCACAGCGCTTGATTGCTGCAGGTTAGCTTCTTGCTCAGTGGGAGGAGGAAGATCCCGAGAGAGGAAGCAGTAGGCATAGTGGAGGACGAGGAAGCGAAAGCCATTGAGATCCGCTAGGATGCAGGCTCTTGATACCATGTTAAAATGATTGAACGAGGTTACCATTCCCTGGGCCTCGGTTACATGTTATATAGAGCTCGGGAACAGCCCCCGGCGTGGCGTACAAGTCAAGCAGATTACAACCGAATCATAGATACAATCTATCCCTATACATCTTGGTACACAGGTTACTTAGAGTACAAGACAAGGTAGTTAGGATAATGTACAAGATCCTAACCGACCTCTACAAGGAAACCAATACCGGCCGACCTCTACGAGGAAACCAATACCATCTAACAGGCCCCACATGTTAATTTTTATCATACCGTCCTTTTATTGAATATTTGATCTCCTAAAGCCTTCCATAATGTGAAAGTGAAGCCTGCAAAAATTAGCCCCACGATAATAAAAATCAGGATCAAATTCTTCACAGCCTAGAACGTGTAACCATAACTTGCTGTGAAACAACAGGCCAGCATACCCCTACGCACATCATTGAGTTCACGTGATCTTTGTGCGTCCCTCAGATGTTAAAAACTTGAAACTGAAAGCACATCGAATAAGTAACTGCTCAAGTAGCTCTTTGACCCAAGCTTCATAATAGCTTTTCATTTTATCTTTAAAGAGGTTAGAGAAGGGGAATCAAAATAACGGAGCCACCCAGATCCACCTTAAAACAGAAGTAACATTGCTAGTCTAGACATTTTCGTTTTGTATCCTTTATATGGAAGTCAAGAGCCCAAGGTTCATTCCCTTGACTCATACTCATGACAGATTCTTTTGCATTTGTCCACAAGAAATTGAACAAATAAAAGCTGCCTAGTTGACATAATTCTTGCATGCAATTGTAAGGTTTATCTAGTTTCTTTAGAATTGTGGAAAGTCATGAAATGGAGGACCAGCATCAAGCGATGAAAACACACTCTAACTAAAGTGATGCTCCAACACCATCTCCATTTCAGGGGTAACTCTAGCCACATACTATGATGGCCTAAATGATCTCAAAAGAGACGATTTCAATAAAAAAGTTTTAGATCTTATATAGCACTATGACTTTAGTCTCCATCCAATTTATTTGAAGAAACTAAAATAAGTGAATTCCATTATCTCAAACTAAAAAAAGCTACTCATGATAAGATAATGATCTGGTCAAAAGCTACAACTTTGATATAGACAAAAATGAGAAAAATATAAAAAATGAAATTCAAATCACATAACGTTAAAATGATTATTAACACACTTTTAAGGATTCCAAATAAAAATATTGTCAACTAGAAAGTACTAGGTCCCATTGATAGGTACAATTCTGTTGTGTACCATGTCAACATCGTAGGCCATTTAGTTAAAAACAAAATATTTGGTCAACTAAATTATAAAATGATCTCAAATAAAAAGTTATCAACTTCAAAGTTATACAACACATCGAGTACAATCATGATAGGTAGTTCATCTTTATGCAATGTCATACTAAATAAAAGTTATTATTTGTTTCTACAAGAGGAAAAATGAGAGAAAGAAACTGACCACCTAATTTGCACATGGCCCTTACTGGGCTCTGAAACCAAATCATGTCAGAAACCACCACATGAAGTGGTCAGGGGGTATCTTGCTGGCATTGAAATGATTTCTGGTATTGGAAGAGTGGCATTAAAATGATTTCTGGTATTGGAAGACTTTATTACTTCTAATAGTGGCATTCATTTTTCTTACCTCTTTTATTGTTACTTTGTGTCGATGATTGATATGATGGCGCGGGCCCATAATTATTCACGGCCCAATTAACTTCATCCAATTTATTCTTCTTCTTACAGCATAATAGGGGGCAATCATCTAGTTCATATATAGATTTGGGTTATTGTGTGTAGTTTTCGTAACCACAGAGAAGGTTATTTTCTATAAAACAAAACAGGTGCAATGGCTATAGTTGGAGATGATGATTGGAGTCTACCAAATAGTGAAAGTCTTTAAATTTTAATATTTTTCTCAAGCATCTGGTGAGAATTAATTTTTTGAGCAAGAACCATGCGGCAACGCCCCCTGGCAATAGGAATAAATTAAACAGTGCAAGTATAGAAGGCTTACAGACTTACAAACTTACATTATTGGAGCTAACCAGCAGTTAGCAGGAGAGGAAAAAAGGAAAACCAAGCAGACTAGCAGACTACGAGATAGAGGAAAACAAACAAAAAGAGAATTACAAGGCATTGAGCCATTGAGAGAGAGAGTGGTAAAGACTTTGCTTGATTCTGATCGAGTGGTCGGTGACTTCGGTCTTGAAAGAGGTCTTCCAAGCAACAAAACAAGGCACTTTGCGCTGAAGATGAATCCATTTCTCTCTTTCCAAATACACCAAGCTCCTACAAGGAAGATCTACACAAAGAAGGGCTGCCCAAACTGCTGCTTAGCATTTTCATTTCAGGAGATTCCCAAAGCAAAACACCTCCTAACAGTAGAGGGGCAATCAAAGAACAAGTGTTCAGTAGTTTCCTCGATCCCATTTTGGCACAGTACACTGATATTCCTGGTATTGAATCTGTCATTCCGCAACAACCAGCCAAAGAGTTTGATCTTGGGTACACATTTAGTTTTCCAAATCCAATGGACAGTAATGTGCATCATGATGGATCTAAACGATAATGGTAATATTTGCTTGAAGTATATGTATGATGCCCCCATATAAAACCCACTTGTTTTTATCTTCAGAGAGGAAATGAGGCATGTTTGCCAGCTCAGACTGAAGCATGAGGAATTCATTGTGAGCTGGTCTGTACATTGGAATTTTGAAGCAGTCAGTCAAATTGCTTGAGCATTTGAGCTTGTGGAGGGAGATTTTTGTGTCTTTAGCATACTCAAAGAGCTTGGGGTATACATTGGAATGTATCCTTCCATTTATCAAATCCTTCCAAAAACTGACAGGGTTTCCCATACCAGGTACATAGACAACAACTCCTTTGTACTCCATAGGCAATCTGAGCAAGTCCTTCCACCAAAAAGACCCCTATTCTCTAGCAAGATGGGGAACTGCATCATTATAATATCTATTCCAAATGAGGTTGACCCACTGTATATTTTCTTTTCTGTAGAACTTATCAAGCTGCTTCACGAGAAGAGCATCATTTTGGAGACTTAGATTAATGACTACCAGCCCTCCTTTGGATTTTGGTCTCATCACCAGTTCCCAAGCTGCAAGGTTATACCCTTTATTCTTAAAATCTCTCCCCCTCCAGAGGCAATTTTTCCTGTACTTATCAATGATTTCCACCACAGTCACATGGAGTTTAAGGGAGCACATATAGTAGGATGGTAAGGAGGAGAGGACTGAATTAACCAACTGGAGCCTACCAGCAAGGTTAAGAAATTGAGATGTAGCAGATATCCTCCTCTCAATTATGCAAATAAGTGGGGCATAGTCCTTCACTTGTAGTTTTGTTAATCCCATGGACAAACCTAGATAAGTGAAGGGGAAATGGACAACAAGACAAGATTTGTGAAAGTTAACCTTGAGACCACTGGATTGTGTAAACCTGAGTAGAAGATCTTTGAGCAGGGTCAGTTGAGTCTCACAAGCTTGCACGATTAGAATAGTATCATCAACATATTGCACCACAGGGAAGGGGGAGTCTGTGTGTTGAGGGAATGGAGGGAGGAAATTTCAATATTGTACTCAGGATTGATGACACACCGGAACAGATCTGCGGCAATGGAAAATAACAGGGGTGAGAATTAATTTTGGAACTTCTAATTAGTAATAGCAACTTTTTGGTGCAAGAAACATAATTGTCTGAGCTAGGATGAAGTTACTCTATTTCAGCGATTAATTAAAGATTTAGGCGTGTTTACTAATGAAAGGTGGACAAAACACTTACATTATATTCACTGAGAAGAGCCCTATTATAAAATATCAATATGTATCTCTATCTATATCTTTTTTGCAACTAAAAAAATTGGGGAGGACTCGTCCAAAGTGGCCACATGGTCCCTTAGCGTCACATCAGCCAAATCACGTCAGGAACCACCACTTTGAAGTGGTCAAGGCCTGAAGGGGTATCTTTGATGGATTTAAAATGATTTCCTTTTTATTCGAATAAGCTTTAAAATGATTTCTGGTATTGGAACAAACATCACTTCTAATAATGAAAAAAAACAACGACCTACTATAGTGATATTTTTATTAGCTATTTTACCGTTTCTGTGTGTCGTTGATCGATGGCACACATGACGTACTCTGCATGGAAACAAACGCTGTAACTGTAATATACTATTTTCATTTCGTATAAAGCTTATTCATCCAATATGGAAACATTTGTCTTGCATAACATACATGAAAATACTGCAGGATTTACCTTTGTTTTGTTCTACTTGTGCTTCAAAAATCAAACGTCGGAAACGATGGCGCCCGACAAGCACATCAATCTACTACTAGCCATCGCCATGGCCACCTGCACCGCCGCGTCCGCCTTCGCTTCCGGCGCCACCGCGACCAGGAAATCCCCAGAGGACTACTACGTCGAGCTACACAACGCGGCGCGCACCGTGGCCGGCGCAGGTCCGGTGTCGTGGGACGCTGAGGCGGCGCGGCACGCGGCCAGGCAGGCCAGCACGGCCTGCGCTGGCCTCTGGGGCAGCAGATCATTGCCTGCTGTTGGGGAGAACGTCTTCCGTGGCATGCGGGGAAAGAAGGCTCGGGCAGCCGCCGACGACGCCATGCGCGCGTGGACAGCGCCGGCGGCAAGAGAGTACGTGCAGGTCGTGTGGCCGGGCTCCGATAGGATCGGCTGCGCCTACGCTCTATGCCCGGGCCAACGCGGCGTCGTTGTTAGCTGCAGCTACAAACATGCTGGTAATTACTCCATCCCTTCCAAAATTATAAGGTATCTTGGCTTTCCAACATGCATTATTGTTTTTATTAGTATTTATCTAGTCACAGTATTTTTTTTGAACGATGGCTCCTACTGAAATGCATTTAAAAAAATAAATGTTTACAACAAAAAGGGGCCAGAAATAAAAAAGAGCAGCAGCTAGCTATTTATCTAAGTGTACAAGAAAAACATCTTATAATTTGATTTAAAACCCCTTCGCGAAAAAGGAAACACATCTTATAAGTTGATTCAAAATGGAGAGCATAGATGTTACTTTAGATTAGGAAAGATGTTATTACTACATATATGTTAGTAATAAGCAAAACTGCTTCCATCATATACTAAACTATTGAACCGTTAAATATATATTTTGATTTTGTTAAGTGGATGATCAAATATGAATGATGCATTTTGTAAAATAATGCAGGGCCCTTATGTACAACACACTGTTGTCAGCCCCCTGCATTTTCTGCATCCGCCACTGTGTGTAATGTTTGTACTGGTGTTTTGAAAAATTGCCAAAATAAACATGCGTGTACGGAATAAACTAATCTCGCGCGCACGGGAGATCACAATCTGGAATATAATCATGATCTCGTGATCGTAAGCGCAATCAGGTATCCATGTGGTTGTTTAGTAGTTGATCTACTGTTTGTGTTGGTGAAAGCGAATGCACGCGTCGTGCATGAAACTGTGAAATGATGGAAGGATTGCATCTCTTTCTACTCATCAAAATATACAGTACACGATTACTATATGGCATTTAAATTAAATGGAATGTTTCAAGTAATTGATACACTCGTCAGACCTAGAAGGAAGGAAAACTAATCAGACCGGCTAATCTGCCGTGACAAACTGTTGCCTGATCAGCATCGTCAGCACCAAGATCATGAACTGGCCTCGTCGTCGCATGCCTATAAATAAAGATGGCCATAGGTCACGCAGAACAGGCACACGCACAGTACAATTGACATCACCTAAGCTACTAAGCTCGTCATGGCGGCGGCCATGGCACCCGGTAGCCAGAAGAAACGAACCATCGCCATGGCCATCTGCGCGGCGTCCCTCACCTCTGCGCTAACCGCCGCCGCCGCCGCCGCCGCCAAGAACTCCCCAGAGGACTACGTCGAGGTGTCGTGGGATGACGAGGCGGCGCAGCACGCTGCCAAGCGCGCCGCCACGGCCTGTGCTGGGCTCCGGAATAGATCCGCTGCTACTGGCAGTTACGGGGAGAACGTGTTCCGAGTAACGGCGGGGAGGGCCTGGGCTGCCGCTCACGCCGTGCGCGCGTGGACGGCGCCGGTGGCGAGGGAGTACGTGCAGTTTGTGTGGCCATGCTCCGACAAGATCGGCTGCGCCCACGCCGTCTGCGGCGGCGAACGCGGCGTCGTCATTAGCTGCAGCTACAAACCTACTGGTGAGTATGTAGAGGATTTTGCCATTATGCTTGCTTCAAAGAAGTATATGACTTTAATGTAAAAACTTTGATTTCATCATGTTCAAATCTGCTAACCTGTAAATTCGAACTAAAACTTAGGTCATAACGCTTGTCAGTACATATGTATCAGAAAATGGAAAAGGAGCGAAACAAAATATTGCGCGTCTATAGTAATCTAGCGTATCTTAGTGTGACGTGTCATAGAATCATTGCTTGTTGATGAAACAAAATATACATATGCATTTTGTTGATGAAACAAATTGGTACTAATCTCTTGTTCTATCTCACTTTTTTTTACTTGAAGGAAGAACTGAGAGAGGCGCCACTTCCTGGCTATTGTAGGTACAACATTAGTCGTTGCATTGACTGCCCGATTTGCTAAAGTGTTCTGCCGAGCATATGTGAAGTGAAATGTTGACTTCATCCCTTCGAGTGTACGCTAGTTTTCGGTGTTTTGTCCTAACAAATAATGGAACTTCACGCTCTGACTCTACGGATGCAGTATTTTTCGTTTCATGAGTAATTTGCTTTGTACTGCCCAGTTGCTAAAAAATGGGTTATATTAGCATTTCTTTTGCTAAAAATATAAAAGAGAACATAAAAGATCATATGCATATGTTAAGGCTAACAAAACTCGTCACATGTCGTCATTCCATTGTTTCGGTCTCAAAATTTCTAGGCCAGTAGCCAATCTCATATAATCAATCAAAAGGCCTCAGTGTAAACTCAGCCCATGCAACAGGAAGCTCGGCAGCCGATGTTAACCCATCGACCCGAACGAATGGTGGCCCTGCTAGGCAGTGGAGATGACAAGCCTCGAAGATGGAGCAGTCCTCTGTTTGTTTATTGGCCCTGCTGGGCAGGACCATGGCGCAGCACCAAGTATTCACCACACTTCATATTTACCAAAAAGTGCTTATCGTCATCGCTGGCCTCATACTCCCTCCTGTCGTTTAGGACAGCGACGGGTCTCAAAAACACAATTCACTTCTTATTTTGACAAAAATATTTATCAAAAATACATTCATATAATTTTGATATTTTTAAACTCAACAACTTATGAATTATTCATCATTTATATTATCAAGATTTGACTCAAACCTTGTCCAAAACGACTTGTTTTATGGGTATGGGGGAGTATATAAAGATGATAGAAAATAGTGTTTACTAATATACCCTCTACCCCCTGGTATAGTGATTTTAGAAATTTTAAGACAAAAAGAGAACATAAAAGATGCATGTGTCTGCATTTTATTTTCTATATAGATGCTATCATTATATTAGCAACATTTATTATCTCCAAATAAGTTTACTACTAAAAAATATTCAATGATCCAAATAAAGATACTAGTTATATGTTGTACAATATAAATACTTTATAATAATTATTTGGTTGAAGTTAAAAGTGTTTGTGACTTCTAAGGAAACGAAAATGGCATTTTTATGGCCAATAATATTTGGCTGAAGTTAAAAGTGTTTACAAATGTTGCCCTGGCCAATAATATGTGTACGGTGTGAGACGCTGTGTTTATTTATTAATATTGTGAGCAGTCCACCGAACGAAACGAAGCAAAGCTTTCAAGTGACAGCTGATAGGGTCCTGACGCCTGAAACAACAAGATAGAATAACACTTGGCATCTGCTACCATGTGCAGCCATTCTAGCCGGCGGGGATCCTGCTGGAACCTGCCAAACCCAGCCGAAGCAAACAAAAAGGAACGATGCAACCTTGGCTAAAGAAAACTTCAAACGTAGAGATTACAACAAGAACTCTTGTCGGGCGTCGGCGCGTCGAGAACCCGCTTGTCCTGATCAGAGTGCGGCGCAGCTCCTCGTCACCTCTCTGTCCATTAGTATATTGTCCATTAGTTTACGGATTAAGTCTATTTTTGGCCCCTCAACCATCGTTATAGTCTAATTTTGACCACCAACTCCGAAACCGTCTAGATTAACCCCGCCCCTCCAAAAAAAAATTGCGAAACCGTGCAACTATAGCGTCTGGGCTGGTTTGAGGCTGTTTCAGGTTGACGTGGACGAGGTTTTGACTGCCACTGTGGCATTGACCGCCACTTTGGCCACCTCTCTTTGCCTTAACAACCTTGTTTGAATCCTCCTTATCTGTAACCCAATTCAAATACATAGTAGCTTCCACCACAATAACCTCAATAAAAACATCAACATCGCCTGGATCAATATTACATGAACACATCTAGACACTACTGTAAGAATGAATAATAGCAGCGGGCGTTTTGTATTTTCCGTGGTCGGCACCAGCGCCCGCTGTCGGTGCCATGCCACGGTAAATGGCGGCAACACCGCAGCGGGCACCAGACCGCTGGCGTAAACTGTATGTACCGCAGCAGGCATATTAGGATGCCCGCTACAGTAAATAATTTTGAAAAAAACAAAAAAAGGAAATAGCCCGTATGGGCTTGGATCTGGGCCGCCACCACTGCTGAAACCCTTGCGCCACCGGGAGGAGCTAGATCCGCCAGATCCGCAGGCCCCGAGACCAGATCCACCAGATCCATGGGCCCCAAGGCTGGACCCACCGGTGGACGCTCTGCCGGCCGCCATAGACCGCCGCCATGGGGGCGCTTGATCCACCGTGGGAGCCGCTCAATCCGCCGCCGGAGCACCACCTGGGGAGATCCACCGCCGGATCCACCGGAGCACCACTAGATTTGCATGCCCTGAGGAGATCAGCCGCCAAATCCACCGCTGCAAGCCTAGATGGAGAAAGAGAGGACGTTCGGAGGGAGGAGGACAAGCTTGCGGAGAAGGGAAGACGGGGGTGCGCAACTGAGGTGCTAGCCGGCGCTGCTCCTCGCGTCGGGCTGCTCTCCGCCGTAGAGAGGAGTGGAGAGTGGAGTGGGGAGGAGGAGCGACGCGCGCGGCATGCGGTGCGCGAGAAGGACCGTGCGACGTGTGAGGAGAGAAAGATAGCGGCTGTGCGTGGGAAGGGAATGACGAAACCCTAGTTACTAGTTGTGTATATATATATATGCTGATAGAAATATTGGGCCTCGCTTTGGGCCAATTGGGCCTCTGAATTTCCGTGGCGGGCCACTAAGAATGTCCGCTGCAATAAATCGATTTATGACAGCGGGCATCTTAAAGTGCTCGCTGCGATAAATACCCTAAATAGGGTATTTACCACAGCGGACACCTTAAAATGCCCGCTGCCCCTATTTACCGCAGCGGGCACTTTAAGATGCCAGCTGTGGTAAACCGATTTACAGCGATGGGCAAAAGTGTCCGTTGCGGTAATTAAATGGTGCCCGCTGTGGTAAATCGTGTTGATTTACCACAGCAGGCAGCAAAGGCGTCCGCTACGAAGCGCCAAAACGCAACACCGCGGTAATTTCTTTTTGACGTAGTGCAACAAGCCTTGTCTTCTACCAAGGTTGTGAGCCCAGTGCGCAAATCCTTCCCAGGAAACAACCAATGCAAAAGAACAGGATCTGTTGGATTGAAGTGGTCGTTAGGATGTCCCATTACTTCAGCCAAGGAGATCTTGTCATTGTCAAAGAATGAGAACCCCTTTGCTCCACCAAGATAATGCATCTTCTTCCCATCATTGAAAAATTCACCGTCAAAATGAAACCGAACAACAAATTCCAGAGGGTCCATTGCTACAATAACATAGAAACTCGGGCCTACGGAAGAACTTCTACAGAACCTTCGGATTCAATCATATTAGTCATAGAAATGGAGAAAGATTCAATCGTACCTCTTCTTTTTCGTCCTCTCTGTTTCAATCCTTCTAGCCCATGCGAGGAGCAACTGCGGACGCGGAGGAGGAGGCGCAGACGATGGGGCAGCAGCGACGGTGCTGAGGAGCAACTGCATACGCAGAGGAGGCGCAAATGTTGGGGCAGTGGCGGCAATGCTGACAGCGGCAATGGTGCTGCAGCTAGGGTTTCTGTAGGATAAATGACAGGGAGAGTGAGGGAAGAGTAGAATGGGGGAGCGGGTCTCGGCTTTTCCCCGTTCCAGCGAGAGCAGAGGTGGCCAACGTGGCGGTCAATGCCACAGTGGCAGTGAAAACCATGTCCACATCAGCCCGAAATAGCCCCCAAACAAGCCCATGCGCTATAGTTGTACGGTTTTGCAAATTTGGGGGCCTAATCTAGATGGTTTCAGAGTTGGGGGTTAAAATTAGACTATTATCATAGTTGAGGGGTGAAAAGTGAACTTAATCCTTAGTTTATTGATGGCTATAAACTATAGGGCTTGTGGGCATGTATACCTGGGCTTAGGGTCCTTCTCATTGTGGACCCTTGGCCGTCGCACCATGTGTGTCGTATAGTTTCATAAACTTTGAAAATGCATTTTTAAGTTCTCAAACTTGTTAAGGGATGCACCATAGGTCCATTTTAGTCATGTGACATGGCACACATTTTTCATTTAGCTCCTCAATTATTTTTCTCGTACAAATTTCACATTCTCTAGTCTCCCGGCAGTTGCATGTCAATGCGGATAGCATCGAACCTGTCTCTATGTGCCCATACATATGGCGGTGAGTAGTTGCATGCTGATAGCCAACCGGACGGAGGTAGCTACCATTATAGTCCCTAAGAAAATAAAAACAACTCGATCTGCGGGAGGCAAGACGTACCTCACAATAACAATTGCTATGATAGAGAAGGCATTGAACCCACGAGCTGAAGGATGCTACTCAAGACCTCTAACCATCTCAGGTAGAGACCCTTCATATTGTCTCTAAGAAAATTAAGCAGCAAATATTCACCGCACTTGGTGACGTATAATTAAGTTGGTTGGTGACGTATTCATAATCGTTGAACTGGCAAATAATATGTGTACGGCGTGAGATGTTGACAGGGTCATGACAGGGTCATGACGCGTTGAAACAAAAAAGATAGAATCTGACACTTGACATCTTTTACCGTGTGCAGCCATTTTAGCGGCCGGGATCATCCTCGAACCACCCAAATCCAGCCAAAACAAACAAAAAGGAACGATGCTAGCGTGGCTGCAACCTTACAAGAAAACTTCAAACGGTAGCGATGACAACAAGGACTTGTGTATAGTGCCAAATGCCTTGAACAACTAAGCCTCCATAACCACAAAACGGAAGGTAGTACCAACCACCGTATAAATCTTGAAAGAGCCGGACATGGGCTCCCACTGGTTTGCAAAGAACCGAAATGGCGGCCTTCGCAGAGAGAGCCCTTGTTGCTGCTGTCTCCCTGGTCCTTCGAGTTCTCACCCTCCCCCTCCTCATAGCCTCTCTTATCATTATGTGACCAATAAAATTTATGTTGGACCGTTTGGCGTCGTAGAGGACCCACCAAATTTCACGTTTCGGGACCGTTTGGCATACAGGTCACAATTAAGAAGGGCCTCTCTTTTCTGTCAATTTATTTTTCTATTGTAAAATTTGGTCGCTTAGTTGCTCAAGTTTAATGTATTCTTTTGTTATTTTGTCAGGTATGTTGTATCTGCGGCCGTCATTGGTTGTGCTTACACTTTGCTGGTGCTTCCATTCACCGTCATCCATGTCGCCCAAGGAAGGAAATTTGGCCGTGGTGGTGCGGCAGTTGTTCTCATTTTCACTGATGTGGTAAGTATCTTTTTGTTGCATAAGGGGACTGGACACCTAGGAGCGTGATTAGTTGTCCAGATTCGACCTTATGGTTCCAATGTTTCGGGAGGTTTGGGGAATAGTCAAGGCGGTAGGCTTAGAAGGGGAGGGGATTGCTGGTGGTGGTAGAGAGTTGAAGATCGATGAGCGAGGAGAGAGGTACCACCAAGCGAAGGTGGAGAACTGGTTGGACAAAGGCCGTCGCAATGGTGAGAAGTTGCTGGTGAGGTAGCCAATTGGATTTAGGAAAGGGCAGGGAGGGAGTGGCAGAGGCTAGGAATGGGTGAGCGGGTCACTAGAGGCTTGAATGGCGGATAAGGCAGGCGATGCTACGAGTGGAGGGGAGATGACTGTGGTTGAAGTCCTTGAAGATGAGCATCGGTAGTCTTACCAATGCTTGCGATGTGATGAAGGCGGCCCAGAATGATGTGGTACTGCAATATGTATAGATGCAACCAATAATATTGTTTCTCGTGCCTGTTTTGACATAAACCGGCAACTATCAATTCGCTATTGTATCAAACGAGCGTAATGGCCAGGTTAATTTCAACCAGAAAACCAATCATTACCTAGATGTAGACTATGTACCAAAGTAAAAAAAAGACATGCTTTAGTTTCAAAAAAAAGGACATGCTTTCAAAACAGTATATAGGGCCTATTTGGTAGAGCTCCACTAGCTCCAAATTCATTAATGTCAGCTCAACTCCACAAAAAAGTTCCCAAACACTCTAATTCTACCAAATTCGGATTCATCAAAACAATAAATCTGGAGCCCAGATTCATGCAATTTCGAAGGAGCTCGTTAGAGGCTCCAAGAAAGGGTGTCTCATACCTTCAATTATTCATTATATATTTATTTAAATGTTTTGTCTGTCTAAACCTCTGATCATAATTCGTTCTTTTTTCTAATCACACACTGGTTATGAATAGAATAGCTAATATCAGGGACGGGTCTCAACTCGAAAATGCTCAAACTGAACGGATGTCCCTGCACGTTGCAGGTGTTTGCGGTGCTGATTGCCACAGGAGCTGCTGCAGGCCTAGGTCAAACTGTTGAACACCAGCGTTTTCCAGATTCGCTGGATTCGGATACCAAGAATTTCTACAATAATGTGGATCTCTCATGTGCTTTGATGCTAGGGGCAACTGTCTGCATGGTTATCATGATAACGATCTCCAGCTCACTTGCTCATCTAGCTATAACTACAAATTATATTGTTCCAAAAAATATATATTCTTCCCTTCTTCTCTTTCAATTATTTATCAAGCAAATACTACCATTGTAATAATAAGGTAATATTTTCATTTTGTGCCTGAGCGTTTAACGCAGATTATGTTCTATCGAGAAATCTACTGAAATCCAGATATTGCTTTGTTCATTTCCCACGTTATTTTTGTGCTGGTAGTTGATGGCACATATGACCTTGAATTTCTCTATAATTATATTTATATTATATATAATTTATAAAGTTCATTCCAGACAAAAAAATTAATACACTGATAACACACTACTCTCGCATAACATAGGTATTTTGTAGGATCATTTTCGTATCACTAGAGAGGTTTATGAGAATGAGAACTTTAAATAAAATGCAATTTCTGTCTTCCACATGATAAGAGTAATAAATACCAATAAGTTGCAAACAGGACATCTATGTTTACTTGTGAGTACCCAAATGAAATAAAATGCTTTCAGGAGTCACAACCAAATGGCCCCATATTCTTTGCAACTTATACACCAGGCACATGGATCGGCACTCACCTCAGCAGGAGGCCCGGTGCTGGCCTGGCCTACTAAGAAAAAGCGCCACTCCCTAGTCCCCACCAAAACCCTCAACTCCCTTTCCTCCCTCACCGCGTAGCCGCGTCCCCACGCCACACTCGCCTTTTGCTCGGACGCCACTCTCCTCAGGCCATACTCGCCACCCCCTCTCCTTCTGACAGGCTCCTCCCTTGTCTCCTTCTCATTTGCTCGTCATCAGGAGGCGCTGTAGGCTCCTCTCCTCCACTTGCCGGTGGGAGGCGCCGCAGGCTCTCCACCTCCACGGACCTCCCAATTAGCAGTGGCCACCTCCTCCATGGTTCTCCCAAAGCGGAAGCCTCATCCTCCACGACCCACATAGCCGCAATTTAAGCGTCGGCATTGAGCACGGGGACATCGACGGTGACAGCCGGCCGGCCAACCATCACCTCCTCCATGCCCCGTGCGGCCACACTGTAGGCACCATTTTTTCGGGAAACCGTTTTGGCATAGTAAACAGATACTAACTTGGAACAGAGGGCACTGTAGCTAGGAAACCGCTGCTGAAATACATTTTCAGAGGCCATTTGGTTAATAAAGCCGCCCGTAAACATCATATAGTTTTAGAAACGGTTGTAAAAAGACATCCACTTTTACAAATACAATTTTTAGAAATGGTTCACCTAATTTACCCATTACTAAAAATAGACTCCATTTTGGGAGCGGTCATCATTTTCACAAGCAGTACGCATGGGCTGTTAAAAATTTCAGCAAATGTGTGGTCGAAGGTTGTTCATGTATTCAGTCCTATGTGCATGGGACCCACCAGTGTATCCTTAACTTCTGATCACACCCAGCAGAGCAATCTTTATATTCTTGTATTGCAATCCTCTCATTTTCTCAGACTCTCACCTGCCTTTGCTTGCTTCCATTCTCTTTCACCTTGACGCAACCATGGACCAGCCGTAGTGGAGGTGGAGGGTACCCACCGGTACAGAACATGTACGACTCCTTTGACGTCCATGCCGGACAGTCGCTTGCGTTCCTTGTCACACAATGGACCAGCCACCGCCCGACGACGCCGTCGTGGTGTCCACACACTTCGTCACGCCTGCCACCCGCGCTGAGCTCATGGTCATCGCTGCGTTGCACTACGACGGCGCCACCACCCACGCGCCCGGCTAGCGGTGACAACAAGAGCATCTGTGCAACCACGATGATGACATTGCATAACACGCTGCAACATGCAGCTGGCCAGGCTTCGTGTGGTGACCCAGTGCCGGTGAGCTTCGTGTGGTGTGCTGCGCTACCAAGGTCGCACCAGCAAGCTTTGTGTGGTGACTTGGCGCCGGCGTGCTGGCTGGCCGCGGCAGTGTGGCCGCCATCGGAGATCTTTGCTTTTAATGCTCAAAATGGCGGTTGTGTTAACGAAACCACCTTCAAGATGGAATTTTCAGGGTCGGTTTTTCTAGCCGAACCGTCTCTTAACAGCGATGTTCACGGGCAATGAAAATCCCGTCACTTGAACTACCACACCTTTACAATCGCTCGATTAATAGCGGCCAGGCAAATCGTCCCTAAACATCCAATTTAACCGTCCTGTAGTAGTGCCTTTTCCTTCTCAACGCCACCACCGGCCACCTCCGCATTGTCCACACGAACCATGCGACTCCCACGGAGCTGCCGCTGCATCTTGTTCTCTTGGCCTCCCCTCCCTTCTCTCAGTGGGCCATGGGCCGGCATAACCTCGGCAGTCTCATCGGGCCAGCCCGACAAGAAAATCGGCCTAATAGGCCATTCTTGGCCATCAGCCAGGCACAAATGCCTGGGAGGCATGGCCCGAGAAGCTTGGTGGCTTGTGTAGGCCCGACCATCATTTGGCCATGCCAGGTCTGGCTAGCCGGTTGGCTGTCTATATGCGCATGTTAATGTGAGATTACAACATGGTAATTTGGGACACAACATACACGTGCAACAAATAAAAAGGACACCTTTCGTTTTTTATTTCTAGGATCTGGGAGGAGGTCCCTCATTCAAAACATAATATAGCTAGTTTTTTATCAAGACAACGAGATTTCTTATTCCGTTATTCCCTCAATTACTTTACTGATTATATCTTGAATTTGTTCAGAATTCAAATGTTTTGTCCCTAAGAATCATTTTTGAATTCAAACCTTTTTCAATTGTAATAGTTACTTGTAGCTAATATTAGAGTCTTGACACAAAAATGCTGTAGGTGTTTGCGTTGCTGATTGCTACAGGAGCTGCCCCAACCAGCGTTTATACAGGCCTTTTTTTATTTTCAACTATTTCTACAACATGGTAGACCATGCAACTGTCTGCATGGTGATCATGATAACTATCTCGGCTAACTTGGTTATCTAGCTATAAGTACAAATATTGTTCCACTGATGTGAGCTCTGTGAAACATCATTTCGGAAAGCTCTGTGTCCAACCATTCATGTGAGCTAGTGTTTCACAAAGTCATCATTTCTTCCTCTGTTTATTGGAAACATAAGAATTTTATTTGACATATTACACAACCCCTGCTCTCAGTTCTGATGGTGGGCGGGATTATTGATGGACAGCAACACTGATATTAAATATGTGAATATCAAGTTCATGATCACGTTTCAATTCGTCATTTCTCTATGTGGTCTTTATATACTTTTGTTTGTTTATTTAACCAGACTACTAATAAATGCAATGTTGATATCCTCAGATATCTGCCTTATTACCATTTTCTATTTTTTGCTGGTTAAAAATACTTTCTTTTACTGCAGCTTTGGCTGGTTTTACATTTTCTGCTAATCCTGAAATACAATCTTTGGATTTACCTATACACTGCTAGAAATACTCTATCAACCAATTAAATTATAAAAACACTTTTTTTTTTGTGATTTTGAGAAAACAGAAAGCATTCAAAAGAACAAAACATTTTAAATTCCCAAAACATGCATTCCGTTTGGACTTCAAATCAAAACTATGCCAACAGTAAAGTTGTCGATTTCCCTGATCCCGACCACTATAACTTGGCATTGAGAAAGTTAATGTATGCGGTCACTAGAAGTCTAATATTCTGATTTCAAACAGTGAGGACCTATAACACATTTTTGGTACTCTAAATACCTCTAATTAAAAGTTGTCGGCTACAAAGTTAGATCACACTCAGAACTACTTCTTTGGTATATTAAAGATACGTCAACATCTTTGGTAGTTGAAAACTATAATATTGGAGTTTCAAAGTATATGAACACAAAAAAAATTGGTAATACTGAGAATCAATCTATATATCTATACCTAGTATATGTCTACCTAATAATAAATCACCAAAATTTCCTACCTCTGTTTTGTCTGCTACTTTTTTTTCTTCCGCCATACGTGCCCAAATCCGGATCGGTCAGCATCAATTACGGCAAGAAGTCCTGGCGCTATCCCTGCTCAAACACGTGTCCAAGTCAGCACTAATTAATGAAAGATAATTGGCTGCTGCATATATATACGCATGCATGCATGAAAATTTTCATCAATCCGAACAGAAAAGGAGTAGTACGGTTGTACTGGCGTGTCAGTGGTCTTCCCATCCGTAGTTGCAAACGGAGAGATTAGAAGTGGGCCGGGGAAACCAATGGAAATAAATACAGCTTCTAGATGTAAACATATTAGAGAAAAAGAAAAAGAGTATATTCTTAGTAGTTTTTGAAATAGATAAAGGTTCCTGATGCAAAATATTAGTTCGACCGGCTTTGGGCCAAGCCCACGCAAGTTGTTTCTTTTTTATATTAGCATTTTCTTTTTCTATAAAAAAGATATTTGTAAAAAATTATAGAAAAATTAGAAAAATATCAAAGCTGTTTTGTTGGCTTCGTAAAAATATAATCTATTCAATAGATGTTATGAATCTTGTTAGTTTATGCTTTCTCTATAGGTGCAACAAAATCATCCTTGTACGTGTTGCGTGTATATAGGTTCAGTGATGATCGAGAATATGCCAGAGGCAGACCTAGAATACATGGGGTGGCCAAGGAGATCCATAAATACTATGTATCTTGTTATTTATGCTTTTGTTTGTACTTCCATCATCTCAAATTGTAAGTCATTTGACTTTTTTAACACAAAGTTTGACCACTCATCTTATTCAAAACCTTATGCAAAATACCATTTCTTTTGGCATGCCTTGCTTTATTAATCAAATCTCTTCAAGAGTGTCGTAAATTTGACTATATTTACGCAAACTTTTTGAATAAGATGAGCGGTCAAAGTTAGGATCAAAAAAGTCAAACGACTTACAGTTTTGCATGGAGGAAGTATGTGTGTTAAATCATCCTTGTACATGTTGCATGCATATAGTTTCGGCGATGACCGAGAATATGCCAAAGGCATACCCAGAATACGCGAAGGTGGCCAAGGAGTACGAGAAGGATGTCTTTGTTGTCGATGTTTCCAAATCATTCACTAACTTTTCGTTGTTCGATTCCTTCAAAGGCAAGTCTAAGTGCATAACCCCTACTCTTCAAAAGTTATTATGTTTGCTTGCACATTATATTTTGAGGCGAAAGAGTTACACCATAGCCGACATTGAGTGAAAGAAACACAACGGTAGTAAAAAGCTACAAATTTATAATATATATATATAAAATAATTGTACGCTTTGCAACGAACAAAAATCATAAGTAGATATGTACCATTCACGTATTGTTTTACGTGGATGTTTAGTATTTTTTCTCCTGTTGCAACGCATGAGCATATTTGCTAGTAATAATAAATCACCAAAATTTCTTTGTGCCCTCTCGCCTCTAATTTTTCTGTCCGCTCTCCTTGTCCATGTTGTCATCGTAAGCATCTACATCTATATAGCATAACAAAACTACTTGTATCAGTATTGGGTTAAATTCCCACTTCTGCAGAGTATGTTGCTTTTTTTCTATCTTTTTTGTAAAACAATGAATATAATATTTTTATTTTTTGTAAAACAATGAATAAAATATAAAATGGATCAGATAATCCTAATATAACACAAAGCAAACTTGTCGTGATGTGGTCTTTTGTTTCGTAAAACAATGAACAAAATATGAAATTGATCAAATAATTCCAAAATAACACAAAAGCAAGCTTGTCATGGTGTGAGGCCACTTCCTAAGCGCCACACTTATTTTGTTATTTTCTTTCTTTTTGGTGAAAGCAGGAATACAATATAAAATGCCTCAAATCTTTGGATAACTTGGCAAATTTCCATCTGCCTTTTTTTCTTCTGCCCGTCCATGCCCATATCAGTGTCCTCTTTGTGCGTTGGTTGGTATACCCACCTTTTGTTGGTACACAAAATTTTCATCGAGCCTCCACTATGTCCAACAATCCTCCCCTGTTAGTCCGTATATGGAAGTCACGCACACCAGTGGCCTGGCGGGCAATGGAGTTTGAACTGATTGGCATATGGAAGACATACACGCCATTGGCCATTGGCCGGGCAGCCAACGAGTCCGGATTTGATTCGTATCAAGGCACACAAACCAACTTTTAAACTTGACGAAAGCGTCTATTATTTTTTAAGTGATATATATAATATAAACTTTCTTCGTTGTACGACGGCGAGCTGTGCAGCACCACTGCTGTACGAGGGCGCGTAGGTCGCCGGCTACTTCGCACGGTGTATCCAGCTTGCGCACGACAAGTTCTACGAGGCTCGCTGGTGTTGGATTGACGTGATCGAGACGATAAATAAAAAGGCCCGGAGTTTTAACAAAAGATGTGGAGGATGGCATATATTGCCAGGTGTCCCGTGAACACACATCGCACTGGTGCGACCCACGACAGTTGTCGGTGTCGGCTTTAGAGAATCTTCATGATCTGCTCATCCGGAAAGAGAACGAGAGTGTCCCCGTGCCGAACAACCATCTTGGCGAGGATTCAAGGCGCAAAAAAACCTGGCAATGCGACATCTATGTAAAGACTAACGGCCGAGGACCCACCAACCAAGTGACGGCCAATGTCTATGGTTGGATTCATGCATGACCAAGCAAGTACGGAGAGAATTGCTACCATAGTTGCACAACATAAGTAAATATATACTATAATTGTCCTTTCCTCCTTGTTGAGATCAACTAAGTATATACGATAGTTTTTCTTTGCTTCTTGTTGATCAGCTAAATAAATGATAGTTCTCCTCCCGTTGCAAAGAACGGATATGTTTTGCTAGTATAATCTTAGATAAAAACTTGTCATTTACAAAGTTGTATGTTGTGCTTTACAATTTTTACAAAAAAAATATTTTCATCTGACTGTAAATAAAAAATATATATTATTTGGTGAGAGTAATTACTGAGGTTATCATCTAAAGATGTCCACCTCTTTGGCAGTAGAAATATATCTATGCATTGCAATGAAACGTTGAGCAAAGTTGTTACATGGTTGTATTGACTTGTGGGAAGTAGATTTATTTTGTGATTATACCATGCCTTCTAATTCATCTAGAAATTGAATTTCGTGGCTATCCTAAATATGTGTTGCTTGGGATTCCGCACAATTTTAGAAAACTCTATTCAAACACGCACAGGTGCATAAGAGAGTGGCAGATTATGGAAAGGCTTCGTATTTTTTCAAATGCATCTTGGAAAGTTGGAAGCACACTCCGCTCCATACTTGGAGATGGCACCCTAATTTGTACAAATATATAGATATAGATATAGATATAGATATAGATATAGATATAGATATAGATATAGATATAGACGATTGAGATAGATAGGCACACAGATAGATAAATAGATAGAGATAGAGATTGATGATTAATAAATAAATTGATACACAAAATATATAGATAGGTAGGCGGAGATAGAAAGAGATAGAGCATAAATATGGACATAAATAATTTTTTACTAAATTTTGAAAAATAGATATATAAGCAGACAGATGGATAAATAGATAAATAGAGAGATAGATATTTGGATGTAGATAAAGATGTACTTCCTCCTCCCAAACTGTAAATCATTTAACTTTTTGACATAAAGTTGATTACTCGTCTTATTGATAAATTTGTGCTAAATACCATTTCTTTTATTATGGCTCGCTTTATTAATCAAATCTCTTCAAAAATGTTTTAAATATGACTATATTTGTACTTTTCGAATAAGACGAGCAGTCAAACTTAGGATCAATCAGGTCAAATGACTTAGAATTTAGGATGGAGGAAGTATCTCATATAGATATAGATATAGATATAGATAATCACAACAAATATACGTATAGATAGATAGATAGATAGATAGATAGATAGATAGATAGATAGATAGATAGATAGATAGATAGAGGGAAAGAGAGGGGTAAAGATTAGATAAATATATACCGAGAGTTATCCATAGAGATGTAGATATAAAATAAATATAGATATAGATACAGATAGAGTCATAAATGAGTTTTAACAATAAAACTTAATTACTCGACATTTTTAGGTACTCCTATATAAACACCTATACACTGATGCATAAAACAAATATAGACACAATGAACTATTGTCGTCTATTCTCAGTCTCCAAGTGCTACACAATGAAGAATGTATACCTTTTCCTAATACTTATGATCATTTATTCAACCACTCCATCATGCCAAGGTACATAGAGAGATATAGTTACTTATATGCATTGTTACATATTACTCCTTTTGTTCCAATAATAGGCCGCATTGCTTTGTGTTATAAGTCCAACGACTCTAATAACTTTGTCAAAGTTTGTTATGAAAACATACAAACTAGTACAAGTCCAAAGAAAACATACTATAAAAACATTTCATGAAGAATTTATTAAAAGTAATGTGAAGGTTGAGATGTTTGGCCATTGTATTTCTCTAAAATTCGTCAAAACTAGAATAATATTTTGTTCAACCATTATCAATGGAGCTATAATTTGGAACTGATGGGGTACACATGAACATGTTTTGATTTTTTTGTATTATGTTGCATGCATGTGCAGGGCAGGAGCAACCTTTGGTGGCACGGAGTCCTCGTCCCTCCAGGCCTCCTGGTCCTCCATTCACTCCGGTGCCCCCTAACCCTCCTGGGCCACCTTTTACGCCGATGCCGCATCCCCCCAGTCCTCCCGGTCCACCTTTTACGCCAGTGCCGCATCCACCTGGAACACCACCCCCACACAGTTTGTTGCAGGCAGTGCAGCCCCAGGTGGGGGGAAGTCCACGGCCCCCTAGGCCTCCTAGGCCTCCTATGCCACCGCGTCCACCTCGACGACCCCCCACAGAGTTTGTTGGAGGCAAAGCCAAAAAAAACTCTCTCTGATCGGATGCTAAATGGGAATGCTGCCGCCCAGAATAAGGAATGTAACCTATGCCTCCGTTTGATGGCATCACAATAAAAATGGCTGTTTTTGTTGGTTAGATGCACCTGATGTTGTATTTAACTCGTTCGTACTGCACGCAAATAAACATAAGGGGTATGGGCACAATCGCTAGAAAACGAGCGAACTCATCGATATCTAAAACAGAACCCATGCAGGAAAGTGGCCATCATGCGACGCACACAACAGAATGTTACTTTATACTAGTAAAAACAATGGATTATTGTAACAATGACTAATGAGTACGGCATTGCACCAAGAGACGGTAACACGATAAAATGAGATATGGAAATGATTTCACAATGTACAAATGATTATTTGGGCTCCAAAAGACCATAGAAACTTTGTGTGTTAAAGCCATATGGATTTGTTCCCATCCATAAGACCCCCTGCCCCCTCGTTATTGTTAGGATGCTACTACAGTCTAGCCCGGAATGGTGTGTTCCCATCCAAAGAACCCCCTGCCTCCTTGCCTGTCAATGTTCCGCCTCTTTGCATGCCATTCTGCTCACCTATGCTCACTTGCCAAAAAATGTTGTGGTCTCATGTCACTACTATTGAAATAAGAGTTTTCAAGACCGCTGTTAGTTTTTATTTACAGACGTGGACAAATTTGAAGGCATCTCTAGAAATGGACTTTGTACTTCAAAGATGGACTATATTCATTTATGAGACCCTGTTGGTACTTTTAAACGCACATAGAATAATATACAAGAATAATATGCAAGCGTACAGACACCGTATAGGATTTTACTGGAAGGTATTCTAGAGTATCGAACTCAAAGAAACGTGTGCGAAGATAACTAACTCTATGGTTAACCCCTGATTTGCAACAAGGCCTAGGGAGACGGGTGCGTAGAGGAGATCCCTAAAGACCCCTAATTCTAATCTAATCAAGCTGTCTTGTATTGTTCAACTGGGGAAATACTAAGGAAGAAGACAAGCAAACTTTTGGTTTATATCTGCCCTCGTTGCCTTGATGCTGGTCACTACTACCATAATAAACTTCCACGACGGGCAGTTTTGGTTTCCCGCAGCGGACATTTGCATCCGCCACGATGGGAAGGCCATGGTAAATCATGGCACTATCGCACGCGGGCGCCAGCGCCCGCTGTGGTAGATTGATTTACCACAGCTAGCGACATAAAGGACGCCCACTAAGCCCAAAAGCCCAGCGAGCCCAGTAACCCACGCCGCTGGTGCTCTCGATCCGCTCGCCCTGCCGTCGTGGTCTCCCTGGATCTACCACCAGCTGTGGGGGTATAGACCCGTATACCCTCACGGACCACCTTTGGGCCCATTTGAAGATGGTTGCCTAGCTTAGAAGATGAAGACGCGCGGCACACGACGTGCACCATATGGTTTTAGTACCAAATAGGCTACTTTGCTTGTAACTTTGTCACGTCAGAATATATAAGGATGGGCAAGGGGTCCTCTAGCAGACCACATCCTAATACAGAGCAGATCTCTATGATCTCTCTTGTAACACAGATCTCCGTGACGTGGGACATCTTGCATCCTGTACTTGTAACAACCCTAAAAATTCCAAACACCAAAAATCACAACCAACAAATTTTTTTCTAAAATAACAAATGGTTGGTGAGTGTCATATAAGATAACATCTAATAGTTCCACAAGTAACACCCAATGTTAGTTAAACATTTGTATTTTGTTTACAAGAGGTTGATTTGCTTCTTATTTGATTTTATGTGATGCCCAATAAAATCAAATAAATCTTTATGATATGTGTGTATATATATAAGAACAGGTTAGCCTGGTTCTGTGGCAAGTTTAGTGATGCATACGATGAGTACCGAGTAAGACATAGTCACACGACCGACTGAAACCTTGGTCTCACCAGCCTTGCAAAGATCCTGAGAATATATAATTTCACATACATAATCCGTATTACACATAATTAATTGCTCACTTAATAATCACTTATACTAATTAATCACACACGTCGCTATCACTCACGCATATAATATTCGTGCGTACAGTCTCTGTAGCTATATACCGCCGGCCTCGCAAACCTGCGTGACCGTAACCCGCCGCTCTTGTGACCATAGAAGCAGCTGAATCACTGTAACCGTAAGAATCTCCTCCGCGACCATAAATTGTGCCTCCGCGACGGTAAATCTGTTCACCTCTGCGTCCTTCCCCACCGGCGCTCAACCGTAAAGTTTCTAGTCAAATGTCGGATGGAAATTAAGTGCCCAATTAATGCTGGCCGTGTCGGGGCTTCTTGCATGGCTGCATGCGCATGTTCCTACGGTTAATGAGGTCTTGCAACGGTAAAAGCCGCCAATTAAACACAAATTCTGTTTGGTTGGCTGATGTTTCATCCTTACCAATCGTGAGTTGAAAACGTAATTTACCTAGAATTAACCGTAAATGCCTATAATTAGGAAACTAATTATTTGATTATTTCTAACTTGCGGATACGCAGAGATCAGATTTTTCTTCCCAAACGTAATTTACCTAAAATTAACCGTAAATGCCTATAATTTAGGAAGTTAATTATTTGATTATTTCTAACTTGCGGTTACGCAGAGATCAGATTTTTCTTCCCAATTGATCGTCACTGCCTATAATTATGAAATTTAATGATTTGATTTCTCTCAATTAACCATAATTATGGAAGTTAATGATTTTCTCCAATAATTAAGTAAGTTGTCCCCCGAACGTTTCTGGACTAGTAGTATTAATATTGTTTTTCCACCTGATTATAGCAGAATCATTTTGGTAGTATTTTTTGCATTTCTAAGAAGAATTTTTCCTCAATTCTGACCAAATAAAAATTCCTTTGTAAACCGTAACAATCAAATTACATAAATTCTTCGGACATAGTTCATATTCACATACATCATGAACACATACACAACGAACGCAAATACAGATACATGTGAATCTCGTGCAACAAGCTAACACTGCTATCTACGTATTTCAGAGAGAAACTAGTAGTACTCTGCTATCTGGTTGAATCTCGTGCAACAAACTAACCACTAGTACTCTACTATTTTGGCATCACCGAGACCCAGGGGCACCTGGTGCCAGTAACCAATCCCACAAGATTGCCGCTGTATCACCGAGATCCAGGAGCTGTCTTCTGTGCTGTAAGGACCGCCACAAATCGACAAGATCCTCATCTCGTAGAAGCAGGCAAGCAGCTGTCGACGATGAAGGACAACGCTAACTCTGTTCTGCCGATCTGTGAATTGGAGAGAAACAATAGAAGAAGCACTGGTTATCGATCCATCCATTAAAATCACGGGAAGAAGATAAAGTAGCACAGGAAGAAGAGGAGCAAGTAGCATCAAATTCCAAAAAAAAAAACACCGAAGATCGACGCTCCTTCGTTTGTCACCGCAGGCTAGACAGTGGAGATGCTATTCACACACAAACACAAAAAAAAAAAAAGCAGAAGAAGCTCCTCCCATGGCCATTACCTGGGCAGACGGGGTGTTGCCCTCTTTGGCCTACGAAGTCAGAGAGGTCGTCGCCGTCATCTGCCGGTGAGAGAGGTTGCCGCCACCGCGGCCATGGCCTGTGCAGGAGCTGTTGCTGTCGTGGTTGAAGATGGGGCGCCGCCGCCAGTGCGATGGAGCCGTGTGGATTGAGTGGATGTGGATCTGAGGAGAAACTGAGAAAGTGACGGCCATGGTTAAAAATAGGGTAAAAAAGTAGCGCTGCCTGATTTATATAAAGAGAAATTTAGTAACAAATTTATGGTTATAATGAGCCATTTATGGTTGCGGGTGGAACTCTCCACTTTTGACGCATGACAGTAAATTGGTAAGAACTTTTATGGTTGCGGTGGTTCGCTCGGTTGTTTCCGGGGGATGAGTGATGACGTGGCTGCCTTGGTGTTTGACAACTATTTATAACCTCCTTAGGTGGTCAATAGGGAATATGTATACATATATATAGTGTATACTAACCAAGGACATGGAAACCAACTCACCACGAGATCCTAGTGGACCTATCATGGTGTGTGCACTATGGTCACTAACATCCTTAACATAAAATCATAGCTTGCTTAGCTGTATGGTTAAGGTACAGAAAATAGAAAGGAGGAAAGAAAGGAAAAGGGAAAGCAATGAAGCACCCAGCTCAGCCTAGCATGCGTCTCAGGCCGGCCTACTGCTTCCTTGATAAGGCCATAGAAGCATGCAGTATTTCGTGGCTTGCTGGTATTGATATTTTTAATTTCAGCACTCATTGCTACATCGTTGGAAAGATATACAAGTCTATTTTTCAACACAATAACCGGTGTACCTTTTGGACTTCTGAGCTAGGAGTTATGGTCATTTTAGTGGAGGCTGCAGAGGCTGTTGGTGGCTGCGCGAGAATAAAAGAAGACCTTTCAATTTCTCCATAAGATGATCTTCCACTAGCTTTTTTTGTCCTTAAGTTCACACCCAACTAGGAGGGATGTTCCTAGTATAAATAAATCATGTAATCCATCATTTGAGGGGGGTTGATTTTGATATGATTTGAGAATTGAGCATGGCTCTTCTTTGAAAACCCGTTGAGTAATCTCCGCTGCTAGTTGATCTTGTTGAGTGATCTTCGAGTGATTCTAGTTTTATCCTATCCTACCCACCACCTACCATTCCGCGAGTTGATCCTTATTATTTGGTAATCAGAGCTTAAGGTCATGGCCGGTCGTCAACGTCGTCCTGCAAACTTTAGCAATGACAACAACAACCAAGAGCGTGATCACCGTGATGCGATCCTTGAAGGTTTGGGAGAACAGCTTCAGCAAATTCAAGAATGCCTAGATCGTCTTGAAGCTGCTGGTCGTGAACCACATCATCCAGAAGGTGCTGCTCACGAGGGAGCTCACCGCCATGCACATCGACGCTTCCAGAACAACTCTAGCAGTGAAGATGAAGACAGTATTAATCCTTTTGCTGATCCTCATGGTAGTTCTAGTGATCAAGATATTCGTTCTTAAATTTCTGCTGGCAATCATCGGAACAATTCTCATCATCTACATGTTGATCTTCCTGAATTTGAGGGAAAATTTGATCTTGATGGATTTATTGATTGGATAAACACAATTCAGCGTGTTTTTGCGACCCCTGATGAAGATAAAGTGCTGCTAGTAAGTATCAAACTTTGGAAGAATGCTTCTATTTGGTGGGAACGACTCAAACGCCGTCATGCGCAGCTAGGGAAAAGGCGTATTAGAACATGGGAGAAGATGCGAAGGGAGTTATACAGGAAGTTTTTGCCTGAAAGCTATCTCCAAGATGCCTACAACAAGTTACAATCCTTCAAGCAAGGTGACCTATCTGTAGAGGAGTAGATAGAGAGATTTGATTGATTACTTGTTCGTTGTGAAGTCTATGAGAAGGAAGAGCAAACAATTGCTCGCTATTTGCAGGGATTATGGCAGGATATTCGTGATGTTGTTGAGCTGCAGCCATATCACTCTTACCATGATGTGTTCATGCTTGCCATAAAGATAGAAACTTGTCTCCAAGACATGGGAAAATCTGCAGTAAATAAGAAAGAAGTGGGCAGCAGGACTTCAGCAAGTAATCATGCTTATGGTGCTGTAGTAAATCTGAGAAGGAAGACAACACAGTTGGTAAAGTTGTCCAATGTTTTCGGTGCAAGGGCTGGGGTCATAAAATCCAAGATTGTCCAAATAGACGCTCTCCTGCTGTGCATTTTGAAGCTACTGAAGAAGATAACTCCCCACCAATTTTTGACGAAGATCCGTTAGAGAAAGGCATAATCATAACTGCTGACGAAGGAGAACAACTTTTTATGACTGGTCATGTGCTGAATATTGCTCCTATTTTGGAAGATGATGGGTGTCGTATGTGTATTTTTCGTACACGCTGCATGGCCTATGGTAAGGTATGTGATGTTATCACTGATGGTGGAAGTTGTGCAAACATGGTGTCTCAAGCTACGGTGGAAAACCTTGCACTTGTGACCAAAGAGGAACCTCGTCCATATAAGTTAGCTTGGCTTAATAATACACGGAAAGTGAATGTGTACAAGCAGTGTCTTGTGCAGTTTTCTATTGGAGATATCTATTGCGACAAGGTGCTTTGTGATGTGGCCCCATGGATGCTTGTCACCTAATTTTGGGAAGGCCTTGGCAGTATGATCGACACACTATACATGTTGGGAAGCACAACACGTATACCTTCAAGAAGGATGGTACAACCATCACATTGGCTCCACTCAATCTGAACTCGAGGATGAGTTCTTTCTCAACAGGGGGAGGATGATAAGGCCATGGAAGCATGCAGTATTTCGTGGCTTTTTGGTATTGATATTTTTAATTTCAGCACTCATATGCTACATCGTTGGAAAGATATACAAGTCTATTTTCCAACACAATAAATGGTGCACCTTTTGGACTGCCGAGCTAGGAGTTATGGTCATTTTAGTGGGGGCTGCACAGGCTATTGGTGGCTGCGCTAGAATAAAAGAAGACCCTTCAATTTCTCCATCAAGATGATCTTCCACTAGCTTTTATTTTTCTTTAAGTTCATACCCAACTAGAAGGGATGTTCCTAGTATAAATAAACCATGTAATTCACCATTTGAGGGGGGTTGATTTTGATATGATTTGAGAATTGAGCATGTCTCTTCTTTGAGAAATCCGTCGAGTAATCTCCGGTGCTATTTGATCTTGTTGAGTGATCTGCAAGTGATTCTTCTTTTATCCTATCCTTCCCACCACCTGGCTCAATGGTGGCCCAGCATTCCTCCCCAGACCTGGCTCAACGGTGGCCCAGCATGGCCGCCCGCAGCGCCTGCCTCCCCGCGGCTCAGGCCCGGCTAGGCCGCCACTTGCGCCAGCGCCGCTCGCACCCCCACACGGCTGGCCTAGATGGCCGAATTGGCCCAATGTTGCAGTCGCCGACCAATTAGAGGGCCCCCGGTCCAATTGAAGCACTCGTCTCATTCGCCTTGAGTCCATGGAACCCCAGCACACGCCAATGCCGCAATCGTAGGCTCGCTGTCCGCTGCCGCCGCCGCGCGCACGCCGGCAAGCCGAGGGCCCGTGAGCCCGCTTGTGCCCCGTAGTCACGCTAGCCTAGCCACCGTGAAGCCGTAGTCGCAGTCCTAGCCAGCGAGGGTAGCCGTAGCCGCAGCGCCGCCCGTCGTCGACGAGCACCGCCATGTAGCGTGTGCGCGAGAGAGGAAAAGGGGAAGTTCCCCTGTACCCGTGTGGACCGCGTCCACCGGGCCACATTGGGCCAACCATAGGACGCCATGTAGAACCACGGTCCACGATGCACCATGGACAAGGTCCGTGGACCAGCAACCGTAGACTCGGCCCAGTAACAGCCCAAGTCCATCACGTGGCATGTCTGTGCAGCCGACACGTATCCGGTCCGGGCCGGCCCAGATCCGGCCCTGCCCAGGCCCATCCAGGACCAGTCGAGGCTTGGTCCCCGTTGACGTAGACCGGTCAGCGTTGATCATTGACCTGGCCCCACCAGCCATTGACCAGTGTTAGCCAAACCAACCTGTCAGTGGCTGTCTTCGTCGGAGCCAACCAGGTGCTGCCATGTGTTAGCCTGATATTTAACTACCTTTTTCTTTTTCAGAAAATGATCTAAACTTCAGAAAATCATAACTTATTCGTGCGAACTTCGAAAAATATGAACCAAGTGTCCAAATTTTCATAAAAATGACCTCCACATCATAGGCTTATGTATGAGTGTATTTGGAGTTATTTAATTTCATTTGGCACTTTGTAATAATCTGTAGGGGTCGCTCCCGCGACCATTATGTCTCGATTTTAGATCCCGCGAAGGAGTTTCCCGAAGAGTAGGACTAGGAGCACGCCAAGGACTTCAGTGATAGCTGTTCAAGTGCCACATCCCACATAACCTCATAGATCCTATTACGCATGGAACATGATAGAATGCTAGTGCTCTATATTTATGCAACAATGCTATGATATGCTATATTAGGATTGCATGGTAGATTACTCGTATGTCTATTCCTTGACGTAACCTTTACCCTGCTCACCCGTTTATAGGATAGACATGCTAATATATATGCTTGTTACCTGTTGGGCCTGGTGACTACATCTCCCAATCTCAGCTTTCCCGAGACGGTTATCCGGAGTTCGCCAGGGCTGAGAGGTAGGATGGTATTGTTCCAAGTTAGGATGCCATTCGGCATCCGCTTAGATGGGGGCCTCCATCTATGATGGCGAACTGGTGGTTACGAGTGTACATGCTCTACAGAGTTGTTTGAATCTATATATAGTCTGCAGCCTTGGTATGGCTATTCCGTGACCTATGTTTCTTTTGAGTAGTGAGAGGAGTCCTTCTACCTTCCCCCTAGTGTTACAAGATGGCATGATGGCCCCTTAGGCAAGGACGAGAGGGAGTTGTCCTTTCCGCCCACGTGTGAGCGTGGTTGTTGAGTGAGCCGAGAAGATGATGGATGATGATGGAGAGTAGGATTATGGGAATGGGAATGAGATAAAACTTGATGAACTATTGTTATACAATATTGCCTTATCTTGTATAGGAAAACTACAACCATATATAGGCCTCTTTGATATACCTCCTATGCATCCACTTACCATAAAGAATAAGCAAAGCATAGGGTGGGAGCCGCTGGCCAGTACAAATCATACTGATACTTTGGAATCAGCTTTGGATTATGGCTTCGCCAGTGCCCCTAGAGGATGGAAGGATTAGATTGTCTCGTGCCTACGCTCAAGATGGTGTAAGATGTTACTTCCGTGATATCCCTTCTACTTTCGTAGCTATTCTGGATGCTAGTTACTCTGATGATTCCGCCAAGTGGTGATGTATTTATTTATGTAATCCCCTCTATTATACTCTTTTTATTCAATGTATGGCTTTGTAATCAACTGATAATGGATAAGTTGATGATTGGACCTCCTGGGCTATCATTTTATCCTTTATTCTATCTATTTTCCCTTCGTAGAAAATTAAGGATGTTTTAGTTGGTATCAGAGCCATGCTTGACCTTAGGACGACACCCATAGGTTGGACGATAAAATAGGAAGATCTTGAACTACTTTCGGTTATATACCGACCTTGCATAACACTTTTATGCATGGCTCACCTCTCTTACTAGATTTCTGGCTCCGTTTCTTGGCTTTGAATGCAGATGGAGAACTTTTAGGAGATCCCCTTCTATGAGCAGTACCAATACTACTATGCTTAGGTCCTACGCGAGACACTCCAGTAGCTTAGAATCCCTAAGTAGAATATGGACATATGATTTTCTATATCATGGTGTAGCATCTCTTGTTGGTATGATGAGTGATTGTCAACATGTCCAACACTTTGGTTGGTGGTCGGTCTTGCTGGTTCTACTGATCCCGTGGCACAGGGTTATGTGTCGAAACGTGTCTCTTGGCTTATGATGTGTAGGTGTGGAGTCCAGAGGCAGTGTAGTGTTTGGGTGAAGGTCAAGTAGGGCGTGCCGTGTTAACGGTCCGGGTGTGGTGAAGGGCGAACGCGAGGCTTGGACCGAGGACCAGATGACCAGGTGGCCAGCTGTGGTGGCTGACACTTGGGACATTGACAAGCGCAAGTCTACATGGCGGGGGATGCGTACAGGCTATGCTACTCGCGAGGAGGTTTGGTGGTTTGTCCTCAAAAACATCGGAGGCGGTTTTTGTGGGTTTGCACCTCAATACCCGGGTGGTCCCAATGCGGACGGATGGCACGTGGCAGCATTAGGGAGATTGCATCAAGGCAAGGCTACCGGTGAGAAGGCGTGGTGGCCGTCGGATCAGGAAATCCTGAGTTCGACCATAGTGCCCTTGGCTAGATGGTTCGCTCCAATAATATCTAGGGGCAGTAGTAGAACTGTGTAGTAGGCATATAAATAGGAGTGGATAGCCCCCCACCTGACCTACCTCTTTCTGTTACCTCATTCCCACTTGTTCTACCTCTTTCTGTTACCTCTCAGCCGCCGCTGCTGCTCTCTCTACTTTTAGGTTTTTTCCTTTTTCTGTCCGTGTTCTTGTAGAGGTTCAAGAATAAGAATTTTACCCATGTATTTGTGAGATATTTTGTGTGGAAATGGAGGCCCGAATCCTCCTCATGCCCTCTAGGCTTTTGGTTTTGATATGTGAACTCTGTGTGTTCTTTGTGCTATGTTGACTTTTTATGGTGTGTTGGACAAACTTTGATTTGTCATTTTTGGAGCGTCTTGGCTGAACTAGATCCTCAAGGGAATTGAACCAATTCCACTCGTGCATTAAGAAATCACAAGATTTTCTTTTTGAGGAGAAACTGCATGCTCGATTCTAGATCTGCTTTTCCCTACGACTAGATTTGAATTGGTTTTGATTTCTTGAGGATAGTCTTCAGTCTCCCTTGTGATTGCCTGTACAAATTCTTGTAACGATCTGTGCTGGCCAGTTCCAGCTTTCGTTGATTTCTCCCTCTCGCGTCTCTTTTGTCCTGAGCAGATGCTTTTTCCTGAGTCCCTTCGATTCTCCACTCTTTGACTGTGTGGGATTCAATAGCAGTGCTACCAGCATCGTGTGACCAGGCACCAAGAAAGCTCTTTTGAGCAGCACTTTTCTTTGACCCCAGTTGCCCAATTCTTGCGTCGATGTTCGGTTGACTGCTTTGGTGACACCAGTGTTGGGGGAACAGTAGTTGCACTGCAGCGCTGAAGCGCCTCCCGACTAGCTTTCCTGACCAGCTTCATTTAGTCCCTGACCGGGATCAGTGCTATTCCCGACCACCTTTGTTCGACGTGGTCCGGAGTAGTTTATCGACCAGCTTTTGTCTTGTTTACCGTGGTCAGTGTGGTTTGAACCAGTTGCTGACCAGGTTTCTTTTGTTGTTGACTAGCTCTCGACCAGCTGCAATTTGTTCCCTGCTATTATTCTTGTGCTTTGCACTTACTTAGGGGTGCTCGACAGTCTTTTTACCTGATCAGGGTTTCTAAAGAAAAAGGTTTTGCCTCCCATTCACCCCCTCTGGTTGCTGTTTTTTGGTCCTTCAATTGGTATCAGAGTGGGTAAAGGATCACTTCCACCTTAATCGGTCTATGATTCGTAGAAGGCGACATGGCTTTGCAACACCGGTCGGGTAAACTGCCCTAATTCAACGGGGAGAACTACTCATACTGGAAGATCCGGATGCAAGCGCATCTACAAGGGATCGTTTGGCGCGTTTGGGAGACCATTGAGAATGCCGATTACTAGGTGCTCGGTGCCCGAGTAAATCAAGAGCAGATCGACCAACACAATGGCCACAACATTGCTTGTGCAGAGCTTTATGCTGCTTTGTCAATTTCTGAGTTTGATCGTGTTTCCGATTGTGTGACTGCTCGGGAGATCTAGAGGAGGCTTCAAAGCCAGACTCTACGAGACATATAAGAGGGAATACAAAAATTTTACCCAAGCAGATGGAGAGACAGTTGACTCGATATTTTCTCGCTTTAGCACTATTGTGAACAACATATGAGCTAACAATGTAGCTATGCCCTATGATGATCATCAGAGAGTAGTCAAGATTCTACATGCTCTTGATTAGAGGGTCTGGGAGGTCAAGGTGTAGGCGATCATCAAATCGGCCAACTATGAGACTCTCACCGTGGATGAGCTGTTCAACAAGCTTAAGTCCACTGAGATCGACCTTCAGACATAGGTGAGAATCAAGAATCCGTCTGCCCCAACCATCTCTGGTGTGAGGTACTTCAAGTTCAAATTCTTCTTTGGCTAACCCATCACAGTTGTTTCTTGCCTTGTCTTCTCTTGTGCTATAACAATGGAGCAGATGGAGGCTTTTGGGGATGAGGAGTTGGCGCTCGTCATCAGCAAGTTCTCACGATTTCACAACAACCGCTTGAACTGACGATGTGGTGGTAGCAAGCAAGACTGCTTTGGATGTGGAGAGCCCGACCACTACGTCGCCAGCTGCCCCAACAAGCACAGGAGCCACTCCGGCAAGCCCGACCACTCCAAGCACAAGGACAAGTACAAGTCCAAGAAGAACTTCAACCCCGAGCGCATGAAGAAGAAGTACTTCGAGCAGCTGAAGCAGCAAGCCCTCGTCGTGTCCTTCAGCGATGTTGACTTCGATGGCAGCTCTTCTTCGAGTGATGATGAGCCCGAGAAGAAGGTTGAGAACAAGTTCAACGGCTTGAGCTTCTACGCCAACAAGTGCCGAGGAGGTTTCTGCACTATGGCAGTTGACGACGCTAGGACCGACCACGACAATGAGGTCGATTTTGAGCCTGAGGTAGAACATACAGTCGAATCTCTTCTCACTGAGCTTGAATCTGCTTATGACACTATGTTTAAACAAGATTCCTTGATTGAGCTGTTCTGCCTAACGAGACTAAGTGTGATGAATGCGCTGTACACATGTCCAGTCTTGTTTCTTTAGAGTCCAAGTACTCTGCTTTGGTTGAGAAGTTGGATAGGGCTGGAGCTGAACCTATTCTGTTAGGTCCTTGCAAGTCTTGTGCTGAGTTGAGCTCTGAGCTTTATGAGAAGGCTGCTATGATCGCTTTTCTTGAGAAGTCTAGTGCGGATGGTACTAGTACTCAGTGTCTTTGCTATGAGGCTTTGGAGCTAGAGCTTGCTAACTATAGGCAAGACAAGAGAAAGACCAAAGAGGAAAACACATTCCTTTGGCACATGTTGAGTTGGCTTTCTTGTAGTGAGCCATAGTTGGGCATGATGATGAGTTAGTACAAGAGAGGTACTAACACAACTGGTTTAGGCTTTGCTTCAGGTGGGAAGGGTAACAATGTCTTTGGCAAGGTTGGTGAACATAGTGGTTTGAGCACAAGTGAGAAACCCACTAATCCTCCCAAGCTCACAAAGGTTAACCCACCAAAGCCCTCTGAGACTACCACGCCCATTGTGAAGGATGGAGTGCTTGAATAGTCTCCCAAGCCTCCCCCTCAGAAACAAGTGTGGATTCCAAAACCTAACCACCTCAGGAACCCACTTGACACTCTGTCAAACATCTCTGATAAGCCCCTTCCTAAAGCCAAGCCATTTCCAAGAGTGAACCATGCCCACAACAAAGTGAGTCATCCACCACCCAAGAGAGAGGTGTATCACTGTGACTATTGCGAGAGGGATGTTCACTTGTCTAAGTTTTGCTTTAGGAGGAAGAGAGATGAGAGGCTTGAGTTTGAGCTTTACCAGCAGAACATGCATCGTTCTTCTCATGGCATGCATAGTTCACCTGCTCAGAGGCGTAACACTAGACTGAGAGGTGCAAGACCTCAAGGTACTAGGCCTCAGTTTGCCAGACCACGTGATGGTCGTGCCCGGCGTGGACCAAGTCGTTCTTAATATGACTTCCGGTCCTGTGGCAGTGGCTCTCAGTCCAACATTTCTAGCGGACCATGTTTTCTTTCTCATGGTGATCGCTTCTCTTCCATGGGACACGAGATGTATGGTGTTTTTCTAACCCTTTTTCAAGGCAGATGACCCAGCACTAGTATTCTCCTCAGTTTACTAACCCCAGTGTTGGATCATTTGCTCATCCCATGTGTTGGATCATTTGCTCATCCCATGTGTTTTTCTAACCTCAGTTTTTCTAACCCTTTTTCAACGCTTGGAGAACATATGGCTTGTTGATTACGGGTGTTCACGCCACATGACTGGTAATTCAAATTGGTTCTCCAGCCTCAACCCCATGACTTCCATGGAGTACATCACATTTGGGGACAATGGTAAGGGTAAGGTGCTTTCTCATGGGTCGGTAAGGCTCAATGAGAGCTTTGTACTCAAGGATGTTGCCTTGGTTTCAAGTTTTCATTTCAATCTACTTTTAGTTTTGCAACTCCTTAGAGATGGTTTTGAAGTGTGCTTTAAGCTGGGCCTTTCTCGCATTTTGTATTCTCGTGGTGATCTTATTTGCTCAATTGTGCCTTTTGGGCTTATCTTTCATGCCAATTTTTCTTGCTCTTTCGGCACTCCTCGGTGTTTGGTGGTAGGCAGTTCTTCTGAGCTTTGGAAGTGGCATAGGAGGCTTGGTCATTTGAGCTTTGACTTACTTGCTAGGTTGAGCTCTCTTGATTTAATTTGAGGATTGCCTAAGCTAAAGTTCAAGAAGGCTTTGGTTTGTCACCCGTGTCATCACGAGAAGATGGTTGCCGCTTCTCATTCATCTGTGAACCAAGCGATGACCAAACAACCTAGCGAGCTTCTTCACATGGACACTGTAGGTCCAGCTCGGGTTCGGTTGGATGGTGGGAAGTTGTACGTTCTTATGATCGTGGATGATTTTTCTCGCCATTCTTGGGTCTTTTTCATGGAGTCCAAGGATGAGGCACGTGCGGGAGTTGACTCTTAGGCTACAAAATGAGTTTCCCAAGAATGCCATGAGAGCTATACACAGTGACAATGACACCAAATTTAAGAACTCTCATTTTAAAGCCTTTTGCAAATCTTTGGGTCTTGAGCATTAGTTCTCTTCACCTTATGTGCCCCAGCAGAATGGGATTGTTGAATGCAAGAATCGGACCCTTATTGAGATGGCCGGGACGATGCTCGATGAGCATAGGACTCCTAGGTGGTATTGGGCCGAAGCAATCAACACAACTTGTTACGTTTCAAACCGCATTTTCCTTTGAGCTTTTACAAAGAAGACTTCTTATGAATTGTAGTTTGGGCGTCCTCCCAAGGTGAGTTATTTCAAAGTTTTTAGGTGTAGGTGCTTCATTCTCAAGCAAGGTAACTTGGACAAGTTTGAGTCTCATTCTTCTGATGGCATTTTTCTCGGTTATGCTACACACTCACGTGCATATAGAGTACTTAACCTTGAGACTAATTGTATCATGAAGACTTGTGAAGTTACCTTCGATGAAACCACACCTTGTTCTTCTCCCATTTTTGAGCATGCAGGTGATCAACAGATGGGTGAAAGCATTTTTGTGGAGGAGGAGCAGGACGATGCCAACTAGGGTGCTCCCGAGCTGACTCCACCGGTTGCCCCTGTCAACCCTACGATGACTACATCAGTTCGAGCCCTGATCCTTCTTCTTTGACTATGTGGGGCCGAATGACCAGTTTCCCTCTCTTGCACCTGAAGGAGCTCCAGCTACGGTTGAGGGGGAGACTACATCAACAAGAACGGCGCCAGCACACATTCAGCATCATCATCCTCCCAAGACCATGATCGGTAACCTCAACCAGTGTGTCACTCGCAACAGGTCATATGAAATCTCTCATTTCGCACACTCTGCTTTTGTTGCCAATTTTGAGCCCCCAGATATTGAACATGCTTTATCTAATGCTGATTGGGTTAATGCCATGCATGAGGAGCTTGAGAACTTTGAGAGAAACCAAGTTTGGGTCCTAGTTCCTCCACCTCTACAGTGTCATCCTATAGGTACCAAGTGGGTGTTTAAAAACAAGCAGAGTGAGGATGGAGTGATAGTCAGGGACAAGGCTAGGTTGGTTGCTCAGGGGTTTTGCCAGAAAGAGGGGGTAGACTTTTAGGAAACCTTTGCCCTTGTTGCCTGTTTAGAAGCTATTAGGATCCTTTTAGCCTTTGTAGCTTTGAAGGGGTTCAAGCTATATTAGATGGATGTCAAGAGTGCTTTTCTCAATGGGTACATAGAGGAGGAGGTGTATGTAAGGCAACCCCCTGGTTTTGAAAACCCCAAGCACCCAGACCATGTTTACAAACTCCACAAAGCCTTTTATGGTCTCAAACAAGCCCCCAGAGCCTGGTATGCTAGGTTGAAGTCCTTTTTTCTTGGGAAAGGTTTTACCATGGGCTCTGTTGATAAAACTTTGTTTCTCCTCAAGCAAGGGAAAGACACTCTCATTGTGCAGATATACGTGGATGATATAATCTTTGGTGGCTCTTCACAAGCCCTTCTGGCACATTTTTCTAATCTAATGAGCAGGGAGTTTGAGATGAGCATGATGGGTGAGTTGACTTTCTTTCTCAGGTTGCAAATCAAGCAAACTCAGGAAGGGATGTTTGTGAACCAAGGCAAGTACACCAAGGCCCTGCTGATGTTGAGGGTGAAGCCATGGACCAGAAGGAGTACCGCAACATGATCGGGTCGCTGTTGTACCTGACGACGACGAGACCGGACATTCAGTTCACGGTCTGTCTTTGTGCGCGCTTTCAGTCTTCACCACTCACCATCAAGCCGTCAGGCGGATCATGAGGTATCTTTGTTTTACTCCTGAGTTTGGTCTTTGGTACTCGACCGCTTCCACCCTCTCACTTTCTGGCTATTCTGATGCTGATTATGCTGGCTATCGTGTTGAGAGGAAGTCAACTTCTGGTACTTGTCACTTTCTTGGTTTTTCTCTTATTTCTTCGTCCTCTCACAAGCAGTCCACAATAGCCCAATCCACCTGTGAGGCCAAGTATGTTGCTACTGCTGCTTGTTGTTCTCAGCTGCTTTAGATAGTTGCTACTTTGAGAGACTTTGGCTTAGATTTCACCCGAGTGCCACTTTACTGTGATAGCACCAGTGCCATAAGTGTAGCCAAAAACCCAGTGCTCCATGCTAAGACCAAGCACATTGAGGTGAGGTACCACTTTCTGAGAGATAACCAAGAGAAGAGAACCATAGATTCTAAGACACATTCACCAAGAGAAGGGAACCAGTTAGCTGACATTTTTACCAAACCTCTCGACCAAGCCCAGTTTGCACACTTGTGGGATGCTCTGTATCTTGTATAGTAGTCTCTTTTCCTTTGTTTCTCTTTGCTTTTGCTTTTGTATCATGTTGTATTGCATCTCATCATGTATCATATATCATGTGCTTAGCTTCACTTGTATAGCTTATTGTTTCAGATTATGCTTTTGTTGGTATGTCTTATGGATACATGATGGCTATAGCAACTTAGGCTCTTTTTGATCATCTTGATACATGTTATGAGCTAAGCTTGCTTTTTAAATGTGAACTTGCTCAATAAGTGATGAAATCTAAAAAATGTTCACCCTAGAGATGGTAACAAGCATGTGTAGGATGTGTTGAGGTCCATGTTGCTTTTACATGTATGCTTTAGAGGCTATGTCTCATGTTTCTTGAATCATATACTTAGCTCGGATCTTTTGATATCTTTGTGCCAAAACTTGATGTCTAAGCTAAGTAATGATGAAAATGCTTTGGAGTTGGATCTTTATTGTCCCACAGCAATGTCACGAGACTATTTCTCATTCACTCAAGTGAGATGAACGTGGGCATTGTAGTGCTAGTCCACAACCACTTGTTACGAGACGGCTTCCTATTTGCACAAGGGATGAACTTGGCGTGGTTGAAAAACATGATAAAAACAATAAAATCTTTTGGTGGACAATTTGATACTCCTACATACACATGTCTAAAATTAACCTTGTTCTCAGCTATAAAACTCCAATCAAAGTTGAAGCTACAAGTGTTAAATGCTTCCTTGAGACATGATGTATGATCGTTATATGGGGTAGTTCACTTTTGTATACATGTGCTAGCACTAGTTTGATCTCCTGCTTATATTTGCTAAGTGCTATCCTCTTTGGTGAACACACTTTTACGAAATATGTTTAAAACTGGTCAAAGTGCTTATGATTCATATTTCGTTTCATTTGATCAGTTTGAGCATTGGCCTTGTTTTGTGCCTGTTGTAATTCCTATGCTGTACCACCTTGAGCCTGATTTTATTCAACTTGCTATACTCCTAAAGCTTTGTATGTTTGCATTGTACATTTTGTGCATTTCATAGCATATTTTAAAGGGGTAGCTTCTCTTTTGTCCACTGGATAAGTGCATTTGTCAACAAGGGGGAGAATGTTTCCACAAATCTAGAGTGTGCATTCAAGTGCATTTGTGAGGTTGATGCACTGTTAAGGGGCAGTTGCACATTTGCTGTTGCTAGACGTGTCGAGCCGTTTGCCTCTGCCTAGAGCGTCTAGCTGTTTTTAGGTATTTTCAGGGTTTTTGAGCTTGTTGTTGTTGCTCTTTGCTTTGCTCATAACAAGTGACCATTTTGAGCTTTTCTTTTGGCTTTTGGTCATTTGTGTGAGTTTTCGCTTGCTCATGGCAAGTGACCATTTCGAGCTTTTCTTTGGCTTTTGGTCACTTAAGTGGGCTTTCTTTGGCTTTGTGTTGGTGTTGACAATGCACTCATCAAGGGGGAGAATGCGGACACATGATTTTCCATATCATGGTGTAGCATCTCTTGTTGGTATGATGAGTGATTGTCAACATGTCCAACACTTTGGTTGGTGGTCTGTCTTGGTGGTTCAACTGATCCGATGGCACAGGGTTATGTGTCAAAACGTGTCTCTTGGCTTGTGATGTGCAGGTGTGGAGTCCGGAGGCAGTGGAAGTGGTCGGGTGAAGGTCAAGTAGGGCGTGCCATGCTGATGGACCAGGTGTGGTGAAGGGTAGACACGAGGCTTGGACCGAGGGACCAGATGGCCAGGTGGCCAGTTGCGGTGGCTGACACTTGGGACATCGACAAGCATAAGTGTACATGGCTGGGGACGCGTACGGGCTATGCTACTCGCGAGGAGGTTTGGTGGCTTGTCCTCAAAACCATCGGCGAGGGATGCATATGGGCTATGCAATTCGCGGACGATTTGGTGGTTTGCCCTCAAAACCATCGGAGGCGGTTTTGTTTGCACCTCAAAACCCGGGTGGTCCTGATGCGTACGGATGGCACATGGCGGCATCGGGGAGATTGTGTCGAGGCTAGGCTACAGGTGAGAAGGCATGGTGGTCGTCGGATCAGGAAATTCTGAGTTGGACCATAGTGCCCTTGGCTAGGTGGTTCGCTCTAATAATATCTGGGGGCAGTAGTGGAACTATGTAGTAGGCATATAAATAGGAGTGGACAGCCCCCCACCTGACCTACCTCTTTCTATTACCTCTTTCCCACCTCTCGGCCGCCGCCGCCGCTCTATCTGTTTTTTGGTTTTTTTTCCTTTTTCTTTTTGTGTTCTTGTAGAGGTCCAAGAATAAGAATTTTACCCATGTATTTGTTAGATATTTTGTGTGGGAATGGAGGCCCGAATCCTCCTCATGCCCTCTGGGCTTTTTGGTTTTGATCTATGACTCAGTGTGTTCTCTGTGCTATGTTGACCTTTTGTGGTGTGTTGGACGAACTTTGATTCGTCATTTTTGGAGCATCTTGGCTGAATCTTTGATTGATGCTTTGTTGAGTGATGAACTAGATCCTCAAGGGAATTGAACCATTTCCACTCGTGCATCAAGAAATCGTAAGATTTGCTTTTTGAGGAGAAACTGCGTGCTCGATTCTAGATCCGCTTTTCCCTATGACTGGATTTGAATTGGGTTTTGATTTCTTGAGGATAGTATTCAGTCTCCCTTGTGATTGCCTCTACAAAATCTCATAACAATCTGTGCAGGTTAGTTCCAGCTTTCATTGATTTCTCCCTCTCGCGTCTCTTTTGTCCTGAGCAGATGCTTTTTCCTAAATCCCTTCGATTCTCCACTTTTTGACTATGTAGGATTCAACAGCAGTGCTACCAGCATCGTGTGCCCAGACACGGAGAGAACTCTTTTGAGCGGCACTTGTCTTTGACCCCAGTTGTCCAATTCTTGCGTCGGTGGTCGGCTGACTGCTTTGGTGACACCAGTGTTGTCAGAATAGCAGTTGCACTACAGCGCTGAAGCGCCTCCCATTCTAGGTCGTGAGCTCCCGACCAGTTTTCCCGACCAGCTTCATTTAGTCCTCGACCGGGTTTAGCTCTATTCCCGACCACCTTTGTTTGACGTGGCCTGGAGCAGTTTATCGACCAACTTTTGTCTTGTTGCCGACCATCGTGGTCAGTGTGGTCTGAACCAGTTACCGACCAGGTTTCTTTTGTTGCTGACTAGCTCCTGACCAGCTGCAATTTGTTCCCTGCTATTATTCTTGTGCTTTGCATTTACTTAGGGTTGCTCGGCAGTGTTTTTACATGATTAGGGTTTTTGAAGAAAAAGGTTTGGCTCCCATTCACCCCCCTCTAGTCGCCGTTTTTTGGTCCTTCATAGAACTGCAGCTGGACCTATCACCGTGAGGTCGGACCCAATGGACCAGAGGATTGCTATGTGGTGACTATCCAGATTCTCGAGTGCAAGGTGGTACCCGCACTGAAGTCCTTCATCGTCCGTGAGGTGGATAGAACTATCACCTACGCCGCATAGCTTGCTACATGTACTACCCTGAGGCTTGTGATGAGAGATGCCAATGAGCTCCTCATGACTAGACCATTCCGCCTATTGCACCGAGCCATCGATTTTCTCCAGGAATGACATAGATCATGAGGCTGAAGCCAAGAGCATCTAGGATAGAGAGCATGACAGTGCACTGAGGGTCACAGGGAGACACATGGTTATCTAGGACAAGCACTTCTACAAGCATCAGGTCTCTGAGCTAGAGAAGAAGGTGAAGGACCAAGAGGAAGAATTAGCCAAGGTGAAGAAGTGGACCTGGTCCAACACGACACACCTTGCTAGGTACAAGTAGGCTTGTGTTTATCTGCGTGACATTGTGACGACCGTACATGAGAAGTGGAAGCAGTCCGATGCCTGTCGTATCCAAGAGTACGAGAAGGTGTAGATTCAGTTGTCTGTCCAACGCCACAAGATTCTTCCTCATGCTGAGAAGTTCAAAGTGGGGCCTAGAAGTCTCAACGTGGATGCCTGCCCCGTGCCTTCGTTAGAACCTACCGCAAAGTGGGAAGAAGCCAAGAAGCACGTGCAAAGGATGTTCAGGACTGAAGCACAGCTCCAGGAGATGGCTAGTAGTTCCTTTCCTCTCGTGCCACTAGGTTTGACTCCAGAGCTATGATCCACAGATGATGCAGAGGTAACCAGTTGATGATGAGCCCTACATGGCTCCTGACAAGACTCACTTCTGAAGTAGAGTATATTGTCCTCTTTTGAAGCCTACCTGCGTGTAGTGCAGGAATTCTCGCGAGTCTTCTAGTGTAGCTACTAGAGATATCACCGTGTAACAAATTGATGTAATGGATGCTTAGATCTTATCGCTTCTTATGCATCTTATTCTTCAATTCATGAGTGTCGGATAGATGAAAATATTTTAAATTGCAAAATTTGCTTAATTACTAGCTATCTATTAATAATCTACATCACTTGCATGCCCTTGATCACTTGTGACCTATGCTGTCAAATGTCGACTCGTTGCTCCGAGCGCTTGGTGAACCATCGCGCCCCTCTCCCTGCATCGGCTATCTGGGGCCGTGGGAATGGACGTGGACGTGGTCTTGGTCATCATGGAGGACGTGCGGAGCATCACATGCCCACCCCGCCATCGGGTGCTACCCCCTTTGGTAGAGGCTCACCAGTTTGTGCCCCTGTTAGAGGAGATCCTCCCCCACCTCCACCACCACCAGTTGAAGCCCCTGTCGATGGACCCCCACCCACTGGAGGACCACTGCCTACCGATGCTCCCATCGGAGGACCTCCACGTTTAGTGGAGCCAGAACATGCTAGAGGCCCTCCACCTATTGTTGACCCAGAGGCCACCAGTGGTCTTGATCCGCCATTACCCCCTGTACCAGGTTTGGTGAAGTAATGGCTCAGCAGACTCGCCTGATGGAGACTCTAGCCGAGGGAATGTTATGCCACAATGGGGTCCACACAATGACTTCCAGCAGAAATTGGAGGGTTTTCTTAAGCTGAAGCCCCTGACTTTCAATGGCGTTGGCAGCGACCCCATTGTTGCCGATGACTGGCTTAAGGAGATTGAGAAGAGGCTAGACCTGACCACTTGCTCCGATGAGGAGTGTGTTGGGATCACAACTCACCATCTCATAGGAGCTGCACACGACTGGTGGGACAGCTACTGCGACTCCCACCATGACCCTGCCAATATCTCATGGGAGGAGTTCGTGAAGGAATTCTACGAGTACTGTATCCTTGAGGGTGCCATTGAAGCCAAGGAGACTGAGTTCCATAACATTCCAATGGGGACCGACACGGTGCAAGAGTATACCAACCGTTTCACTACCCAATCGCGCTAGGCGCCCGCTGCAAGATGTTCTATTACTGCAAGGGTTTGAACACTCATATTAGGCTCTCCCTCTTGGGTACGAAGAGCCACACCCTATGGGAAATGATTGATAGGAGCATGGAAATCAAGAAGGACTACATGAAGGCCCAAATGGAGCTGAAGCACTTGGCAAGAACAAGAAGCGCCGTGTTGAGGACACCTCTCATGCCATGACCCCTCCGAAGTCGTGTGGAGTAGCGCCCCTACCTGCTCGCTCTCACTTCACTCAGAAGTTTGCTCCTACAATGAGCCAAAATGGTGGTATCTACATCACCAACTACCACCACCCTGCTTAGGGTAAACCCGCTCAGAACACACTGCTCATAGCCCGGCCAAGATGAAGGCCGCCACACCCATACCAACACGTGCTGTGCCCTTCACCTGCTATGGGTGTGGACAATCTGGGCATAGGGTAGCCAGCTGCAACAAGAAGGCTGCTCCACCAACTACCACCACTGACAAGAAGGCTCCCGGTTTCTTGAACCACAGCACCCGTAGAGTCGCCCGTTAGTGCCTCTACCGCACAAAGTGCCCCAAAAGTGGAATGCCGTATGTGGTTATTGTTACCAGAATTACTATTTTTAGTTTTCTTATGGTGTTGCATATTTTATGCTTGCACCACCGAGTCTACTTGAGGACTCAGCTTACAAATAACCATATATGGATCCCCTAAGCTCTAGACAACTTGAGTGCCTCAAAGAAGCCCTGGTGATGTAGGATGTGAGTGTCACTACCCTTGGATACCCTGATAGCCGAACTCACCTTGCAACCCTTAATGGCACGACCAAAAAGTGGATAGAGATCCCCTCCAAGGGAATACATGTATCGATGTGAATCTGACTAGGTGAATGCAAACGCTCTACACCAAGGGGAAACAAGGAAACAAGATGTAGTGCCTTGAAGAATTATCACCCCAATGTAAGCTAGGAGAGAACAATATGATGGCTACACAACAACGACAGAGACAAAGATCGACGTTAACCACTGACACAAAGCTTCAGAGTTTAAATGGTTCACCTTGCCCCATAACCACCAGAATTTGTGGTCTCTTGTGATGCACCCCACCACGGATTGGTTGTGTTCTGATGCAAAATGGGAAGGTCATTGCCTATGCTCCCTGCCAGCTTAAGGAGCACAAACAATGCTATTCTACACATGATCTGGAGCTTGCAACTGTGATTCATGCATTGAAGGTTTGGAGGCACTCCTGATTGGGAACAATAGTGATATCTACTCCAATCGCAAGAGCTATTGCCATGCTCTATTTACCACTACCCTGCCACTAGAGTTGCAAGAAGGCATTAATGAGTTATAGCTTGAGGTGATACCTCATGGCCTGTTGAATGAGCTTAGTGTGCTATACACACTCATGGATAGGATTCGTGAAGCCCAACGTCATTGCCCAAAAATTGGGAGATATATGAGCCCATGGGATAGGGCAAGTGCCTAGAGTTCAGTAAGGATGAACAAGGAACTTATTGGTACAAGAACAGAATCTATGTGCCTTCTCACCCAGCCATACGCAATGAGATCCTGTCAGAAGGACATAACTCCAAGTACTATATCCACCCTAGAAACACCAAGAAGTATGCTGATTTAAAGAGGAAGTTCTGGTGAAAGCACACGAAGGCAGATATCGTAGGACATGTTGCTGGATGTAACATATGAAAAAGCATCAAAGCCAAGCACAAGGGACCTGCAGGACTGATGAGGCCACTTGAGATACCAGAATGGACTTGGGATAGAATACTTAGGGACTTCATTGTGGGTTTGCCTCAAATCCCGAAAGGCCATGATGCTATAAGGGTGATAATTAATTGCCTAACCAAAGTAGCTCACTTTTTGGCAATCAAGAATGACACCCAAGTTGGACAGCTCATAGATCTGTATGTCCAAGACATTCTCAAGTTGCATGAAGCCCCGAAAAGCATGATATCTAATCGTGGACCTTTGCCACCATCAAAGAGGTCAAAGGAGTTCCCCAAGTGTGAGAGAATCCATGGCTTTCTCAGAGACCAACAGAAGAGTTATCCTGACAACGGACGTAAAGACCTTGAGTTGAAGTCAGGGACTATGTCTACCTCAAGGACTCCCCGCTTTGAGGAACCCTCAGTTTCCATGAAAAGAGAAAGCTAACTCTAGGATATAAGGAACTGTACAGGACAACCTTGCCTATAGGATAGGGTTGCCTGAGTAACTCGCATATAGGCACCCAGTGTTCCACATGTCATAGTAGTGCAAGTGTCTAAAGCTTCTAGAGAAGGCAGTTGATACTCTGAACGCCCTGGAATACAGAGAGCACCCCATCCGCATTCTAGATAGAACCACCAAAGGAAACAGATGCCCCATCATAGCAACATGCAAAGTTCAGTGGAGCAATCACGGAAAGGGAAGCAACTTTGGAGAAGGAGTTAGAACTAAAGGAAGCTCTACTCCAACCTCTCAGAGGAACAAGTTACACTTTTAATCCTAAGGACAAGATTCTCATAAGGGGGTAGGACTGTAACAACCCTAAAAATTCCAAACACCAAAAATCACAACCAACAAATTTTTTTCTAAAATAACCAATGGCATGTAAGAAAACATCCAATAGTTGCACAAGTAACACCCAATGTTAGTTGAACATTTGCATTTTGTTTACAAGAGGTTGATTTCTTCTTATTTGATTTTATGTGATGTCAAATAAAATCAAATAAATCTTTATCACGTGTATATATATATGTGTGTGTGTATATACTAACCAAGGACATGGAAACCAGCTCACCATGAGACCCTAGTGGACCTACCATGGTGTATGCACCATGGTCACTAACATCCTTAACATAAGATCATAGCTTGCTTAGTTTTATGGTTGAGGTGTAGAAAATAGACGGGAGGAAGGAAAGGAAAAGGGAAAGCAATGAAGCACCCAGCTTAGCCCAGCATGCGCCTCAGGCCGGTCTGCTGCTTCGTCCATCGCGCCGTCTCAAAAGTAGCCCAGCATGGCCGTTCGCCGCGCCTGCCTCTCCATGGCCCAAGTGGCCGAGCAGGCCCGGCCTGGCCGCCACCCGTGCCAGTGCCGCTCGCACCCCGCACAGCCAGCCCAGTTGACTGAATCGGCCCCCACCTGTCAGAGGTTTCCTTTTTCCTCTTTTGCTCCTTTGACCTTCCTGTCCGACGTTCCAAAAATGGAACGGCATGCCATCGTCGTCAGTTCGCGTCTCATGTGCGCTCTGCCATCCGCATCCCACAGCGCCGTGCCGCGAACCCTAACCCTAGCCTGGGCGCACCCTGGCCGACCGATTGCCCCTCTCCTTTCCCCACTGTCCAGGGAGCATCTTTGGCTTGCCATGGTTGCCGGTGCTCTATAGAAGGAGCTCGCCTGTGCCCATTAGGGTTTACCCATGCTCGCAACCGTCTTGGCAAGCACTGCACGACCACTGCCCACTAAGGAGGAGTAGGAGTGGAAGGAGGGAAAGAAGGCGGGGAAGGAGAATCGGAGCCGAAGCAGAGGAGTGCCAATGCTGCCGTCCCCGATCCGGAGAAGCCCCAGCGACCCCTGTACGACCTCAATGAAGCTGCAGCTCTACTTCTTGTTCACCTGGTAGCTACTCCACCTCACTAAGCGCTATCACCTCGCCTCCGGCCACTGTCACAAGGTGAGACATCCATGGCCACTGTGAGCTCACCTTCCGCATTCCCTCTTTCCTCTCATCTTTAAGCTTCATTAACTTCACCGTTGAAAGAGCCGTCATCTAGAACATCATTTGGCAACCTCTTGCAGTAGGCACGGGCCACAATAGGAGCCTTGCACCTTTGCAGGCTTCGGCCTTCCTGGACTCTGGCCGCCGAAGCGCCGTCGTGGCGTTCTTCGCTGCACGCGCTCCGCCGTGCCTCCGTTAGCCATGGTAGATAAGATTTAGAGTTCCTAGCTACTCTGGTCAAAAGATGGGGAGAAGATGGCATCCGAGGAGGAGAATTTGGCTGGAGCACCGCCATCATCACCGCCGCCGATGTCACCATCGTCGGCCAATTAGAGGACCCTGGTTCAATTGTAGCGCTCATCTCGTTTGCCTTGAGTCCATGGAGCACCAGCACACGCTAATGCCGCCTCCCATGCGCCACAGCACCCCGCAATCATAGCCTCATTGTCTACTGTCGCCGCCGCGTGTGCGACAGCAAGCCAAGGGCCCGCTAGCCCAGTTGTGCCCCACAACCGCGCTAGCCTAGCTGCCGCGAAGCCATAGCTGCCGCCCCAACCAGTGAGGGCAGCCGTAGCCACAGCGCCGGCCGTCGCCGGTGAGCACCACCGTGCAGCATGTGCGCGAGAAAGGGAAAGGGGGAAGTTCCCCTGTACCCGTGTGGACCGCGTCCACTGGGCCACGTTGGGCCAACCACAGGACACCACGTAGAACCGCAGTCCACTGTGCACCATGGACCAGGTCCGTGGACCAACAGCCATAGACTCGGCCCAATAATAGCCCAAATCTGCCACGTGGCATGTCTGTGCAGCCACGTGTCCGGTCCGGGCTAGCCCAGATCCGGCCCTGCCTAGGCCCATCCAGGCCTAGTCGAGGCCCGGTCCTCTTTGACCGTAGACCGATCAGCGTTTACCATTGACCTGGCCCCACCTGCAATTAACTAGTGTCAGCTGGACCCACCTGTCAATAGCTGTCTTCGCTGGAGCCAACCAGGTGCTGCCACTTGTCAGCCTGATATTTAACTACCCTTTTTCTTTTTTAGAAAGTGAACCAATCTTTGAAAATTCAGAACTTATTCATGCGAACTCCGAAAAATATGAACCAAGTGTCCAAATTTTCATAAAAATGAGCTATACATCATAGGCTTATGAATGATTGTATTTGAAGTTATTTGATTTCATTTGGATCTTTGTGATAATCTATAGGGGTTGTTGCCGCGACCATTATGTCTCGATTTCAGATCCTGCGAAGGAGTTGCCCAAAGAGGAGGACTAGGAGCGCGCCAAGGACTTCAGTGATAGCTGTTTTGGTGCCACATCTCACCCAACCTTGTTGATCCTATCATGCATGCAACATGATATAATGCTAGTGCTCTATATTTATGCAACAATGCTATGATATGCCATATTAGGACTGCATGGTAGATTACTTGTATGCCTATACCTTGACGTATCCTTTACCCTGCTCACCCGCTTATAGGATAGACACGCTAATATATATGCTTGTTACTTACTATTTATTACTCCACTCGCATTATATGTGTGATGTGATGCTAGTGGTGAACCACTGGGAATGGTTCGGCTTGGGAGCTAGGCTTGGTGATTGTTGAGCGATCCATGTTTGAGTGAGCATGAGTGGTGAGGGTTGAGTCAATTGGACAGGATCTATGATGAGTCATTGGGATGAGTCTTGCCGAGGGTGCACCTAGGCATTCCCATGAGAGGTACCTATGGCGGGTACATGTGACGTGAGGTGTATTCTAGGGAGGATTGCCTGTGGTCTAAAACCCCGGATGGAGGTGCCGTGAGGAGGAATATTTGAGAAGATATCCTGTCTGATCCCACCTAGGAACTGATGTCTCTTAAGAACCAGAACCACATACCTCGCTTGCTCTCGCTTCAGTGAGAGACAGATGTTCGACTGATTTGGGCGATGCCATTACTACGAGGTTGTTAGGTGATATGGGTGGGCGGTTGGATGACAGATTCCCAAACCATCCTAGATGCATAGTACCACTTATTGGGCCTCGTGACTATGTCTCCCAATCTTAGCTTTCCCGAGACGGTTATCTAGAGTTCCCCATTTCCAAATTCTTTACTCATCCTCCTCACTATCATCCACAGGGACTACATCCCCCTCTTCTTCCCCCTCCTCGGGATCCTCTTCCTCTTCCGGCTCTTCTTCAACTATTTCTGGATCTTCTTCTTCCATAAGATCCTCTTCATTTTCATTTGCTATACCCATCTGGTTTTCTTCTTCCTCATCGATGACATCATCATCAGCGAACACTATTTCTTCAGGATCTTCCTCTTAATCATCCTGGTCCATCACAAGACCAAGATCATCTTGGGTTGCCTGTTGTTGATATTCAGGATCCAACAGGTTATTCAGCCTCACACACTTATCATCAGCTTCCTCGGCATATTCCTCCAACTCGTCCACATATTCCTCAAGTTCGTGGACACGCTCATTTGCTGCATCTTCTCGTGCCCAAGCATCATTTCTTTGGTGCTTCATATACCTTCGAGATTGCCTCAACTGAGTAATCTCAGTGGCCTCTTCAATCCTATCGGCTTCAGCCCTCTCCAACTCGGCTCTGAGTCTTGCTATTTCCGCCTGTGGATCTGAATTGGGATTATTACTGCTTTCAACAGTCTCGTATCTGGGGGCCAGCTGATGTCGAGGTACTTCCTTTGGTGCAGTGCTCTTACGGGGTGTTTGCTTAGTAAGGGCCATCCTGAAGAAAGATAGGTCATAAAGGAGAAGGACAGATAGGGAGGAATCTGAAGGTTAGCATGAAAAGGATTGATACTACTTAACCCAAACCACTTTAAAGGGGAAAGTAATTAAAACAGGTTAATTAAGCATGATGCATGAACGAACTTACGATCTAAGCATAAAAGGTTTTTAAGCAATACATATATATAAAGATAACTTTAACATAGGGCAATATAATATGCTATTCCACAACCACACTTTAGAAATAAGAATAAAGGTTGATAGAGAGAAGCATAGGTAAGAATTAAGCAATTTGGACCCAAAATAGTCGAGTTAAAATTATTTGACTCAAAAAAAATTTTGAAGTTTTGCAAGAGAATACTACAACAACTCTTTTTAATAACGATTCGGCTCCGATACCAGCTGTGGCAGAACCTCCTAAATCATATGACTCACATGCATGATTATTGGCTAAACAGACTCCAAATAATCAGGAATGTGTTTCATAAGACTTAAAAGGTCTATCGAGTAAATCCCGAATAATCCACGATTCTCCGAGCAGGATCAATCATTACAAAGAGACATTACAGTATTACAACAGTTTTATATAAAAAATATACATCAGAGTAAAATAGCGGAAGGATTACAATAACATAAGTTTATAAACCGTTCGGTCTAAACTTACAAACCATAAGTTGGATTAATACAAACCATAGTAGCAGTGGAGTAACAATATAACTTATTACAAAGACCTTGATTATATGCTCTGCCCAAGAGCGAGACATCCTATTCGTCATCACTTTCCTCGACGACGGTCATGCAATAGGATGCGTAGCACTCCTGCTCATGGGACTCACCTGCAACAAGGGTTCAACATACCCTGAGTACAAAAGTACTCAACAATACTGACCCGACGAAAGAAAAGGGGTGAAGACTTAGGAAATGTAGGCTAGAGGGATAAGGTATGGCTTGCTAGAGATAAGAATTTTTATGGAAAAGCAATAATAAATAGTAAAGTTGTCTTGCTCTAGATCCAAATTACCAACCAACCTCATTTTTATACCTTATCTTCATTGAAGTTGTCACTACGATGATGAACAACGATCGAGTCTTCTTCTCCGAGAAGCAACGGTGATTCGAATCCATTTTCATACCCAGCTGGGACCTAGATCATTGGGATACCGGAGACTTTAACTCCGATGCATACCAGATCACAGATATACTGGGATAACAACCATAGCCATATATCACCACATGATATACATGAGCACTTCGACCCAATGTACCGATATACGTGGGAACTTAAACCCACAGTATAACACACTATGACATATGTGGGGACTCTGGCCCACTATATATCACTCTATGACATACGTGGGGACTCTGGCCCACTGTATACCACTTCATGCATGTGGATTTTTATAATTCCTCGATATCACCAGATCACCATCGACACGGGGCCTAGGGCATCAACAGATAGAAACACTACAGAGGGACTCCATTCCCAATGCAAGTTAGCCGTCCGGACTCGATTTATTAACTATCATCATGTTTCCACAGATAAAGCCATCCTCATCATTTTCATTCTTTTACTTATTGAAAACTTATCTAACTCAGCAGGGCTAAGCATTACTAGGCATATTCCAGCTAACAGGTAATAAGGAATAAGGAAGTAAGGCAGGTAATGCAATCTATAGATTTTCACTCAACTCCTAATCCCTAATGCAGCATTTCATAAGGAAGCGATAAAACTTTTATAAAATCAAGGAAGGGTTTAAATGCGATCCGGGGCTTGCCTTGGTATTCGGGGTAGACGGTCTCAGGCTCTGGATCAACTCCAATCTCCTGAGTCTGCTCTTCCTTCGGATCTGGGGCGACAACGTTGAACGCTCCGTTAACGGAAACTATACGATAAAAGTACATGCTTCAACATGATGGAATAGTAAACATGATGTTCGATGCGTGCATGACCAGTTTAAGGACTTGAGTACAACTTTTCTTCACGATAAAGTTGCAAGCCAACAAAACTTACTCACTAAGTCCGTTAGGGTTAACTACATCTTTAATGACATTATTTAAGCACATGAAATAACATCGATTAAACCCAAATGACATAATTAAGATAAGCGCAAACAATTAATTAAAGTGCCAAAGGTCATTAGGGTTAACGACCCAAGGTCATCAATCAATAAAGTCAAACAAGCCTATAATGATTGAGCATAATTAAAGGGGTTAATTAATTATTTAAAAGCATAAAATAAAGGCATAAAAATTAAAGTTATCTAATTGAGCTCAAAATTTTATTTTGAAAAGCTCTCGGCCTAATTAGATGGCAAAACAAATTCAGAAATAAAAGCCAATTATTTTATTTATTAAAATCATAGAATATGCATTTTTCAATTAAAAGGACTAATTTTAACATATGCAAAAAGTACTCAAATTTGGCATTTCATATTTTTTCTAGGTAGATAACATCATAAAGAACACACACCAAACTTTTTAGAATTTTTGAAGCTATACATGAATTATTATGATTTTCTAAAGAAAATAGCATTTAACTCATTTTCTAAAAATAAATAAAGAAAATTGAAAATAGGCTCCCGACGTTGACCGTGGCGGCAAAGATTTTGACCGACGATTACTTGCTGGCGGTGAGGTCTCCGGTCGCGAGACTTGGACTATCGGGCTTTACACGACGAGGCGAGCCTAACGAGGTAGCTAATGTAGCAGCGGAGCTCCGAAGCATGGCCGACGTCGGCCATGGCGGCGTGGCGGCGCGCGGACGACGGCAGCAAAGCTCCCCGAAGCTTCTTCAGCGACGGCAAACACACGGGCACACGCGGGACATTTACGCGAACGCGATGGACTACAAGATGAACCCGTTTCCGGCCCCTAGCTCTGGCGGCTACGCGCCCGGCGGCGCTGGCATGGCCATGCCGGCGGCGAGCCACGGCGGCCGGACCCTACGACGCAAAAGGGGTGAAATTGAAGGCATGGAGAGATGCAGGAGCTCACCGCGGGTCTGGTGCGCACGCTAATGAAAGCTCGGAGTCGCTGAGGCGAGCTGTAGACGGCGGCGCTAATGGCGGCGGCGGTGCTTCGGCAGCAAGGTCCGCGTCACGGCGATTTCTGTGCACCAACGAATGGGAAATGGTGCGCATGAGGGGCAGCGAAGCACGGAGAATATGATAAGAGGGTTAATGGACATATGTTTTCACCCTGGGCGGCGGTGGATGGCGAGAAAGCTCGCGGCGGCTCGGCGACTGGCCGCGAAGAATACGACGTCGTGCGGGCGATTTAGGCGAGGAGAGCGGACATGAGTTAGCTCAAACGAAGCGCAACGACGTTGTGGAGCTTCTGGCAAGGCGAAGCGGGCAGAGGTGGAGCGGTGGAGGCGAATTTGGGCGGCGGAGGACGGTCGTCGGCGGTGGCGGCGGAGGAAAAAACAAGATAGAAGATGGCGGCCGACTTGCTATTTATAGGCCAAGGACGAGGGGCCATCGGGCGACACGACGATGATGAAGTTTCGGGTGTCGGGGGTAAGCTGGCGGCTGTGGCATGTCCAACGGTGGACGACGGCGCGGCTTGAGAAGTTGGCGATGGCGGCCGACAATAAGTCTCGGTGCTGTTCTTGATAATTACATAAATGTTATTTGTCAAAAATAATAAATTACTTCAAAATTGATATAAGAACTTGAAAATCTCCAAAAATAGAATTTTTATAACTTTTTAAAAGCTACACTTTTCATTTAACTGGCATCCTCAAATTCTATCTAAAATTTGAAATATGAATTCAAATTCAAAAGGGAAATAAAACCCTAGAAATGAACATTTGAAATTACTTTTGATTTTTCAATAAAACATGAAAATCTTCAAAACTATGAAATGTTTAACTTTGCAAGCCAAACATGTTTCATATATAAAGTTTTCCCAAAATATGTATAATTTTTGAATTATGGTTTTAAAATCAAAGGGGGACATTTGTTAGAAAACTGCATTTTCAAATTTATTTGAAATTATTTATGGAAACTTGAAAAACTTTGAATACCAACTTTGTAGCTCTTGTGAAGATCTACAAACTATCTTTTTAGAGTTTCCCCAAATTCCTTATAGATTTTGAATTACAGAAAAGGGGATAAAACTAGGTTTTGAAATAAAGGGTTTTTGAAACCGAATTCAAACTCGATTTGGTTTCTAATTTAATTGTTTGGTCATTTGTGATCACAAACATCATCCAAGGACATTTTTAGGTCCATGACCCAATAGTGCCCTTGGTTGACCAAGTTGACTTTTGAAAATATTTTTATAGCTTTCTAATTTGAATTTAAATTTGAATTGCAAGACGTGGGAATAAGCTTTGAAATCCAAATTCAACTTCAAATGTGGAAATCATTTTTAGGGTTGGACTTAGATTTATATACTATACTTGACGCTACTGTAAACATGGTTTACACCTCAAGTACATAGAATATAAACTAAGTATTTGAGATGACATTCGAAAGTAGGGTTTTATTATTTCATGCGACAAAACATTCCAGAAACACAATCAACCTATGAAATATAAACTTGTTTTAGTTGATGCACATTAAGGTTAACTTAAACATGAATGCTTTGCAATGCATTTGATGACATGGCATGTTTTAGTTGATATAACACCAGAGGTGTTACAGCGGACCCCCAGCCCATCTTATTGAAGAATGTAATTTGACTTATTATGCTTTGAGTTGTGCTAAACAGGTGGAGAATACTCATGAGCCAGCAACTTATCATGAAGCCATTGATTGTGGTGATCGTGAGAAGTGGATTTTAGTTATGCATGAGGAGATGCAGTCTCTTGAGAAGAATAGCACATGGGAGGTTGTTCCTTTGCCTAAGAAGAAGAAGACCATCCGCTGCAAGTGGATCTTCAAGAGAAAGGAGGGTTTAACTCCAAGTGAGCCTCCAAAGTTTAAGGCAAGGTTAGTAGCAAAAGGCTACAATCAGGTTCTCGGTATTGACTACAATGATGTGTTCTCTCCAGTGGTAAAGCACAGTTCCATTCGTACTTTTCTTAGTATTGTTGCTTCACATGATCTTGAGCTTGAGCAGTTAGATCTGAAGACTGCATTTTTGCATGGAGAGCTTGAGGAGGACATTTAAATGAACCAGCCGGAAGGGTTCATAGTGCCTGTCAAGGAGAAATTTGTTTGTAAGTTGAAGAGATCCTTGTATAGTTTGAAGCAGTCCCCTCATCAATGGAACAAGAGGTTTGATTCATTTATATTGTTGCATGATTTTAAGAGGTTTAAAAATGATAGCTGTGTTTACATCAAGCATATTAATGGATCACCTATATACTTGCTGTTGTATGTTGATGATATGCATATTACTGCCAACAGTAAGGTTAAAATCACTAAATTGAAGAAATTATTGAGTAGTGAGTTTGACATGAAAGATCTTGGTGCTACTAAAAAAATTCTTGGTATAAAAATTACTAGAGACAGAAAATCTGGTTTTCTATTTCTTAGTCAGCATAATTATATTAAGAAAGTTCTTCAGCGTTTTAACATGCATAATGCAAAGCCTGTTAGTACTCCTATTGCACCTTATTTTAAATTGTCAGCTGTACAGTATCCTAGTACAGATGCAGATATTGAATGCATGTCAAGAGTTCCTTATTCTAGTGCTGTTGGGTCTTTGATGTATGCATGGTTTGCTCTCGTCTAGATTTGTCATATGCTATGAGTTTGGTTAGTAGATATATGTCTAATCCTGGTAAAGAACACTGGAGGGTAGTTTAGTGGATTTTCAGGTACCTCAGAGGCATACCAGATTCTTGTTTGAAGTTTGGCAGAACTTAGAAGGGAGTTATTGGTTATGTTGATTCAGATTACGCTGCTGATCTAGATAGGCGCAGGTCTCTCACTGGTTATATGTTTACAGTTGACAGTTGTGTTGTGAGTTGGTGGGCTACATTACAGTCCGTTATTGATTTGTCTACTACTGAAACAGAGTACATGGCTATTTCTGAGGCATGCAAGGAATTAATTTGGCTGAAAGGTTTGTACGCTGAGTTATGTGGAGTTGATTCTTGTATTAATTTATTTTGTGACAGTCAAAGTGTCATTTACCTTATCAAAGATCAGATGTTCCATGAGAGAACTAAACATATTAACATCAAGTATCATTTTATTCGTGATGTTATCGAGGATGGTAAGTGAAAGGTATGCAAGATCAGTACTCATGATAATCCTACTGATATGATGACTAAATCTGTTCCTGTTGCTAAGTTTGAGTTGTGCTCAAACTTAGTTGATTTAGTGAATTAGCCTGAGATGCTATTTGGCGCCAGTGGTATTTTTTTTTGTTATGTTCAGGATGAAGGTGTTGATTTATGCTACAAGATGAATTTGTCTAAAGGTGGAGTTTGTTGAATATGTTCCAAATTCAGTTACACAATATAGGGTATTTATCACAGCGGACACGTTAGGATGCCCGCTGCGGTAAATCAATTTATCGCAGCGGGTAGACAATAAGGCCCGCTATGGTAAACGCTGCAGCCCAAATAGGCCAGGCGAGGCCCAATCCGGTGGCCCAACTATATAAGCAGCGCTTAGGGTTTCACCTTCTCCCCATCTCCTGCCGTCACGCGCAGTCAGTCTTCTCCCCCCACGCACTTCTCTCTGCAGTCCGCATGCCTTAGCTCCACTCCCCTCCTCGGTCAGTCTTCTCCACTTCTCTTTCTCCCCTCCCCTCCCATCCCCTCCCCTCCCCTCCTCTCTCTCCCTGAAGCACTCCACTGCCCTGGCCGCAACGGCGCGAGGCCCAGAGCAGCGTGCTCGGCGCTCGGCCCGTGGCGGCGCGAGGCGCTCTGCTCGCGGTGTGGAAGGTGGCATGGCGGCGCTTCTCGCCAGCAGAGAGTGGCGCCGTGGCACTGCTCGCCGACGGAGCTTCTGCGCGGCGACGCTGCTCGCTAACTCGCGGGCGGAGGTAGGTCACCTGGCGCGCCCAGAGGAAGCCGGCATGGGGGCTCGCGCAAGCGGTGTCCGCCATGGAGTTGGCGGCACTTCGATCCGGCGGGCTGGCGGCGTGGAGGATGTCGATGTGAGGTATCTCTCTCTTCCTCTCCATCTCCCTCTTCCTCTCTGCATCTCCATCTCCATCTCGACCTGAGGTCTTCTTGTTCTTTCCACATTTGGAGGTTCCAAGGCGGTGGCAGATCTCAACGCCGGATCCATGCCCGCGGTGGCAGATCCGTGGCGGCGGTGCTCTACTATGGCGGATCCGGCGGCGAGGGCGGATTGGACCCCTACGACAGTGGCGACGGCATCCATGGCATGGATCCGGCGGCGGCGGTGGCGGCGCTGCGCCCTTAGATGGGCTTATCGGGCCCGTGGATGGGCTCAACGGGCTTATCTAGGATTTTTCTTTCTTTTTTCCCGAAACATTTACCACAGCGGGGCATTAAAGTAAATCCGATTTTCCATAGCAGGCACTGGCGCTCGCTACGGTGCCGCCCGGATTTACCGTGGCGTGGCACCGCAAGCGGACGCTGAGGCCCGCTGCGGAAAAGCAAAAACGCCCGCTGCGGTTGTTTAGTCTATACGTAGTGTATGTCTTCAACGATAATTTTGGATTATTGGCGAGTGCAAATAGGATGTGTTTGGGACCGTGGTATGTCAACCGCGTGATGGTGAGTATAACATATATGCATTGTCATCCTCTCACATGAGCGTATGATGTTTTTCATTTTTCACACGTTGCAACGCAAGAGCTTATATATCCTGCTGTGAGGGAAAGGGAGGATGGGTCATAGTGTATATGACATAAAGTATATGTACCATGCCACGTGCGATGATTGAATAATGCAGTGATCGACGATGAGTTGAATAAAACGGTGGTGGGGCCCGCAGTAAGCTAGATGACCAAGCTAGCAAGCAACGACATTAATTTTGGGTCGAACTCATCGGAGTATCTAATATCCATGGGAGCAGCCGCGGAGTTGAACCCGAATCGCACACGTCGTACACGAGTGGTGGTTGTGTGTTGGCTACTTGGCTTCGGTCTTAATTGTTGCACCATTATTTCCAGTCCCGTCCGCCGTCGTCCCCTCTCCGTATAGACGAGGCCGGGCGATGTCGTCTGCTAGTGACGATCGATCGGCCGATCGGTCGCAGTGTCAGTGTGTACCCATGCATACATGCAAGAAGCCAGAGCAGTAGTGGTGAATGACTGAATGGAAGCTGGAACAATAACGAAATAAAGGGACAGTAGACGCAGTGCTAGCAGCAACGTCATTTTCATTTTACATACATTCCCTGTTCCTGTTCCTTGCATTGTGTTTCAGTTCCTGTTCATTTTACATACATACAATCGCACACGTCATCTTCAAGATCAAACGCGCGCGCAGCAATTAAGACCCGTAAATGTCCAGTCCCTGTTCCTTGCATTGTGTTTCCAGGACCCTAGCTAGCTACCGCAGCAGCGACAAACAAAATTCAGCACGGCACGCGACCGCCGTGAACGAACGGTCGGGGCCTCAGGGCCACATCATCGGCGACGACAGATTCTTCTACTCCGAGTACGTTTTGACCGCGAAGCCTGAAGGGTGCGACGACGACGTGTCTCGTCTCGTCTGTCGTCGCCCTCGAGCCTCGACGGAGGCGACCTGGCCGGCCGGTGCTAGCCACCGTTGGTGGGGCCGGGCGATGGCGCATGGCGTGGAGACACGACCCGGCCGGGTTGACCGGCGAAGCTGCCCAGGGGTTTCGTCCACCGTTTCCGCGGTCTGGGTCTCGGCGTTTTGGACAGTCATCAGCTAGCTCGGTCATCCTGTGATGCCGACGTAGACCGTGCTGGATACCTAATCCCAATCCCTGCATTTTATTAAAGGTTCTCTTCATCAATCACCTTGTTCCAACTTTTCCTTTTAGTATAGTATACATGTCGCTGTCGCTTCCATGGCTGATGGCTCCATATACCTTGGCTCGCAGGAGCAGTAACCGGCAAGCGGCCAAGAGCTAGCACGCGTTGGAATAATTAGGCCGAGGCGAGCAGCCGCGGCCGCCTATATATCGCGCAGCGGCGCAGCGCAGGGCAGCACCAGCTCCATAAACTGCCGGCACATCACATTGGCAGGTGAGGGAGAGAGCGAGGAGCGAGAGCGCGCGGCACATCACATAAGCGAGAGAGCGCGCGGCAGCCATGGCCCTGTTCTGGCACGGGGTCCGGGTCGCGGACCGGCTGATGGGGAAGAACAAGGAGGCGTGGGACGAGCGGAAGATCCACGGCACGGTGAGGCTTGTCAAGAAGGAGGTGCTGGACGTCGGCGACTTCCACGCCTCGCTCCTCGACGGCCTCCACAACATCCTCGGCAAGGGCAAGGGCGACGGCGGCGTCGCCTTCCAGCTCGTCAGCGCCACCGCGGCCGAGCCCAGCAACGGGGGCCGTGGCAAGGTGGGGAAGGCGGTGCACCTGGAGGAGCTCCGGGTGTCGCTCCAGTCCAAGGCGGACGGGGAGACGGTGTTCCGGGTGACCTTCGATTGGGACGAGTCGCAGGGGATCCCGGGCGCCGTGCTCGTCAGGAATCTGCAGCACGCCGAGTTCTACCTGAAGACACTCACCCTCGAGGGCGTCCCCGGCACCGGCACGGGCACCGTCGTCTTCGTCGCCAACTCGTGGATCTACCCGCACAAGCTCTACTCCAAGGAACGCATCTTCTTCGCAAACGACGTGAGTATTTTTTTTATTTTTCCGGTGAGCATGCTAGCTATGAGAAACTTGTTGTACATATAATATGCCATTGAAACTCGATCGAGGGTTACATTTTTTGCTGCTAAGAATATAAAATGCTTTGTTGATCAAATACAAAAAAATTTTTGCTTCTGATAAACACATCTTAAGCATGTTTGCAACGAAAGTGGTTAGGGGCCACGGATTGGATGCTGGTCGACTATTCATTTTTCCTTAAAGAACTATTTATTTTTTCTTAAATATATGAAAAATCTATGTATCATTATATTAAGAAGAATTTAGACAGACATGCAACATGCATATAACAAGTGCTAAAGAAGGTTAATGTAACACAGCCGTACGTAGACCTATTTTAAAAGAGAAAAAGCCTTTGTATGAATTATGTACCATGTTAGCTGTACCTAGATCCTGATGGTACTCATTATCTATTGAAAAATGAATAGAGCCGTGATTATAATAAGTACTCTGCCATCGTTCTTTTTTTTAAAAAATGTTAGCCTGGATTGGATAGAGATCCGGTTTACTAGCTGCCAAATTGGCCAGCTTGGTCTTGGGGTCAAGTCAACAAAGCATATGATGATATCGCAACGAAAAAACAGATCTATTAGCTAATCATCCTGCGCTTTACTTCTGCCACTACTATATTTCTCCAAGGCTATAGAAAAATGGGCAATGCCTTTTATTTTAATGGTTAGAGCAACTAAGTAGTATTTAGCAAACCTAAGTTCGATTTTTTATGGGAGCGAATTAAAATATATCTTCAAAAACAAAAATATGTGGGAATTTCTGCTACCAACTTTGGTAAAAAAAAAAAAAAAAAAAAAACAGGCCAGTCACTCTATTCCTGTGTTGCAGACCTATCTGCCAAGCAAAATGCCTGCGGCATTGTTGCCTTTTCGGCAAGATGAACTCAAGATTCTCCGTGGTGATGATAATCCTGGACCATACAAGGAGCACGATCGCGTTTACCGTTATGACTACTACAATGACCTTGGTGAGCCAGACGACGGTGAAGACAAAGCCCGGCCGATCCTTGGTGGCAACCAAGAACACCCGTATCCCCGTCGCTGCAGAACTGGCCGCCCCACAACAGAAAAAGGTAAGTTCAAGGTAGCTACATTTTTGGTCCATGCTCCATACAAGATATCAGAAATTTGTCTGAAATTCTTGTTGTCTAACCTTTTAAACAGACCCAAACTCAGAGAGCAGGCTTCCTTTGCCGAAGAGCCTGAACATCTATGTCCCCCGTGACGAACGCTTTGGGCATGTCAAGATGTCAGACTTCCTTGGGTACTCTCTGAAGACAGTCATTGAGGCTGTTCTTCCAACATTAAAGACTTTCCTTGATGATACACCAATGGAGTTTGATTCATTCGAAGATATCCTCGGGCTCTATGAACTGGGTCCAGAAGGACCCAGCAATCCAATAATAACAGAGGTCAGGAAGAATATTCCAGAGTTCCTTAGAGCTGCTCTGCCAAATGGTAGTCACGACGACCCCCTAAAGATGCCCATTCCAAATATCATCAAATCAGGTAGCTGAACTTGGTACTTTTCTACTATGTTTGAGCTGAAAATAGTTAGCATGACTAAGGTTCAATCTTCGTGTGCACCAGATGTATTGAAAAAGGCTCCAGAGTTTAAGTTTGCCTGGAGGACTGATCAGGAGTTTGCGAGAGAGACACTTGCAGGCGTGAACCCAGTAATCATCAAATGCCTGACGGTTAGCATCTTGTATCATATGACTAGGCAATACACTTGTCCCAAAACTGAGTGAAGAGCCTTATTTTTTTTTCTTTTTAATGATCGAAGGAGTTCCCTGCTAAAAGTACCCTGGACCCAAGTCAATATGGAGACCATACCAGCAAGATCACTGAAGCTCATATTCAGCATAACCTGGAAGGCCTAACAGTGCAGAATGTATGCTCTAGACTGAACACATGCACTGATGCACATATAACTAAACATTCAAGACAGATAATTGCTTAAAACCGTCAATTGATTATCATAACAACCCTGGGTGCAGGCGCTGAAGACCAATAGGCTCTTCATCCTAGACCACCATGATCATTTCATGCCGTACATCAACAAGATCAACAAGTTGGAGGGGAACTTCATCTACGGCAGCAGGACTCTACTGTTCTTAAAGGACGAAGGCACCCTGAAGCCCCTGGCCATCGAGCTGAGCCTGCCTCACCCTGATGGTCAGCAGCATGGTGCGGACAGCAAGGTGTACACCCCAGCTCACACCGGTGTTGACGGCCACATCTGGCAACTTGCCAAGGCTTATGCCAGTGTAAACGACTCCGCCTGGCATCAGCTGATCAGCCACTGGTACATATATTGTTCCTTCCTCAGTTTTTTCCGTTGCAGGAAAAGTGTTGCCGTGTCCTTGATACCAAAACACAAAATGTGTTTGTGGTGATTTTTTATGTACAGAAGATATAGATACATAAACACTAATCTTGTGTCTTGCAGGCTGAACACACACGCGGTGATCGAGCCGTTTGCAATCGCAACAAACCGGCAGCTCAGCGTGGTGCATCCCGTGCATAAGCTGCTGCGCCCACACTACCGTGACACGTTGAACATCAACGCCCTGGCACGGACGACACTCATCAATGCCGATGGCATCTTCGAGCGCACCGTGTTCCCTGGAAAATACGCGCTGGAGATGTCCTCCGACGTGTACATGAGCTGGAATTTCAACGAGCAGGCTCTCCCCGCAGATCTCGTCAAGAGGTACATACATACTACATTGAGCAACAATAAAAGCTTAGTTTTAAAAGCCACAAGATGGTAATGCAGAAGAGCTTCGATCCAGAAACTGTTTGATTCTGATGGTTTACTCTGATCTGGTTGTGTGTTCAGAGGTGTGGCTGTACCGGACCGGTCAAGCCCATGTGGTGTCCGACTGCTGATCAAGGACCATCCATATGCCGTGGATGGGCTTCAGATCTGGTCAGCGATTGAGCGGTGGGTCAAGGAGTACTTGGACGTCTACTACTCTAACAACGGTGAGCTCCAGCGTGATGTAGAGCTGCAGGCGTGGTGGAAGGAGGTGCGTGAGGAGGCGCACGGCGACCTCAAGGATCGAGACTGGTGGCCCATGATGAATACCGTCCAGCAGCTGGCTAGGACGTGCACGACCATCATCTGGGTGGCATCCGCGCTGCACGCAGCTGTCAACTTTGGCCAGTATCCATACGCCGGGTACCTCCCGAACCGGCCGACGGTTAGCCGGCAGCCGATGCCGGAGAAAGACAGCAATGACTACAGGAAGCTGGAGTCGGGGACGCGGGAGGAGGCCGACAAGGTGTTCATCCGCACCATCACCAGCCAGTTCCAGACCATCCTGGGCATCTCGCTCATTGAGATCCTCTCCAAGCACTCCTCCGACGAGGTGTACCTCGGCCAGCGCGACGAGCCTGAGCGTTGGACGTCAGACGCCAAGGCATTGGATGCGTTCAAAAGATTTGGAAGCCGGCTGAGAGATATTGAGAATGAGATCAAGACGAGAAACGACGACCCGACCTTGAAGAACCGGAAGGGGCCAGTGGAAATGCCGTACATGCTGCTGTACCCCAACACGTCGGACGAAAAAGGCAAGAAGGGCGACGGGCTTACTGCCATGGGCATTCCCAACAGCATCTCCATATGAGCCTGGGCAGATTGTATCTCGAAGGATGCTATGTAAATGTTGTGCTGCGCCGTGCAATGTGTTTCTTGGTTGGTTTTGTCGGTCTCAGTGTGCATAGGACGGAGACGGAGATTGTTACCACGATCATAGAGGACATAGTCCTGAATAATGTTGTCACGTATATTTTTTTCTTTTTTTATATATATGGAAAGGCTTTTCATTACTCATAACTTGGTGCCGAATCATTGGCAACCAGTTCGCGTATACGAATTAGAATGCTGTCCATAACTGGCTCAGCACCCACACTCATACTTGCCCCCAAGGGCTGCAAGCCTAGCTTGGGAATGGAGTGACCTAGAGGAAGAACAACTACCAAGACTAGTGAAGTGGTTCCGGAGTTACCAGATCCAATTGGTTGACACTTAAAAACTAAATCCCCTGTAGTTTCAAAGACTTCGTGCAATAGTTTTCCCTATCGTCTCATTTTCTTCAAAAAAAGGAGACGATTGATGAACACCAGGAGACAGTTGTTCAGGCACCTGCTAGGACTTGAGTGCTTTTAGTGGACACTCTAGCATCAAATTAAATGTAGTGCCTTTAGATTCTAGCTAGTAGTTGTCATGTGGGGCCACACCTATACAAGTCGACAACGTGGCCGCGATATCCAAATGTTCAGTCGCGCGTGGCGCGCGGGATTAGGCCGCGGGTGTGATCACCACGTAGACGGCGCACACGGATCAGGAAAGTGGCTAGAAGGAAGAAAACCAATCAAGGGCCTTAGTTTTAGCAGTGAATTGCTCTAGTTTGTTACACCCACAAGGTTATTTATACGTGTATTCAGAACCGTGAGAAATTTAAGAAAGATATTACCTCCTCAATCCTTTTTCTTCCCCTAAACTAAGACGGGTGCTAAGGAGTAAAACCTTGCCCCTAATCATGGATCCCGGCTACGAACTACGTGGCCGAGGTCTAGCTACCTGTGGGTTCAATGACCTTGACAACCTGGTATTGCGTTCCTAGCTTTCCTCAGCTTCTCGATCCATGTCACCACCGCAACGCCCAACCTCTGCAACACCATCATTGTGGAGTACCAAGATAGCTTCCAAGCGCTCCTCCAGGCCACCCTGGACACAATGATGGCCACGCTCAAGTCCCTCCAAACCTCAATCGAGGCAAACGCTCAAGCCATCCGGCGCTTGTCCGTGCAACCGCCGCCTTATTTCCACCATGTTCCATCATAAGCGCATCATGGAGCAGAAGGTGTGAATGGCCTCCTATAACATGGAGGAGGGCACCCAAATGTGGTACATCTAGTCCAATAGGACAAGGGGATCCTCTCACGGCACTGCTTTAAGGACTTGCTGCACCACCACTATGGGCCACCGCCGCATTCCAATCCCCTCTACAAACTTGTTGAGTGCAAGCGCACCAAACCGTTGCAGAGTACCAAGATCGCTTCCAAGCGCTCCTACCTTGGCCATACCCCCTTGACGAGGCACAACATGTCTAGCTCTTCACCGGAGGCCTCCATCTGCTGCTTAGCCCTGACGTTGATGTGCACAATCTACAAACCCTTGCTGGAGCTATGAACCTAAAGCACAACCTCAAACACTGGGTGCAATACACGCGGTTGGCACCCCCATGGTCTTCTTCCGCCGTCGGCACCACGCCTCGCGCTGCCAGTACTGCCAACGACCAACCAACTCGCCTCAGCCAAGGCCATAGTGGAGGGCCAACTGGTCAAGCACCTCACCCAGGCTGAGCAAGACAAACATCACCACCTAGGCCTTTGCTACAATTGCGATGAGAAACTTGGGCGCAGGCACAATCTTGTTTGCAAGCACCTGTTCCTACTAGATGGCATGGAGGAGGAACTGGATGACACCTCAAAGTTTGCTAAGATAGTCGCCACTGAGAAGGAGTCCCCCACGTCTCTCTCAATGACATCGCTGGCGAGTTCATTTCAGTGACATGATGCAACTTCGTGTCGAGTTGGGCGACACATCACTCGTCGCCCTCCAAGACACGGGATCGATGCACAACTTTGTCTTTAAGGCCACGACGCATCACACTGGCCTTCCCCTGTAGTAGTGACCCTGCTTGATGGCCATAGTGGTGAACGGAGAAAGAGTCTACTACCTGGATGTCATCTGCTAGGCAAGGGTCACCATATTCAGGGTGACACCTTTGACACGGACCTCTTCATCATGCCTCTCGTCGGCAATGACATTGTCCTGGGCACCTAGTGCCTGGTGACACTAGGGTCAATCCTTTGGGATTTTGGCGCCTAGACAATAACATTCCAACGGCATAGATAGCTGGTTTGCTGGTATGGGGTTGCTGGCCTGGACGCACCAAGCTTCCCCGCGATAATGACTCGCACTAAGTTGCTGGATGAACTGTGCACCTCCTTCAATAATATCTTCACCAAGCCCTAGGGGCTACCTCCTCCATGCGGCCATGACCACAACATCGTTCTCACCCTATGTGCACAATTGTAACACCCCCAGAGTCCAAACGGCTCAGATCCACTCTCACGCTGAGCGAACCACACCTATCATCATCATACTTAAGTTTTCATCCTCACTTAGCTTAAAAGGATTAACCCAGGGATAGTGGGATGGACTCTAGAAGCCTTATATGTTGATCTATCCCACCCTAAACACCCAAGGTGGGACTAAACTCTCCATAACATCTCATTAACATATATGGGCCACTATGGGCCAAACGGGCCAGGTGTGACATACACACCCTCAAAAATCTCGACATCCTCGTCGAGCCCAACATACCCACAACCGGGCAAATGATGACCAGGAATGTTCCCCTCTTGGCACACACAACTATGCACCCAGTGCTAGCACATGTGCCACATCGTGCACTCCGCAGATCCTACATGCGCATGAACTCCCATGTCCAGCCCCTGGTCCGCACGCGCCCGTTACCGCGAAGGTCGGCTCTGATACCATTTGTAACACCCTCTGAGTCCAGACGGCTCAAATCCACTCTGCACACTAAGCAAACCACACCTACCACCATCCCACTTAAGCTTTCGTCCTCGCTTTGCTTAAAAGGATTAACCTGGGGATGGTGGGATGGACTCTAGAAGCCTTATATGTTGGTCTATCCCAACCTAAACACCCAAGGTGGGACTAAACTCTTCACAACAGTGCAAAAGCCTCCTACTGCTACATTGAATCGGCTTAATGATGAGGCAAACCCTTAGGATCATGTTGTGGAGGAATTCCTAGATGTGTTTCTAGAAGACTTGCCAGGTATGCCACCTGACTGTGACATTGAATTTATTATTGAGTTATTACCTGGCACTGCACCTATAGCTAAGTGTCCATATAGAATGAGGGTTAATGAACCAGAAGAACTTAAGAAACAGTTAAAGGAATTGGAGGAGAAAGGTTTCATTTGTCCTAGTACATCTCCTTGGGGCTCTCCTATGATCTTTGTTGATAAAAATGATGGAACTCCATGAATGTGTGTGGATTATTGCTCTCTCAATGAGGTTACAATCAACAACAAGTACCCATTGCCAGGATTGATGATTTGTTTGATCAGTTGAGAGGTGCTTGTGTGTTCTCAAAGATTGATTTGCATTCAGGTTATCATTAGTTAAAGATTCGGAGCTCAGATATCCCGAAGATGACATTCACTACCAGGTATGGGTTGTATGAGTATACAGTTATGTCCTTTGGGTTGACCAATGCACCTGTCTACTTTATGTACATGATGAACGAGGTGTTTATGGAGTATCTGGATAAGTTCATGGTGGTTTTTATTGATGATATTTTGGTATTCTCCAAGACAAAGGAAGAACATGCAGAACACTTGAGGTTAGTCTTGCAGAAGCTTAGAGAGCACAAACTTTATGCTAAGAAAAGCAAGTGTGAATTCTAGTTGGAGGAAGTCTCTTTCCTTGGCCATGTTGTTTCTAATGGTGGGATAGCAGTTGGTCCAAGCAAGGTGAAAGATGTGCGGGATTGGAAGCCACCTACATATGTCAGCGAGATTCATAGTTTTCTTGGTTTGGCTGGTTACTACAAGAGTTTCATTGAAGGTTTCTCTAGATTTGCTAAGCCAATGATAGCCTTACTAGAGAAGAATGCCAAATTTGTGTGGTCCGACGCGTGTCAAGCTAGCTTTGAAGAATTCAAGAAGAGATTGACAACAGCTCTAGTTTTGGTATTGCCAGATCTAAGCAAGAAGTTCTCTATCTATTGTGATGCATCTCGCTTGGGATTGGGGTGTGTTCTTATGCAAGAAGGTAGAGTTGTTGCTTATGCTTCGAGGCAGTTGAGGAAACATGAGCTAAATTATCCTACTCATGATCTAGAATTAGCAGCTGTGGTTCATGCTTTGAAGATTTGGTGACACTATCTGATTAGGCACAAGACTGATATCTTTACTGACCATAAGAGTTTGAAGTACATCTTTACCTAGTCTGACTTGAACATGAGACAACATCGTTGGTTGGAACTATTAAATGATTATGATTTTGATATGTATTATCATCCTGGGAAGGCAAATGCCATGGCTGATGCACTTAGTAGAAAGAGGCATGCTAATGAGCTTTGGGCGACACCCGAATCTGATAAGTTGTGTGTAGAGTTTGCTCTTTTGAACCTTACTATTGTTACTAGTGCTATGGAGATAGAGGTGACACCTACCTTAGAGGAAGAAATTCGCAAGGGCCAGTTGGAGGATGAGGATCTAAAGTAGCAAAGAAGTTAGTGGAAGGGAAGGCACCCAGATTTCGCATTGATGAAGAGGATACCTTATCGTATGGCGATAGGATATGTGTTCCTATGGTGAAAGCTACTCGTCAGGCAATTCTGCGTGAAGCTCAGGAATCTACTTATTCTATTCACCCCAGAAGTACCAAGATGTATTTGGATCTAAAAGAAAAGTATTGGTGGGTTTGTTTAAAGAAAGATGTAGCTGAGTACGTTGGCTTGTGTGGCACATGTCAACGTGTGAAAGCTAAACATTAGAGGCCAGCTGGATTATTGCAACCAATGAAGATACCTGAGTGGAAGTGGGAAGAAGTTGGTATGGATTTTATAACAGGACTACCTCATACTAAGAAAGGCTATGATTCTATCTAGGTAATAATTGATCGACTAACTAAGGTAGCTCACTGGACCTCAGTTGGCTACACTGTACATGGAAAGAATCATGTGTTTTCATGGTGTCCCAAAGAAGATCGTGTTTGATAGAGGCACTCAATTCACATCTCACTTTTGGAAATTAGTGCATAGTTCTTTGGGAACAAAGTTAAACTTTAGTACAGCATATCACCCACAGACTGATGGACAAATTGAGAGGATTAATTAGATTTAGTACAGCATATCACCCACAGACTGATGTACGAATTTTATGTATAATAATCTAATATTCGTTCGTTCGAGCATTTTATACACGAATAAGAAACTAATATATATACACACACAAAATCTTAAATAATGTTTTAGTTTACATCGATCCATGCATGCATGAAATAATAATTATAAGTGTATCACATGAAACTTTGTTCTTGGGGATTGCACGCGCTCTATCATTGTCCTACCATCGACTCGCCATCGTGTCACTGCTACTAGGAAAGACTAGGTTAGGGTCATAGCAGAACTCGCCGCTGGGCACCGTGACATGATCAACAAGAAATCCTGAAATAGCCTCTTGAACTGCTTTGATCTGGTCTTCTCGCCTGCACCTTTCCTTTAACCAATTTGCCTGCAATGTGCATGAAAGAAAGTAAGGTATGAATATATACTATATATACCGACAAACATAGTTAATTGTGTTTTATTACATACATGGAGTTGTTTTTCTGGAATCCTCTTTCTGAAGGCCATCATGTGCATAAATTGTTCCCTGGTCCTTGTTGTAGACACCACTTAACGGGAAAATAAATGATTCATATCATCATGAACCGAAGAAGCATGTTAGTAAATATCATTTTGAACTAATAAAGAAGCGTGGATAAGCTATTACATATATATACTTACACGGTATGGCCTTATAGTTAGAGGCAAGGTCCAAGCTTGACTTTTGAATTTACTCATGACCCTAAGCCAAGCTCTGCATCCACAAGGAAAAATAATAATCAATCATTAGCTAGTTGCCATATGCATGCAATAATATATATATATAGAGAGAGAGATTTTATATAATATATATTAATTACTTTTGGATAAGATCTATCATATCTTGGTACTCTGTTTGTAGTCGTCTAGACTTGGGGTCTGTTGGGGAACAACTTTGACATGAAAACCCTTCGTCCAAACTTTGGAGTACAATATAGGTGTCGAATCAAGTATCATGAGATAAACGTAGCGAAGGCGACATAATGACTTCGCTTGATTCTCTTTGGGCTTTGCTTCTCGATTTTCATCTCTTTAGGTTATGGGTTGGCAAGCGGCTTCACCCGAAACTTGGCTTCACTCAATGATTAGCGAAATCAATACTTCAGATTTGACTTCGCACGACACCTAGCGAAGTCAACATTTAAACTTCGCTCGGAGAAGCAATTATAACCTTTCGCCAGGGCGAGAAAATCACATGAAGACTGAAGTCATTTGGAATAGGCGTGAAGGAAAGGCGAAGCATGTTCCACAGCTTTGTCAATAGACTTCCTAGCTGATTGCAAGAGATGTTTGCAATAAATTTTTGTAATTTTCATGTAATCGCGGAGTCGGGGGCCCCTATAAATACCCCCTTGAGCTATAAAGATTGGATTCAGAATGAAATATAATTGCAACCCGCACATTATTTTCATCTAAGATGTGTGTGATCTCTTTACCCAACATTTGGCGCTGTCTGTTTGTGTGATCAAGGACACCCACGACCACCACGCAGACGCAAAATGGCAAGACTCAGCAAAAAAGCAACTTCACCTGGAGATAATTCAAACCAAGACAAAGACCCACTTTTGGAAGATGAGACAGAAACAGAAAACAGACGCTTACAAGAGATGAAGAAACTCAGAACAAAGAAAGAAGACTCAAAGAACCCAAAGAACAACTCATCGTCAAGAAAAAAAGCTGGAGGAAGCAAGAGCGAAGAACAGAGAAAAGTCTTTAAGGCAAAAAATCGCAGAAGCAGAGGCTGAACTAAGAAAGATCAATGACGAAATAGAAAACGAAAGCGAAGTCATGATTCAAGATCTAAACTCAGCATGCAAAAACACCAACCGCAAAGAAAACGAAAGTCAAATAGCAACAATTGATACAGATTTGCCTTTGTCAATTGACATTTAGCTAGCGAAGTGGCCAGCAAGTTTCAAAGTCAATATCATCCCAACCTACAATGGCATGTTCGACCCAAGAAAATTTCTTATGAGCTTCGAAGCAGCAGTAGCATCAAGCGGGGGAGATGCAAACACCCTAGTGAAGTCGCTCACCATGGCAATAAGAGGACCAGCGCAGCATTGGTACTCTTTGCTAAAACCAAGGTCAATCAAATCCTGGGATCAACTTTGCACAACTTTGCTCCTAGACTTCCAAGTCTTACAAAGAGTCAAACTCACCAGCGATGATCTTTTCAACATCAAGCAGCAACCAAAAGAATTGTTGAGCCAATATTACAAAAGATTTGTACAAAAAAAGCTCAAATACTAAACATACCAGACGAAGTTATCATCATAGCAGCAATCAAAGGACTGCGAGCAGGCCAACTTTCATCACACTTCAAAAGGGAGAGACCAACCACAGTGGAAAAGTTATATGAAGAAATGAAAAAATACTGTGAGTCTGACGAAGACTACAGAAAAAGAATAGAAGAAGAGAACGAAGAAAGAAACATGTCAAGATCAAACAACAATCCCCAACACCCAAGAATAAATGCTGAGCAAAGACCATTTCAGAGGATAAATCACATCAACAATACGAGCGAAGCTGCCGATCAAGGTCCAAGATCAAACAATCAAAGAAATTTTTAAAACAACCGAAGTTACAAGGAAAACTTCCAATAAAGGGCAAATTATAACAACCAAAGCAGAAACTTTGAAAGGAAAATTTTGAGTCCTGAAGAAATGTACTGCATCATACATGGCAAAGGGGCTGGCCAAACATCGAAGATGTGCCCAAGAGTAAAGAAAAGCATTGAAGAAGTACAAGAAGAAAATAGAGCAACTTCGCAGCTAAAGGTTTTCAGTCATCTAGCTCCCCAAAGAACAAGTTACTTGCCAATAACTTACCCTCAGCACATGTTGCCACCACCTCCGCCAATCTATAATTGCCAACCGCTAGCAGCGTGCCCGCAAAATCAATGGGGCCCAAGTTAGCAGCAAAGTTTCCACCCTGAAAGCTCAGTACAAAACAGCAACCACCAAATGCAATACAACAACAACATGCCTGAAGCGTCAACAAGCAACGGGAATGCAGTCATCCCAAGCAAAGGCAGAATTATGACAATCTTCGGAGGAAACAGCATGGAGCATGATTCAAGAAATGAAAGAAGGAATTATTTTAGAAGAGTAAACTCCATAGCAATCAAAGGTCCATTCAAGAAAACAAGATGGTCCCACATGCCAATCACATTCTCAGAACAAGATCTCAAACTCAAAGATTACCCTCATATGGACGCAATGGTCCTAGAAGCAAACATTAAAGGTTGGGTAGTAACAAAGATTCTGATAGATGGTGGCAGCTCAGCAGATATCATATTCACAAGAACTTTAGATGCAATGCAAATTGATAGAAAAACTTTGGAAAGAGCCAAGCACCCATTAGTTGGCTTCGGCAGAAAGAAAATAAACTCTATCGGCAGAATTGTCTTGCCAGTCTCATTTGGAACAGTGAATAATGCGAGAGCAGAGCAAATAACATTCGATGTTGTCAAAATGCATAGCCAGTATAACACAATCTTTGGAAGGGGAAGTTTAAATTCTTTCAAAGCCATAGTAAGCTACCCATACTTATGCATGAAGATGCCAGCAGTCAATGGCATCATAACCGTCTTCGACGATCAAACAGAGGCAAGAAACATAGAAAGAGATGCAAGCCCAGCTTTCAAAAACATCCATGTGATACAAGAAGAAGAAGATGATGAGCTTGAAACTGAAAATGCAAAGACACAAGAAAAAGCGAAGCCTTGCGAAGACACAAAGAAAGTACCAATCGACCCAATGGTGCTAGAAATACAAGTTATCATTGGCACAAATCTATCGAAAGAGGAAGAAGAAAAGATAATACAAGTCCTGCGAAGTAACAAGGATATCTTCGCCTGGTCTGCACAGGACTTAGGAGGAGTAAGCAGGGATATTATAGAACACAAGTTAAACATCGACCCAAACTTCAGGCCAAAAAAGCAAAAACTCAGAAAGTTATCGGAAGACAGAACACAAGCTGCAAAAGCCGAAGTCCAAAGACTGTTAGATGCAAAAGTCATAAGAGAACTCCAATTCACAACTTGGCTTGCAAACATAGTCATGGTGCAGAAGAAAAACAAAAAGTGGAGAATGTGCATAGACTTCACATATCTCAACAAAGAGTGCCCAAAAGACAACTTTCCACTACCAAGAATAGACACTTTGGTAGATCAAGCAGCATGAAGTAAAATGCTCAGTTTCCTCGACTGCTATTCAGGCTACCATCAGATTTGGATGAAAAAAGAAGATAAAGAGTATACAAGTTTTATTACACCATTCGGAACTTACTGTTTCCAAAGAATGGCCGAGGGGCTTCGCAACGTAGGAACAACTTTCATCAGAATGACATCCACAGTTCTCAAAGATCAAATACCAAGAAATTTGCTCGTGTATGTTGACGACTTGGTAGTCAAGAGTAAGAAAAGAGAAGACCATGTCGAAGACTTACAAGAAACCTTCTCAAACCTCAGAAAAGCAAACTTAAAGTTGAACCTAGAAAAATGCACATTTGGAGTTCAAACAGGCAAAATCTTGGGGTGCATCGTATTCACAAAAGTATTCGACCCGAATCCAGAGAAGGTAAAAGAAATACTGAACATGCAAGTGCCAATAAACATCAAGGACGTCCAAAAGCTGACAGGAAAATTAGCTTCACTGAACAGATTCATATCCAAATCAGCTGAGCGAAGCCTCCCAATATTTCAATCACTAAAATGGAAAAAGGAAAAATTCAACTAGGGTCCAGCACAGTAAGAAGCTTTCGAAGAAATAAAAAAGCATCTATCCAATCCCACAACTTTGGCAACACCTGATCCAACAACAGATCTGCTACTATATGTATCAGCAAACAAAAGTACAGTTAGTGTAGTACTGATACAAGAAGAAGAAAAGGAGCACTCAACAAGACAAATTCCAGTATACTTTGCATCCGAAGCTTTGTCCAGATCAAAAATTTTCTATTCAAAAATCGAGAAAATTGCATATGCAGTACTTATGGCATCCAGAAAGTTGAAACACTACTTCATGAGCTTGCAAATTCTATAAATTTTTGTTAAGTGGAGTAAGTAATAGTAGAGCCAAACCACTAGAAGAGAAAGTCATACAAATTTTTCTCACCTCATCCTCAACATCTTCAGAAACAGGAAAAACAACATCACCACCGTCACCACCACCTCCGATAGCCTCAACACCACTTTCACCACCAGCACCGACATCAGGAACAATATTCCCTTCAATATCCAAAGTCTGATCAAGGATAGCGTCAAGCTCTTCGCTATCAAGAAGAACAGCAGGACTGTTATTCTTCTTGACCTTCTTCGCAACAACCATGGTTGCACCTTCAGCACCCTTACGCTTCCCCTTTGCCTGAGCAGCAATCTCCTTCTTCCGGCCTTGTTTCTTCTCATGACTATAAGCAGGGGGAGGTCTCTCATGATATTCAACCTTAGCAACCTCAAAAACCCTGTTCAAGCAATTATACTCCAAACCAATAATTTTATCTATATTATCCTTCTCGCTCTTCACATATTTACCAAGTAAATCATCTGCCCTATTCTTGACAGACTTCACAAATTCTTCATTCGAAGCAAATGTCCTCGGGCAACAAAAATCATTGTCTGAAAATTTGTAGTTGATGCCACGAATCTGCTTAGGATAGAAGCATGAGAAAGTCCACCCTTTCTTCAATGGCCAAATTCTAGCTGCTGCATACTCTTCAATGATATCATGGGCATATTGCAGCAAAGCTGTAGCCTTGAAAGCCTTTACTACAGTCTTGGAAATCATAGTAAGAGGAAAGGAAGGAGTACACACAAATCTTTCAAGAACCATTTTCGCAGCCAAAGGATACTTCTTCTCCATCCTTTTTTGTAACAGAATCCTTTTCCTCAGCCATTGGCACCTTATGATAAAACCAGTACCTAGACCAGTCACCAACTCCCCACTTGTTCTTTGTAGCAGGAGAAATCTGAATAGCATTACGAGCTGTCTTAAAACTGCAGCAAGCAAAATGCTTAGTAATCAAGCACCCATCAACCATAAATGTCTTATACTGAGTATGCATCTCAAACAGCTCGCAAAAAGCAATAATGCTGTCGTTGGCTTCTAAAGATCTCACTGCCCAAATAAATTGTGACAACCTAACCACTCCGTTAGGTGTCAAATGATGCATCTGTATGTTGAAAGCCTTTAACACATCCTCAAGAAAATCTCGGCATAGAAACCGAAGCCCAGAAGTAAAAAGGTCACAATAAACAATACATTCATCAGGATGAGGTCGAGGGTTAGTTTCATCAGCATCAGGAACTCTGATGAGGTCACGATCAAGAACTCGTAGCCTTACCATTTCATCAAGGCAGCTCTTGTCAAACAGACTTTTGCCGAAGGTCAACGTATAACCCTTATCATCCCTAACTAAATCTTCAACTGAAGCATCAACATTCTCCAAGTTTTCATCATCTGAATCCAGATGAGACTTATCTTCATCAACTTTGTCACTCTCCTAGGACCGAATCCAATCTTGCAAATCTTCAGAAGACATCTCGAATGAATTCGTCAAACAAACTTCACTGATGCAGTCAGAAGAAAACAAGCTTAAAACACCAGTCGCCTAGAAAGCAGGGAAGTGGAAAAACTATCTCAAATTCTTCAGTCAAAGAAAAATTTTGCCAGTGTTTATCCTCTTTCAAAGATGACAGCCTCAGCGGGGCATCGCTATTTATAGGCACTTCTAGTCAAAGATAACAGCTGTTGCCTAAACGGTCAAACTAGTCGTTACATTTTCAAAAAATAATATGAACAACGGCCAACTCCAAAGTTTGGACGGCGTTTACCAAGCAAAGTTTATTCAAACTTTGCGGGATTCAGACCTTTGGAGTAGGCCTTCGCCCGCGAGGGGCTGTTGTTGGGGAACAACTTTGACATGAAAACCCTTCGTCCAAACTTTGGAGTACAATATAGATGTCAGATCAAGTATCATGAGATAAACGTAGCAAAGGCGATATAATAACTTCGCTTGATTCTCTTCGGGCTTCGCTTCTCGATTTTCATCTCTTCAGGTTATGGGTTGGCAGGCGGCTTCGCTTGGAACTTGGCTTCACTCAATGATCAGTGAAGTCAATACTATGGATTTGACTTCGCATGACACCTAGCAAAGTCAACATTTAAACTTCACTCAGAGAAGCGATTATAACCTTTTGCCAGGGCGAGAAAATCACATGAAGACTGAAGTCGTTTGGAATAGGCATGAAGGAAAGGCGAAGTATGTTCCACAGCTTCGTCAATAGACTTCCTAGCTGATTGCAAGAGATGTTTGCAATAAAGTTTTATAATTTTCATGTAATCACGGAGTCGAGGGGCCCCTATAAATACCCCCTCGAGCTATAAAGATTGGATTCAAAATGAAATATAATTGCAACCTGCATATTATTTTCATCTGAGATGTGTGTGTGATCTCTTTACCCAACAGGGTCCAAGATTTTTATGAAGCCCCCTTTCAAATCAATGACGATCAGTATGCAGTGAAAGCTGCAAGTAAGGATTGATCATTATCTAAAGTAGATGTGGCTACAGTAAGCCAAAAAAATGTGCGCAAAATGTTAGCACTAACCAGAACAAGGGAATAGGAATTGTTTCTTGTCCCTGAGGACTTCCATGAATTTGAATAGATTCTCCTCTGTTTCATGTGTCCAATTGTCATGGTTAGTGACCAGGTCCTTGTATATAAGATATGGATCGATGAAACCAAGAGCATCACTCTTCTTTTTGTTCCTCATTTCTTGCATCTGGAGTCTACATTTATATAGTACAAATTGTATATATATAAGTAATAAATTTTAACATGCATGCAACAAATAACGATGGTTTTTCACAGACAAAAGCAGCTAACAAGTGATTTGTCGAGAGCTTCCCGTCAAAGCAGATGGTGGATGTCTTCGAAATAAATTGGCATTATGCCATATTCATATGCATGCAACAAATAACCAATACTCTAGTTTAAATTGATGCATCAATAGTAATTCTGGCTCGTCCACCTTCTCCTTACAAATTTTCATGTACCATTGGTTCAAGTTGTTCATCTGCGTGCCCAGATTAAGCCAGTCCTTTTTTCCACTAGACTCCTGCCCCTCTTATAGGTCCGAAATATATCATACTCTGCCTTAGCTAAGAGAAACAGGGTCTGCTCGTAGAACTGAGAAGGTGCAACATTTGCTTTGGCTAGGAACTTTGTGAGTTGTTCAGGGTCAACTTCTTCCCCATACACAGCAGCAATGACATCATCAATATAGGAAGAAGAGCCACGCCCTTGTTGTGGTGGCTGATCATTATGAACAATCAATGGTGCAATAGACTGTTATTGCATCCCAAGCTGTGGAACCTCTTTCCCTGCTTTCTTGGTGGTTTTCCTTTGCTTACCGTAGAACTCGTGTGACTTTACGAGTTGTCGTTCATAGTCCGTCAATGGTGGGGACTTATTTCTCTGATGCCTTTTGAGCCCAACTTCCTACACTTGTCTCCTTAGTGCCAGTTGTTGTATGTGTAACGGCTTCGGCGGGTTCTTCAACATCTCTCACCTCTGTTCTCTCTCTTCATTAATTTGTGCCCTCCATCTATCATTGTCCTTTTTGTAGGGATGCTCTTCCTAATCATGTACCTGCTCGTCCATAATGGCAGCCTTTCATTTATGACCCCCTTTTGATTTCTTCATGGGCGGGAAGGAGGATGTCTTCGATTGGACTAAGCACCTCTTTGGCAGCTTGTTCTTAGCCGAATGTGGCAGAGATGGAGATGGAGATGCACCCGTGCCATGGATCGCATCATCATGATCATTGGTAGCATCATCATCATGATCCGGAGCAGCACTATGATGATCATGGGAATGAAGAACTGGTGGAGAGCTACAGTGAATAAAATCATGAGTGCCAATAATAAGTTTTTATTGCACTATGATAGCATATATATAGAATATATTGAAAAGTTTCATATTCTCACCTAGGATACTACAGTGGCGGTAGCGATACCCTAGTTGTCTCATCGCTGGGAATGATTATGAAGCACTGCACCATAGAATTGACTCTCTTCTCAGCTTCTCCTAGGGTCTTCTCCCCATCACCTCCAGCAATTTTAAGTTCCACTCCCATATCGCCGTCGATAACTCTATCCACACTGACTCTATACTGTGTAGGGGGAATTGGAGCACCATGGACTGTTCAATCCGTGTTGTTAGGATCCTCTGGAGAAACATAAGCATGCACCACCAAAACTATGCTATCCCCCTTGGGAATGTGCATCTCACATGCGGTAAAGTGGATAGTGATGTCATCCACAGGGAAGTGTTCTTGTGCTTCATTCTCTTGTGGTTCTGCAGCAGGTAACTCAGTGGAAGCGCAGCTACTTCTTCGCTGAGAGGGGCAGACTCCATGAGGATCTAGTGTTGGTTGTTGGAGTCCCATGCTACTCATCTGTAGCGCCACTTGCTATTTAACCTCCTCTTCGATCTGTACAGCCCTCCTCAAATCCCTCTCTCATTCTCGCTCGCGCAAATGAGCCAACTCCTCCTCTAGCCTCCGTAACCATGCTTCCTCCTCATCCTTCTTTCGTTGGTGGCTTCTGTAGGTATCAGCATCCTACGAGAAGGTGAGCTTCCATGAAACCATACCTAGGCCTCGTGTTCACCCAGGGTGCTCAGGATTTTGGAGGGCCTCGGTAAGCTCATCCTTCTCTCGGTTGGCCTTAAACTCACAACGTACAGCAGAATTTATCACCTCAATAAGTTTTGCTGCTGCAGGTGCGAGTGCCCTAGTATAGAGTGCTACCCCTATCTATGGGTCGAGTTCCCCCCATGTCCGTAAAACCATTGCTTGCAATGGGTGGTCCAATCAAGTGTTTTCGGAGCAACCCCATTGGCAAGACAATCTTCTTCCATTTTCTCCCACTTAGGAATGGTACTTCTGAAGCCACCTGATCTAGTCCTATGATGGTATTCCTTTTTTTTGCATTCTGCTGGTTCCTTCTTGATACTTCTGCATGGTATTCCAAGGTCTTGTACTCAACAAAATCTGGCCATTCTTCCTGCAACCTTTCTTACTTTGAATTTGGACTGAAATCTGGAGTTACATTCTTCTTGACAAATTTGGCAAATAGGTCCTTCTTTCAGCTTCAGAATAGATCTGCCATCTTCTTAAGTGTCTAGGTTCTAACTAAGTTTGTTTGTTACTCCGTAAGACTATGAGAGAGAGCGAAATGTGCAATAACTTCTTTCCAAAGAAGCTCCTTATCCATCTCAGAAACATAAGTGATATGAGGCGGAGCATCCTTACTTTTTTTCCATTCATGGATGTTGATCGACAGCCTGTACCTAACAAGAGCCCCACAATGTTTGATTGAGTAGCGACCCCTGCACGGTTTAGTTGGACCTTTGACATTTCTGATGCTTGTTACTGTCGAAGTCGTTTGTCTAGAGGGTTACATGCATATGCATATATAAAACCACAAAGGAATTAATGGAATTTGTTATTAATACCATACATACAATTATATACATATGTTTTTATATTATACCTCCTCAACATTTTGTTGCACACGATTTGGATCCTCATGAAGGTTTTGCTCTAGTGCCTCAAAATCTAATAAATATTGATTCGGGCCATCCATGACCTCCGGTTCGGTGGCTTCATTCTGGTTGGGGGGAGAGTGCATATTGTCTGCCACCCAAGATAAGCTGCTGCATCAATTCTTCCTCATTATAGTTGCCCCTCAGATCTGCCATATCTTATGAAAAATTCTTCCTCATTATAGTTGCCCCTCGGATCCGCCATATCTTATGAACAATATATATAAATGAAAACTGTGGATTAGTTAGCTAGCGATATAGCGCAAAGAACAATCAATATTAGGAGTAGGGCGGATGAGGTCAGACAAAACTCGCATTATAATTGAAACTCTCTCTATATTAATTTTAAGCATAATCAAGATTGCATTATACACACACAAAAAATGAATATGACAAAATTATGCAAGCCAGTTAGGCATTTGAAATACCGATTAATTCATGGTACACCAACATCAACATATTAGTCATTATATGATCTCCATAATGCATCATGAATGACTATAAGCATTCCCACCAAAGAAAACCCTGCTCAAAACCCCTACCAAGGGTGTCGAGCTGCTGGAGTCGATCAGCGCCAAGGGTGTCAGTGGTGGCGGCATCAAGAACGAGCGTACGTACGATGGTGGCATGGGTTGAGGCAGGCTGGGCCGTGTGCGAGTCAGGGCCTGAGTGGCATCGAGGGGCGACGACAGGGGTCGAGGCGGGCTGGGCCGCGCACGAGTCCGGGCGCCGGAGCGCATGTCGCGGTGGTGCACTAGTCAGGGCCAGAGCGCGATTTGGGGCCGGAGTGCCGGGTCGCACGTGAGTTCTGGCACCGGAGCATGCATTGGGGCCACACAATAGGTCGGGGCCAGAGCGCAAGTCTGAGCGTCGGAGCATGAGTCAGGGCCGCGCATCACAGGTCGGGGCCGGAGCGAGCATCGATGATGAGCAGAGCGACCGCGATGGCGGCGAGGAGCGGTGGAGCGGGTCAAGGTAGGTTGGGTGGCACGTGAGCCGGGGCACCAGAGCGTGCATCAGGGCCGTGTGTAGGTTGGGGCTGGAGCGCTCATCGGGGCCGGAGCGACCTTCAACGATGAGCGGAGCGGCCGCGGTGGCGCCAAGGAGCGACGGCGTCGAGGAGCGGCAGAGTGGGTCAAGGCGGGCCGTGCGACGTGTGAGTCAGGGTGCCGGAGCACGTGCCGGGGCCACGCATGAGTTGTGGTCAGAGCGCGACTTGGGGGTGGAGCTCGATGGCAGCGGCGGCGCGTGTCTTTGGCGGCTGCGTCGTCGTCGGTCGATTAGGGTCAGAGCAAATTGGGGGCGCGGTGGAGGAGGAGGAAGAGGAGCCAGCACAAGAGATAGATACCTAGGACCTTTAGTCCTGGGTCATATTACCACCCGGGACAAAAGGTATGCTTTAGTCCTGGGTTGTGACACCACCCGGGACTAAAGGTAAATTTTGGCGGGCCACCAAAACGCAGCCCACCTTTATTCCCGGGCCGTAGTGTCACCCGGGATTAAAGGGGCATGAGTTTCGGCTTCCTTCCAATCTCCAGAACAATCATCTCTTGTTTTTATAACAAATACCCATAAAATAGATAATTTCCAAGTAAATGGAATATTAGCAAAAAAAATGGAAAAAATAATCTACATCTGGTCTTGCATTATTATTCACAAGAAAATGGTGTAACATAAACTTTTTGGTCTCAATTTACTAATATATAATATAGTACAAATTAATGATGAAAATTTTAACCATGCAAAAATGTAGCTAATAATAAAAAATATTGAAATTGTTGATTTCCAACTAGAAATCAATTTTCACATATAATTAACGTAGATCATTGTGTTTTTCATCACACATTGGCCAAATGAAATCCGCCAAGCAAATGTGCAATCCAACATGATATAAAAATCTCGTAAAACAGAATTAATATTACATATATGTTATAATTTAGTTCTAATGCACCACAAAATCAAGCGGGAACAACAACAAACTTCTTCCTAACGTATGTCCCATGTGTGTGATCTCGCCGTAACCATGGAGTGTCCTCATCATTTAGCAGGATACTTGGCTCAATTTTCACTGTGAAGGGCGGGAATCCATGTTGCTTTAGATATTCAGACATGCAGTCCTATCCTTGATTCCCACGATGTTTCTTTTCCCTGGAAGAACTATGTGGCGCTTTGGCTCAGTGTCGTCATTTTTTGTTTTCCCTTTATTCTTTGGTTTGCTCGCAATATCCTTAACATAGAACACCTGATTCACGTCATTGGCTAAGACAAATGGATCTTCTATGCACCCAAGATTATTGAGGTCCACTGTTATCATTTCATAATCTGGGTCAACTTTTACCATTGTTCCGTTCAACTTCACCCAGTGGCATCGAAAAAAAGGTACCTCAAGGTCGGGTCCATAGTCAAGTTCCCATATCTCCTCTATGTGACCATAATATCTTTCCTTTTTCCCGTATGGGTCTATGGCATCTATACATACACCACTGTTTTGATTGGTGCTCTTTTTATCTTGTGCTATCGTGTAAAATGTATTGTCATTTATCTCATACCCCTTAAATGTAGCGACATTCTAGGATGGTTGCCGAGCCAACATGTACAAGTACTTATCAATACTCTTGTCACCCTGACATTGTTTTCTCAACCAATTGTCAAAAGTATTCATGTGCTCTTTTGTAATCCATGCATCACTCTTTCCTTGGTTCTCGGATTGTAGGGTGTTCTTGTGCATGTCAATATAAGGGTGCACCAAGGTGGAGTGCTGCAAAACTATGTAGTGTGCTTTTTTGAAAGAATCATCCCTCGTGTTTTTATATGGTTTCCTCCCTAGTGTACCCTTCCCACTGAGTCTCCCCTCATACCGTGATTCAGGAACACCAATAGGGTCCAGGTCAGGAATAAAATCAACACAAAACTCAATGACCTCTTCTGTTCCATAACCCTTAGCGATGCTTCCTTCTGGGCGAGCACGGTTGTGAACATATTTCTTTAGTACTCCCATGAACCTCTCAAAGGGGAACATGTTGTGTTGGAACACGGTGAACTAGAAGGTGGGTCATGATATCAAAGAAGGATGGTGGGAACACCAACTCAAAGCTGACAAGACATTGGACCACATCCTTCTGTAGGTTAGTTACATCCAATGGATTAATTGCCTTTTGAGAAATTGCATTGAGGAATACACACAACTTCACAATGGTTAATCGTACATTTAGAGGTAGTATTCCTCTTAATGCAATAGGAAGCAATTCTGTCATAAGCATGTGACAGTCATGAGACTCCAGGTTTACAAATTTCTTGTCTTGAACATTTATTATACCCTTTATATTCGAGGAGTATCTAGATGAGACCTTGATGTTGTTTAGGACTTCAAACATGATTTCCTTCTCTTCTTTGTTAAGAGTGTAGCTAGCAGGTCTGAGGTAATGGTGCCCATCATCTGTCTTCTCTGGATGCAGATTGTCTCGTTGATTCATACGTTACGAGTCTTGTTGTGCTTCTAGTGTGTCCTTAGGCTTCCCATACACACCCATGAAGCCTTTGCATGATCTTTGTTTCTAAACAAATGTTTCAAGTGTGGTATTATAGGAGCATACTACATCACCTTGGTAGGGATTCTCTTTTTGGGACGTTGTTCGTTGGGGTCTTCCCCCTCATCCTCACCAGGGTCATCTTGCTTGATCTTATGCCGTGATGCCATGGCATACCGGACATTCATCCAGTGTCTCCAACTCCTTGCCATGGTAGAGGATGCAGTCATTAGGGCACGCATCTATCTTCTTGATTTCTAATCCCAGAGGGCAAAGGATTTGTTTTTCTTCATATGTCATGGCGGGCAACTCATTATTCTTCGGAAGCATCTTCTTTTGGATACTCAGTAACTCCCCAAAGCCCTCGTCTGAGACACCATTTTTTGTCTTCCATTTTAGCAATTCTAGTGTGGTACCTAACTTTTTTTGCCCCTGTTCTCATGTCGGGTATAACAATGTTTTATGATCCTCAAGCATGCGGTCAAACTTTTTATTCTCCTTTTTGAGTTCACAGTCTCTCTATGCATCACAGATGGCCTGACCAAGTTCGTCGGGCGTCTCATCTTCTGCTACTACCTCTTCTTCATCTTCTCCCATTGTGGTGTCACCAAAGGCATCAGTGTATTCATTGAAGCCATGAATAATATTGTTGTTATCCCCTTCTTCTTCTTTGTCTTCTTCCATCATAACTCCGCGTTCTCCGTGCTTAGTCCTACAAATATAGTTTGGCATGAAACCCCACCAAAATAGATGTTCTTGAAGGACCTTTCAGCAAGAATAATCCCTCTCATTCCTGTATGTGACAATGGGCATGATATGAAACTATTCTGCATGTTTGCCCTGGCCACTCTTAGGAAACCATGCACGCCCGCCATGAACTGTGAGGAGCAGCGGTCAGAGTTGTACATCCATTGTTGATTCATCTGCATTACATGACACATACACAACACATCAAAAGAGATCCCAAATTATAGTCTCCATCCAACGTGATTACACTAAAAACATGATCTTATTTCATCCTACATACAAATGTGCACAACCTCAAGTATCACTAAACAAAGTAATAAACCAACAATGCATTTCAACAAAAAAAGGATTTCACGACCAATTCTAACTAAAACAGACAGATCATCAATGGGATTCTCCTCCTTGCTCACTGCCTTATTATCCACACTGCTAGCCTCCTTGTAAGGCGAAATAGTTGCCTCCTTCTTATGCCAACTCCCTACCACATCATCATCCACACCTGCACTCTCATTTGTGACTAATGCCTCCTGCTCCACAAGATACACTTTAACACGAGTCTTATACGCTTCCTCCCAGTACCATCCCTTGTGCCATCCCACTGAAATTACAACAACATAAATGAGAAGACCATTAATTAACCGAAATCTTCACGATCAATGGCTCCAAACCATAAAATAAGTAACATGACAAAATAAACAACTCACGTTGCGATCCGGACATGTATAGAAGATACGACCATTGTTTGCACCCTCCTTCCTCACTTGGTACTCCTCCACAGTCTTCTTCTTACACTTGCCGCACGAAACGAGTGGGAGGTCCGGCCTCAATTGCCTAGGTTGACGTGAGCCCGAGGAACCGGAAGCGGTCGCCATCTACTCTCTAAACTCATTTTCACCAACTACTATAAATTTTTAATTTATGAATATATAAATTTATAACACCATGCATTGTTGACACTAGGAATCAAAGCATTGAAGCTAGTTTTCATGAACTACTATAGCATTCTTCATCCAACTATGCAACTAGCAAGCAATTTTTAGCTCAAATGGCATACAAATCAAGAAACATCACTATTTGTGTTTCATTCTATAAAAACCACAAATCCTCCTTTTCTAGACCACAAAATGAGAAATGACATGGATGAATCATAAGAGGATGAAGTTTCTAACCTTTACGATGGAAAAAAAGGAGGGGGAGTAGATGAAAATCACAGATGGCCGAAGAGGACGAAGACGACGCACCGGCGACGAGTAAGAACCGAGAGCTGCAAATGGTTCAGGCTGGGGGAGGAAGAAAGGTGGTATTTATGCCGGGACTTGTAGTCCCAAGTTGTATCTAGAACCCAGACTAAAGGTCAACCTATAGTCGCGGTTGGTGCCACAACTCCGGGTAAAATCTTTAGTCCCGGCTGTCAGCTGCAGCCGGGACTAGAGATTGATCTTTAGTTCCGGTTGGTAGCTTCTACCAGGACTAACATAACCTCACCTGTCACCGGGCTGAAAAAGCTACCTCTAGAGCCGTTGGGAGGGGCTTTACTCCCGGTTGGTGAGACCAACCGGGATTAGGCATGTTTTTAGTCACGGACCATAAAATGGCCGGGACTAAAGATCTGATTTAAAAGCCATTTCTCTGCTAGTGATCCAGCAGGCTGTGTTTGCCATTAGTTTTCTATGAGCTTCAAATATTATATGACCTGTGAACGTACCATGTAATATCATAAATCATAAATGAGTAAGTTTCTAAAAAAAATCATAAATGAGTACGAGAAAGCCATGAGTTAGGCTCAAACAACACCATCTGTGTGTTACAAGATTCCAATAATTCACCCATCTGTGCCCATCAAACGTATTGATTCAAGACTCAAATCTTCAATCTGGAATCAACAGGACCTAGTGATCGCTTCTCCATGAACTATGAAGGGGCCCTACAGAAGCAGCTCGCAGATAACTGAAATGTTTCCTCTCCACAAAATTCTGGTTGGACGTTTGGAATAATCAATTCCCATCTGGGCAATGGTCTCATCTTTTCTCCTTTGCCAGAAATAAAGATATGATTGTACATCAGGTTTATCCTAATTTTACAGCCCAGCAGCTCTTCTTTTTGCCTGTGTCTGAAGCTTTTCAATAATTCCAGGACTGCAGTAATCTAATTGATACTTTGGAGCTAAATGATGAACATGATATCTGGACTTATATATGGGGATCTCTAGTATGCACCCCCAAAAGAGCCTATGTCCATTTAAATGGAAGCAGACAAGTGCATCCTGCTTTTAATTTGTTATGGAAATCATCTTGCCAAAATAAACGAAAAATCTTTTGCCGGTTGTGGCTCAAGGAAAGACTTAATACTAGAGCTCTTTTAAGAAGGAAGCATATGCATCTTGAAGATTACTCGTGTGCTATTTGAAACTATCAGATAGAAGAAACTTGGCAACATCTTTTCCTCTTCTGCCCCCTTGCTGAAGCATGTTGGGCATCAATTGGCATCATCCTCCCATATACTGCAGACATTTATCCTCTTCTGGAGCAGTTAAGAACAATGCTGCATTTACCTTTCTTCATGGAAATTATTGTGACCACGCTTTGGTCAAACTGGGAGATTTGAAATGATGCTATCTTCAGAAATTTGGCTCCTTTAGTTCAAAGTTTCAAGAGGATTTTTCGAAGAGAATTTGCCTGGGTTATTCTCAGAGCAAAAGCAAGCTATCACCCTTTAATTTTTCAATGGCTAGAAGACCATGTGTAGTCTTTTTAATCTTTGTTGTAAGTTCTTTTGTTTCATGAAACCTCTCCGTAAGGTTTTGACAGTCAGTTTTTAACAAAGCACAGTACGGGATTTCCCCTCCTGTTTCACTCAAATAAACTGAAATGTTTCCTGAATTCTGCTGTGATCATCCATCATTCATTATGAATGCACCTTGTCTTCTTTCATTGGTTTTCTAGTGTTCAGAGATGAAGCATCCACTCCACTACGTAGTTCATACTAGACTGATCAGGCAGGCTTTCCTGGATGCCACGAACAGAATATCAGTCGACAATCAAAACTTAAGCGTCCGCTTGACAAATGTACTAATGTCACCGGAAGTTTCGAAGCAGAAGCTCCATTGCTGCAGATCAGATCGATGACAACCAATCATTTGGTGTCAAAATCAGTTTTGGCACCTTCGGACCTGTTGAATGCGGAAAAACAAACAGGGAGCATGCGATTCATCACCACTATTCTGTGACCATTATTTTCTCATCCGTGGGACCTGTTGAATGGGGAAAAAACCTTGCTCTTTGGCATCCGGCAATCACGACATACGAATGAAGAATGTTCTGTAGGCTCAGGAGGTTGAGTATTTGCCGTTCGTGACCACTTCCACACGAATTTGTCGGACATTGCAGGCTATAATAATGTCTCTGACCTGTCGGCGGTTATTTTCAATCAGCTAGACAAGAGGAACGCAAATGTGTAGTCCATTTACATTTAAGAAAATTGGAAAAGTTGGCTTAGCCAAGGCCGTGTCAGCCCCAGAAAAGCCATTTTATTCAATTGGGCTCCAAATGAGATGGATCAAGTATGCTTTCTCACTGTCTTGGTGATAAAAATACGATGATGAAATCTAGTATACACTTTGAACAATTTAGGGTGTGACAAGAAAGAACTGGCATCCTCGGGCTCTTGGAAGACACGAGCTCGTGGGGATAAGCTGGTGTTGTCGTGTGGTCCACGACCATTGGGAGCATGGTGTCGTTCTTCCTCCGCCGATAAGAGGAACAAAAAGCCTATTTAATTATCTTCTTTGGCCTTTTTCTCTTACGGACAGCTAGCTGAGCTCGACTCCAAATGAGGAAAACTAAGTGGGCTCGATAAAATTTGGACCAGACCTGTCATGGACTTGGCCCGTTTGAAGAGTGGATCCAATGTGTTGCAACGACCTATTGATGGAGAAATACAGGCGATCCCTCTACTCCATTGTTTCAGTGTTCTTAAAAGAAATTCTAGACTTATTCGCACAAAAATTAAAGACGTCAGTGGTCACTTCGAGAATCTCTAGATCTATCGGGTGTTCAGTACTTTAAAGGTGTTCATAGGGGTAGGGTTTGTGTAAGCGTGTTCATAGGGGTGAGTGTGCATACGTGTTGTGGGAGTTTGTGTTGTACTGTGTAATTCTCAAAAAAAAATTTGAAGACCTCCTTTGAGAATGACACAATACAAAGAGCCACAAACCAATATAATCTAAAAAGAACAAAAGAGGCGATGACTATTGGTTTATAGTTAAACTTATTTAGTAATATACTTTTGTTATTATCGTTTTGTTATTATTTTTATATAAGTATATTTACATAGTTAATTATTAAGACTACCAGCAATATTATTTCTATAGTAGTTAATATTTTTTTGAGGGGGTAGTACGTAGTTAATAATGTGACTAACAATGTTCTTTAGATATACTATCACGATAGTACTTGTGCCAATAAGGTAAAAGCCACGTATTGAAATTACTAGATCTTGTTTAGATGTACTCATATTCATCTCAATCTATACGTGGAAATGCGAGTACATTCGATTAAGCTCTTAGAGGTTAGAGTAAATGGTTTTAGATAGTTGTAAAATATCTAATTCTATAGGCCATATGATGAATGAGACCAGATCAACCTCAATATTTCAGGATTATAGTTTTTTCTTTAATAACTTGTTCGTTGACTTGTCCATTGACTGGTCTACTACTAGGTTGACAGTTCGTCGGAGTGGAGAGTGGAGACGCGGGGAGGAAGCATTCCTTGCTCAGATCTATGGCGGCTGGGCTCCTGTTGCTCCTCCTCTCTTCCGCGGGCAAACTGCTCGACCTTCTCCGGAGCCTGCTTTCAGGCTCCTGCCCTCCTTCCAGCGGGCGGTCTTCCACAGTTTCCACCAATGTGCAGCGGCTGGAGCGGCTGCTGAGGCGTGCGACGTGGAGGATGTGCTTGACGACCACCGGGCACCGGTAAGAGTTGCTCCGGTGCCAGGTCCAAGAACGCCAGGAAGCCGCGGCGGCAGCCTCGTCTGCAACAGTCAAGCACGACGGCGACGATGGCACCATCTCTGAGGTGACACATCTTGTTTTTTTCTAGCTCTTTTCAAGGAACTTATTAAAGTTTCTTGCTTTCCGGAAAATAAACGTTGGTAATTGATTTGCAGATGCTTCGCAAGATCACACGCCGGTTCGAGATCTCTACAGATCGTGCCGCCGTGCAGCTCAGGCCAGAGGAGGACGGTGGCACCAGTGAGGTGATACAGTTTCTTGTGGTATTTTTCCTCCATATTACACGCGTAGTGGAAAATAATAACCGTACATTGCTTTGCAGCAAATCGGGGAGGATGTACAGCGGTTCCAGGAAATCTCTAGAGATCGAGCTGCTCCGCAGCTCAGGCCAGAGGATGAGCATGGTGCCATCAGTGAGTTAACTCATCCTGCTGCAGTTCCTCCCAATTACACAACATCCGTGGCATATTTGCAGAGAATCATGGAGCTCACATGCAGGTTAGAGGAGATATCAAGGGATCGAGATGCCCTGCATTTCGGACCAGAGGATGGCGAAAGAAGTTCTTCAACCCAGCTGATGGTGTTTGTAATATATACAATCCTCCTGGTTGAATAAAGAGGGTGGTGTTGTTCAAAAAAAAAGTTGCCACCACACATCGATGACTTGGAAAACTCATGTTGTGAGAAGTTTATTCTCTAAAATAGATTGTGAAGCAATCCTGCAAATACCATTAAGCATGAGACAACAAGATGATTGTTGGGCATGGCACTACGAAAGGAATGGGCTCTTTACTGTATGCTCAGCATATAGAATGATGATTGAAGGAAAGAAAAGCAGAGAGGATTATTTTGAAAGACGAGCTAGCTGCTCAAATGTTGGGAAGAATCGAAAAGAATGGAAATAACTATGGAACATGAAATTGCCATCAAAAATTAAGGTTTTCTGTTGGCGACTTGCACTTAACTCCTTGCCTACTGCTAGTGTGCTAGAAAGTAGAATTATGTCACAAAAGGGGAGAACGTATGATTTGTGGAGCAACCAAGGATACGTGGGATCATGCGCTCTTGCACTGCACCATGTCTAAATGTGTCTGGGCTTTGGTGGATGAGAAGGTAATAGATTTGTTAGCTACTCTCAAATTTTCTGATCCGAAACATTGGGTGTTATTTATATGTAACAACTTACCCTAAGCTGATGGTATACAAATTCTAATTACATGATGGGCTATCTAGCATGCAAGAAGGAAGGATATTCATGAGGGTTTGTTTCAAAGTCCGTTCTCAATTGTGGCTATAGTCCGCAGGCTAATTCAAGAAATGGAGATTGCGAAGGGTTATAAATTCAGTGAAAGAAACAAATATCAACCAATTTCGAGGACACAAGGTCGGATACCATTAGAGGTTGGCTTCTGCAAGTTAAATATAGATGCAGCAGTTGCACAAGCAAGAACCCAAGGCGCTGTTGGTGTTGTTTGCTGAAATAATGAGGGTGTTTTTATTGCAGCCAGTGCCATGGTTATTCCTAACATAACTGATCCTGAAACTCTAGAAGCTTTTGCTTGTCTAGAAGTACTAGCTCTCATTGAAGATTGCGGTATCTGAAAGATGTTAGTGGCTTCGGATTGTCTAAATGTTGTCAAGAACATCAAAGAGATGCCACACTGCGGGTATATGATGATTCTCCAGGATATCTTCCAGAGATCAAAATCATGTGATTGTGTACGATTTGTACATGAAGGTAGGGAGTATAATATGGAAACTCATTGTCTTGCTAAGATTGCATGTACTCTACAGGAGGGCCGTCATGTATGGTTTGGCTCTCCACCTGTTTTTCTGGATGTAAACTTTAAACCCAAATGATATATATAATATTCCCTGCCTTCCTCTCAAAAAAAACTTGCCACTGCAGTTCTTGCATTTGGTGAAGAGGCCAAACGTTAGTAACACCTTGTATATTTCTTGCCCTCTTGGCACCTAGAGCACAGAGAGAGTGAGCTATTAAAGGAGGGGCACGGTAGCACCTAGAGCGCGGAGAGAATGAGCTATTAAAGGAGGGGCACGATAGCAGACAAACTCGTATATTTCTTGCCCTCTTGGCACCTAGAGGGATATCAGATAATATCTGCCATGCATGTTAGATATATCAAATTTTTACCAGATTATCCGTATCCACTGCATTCAAATGATATTTCTCATCCATAGCTGGTGGTACTATGGTAGGAGAGGGAGTGTGGAGGCGTGAGATAATGCTATCCGTACCACTGGATATACAAGTGATATTTCTCATCCATAGCAGGAGGCACTACGGTAGGAGAGGGAGAGTGTGGGGCATGAGATAGTACTGAGGATGGAGACTAGGGTTTCAGGCACATTTAAACGCGATAGAGTGTACATGGCTGATCTCTAGTGTGTTCATCAAAGATCCAATGGTGATTGCTCCATCTAACTAAATATAACTTGTATTATCTTGTTTTTCCTTTTTCATTATGTATTTTCTAGATATACTTAGCTAAATGCTTTCATTATGTATTTTTTCATGTCAAAATGCTCATGAAAATGATGTCAACTACAAAGCTCTAGAACTCATCGAGATCTACAATTTTTATTTTGGTCATTTTTTCATTTGACTTGGTTTCAATAATTCAAATTATAAATTTCAAAAAATGACAACTTGAAATAAGATTTTGAAACATCAAATGATTTCAGGTGAAGAAGTCATCAATAACAAAGTGGTCGCACTCATCAAGATGTATAACTTTTATTATAGATATTTCTCCATCTGATAAAGTGATAGTAACATTGTTCATAAATTTTACATTTCTCTCATATGGTTGTAAATTTTGTGAACAGTGTTAGTATCACTTTGTCATGTGAAAAAATGACCAAAATAATAATTTTAGATCTCGATCAATTCTACAATGTTTATGTTCATGACTTTTTCAGCTAAAATCATTTACTACTTCAAAATGTCACATGAAGTTGAGATTTTTTTAAAATTCAAAATTTCAATTGTTAAAATAAAGTCACATGAAAAGATGAAAACAAATTTGCAAAAACACAATAAATTAATAGAATATAATTTTAGAAAAAAGAATCATCAAATTTGAAGTTAGTATGAAAAAAAGACTAGTTACAAGCTTTTACTAAAGATTAAAAAGAGAACCTTTTTGTTCATATTCTTGAGTCCATAGTATTTTCCTATGTGTTTTGAAAAGACCGTCATGGTCATTCAATTTACCCAGACGATTTAGGCAATAACCATCAAAACAAATACAAAACATATTTTCCCTTAAGGTTATGTTCACTCATATAGGTTAATTAATTTAATTTCCTTACGTGTTTTTCAAAAACTATCAAGATAATGTCAATTATCCTGTGTGTTTTCATAAAACCGTCAAGGTAATTATATTTCCTTGACGGCTTATTCATATAATCGTTAAAAAAATAAATCCTTCAAAAAAATCCCCACCACAGGTTATTAATGACATATTTATTATATAATATCATATTACTACACACAAAAAATTCTTAGTGATTAACATCCTAGCTCATTTATATTCCTCCTTCGTAGTCGTGGCAACACACAAAAAAATCCTCCTAGTTCTATAAATACTAATGACCTGGCTACAGGACAATTAACCTAATTGCATTCAGCTACCACGGACGCCGCCGCTTCTGTGTGCCTAGCGCACGGATAAATAGGAGGCCGTGGCATTTATTTCATGCGTGCGAGTTCGTGTAATCTTATACTATAGGCATTGGCGGAGCCCCCCCTGTGGGCCAAAGAATGCATGAACAAATCTCCATTTTGTCTATTATTAGTATATAATTAACACAGTTTCTATGTTATTTATCTATTATCAGTACATATTTAGGATAATTTTTATATTTTTTATTTATAATTAGTAAATATAGTTAGTATAATTTCTAGCCTTGTACCTTGTAAAAAAATTTCTAGCTTTGTAGTATTGTTTAGCCCTCCGGTCCGTTTCTGGATCCGCCACTGGCTATAGGCTTTTACCTGGACACTCACAGTATATACTCTACCATAGAGTCTAAATTATTATTTACCTCGAAGATATCATAGACTTGGAGTCTAAGTAAGACATAGAAGTCTTACTTTTTTTTCTCTCTTCAATAAATATACTACCACATCAGTAAAATATAATAAAATAAGAAAGTAATAAATATGATTAGACTTTTATAGTAGGATCTGTATTGTGAGTGTCCTTGGAGTTGAAGGGAAAAGAGAGGCCTGCAAGAATCTGACCTTTGCACGCTTGGCCATCGGGGGCTGGAAGCAACGGATCATCTGCTAGTTCACTGCGTCTACACGAGAGAAAATCTAGCAGCTGCGCTGTCTATTCAGCAGCCTCGGAAGCAATATCGGTAGTCGACGACCACTGGTTGTCTGAAAAGAAGCTTTTACCAACGGATTTCAGGATGGCTTTTGATTTGTTGTTCCTAAGCAGGACGCAGATCTTTGGGTGACAGGAGGTTTCGGTTGGTCTTTCTGCGCTTCTTGTGTGGGGCAATCTGCGGTTTGCCTTGTGTTTGTGATGCTACCCTCCTAATGGAATATGTTTTCGTCCTTGTGTGCGGCAATCTGCCGTTTGCCTTGTGTTTGTGATGCTACCCTCTTGATGAAATATGTACTAGTTATGGCGTGGTCGCGAAAAAGAAGTGCTTAAGAGAGATGGAGAGGAGTGAACAAGTAAGAAACACAAAACTGAATACGTTCTGTTCCCCATCCTCCTCTTGTTCTCGCACTGCCTCCTCTTCCGATCCAGTCCCTTCTTCTCGAATTCCCATGTTAACATTGTCCCACGGTACAGACGGGACAAGAAGAACATTGTGCCGTCTTGTTCGCCGGCACCTGGCAGAATCAGTAAAACAACTTTCATTTGCGTCATTGCGTGTGCATGTGTTCCATATAAACATCGGTAATAACCACGCCAGCTACATATGGTAGCTGTACACCGGCCGGACGGAGAGCTTATAAGACTTGTACGTATGTTGCATGTAGAGGCACATATGCATTGTGGTCTGGGTGCCGAGTGTTTTGCAAACACCGTTTCACAACCGTAGATTGGCCCCCTGTCGACAAACTAATTAAGTCAAGTTAAACACGACGGTGGTCGACGGACGATCCATGCCGTGGTCGTCACTGTTGGTGCTGCTGCTGGTCGCGGTACGTGCTGACGATGTCCGCACAGCGACGACATCGACGGCCGCTCCGGTCGGGCTGCCGGGCTGCAACACCACGTGTGGCGACGTGGTTGTGCCGTACCCGTTCGGCAGCAGCCCCGGCTGCTCCATTGCAGGCTTCAACCTCACCTGCGACGACACGACGCCGCACAGCAAGCCGAAGCTGTTGCTCGGTTCTGCCGGCATAGAGGTCACCGGCATCCATCTCAGTAACGCAACCATAAGCGTCGTCCGCGGCCCCATCCTGAACCACACCTTCAACCAGTCCATGGTGGCGTCCGCAAACATCTCTTGGGGGCTCCCGGGCCGCAGGCGTGGCCGCGACGGGCCGTTCGCGCTGTCTTACGGCTTCATCGTCCTCGGGTGCAACATCCAGGCGAGGCTGTTGAACGGCAGCAACCTCATCACCGGCTGCTCCTCCTTCTGCACGGTGGACCATCGTGTGGAGCCCCACCGACGAGCACCACCGCCACTGCGGCGGCTGCTCCGGCAACGGCTGCTGCCAGGCCAAAGTCCCCCTCTACTACCCGTCGTACGACATCGAGCTCGAGAGGCTCTATCTCGACGAACGCGCCGTCGACCGCGACCAGATGACGCGGAACGTCGTGCTCCTCGGGGAGGATGGATGGATCGAACGGGTGTGGTGTAAAATGGTAACGGGGGCGCGTCTCAATTCCGGGGGAGACCAGTCACCACCGCCAGATCTATCCAGAGTTCCAATGGTGCTGGAGTTTAAGATGTGTTCAAGGAAACCGGATCAAATGGGGATAGCCAAGGATAAAGACTCCAGATGCCCCAAAGACACATCCAAAAACGTATGCAAGAGTAGGCATTAGCTTATGTGTCAACATGAACACCCCGTTTCTCAGCGGCTATATATGCATGCAAGTGTGCACGGGGCGACACAGGCAACCCTTACCTAGTCGACGGATGTCAAGGTGCGTGATTCTATATCTATCTATTGATCGATCGATCGATCGATCTTTGTGTGTGCGCGCACGTGACATGCTGTGTGGCAAGCCACAAGATGGTACATATATACACTACCATTGATGTCACTATTTCTTTCTATTGTTATGATATTTCAATGACTCAGATATCAACCAGTGTGAGGATCGAGAACACTATCCGTGCTACGGTCAATGCATCAACTTGCCTGGGACGTATGAGTGCCGGTGTCCATCTAGTTCTCATGGCAACTCTTCTATGATCAACGGTTGTGTAAAATCTTCCACAGGTAATTTCTGTGACCTGCTGCACCAGAGAACCCAGAATCAAAGACAGTGTGTCCGATGAAAAGTACCTGCAAGGGCATGCACTCTAGGTTTTGACGAGTAAGGAAGTAGAAACTCATTTATTGGCAAATTATACTAAGATAATACATTGAATTGATCATAAACTAGTCCAAACACGATATAGAGTAACAATTATCACACACAATGACACAAGCCGCGCAACAACCCTTGACCAGAAGACACTGTGTAATTAATAAATTATTTTCTCAAACATAAATATATCATTTTCTTAGTATCGTTTAGATGTAATGAAATGTACCTATCCTATTCTGAAAGCTAACAAATCATTTGTGTACGAATTTCAGGCCTAATAATTGGACTAGGAGTTGGAAGTGGCGCAACAGTTCTCGTTCTAGCTTCAACCACTACTTTACTCGTGAAGGCAGAACGAAAGAAGAAGCTAAGGCAAAGATTCTTTAAGAAAAATCGAGGGCATTTATTACAACAACTGGTATGTCAAAGAGCAGATATAGGAGAAAGAATGATAATTGCACTGGAAGAGCTAGAGAAAGCCACGAACAACTTTGATAGATCTCTTGAGCTTGGTGGTGGAGGACATGGTACAGTGTACAAGGGAATTTTATCAAGTCAGCATGTTGTGGCGATCAGACTTTGGAGCTTCAAGGTACGTTCTTGTTGATGATGAACATATACACACAACTGTGCAAGGAACATTAGAATACTTAGACCCTATGTACCACCAAACAGGACACCTTACTAAGAGGAGTGATGTCTATAGTTTTGGTGTGCTTCTCATGGAACTACTAACTAGGAAGAAACCAGTTTCATACAGGTCATCTCAAGGATTTGGTCTTGCGGACTATTTTGTTAGTATGCTCACAGAAGGTAACATAGATCAGATATTGGATCCACAAGTCCTTAAGGAAGGAGACGGAGAAGTTATTGATATTTCACTTTTGGCAGCAATGTGTGTGAAGTATACAAGTGAAGACCGACCAACAATGAGACATATTGAGATGACGCTAGAAAGTATTCAAGCAGCAAAGGAATTTTCTAGTGATGCATCAGATGATGATAGGTCCAGTGACGCAAATTAACATCAAGGCAAGGAGTTGGGATTAATTTAGGTTCAGAGCATTTGCACGCTTTATTATCTCAAAGTCATGATAGAGAACGATCCAGGATTTATGGTGTCATATGTAAATTTTAGTCTTCTTATTGTTGGCATATGTAGCAATAATTAATAATGTACTTTGTACTTCAATATACCTTTGCATGAATTCAAAGCAGCAGTACAGAACTTCTCCATTTCTTTCTGGCAAAGTTTTAAACAGTAGGCTATTGAAAGTAGCGGTGACTTTCTTTTCAGAGGCTATGAAGCTATAGCGGCGCTACGAAAGATAGCGTTTTTATTGGAAAAACATGAAGAAGCCAGTAAAACATGGTAAATATGAAATTCGATGAACACAAATTCGTTTCTAAGCTAGATTCCCCAGGTCTAAGTAACATTAGTTATATGACATTAATTACAACATGCTTCATGAAACTGTAGTGTCTAATTGTCCAAAATACCAAATTAACGCTGTAGTGTGCAATAACAAGGGGTGAAGAGCAGTAGCGGGCTATAGCAGCGCTAAAGTGTGCAATTGCAGTCAAACTTGGCACAGCGGCAAAAATAGTAATAGCTTAGCGTCACGTCTCTCTGGCCACTATAACGCTGAAATAGCCTGCTGTGCACACAATTGAAGGATAATGAGGCGGCAAAGATCATGGAGCTAAAGGAGACGTGTCGGTGTCCTGACCCCGGGGGCCAAGCACCAACGAGCGAATGTGTACTGCGTGCTCCCTAATTCAGACGGTGATGTAAGAAGAACACACGGTTTTTATCCTAGTTCGGGCAAAGAAGGCCCTACGTCCAGCCGGGGGGGGGGGGAGATTGCATTATCTTACACCGAAGTGGTTGTACATGATGGATACAAGCGAGCATATATGAACTCGGGGTGGAGAACAAGGCCTAAGTCTAGAAGTGCTATGCCTAAGCCTTGCTGCTAGAGTGCTCGGATTCTTTTAAGTGTGGTCTGATTGCCCCTGAACTAGATCTGACGCCCCCTTTTATAGGCCAAGGGGGGCACGGGTGTACAGAAATCTCTAGGGCCATGACGTAGGGGCCTCCGTCCTTTGGGTGTGTCATGGTGATGTCAGCGATTGTCGATGATTGACCTGTCCTTCAGGAACGTCATGGAGATGGAGGTGTGAAAGACTCGTGCTCCTATGGTGGACGTGAGGTTCAATGTTGATAACGCGCAGGAGTTGTTGAAGCACTGACCGGAGTCACCGGAGGCCTAGTCGAGGGGTGGCTCGAGGAGGTCAAGGCCGAATGGACAAGACCTGAGCCTCGGGAAATGTGGTACAGATGTTGACGATTGTGTCTCGAGGGGGTGCCTGATGAGGCACAGTGCTCAGTACGTGGGAGCAGTGTCAGTACGAATCACCGCTTCTTCGGGGACGGGTGGTGAAAGTGGGATTTGACCCTTGCACCTGGCACTATAGCGCTGTTGTAGCCACGGGGTTAAGCAGGAGTTGGCAAGGTGCAATAAATGCTCTAGATCCCGTACAGGAAATAGGTAGATCGAGGGGGAAGTGGGGGTCGACGAGGGGTCATTCGTCTGCATATAGAGTTCCGTCACTTGACGGGGGGTCGTTCGCTCGGGTGAACTTCCGTCAGTTGAGGGCCCTACTACTGGAGCCAGTGCCTTTGCCGAGTGCGCGAAGCAGTCGGCAAAGGCCAGAAAACCGTCAGCAAAGCCTTTGTTGAATGCATCCCACGTGGGCAGTCGGCAAAGGGTTGTCAGCAAAGAATGCCTCGGCAAAGAAATCTTTGCCGACTGCCACCTGGAAAGCAGTCAGCAAAGGCTTTGCCGACTACCAAGCCAGCACTCAGCAAGGGAAGTGGCCACCGTCAACTGGCGGCCTCTTTGCCGATTGCTGACATGGCAGTCGGCAAAGATTTTTTATTTTTTTTAAAAAAGTCTTTGCCGAGTGCCAGGGTAGGCACTCGGCAAAGAACTTTATTTATTTTTTAAAAAAACAGCCTTTGCTGAGTGCCTGCGCCAACACTCGGCAAAGCTAGTGCTGTTTACCTGGTAGTGCCCAGCTTTGCCGAGTGTCGTGGCACTCGGCAAAGCTGGAAATTTTTTTTTGTTTTTCATATATTTCACAGCAGGAAAATCACATATATATATAACAAAAATCCATATATAAAGCACAAATCCACATATATATCATATGCCATAACAAATCTGGGAGCCTTCATACCATAACAAATCCATCCACATCCAAGTCCAACATACATAACAAGTTCATATCCAACATCCATCACAACCCGGCATCCCAATGGCCCCGAGAGTGTGAAGAGCCCCCACCTTGCCACCCCGGCCACCCCTGCAGCGCCGAGGCATGCGGCGGTGTCGAGGAGTACTTCTAGGCCCCGACCTGCTGCTGAAGCTCAGGAGCGCCACCTGACCACCCGTGCTACTGAGGCTGAGGAGTTGCGCCACCTGACCACGGAGACCACCCGTGCTGTGGAGGCGGAGGAGGAGCACCACCTGGCCATGTGTGGTGTGGACTCGGGCCAACCTGCCACTCATGGCCTGAAGAAGCGTCATGTGAAGGATTCGGGTTCGAACCCGCCAACTGTGCCTGCACAAAGGAGAAGCGATCTCTTTAGTACCAGCGGGATGGCCGCACAAGCTAAAACAATAAAACAATAGACAAACATATATACTCACAAGAGTCCCTATAGGGCCAAGATGAGGGGGTGGAGCAAACATCGAGGCAGGCAATGGAGGCAAGACAACACCAGGGATGTGAAGGTTCAGAAAGAAGCCGGTAAAGTCCTGCATCTGACGCTGCGAGTGTTGCCGGACAGCCTCCATCTGGCACGCCATCTCCTGCCGATGGGCCTCCTATTGGGCCGCCAGCTCCTGCCGCTGGGCCTCCTGTGCAGCCTGCAACTCAGCCAGCTTGGACTGCAATATTACACCTGCGATGTTTAAACAATGCAAAAGGAAAACTACATATGTAAAACCAATGAACGGCGAATGAAACTAAAGTTACCTGAACCGCCACCAACATCTGTGTGGAGCTCTGCTGCCGAGGTTGTATGGGGACATCAAAGGAGGTTGTGCTGTCTGATCGACGAACCTGACGAAGGGTGGGAACAGTGTCCGGGTCGATTGCGCTGTGGGCAATAAAGTACCGGTCGTGCTGCTTCCCTCCTCCCGTCCTCATTAGGATGTCTGTATTCAGGGGCTGGGTGGTAGGATCGAAGTTCTCACCATGGCGCTTGCGATCTGCCTCAGTGTACTGGACCATCTTCTCGTAGGCATTGGGGTTGGTGTACGCGTCGGCCCCCTCCGCCGGGTTGTAGACGTTGTCCGGATCTGTCGCTTTGCCCTTGTGAGATAGGGCATAGCCCGTGAACTCGTTGATCACCTGCCCACCATGTGACTGGGACTGTAAGAAAACACAAGGATGATTACACGTAATGAGAATGAATGAATAAATAAATAAATAAATAAATAAATCAACAGAAGCGTACCCATGTGTCCATGAACCCTCCGAGGGGGCGGCTCCCTTGGTGGTCTGTCAGCCCTGTCCTTGCCTTGGCATGCCCTCATTTTGCTCTGCACTACGCGTACGACTCTAGCTTTCTCCACTCGTCCATAATGGCCTCCTAGTAGTCCATGTGCATTTTGCACAAGTCAGCAAGAAACTGCATGACAACGTGCATTTGACATGTCAGAAGATGAATCAGAATTAATGTTTTCTACTTATTTTTTATGGAATGAATTAGAAATAATGTTTCCTACTTACCTGGTGGTAGATCTCCTTCGGGAGGTCAGTGTCGGGGTAGAGGATCATCTCCCTGGCTTGCGTCTTCGGCAACGACTGGCAAAGCACGTCGGCGTGGTAGGTGATGAGGACTTGGAGGTGCACCTCGTAGTACATGTCCTTGAGTCGCTCCATGTAGACCTTGTCCTGCACTTGTGATGCCTCGACCTCTTTCCCTGGCTCACACATGAAACACTCCTACATACAGATATCATGTATCATTTTATTATTTCAAGAACGTCCAACTAATGCGTAGTATTGATAAAGCGGTGCGATGAAGACTCACCCAGAACTCCCTCTTGATCTTGGTCGCAATGGGGAAATCATTTGCATCCCTAACGTTGAAGAAGTCCTGCCACTTCCAGGGCGGCATTATGGTCCCATCGTGGGTGATAAGGCTAGGGTAGTGCTTCTTAATTAGGAGGGCCAGCATGCCATTAGGATTGTGTGAACTGACCTCGCTGACACGCTTCTAATTTATGCACGAGTCATTAAGAAGAATTGCTAGTCTGAAGTTCAATTTTAAACATGTCATATGAATAAGTCATGAAAACATGAATGGTTACTTACTTCTCACCGTCGGGTCGAATCACCAGACGCTGGTCTGGTGCGAGCGGCGCTGAAGGGAGGCGTGTGATCCCATGCTGGTAGACCTTGCTCAAACCTGAGGAAGCCGTCTTCCCTAGTGTCACCTCACCCCCGTCCTGCTCGCCTCAGTCCTGCTCACCCCCATGCTACTCGCCCCTTCCTCCTTAACGACGTCCTGCCGATCGTCGTCGTCCAACGAAAACAGCGCCTCGTCCTGCGGGTCCTCGTCGATGACTCCACCAATGGTGGGTCCTCCACCTCCTCCTCGTCGGGGCCAGTCCTCAGGTAGCTCGAGTTGACCCCCATTCGTCTCGATCGTCTACTTCCACCTAGCATTTTGTTCTCTTCCTACAATGACAAAGACAAAGATTAAACCAATTAGCACAAATAATCAATAAGTACTTGTAAAGAGATGCAAAATGAACAAAACATAATTGCAAAGTAATAATAAGAATAATATAGTATTACATGAATTAGAAATTATCTCCACAAATGGCAGTGGTTGGCTCCACGTCATCACTATCACTATTGTCATCATCACTATCAATATTGTCCAAACCTAAGTCCTCATCATCTCCATTGTCCTCACCACCTCCATCGTCCTCAACAACTCTATCGCGCTGAGCCCTCCATCGTTCAAGCATCATTATGTCCTTAGGATCTTGCACCACTTTACCCTCTTCCTCATCGATGTCATTGTCTACTTCCATGCCCATCAACGAAAGAATTTCTATCTCCAAACGCCCTTCTAGCCCCTCAAGTTGATAGAACTCTTCGGTATCTGTCTTTGGGTCAAAGTTGTAATCATCATCATTTGGGACAGGCGCTTTATCACGCGGTGATACCAAGTGCACAAGGTACCAACCCTTAAGATTCTCATATTTTTGGCACGCCCATGGGAGATAATAAACTTGCGTGGCCTGTTGAGCCACAATATAGACATCTTCTCCAGTATAGAAGGAATCCTATCGAATTTTGACTTGCCCAATGTCATTGGCTCTTCTCATGTCATAAGGATCGAACCAATAGCATTTGAATACCACTGGTTTAAGATATTTGGGGCCCTCAAAGTATAGCTTGTATATTTCTTCAACTATGCCATAATAGTCGCGATCATCATTGTCGGGCGTACGAACTCCTGTGCATGTGGTCTTTCGAGTGGGCCGACTCACCTCGTAGCTTCTCGTGCGAATGCGATAGCCATTCACAACATAAACAGTGAATGTCTTAACCCTACGGGTGAAGCCCTGTGCAACCTATTTCAATTCACCACTCATTGCCCTATCCATGCGTGCCTACAAGGTGAGGCTAGGTAGATCGTTACATTACTCGCTCCTAGGAGTAAAGTGGGATCTCAAAGTTGAAACAAGGTAAGTTGGATGGTACTTCTATATAGAACCAGGAAATAAAATCGGGCGAGTCATTTTTGAGAACATAGTCTTCTTCTTGGTCGGTAGGAGCACTATTCCCTGTCCAGTGTTCCTTAATAAACTCTCTGAAAAAACAAGAGACAAAGGGGGTCTGACCGATAGGTGGAGGATATTGACTGCATATGTAACTAGCTCATTGAGAACTTACATTCGATAAGGAGCCACTTCTTCAAGGTTCAGCAACATGTAGCGCGTGATAGTGCGAAACTCATGTTGTTGCAACGTCTTGGGGGTACCTGCGCTTATCCTTCCGAGTTTCCCTTTGAAAAGGCTCAGCGTCGATGAACTCTCGTTGTCATTGTAACGAGGGGGTGGGTTCACGTTGGGAAGGTTCTTAGTATAGTACGCCATTGTGAAGTTCGACACCTCCTCCGCTCTAAATGCCTCTGCCACGGAAGCCTCAATTTTGGCATTATTTCTATACTTTTTTCAAAGAATCTTTAGACACCTCTTGACTGGATAGCACCAACGGGCCTGCACGGGACCACCCAACAGTGCCTCACGTGGTAGGTGCAAAATCAAATGTTGCATTGGCAGGAAGAAGCCGGGTGGAAAGATCATCTCCAACTTGCAGATCAATAGAGGCGCAACACGCTCCAGGTCACGAATCACTTCCCGAGATAACTCCCTGGCACAAAGTTGGCAGAAGAAATAGCTCAACTCTGCTAGAACATGCCACACTGGCTCGGGAAGGTATCCACGGGTCATCGCAGGAAGGCGCCGCTCAATCCATATGTGGAAGTCATGACTCTTCATCTCTAAGACTTTCATAGTCTTAGGGTTTACTCCCCTACTTAGATTCATTGCACACCCATCAGGGAACATTAACGTCTTGATCCACTGCAGCACTTCCTTCCTATCGCCCCTTTTCAGGATGTAATCGACCGGGCCCCTTTTCCAACTCTTGCCTTGCACAGGGGTCTTCATCACTAGCTTTGGTCTATCGTAGATCTCCTCCACGTCCAGTCTAGCCTTAACGTTATCCTTTGACTTCTCCTTTATGTCCATGAGTGTACCCCAAAGTGCCTCTGCGACATTCTTTGCTGTGTGCATTACATCGATGTTGTGTGAAAGAAGAAGGTCCATGAACTAGGGGAGCCTATTCAAGCCCGATATATGGGTCCACATGTGTCCCACACCATACTTCTTAAAACCACCATTGTCTTCATCAATTTCAAGAGCCTTTAACTGGACAAGGACCTGGGCACCACTCATAATCTGAGGAATGGGGTCAGTGACTTGAACACCTTTCATGAAGTGCTTGATGTCTCATCTGAACTCATGGTCGTCATCTAGGAATTGACAATGTTTGTCAAACAAAGAGAACTTATCACCTTTCTTCGGCCAGGTAAACATCACAGATGCCTTGCATACTGGGCAAGGAAACTTCCCGTGAACACACCACCCACTGAATATGCCATATGCCAGGAAGTCATGCATTGAATACTGATACCACACATGCATTGTGAAGTTCTTCTTTGTAGCTCAGTCGTACGTCAGTACCCCCTTTTCCCAAGCATGTTCCAATTCATCCCACAGTGGCTGCATGAACACACCCATATTGTTGCCCAGTTGTTCAGGTATTATCAGCAACAAAAACACGTTCTTGGGTTCAAACATGACACCGGGGGAATATTGAGGGGGATCACGAACATGGGCCAACAAGTATACGGGGCCACCATCATTCCATAAGGGTTGAACCCATCTGTTGCCATCACTACACATACATTCCGAGCATCCATAGCTTTGTCAGGATGCTAGTTATTGAAGTACTTCCATGATCACCACCCGATGGGTGTACCATCTTGTCACTGTATCTTTTGTCATCCTTGTGCCATCTCATCTATTTCACGGACTCCTCTGTCATGTACATCCGTTGGAGCCTCAGTATGACAGGAAGGTACCGTAGGACCATCTCGGGGATATTAGAATGTTTCTTCTTGCCATCACTACCGTCTACCTCCACATACGTAGAGGCTTTTCACTTTGGATAGTGCGTTGCTTCCTCAAGGTCTCCCCTACATAGGACGCACCTCTTAAGACAAGCATGGATCGACTCATACGACATCTGAAGTGCACGAAGGAGCTTCTGTAACTCGTATGTGTTCTTCGGCAGCATGTGACCCTTTGAAAGCATTGTGCCAAAAACTGCCAACATGTAATCGAAGCCGTCTCGACTCAGGCTCAACCACAACTTCATCGCTATTAGGCGTCCAATGGCATCCAGTTGTGACATTGTTATCTTCTCGTGAAGGGGCTTCTGTGCCGAAGACATCATTTCATAGAACTCCTTTGCGGTTTCCTCTGGATCCTCCTCCACCAATCCTTCATTGCCATGTGTCTCATTATATTCTACCACCATTTTGGTCATCTTGGCATCTCCATCATACTCCTCAAGGCGTGCTCTCACCTCCTCCTCTCTAATACGGTCGCCTTCAAGATCCACCTCTTATAGTTTGCCATAAATCCGTGCTTAAAAATATTTCTGTATACATCTTTCTTTATTTTTATTTTGAGTTTTTACACTGGTTGCAGGGACACGGCATCTGAATCGACCCTTTAGCAGCCAGGCCAAATGCTTGCTCCAGGAAATTATTAGTCCCCCTAACCCATTCATCGCTCTTCCTCTTAGTTGTGAAGCCCATGTACATCCACTCACGGTTATCCATCCTCTGTCATACACATGCGTAAGCGAGTAATAAAACCAGTAATTGCATCTACGCGGCGTTCCTACCATCCAATAGGTGAAGGATGGGTCCTAATCCCACCCGTGGATGCGTAGATGGGTTAGCTTCCATGTTCAGCCCACGTCCGAGTCAGAATTTTGGCAGCACCTCCCCGCTGTTCTCCCGATACACGTCCCCGTAGGGAGAGTGTGTATCCAGAGAACAACGGGGAGATGGTACCAAAACTCTGATTCAGACGGGAGCAGAACATGGAAGCTAACCCATCTATGCATCCGCGGGCTGTCCAAAAAATATGGACAATCCGAAACAAATACGATCACAGATATGCAAAGACCTGCATACCTCCGACCGTATCTCTTTCAGAGGGGAGACGTCTAACTGGGTCACGTGACCTATGACAATGGGTAACGAAGAGAGGTGATTTATACCTAGGGTGGCGGTGGAGAGGGGCTAGTGGGGCAGTGGCTAGTCGGTGTAGTGGTGAGGCGACGCGGTGCAGGCAGACCCGCAGCGCCGACGAAGACCCGCTCTGCAAAAGAAGAAAAACAACACTATAAGTTGAAAAATTTGGCAGAACCTCTCCTGTACGGGGAGGTTTCAAAACCTCCAAGAATCCACAAACTTGGCACGAAGGCCATCAACGACATAAGCAGCATGATGGCTGACAACCCTGGGGCTTTACCTTCTTCTCCGGCGAGTGGCGCGGACCACGGTGTGGACGAATGCCATCAAGGAACGGCATGGACGGTCACGGACCAAGGTCCTTCTCCTCCCTTCTCCCTCCTCTTCTCCTTCTTCTTCCTCCTTCTCCTTCTCCTTCTTCTTCCTCCTCCTTCTCTTTTTCCTTCTTCTTCTTCCTCCTTCTCTTTCTCCTTCTTCTTCTTCCTCCTCCTCCTTCTCTTTCTCCTTCTTCTTCCTTCTCCCCTTATTCTTCTTCCTCCTTCCTTCTTTTTTCTTCCACTTCCTCCTCCTTATCTTCTCTTCTCTTTTCTTCTCTTTTCTTCCTCTTCCTCCTCCTTCTCTTCTCTCCTCTTCACACGTGGGGCCGGGGCTGCGGTGGGACGCGCGGCCGTCGACGGGCAACGGCGCAGGGGTGGGGGGGCGCGGGACGGCAGCGCCGGGCCGGGCTCCTGGCCGGCAGCGTAGCCCCACCGGAGCTGGAGCCAAGGCAGGCGGCAGCGACAGCGACGGGCGCGGGCTCCGGGGCACGGGGCAGGGCAGGGGTGCAGGGCTTCGGGGCGGGGCTCGGCGGGGACGGGGATGGGGCCGGCAGCGGAGGATCTGGAGGCGGCGAGAGGCGGCGGTGGAAATGGCGGCAGGGGCGCAGGGCGCAGTGTGTGCTGTGTGTGCGTGCGTGTGTGTGGTGTGTGTGCATGTGTGGGCCGGCCCATTAGGGTTAAGCCCCTGTTTCAATTTTAATTTTTTAGCAGAATAGATCTTTGCCGAGTGCCAGGCTAGGCACTCTGCAAAGAGGGCTTCTTTGCCGAGTGCCACGTCAACAGCACTCGGCAAAGAGCCTGTTTGCCGAGTGTCAGACTTGGCACTCGGCAAAGATTTGATTTTTTTTAAAGTTTTAAGTTCAAACTTTTTTGTAGCCCAAGCATATTGTTTACAAGCACATGTTCAAATTTGGGACCTTTTTATAACTTTTTTCTATATTTTATTCATTTATTTCATTTATTTGAATTTTTCGCATAATCCAAATGATATTCATGTTGGAGAGTGTATTTTGAGCCCATGTCCATAAACTCACCCAAAAGTTTGAAGGTCTTGTCTATGAAACATGACCATCTAGGTACAGTAGAAGTGTTTTTAAATTATATAAAATCCAAACGAAGTCCGAAAACCATGACTTGTCGAAGTGTCATGTTATTGTTTGTAGAGGCTCTGATAAAAATTTAAAAATATTTGGAGCAAGTTCTGACGTCGGATGTCCAAAACCCAGACATCTCCACATGTGATCAATTGCGATCACATGCGATGTTTGGGTTTTAGACATCTGGCGTCGCAACTTGCTCTAAACATTCTTAAATTTTTATCGTAGCCTCTACATGCGATAACATGACAGCTCGACAAGTTTCATGATTTTTGGACTTCGTTTGGATTTTATATAATTTAAAAACACTTATATAGCACCTGTATGGTCATGTTTCGTGGACATGGCCTCAAAATAAACTCGCCAACATGAATATCATTTTTTAAATGGCTACGTTTTATTATTTCATATACCTGCAGTTCAAATTTGAATTATCGTGAAAAATTAAGTAAATGAAATAAATAAACAAAATATAGCAAAAAGTTATAAAAAGGTCCCAAATTCGAACATGTGCTTGAATACAATATGTTTGGGCTACAGAAAAAGTTTAAACTCAAAATTAAAAAAAATCAAATCTTTACTGAGTGCCAAGTTTGACACTTAGCAAAGAGGCTCTTTGCCGAGTGTCTATAGCCTGGCAGTCGGCAAAGAGGGCCGGCCTGGGCCCTTACGTGGCTCTTTGCCGAGTGCGTGGAGTGGCACTCGGCAAAGACGTTATCGTTGCCGAGTGCTTGATGTTAGGGCAATCGGCAAAGATAACGGCGACCGACGTCATTTGCGCCCGGGAAACTTTGCCGAGTGGCTTACTTTGCTGAGTGTGCGGCACTCGGCAAAGGGAGTCTTTGCCGAGAGCCGGGCACTCGACAAAGTAATCTTTGCCGCGTGTTGCATATGGCAGTCGGTAAAGGGCATCTTTGCCGAGTGTCCGAGCTTTGGCAGTCGGCAAAGCCGGGTGCACTCGGCAAAGAAGTCGTTTTCGGTAGTGCCCCCGGTGAGTGTGCGGTCGGATCTGTCCCGTTCGTGGGCCGGGCCGGTACGACTCGATGCTTTGATGCTGGGCCTTGTTTTTGCTAGCTCGGCTTATGGTTGGTTTTCTTGGAGATCAGTGTCGATTGCTTGGGAATTATTTCCCTTAGTCGAAGGTTTTGGGTACCCCTTGTCTAGGTACCCGACAAGACAATCTGGAGCTGGATGAAGGCTTTTGTTCCATTGAGCGTGGCTTCGACAGACATTTTCGAGCTTTAGTTTTTTTCTATCTCTACGTTGATTTGTGTACGCTCTATTGTAAACTATTATTCCCAGTGCTATCTGTTATTTTGGCTTTTTTAAAAGCCGGGCATTGCCTCTTTTAAAAAAATAAAAAATAGCCTGCTGTACCTTGTTCTATGTTATAGTCTGCCAACACAGTCTTCAACTCTCAAACCGGTTGTTGATGCATAGTATGTGTGATGCTTCAATGAATTTTTTTGGGTAGTTTTGCCAGCGTATGCACCCCCCCCCCCCCTACTTGCAAGCTGGACTCCACGTCTTGCACCATTGGCACATGGCCCACACTCGAAACAATTTTTGTGCTTGTAGTAGATTTGGCGGCCGGGAATCCTAACGTCCGGCGCGGCCGGTGCATTGGACAAACGACCGGCCTGCCCGTCGGCGGACCGTTCGAGACCCAAGAGCACAGTAGCTAGGCAGAGCAGCACCAACAGCTACGGCCAAAATCTACGAGAAAGATTCGATGCACCGTACGTGCTGCATGCCTGCATTATATCGGTCATCATGCTAGTGGTACTGGTACGTTCGCACCATTTCCAACTACGCAGCATCTAATCTAATTAATTTAGCGTTAGGCAGGCAATATAATGGTCATCATCAAGGTTCTAACAATTTGAGTAACAACAAACCGGAGCACACCTCGCAGTGCAAGAACTAAAAGTGAATTCCTAGGATTGGAAATTGGAAGCTAAATAAATGTACACGCATTACAGGACATTTTCTTAATAGTCGATCAAAAAAAATATATAATTCAACTTAATAAAATAAAATGCAGGCGGACTATAACATATAACAAGGTACAAAGAGCAGCACATAAATTTGCACCACTCTTGGAAATGTGGCGAGATTGAAAGTTTGCCTCGAGTACAACCATCTTGTGCTTGCTTGGGTTTCATAAGGTGAATCTCGGAAAAAAAAACTAAATGGCCCAAAAGAGGACTTAGTATGTCAAGGTTTTGGCCGGGGCCTGACGTGGCAGCTGACGTAGACGAGGAGAGGGCGGAGGCGACAGCGGCCTGGAGCTGGGAGTGCGAGGACAATTTCTGGCTACGCTAACTGGTCGGCGTCCTCAGGATGCATGGACGTACTGGATGGCGGGCGCTAGTGTTGGGGTAGCCTGTTGCTAGTGTTGGCGGGCGTCCTCAGGAGGCATGGACGTACTGGTCGGCGTCCTCAGGAGGCCCAGGGTGGTGCTGATCTAGATCTGCCTGTGTGCAGGGAACAAGGTTTCAACAACCTCATTCACGGCTGGAGGTGTGATGGAAGAGTTGGGTCGTCCATCTTTTGCTGAAGGTACGATCTCCCTGCAGCGATCATGATGTTCCTTGTCGGTCGCGAACTCCTCAACTGCAACCTGCTAATCCAATCTAGATTGGTTTCTAAAACAGTTGTGCCCTAAATCTGCGCTTGTTCGACGTCGTTGAGTTAGGTGTTGAAAGTGATATTTTTTAGGAATAGAGCAGCTGAAGGTGATATTTCTGGACGAAGACAAGGAGATGCTTATCAAGTGGGTGGACGCGATGCTGGCAATTGCAACAAGATTGGCGGCCAAGAAGAAGAAGACGTCAGAGCACCTTCAGCTGGAGGAAGCCTCAGATCAGAACCAGGATTGAAGGCAGTACAAGTTGAATGAAGAACGAAAGACCCCGAAGCAATTCGCTCAAAGACTTTTGGCTCAAAGGCTCCAGTTTCTGTCTTTCTTTAACCCAGTGTTGTGGGTTTGCTTCATTTCTGGGATTTACTGTTCTGTTGGCTACGATGGTAGCTTAGACTTTTTTAGGCTGATCTGCTCTTATGCTTTGCTTCTTTCGAAACCTCATACAATGTATTTCCGTTAGATATTAATGGAAATGGGGGGTCCTCGTCTCAAAAAAAATGTGTTGAAGGTGATAAGTTGTTGGTTCAACTGATCGAGTTTTTGCTGATGAAGTTGGCGAAGAATTCCTGGAAGAGTTGCTTCATGATGGCGGAGGAAGCCATTGATGTCCCAATATAGAGGTCGAAGTTTGTAGTGGCGTGGGTGTCATTTGGGAAGCTCGATACTAGATGTGGGCCCTGACGTAGACGAGGAGGGGGCGGAGGCGATGGTGTGGGAGGCAGCGACCGGTCGGCAACATGGCCCAGTGGCGCCCGCGGCGGCAGCGGTGCAGCAGCAGCTTTGGGCGGCCGCGGTGGCGCACCAGGCAAGAGGCGAGGGCGGCAGCGCAGGGAGTGGAGAGAGAAAGGGAATAAAGGAGATTGGTTGTATTATATTTTTAGTCCCATTGATTACAATCCCCCTACTATTTCCTTCCTTGGAGGAGTTAGAATTTGATGGTTTGGATGCACTAGAAAACTGGTGTGAAGGACTCAGATTATCCAAAGTTGCAGAATATCACTATAAGGAACTGCTGCAAACTAAGAAGAATTCCTTATTTTGATTCTGCCAAAAAGCTAATATTAAGCAATTTAGCGCTCACAGTCTCACAGATCTATAGCTTTCAGTCCATAATGCACCGTCTCAACTACAGATTCTTGATACCAGATATTGTGAGAACATGACTTCCTTGATGAGACTGAATGCTCTTTGTTCTTGATCTCTTATACATTGCCGATTGTCCTGATCTCATTGTCTCCTAAAGTGAACATGCCATCCAAGCCTCATCGTGTATTCATTGATGAGTGCCCTGGACTGATAGAGTGGTGTGGCGAACAAAACTTTCAACTATCATGTCTGTTATTTTTAACTGATTTGTTTTTCATAAACTATATATTTTTTCGCAACATTGAATCAAGTTTTGTGACGTTGGATTTATATTATGATTAGCAAGTTGTTTTATGGGTTGTAGATCTAATTGATGTTAATAGGTTCAGTCAACAAAAAATAATGCGAATAGGATCATAACGGACCACTTTAGGTTTTTGTCTTAGGAAAATGCCAGTATAAATGTTTGGCAGCGTTTTAGATTCTCGTATAAACGTTTTAGATCTAAATTCTCTTTAGAAATTTTTCTTCGATGAATCATAGCTTGCTAGATTCTTGAAACTAGAACTACAAAACATGGTTTCGGGTATTTCTCTAGACTAGTATATAAAACAAGAACACTTTCAAATGATTCTCCTTAAAACATTTCTCTCTGTGACAATTGATAATGATTCGAGTGATTGGCCAAGAGCACCCTAAATCAGTATCATTTCAAAACATAGAAAGAAATATCATTTTCTATATATGAATATCCATATATATATATATATATTCATATTTGTTTCTATTATAGATACTCAATAAATGTATCAGAATCCTTTTCCTATTTGACTTTTATCTGCAGCATTCTATAGTAATTAAAAAGCATGAATCCAATACCATCAGTACACTCATAGAAATATAGTACTAGGTGAAACCATCTAAAAGTATTCGTGCTATTAATGACTACACATTGATTTAAATGTTACTAATATGTATCAATTCAACATATTTAAAATTAATGACTAAATAATAATATTTTTGAAATTTTGTATAACTAATTTTCATGTAGATAATTTTTTAGTGACTTAATATGATCATTTGTAGATAATACCTTTCAAACATGTCATTTAAAATTTAAAACTTAAAGCTATTTTAAAGTTTGTGCCTATGGTAATGATGATGCATACATGATTAATGACTATTGATTATAGTTAATTAAAGTAATAATTACTTATTTTTATATGAGTATTTACAAAAAAATGTTCTCTAAATATACTACATTTAGTAGTTGTGCCTATGAGATAAAAACCACGTATCGAAATTATTAGATCTTGCCTAGATAGTTATACTCCCTCCATCCCATAAAACCTAACGTTTAGGACATGATTGTAGTAACCAAAGAATAATTAATGAAGGGTTAGTTTTCTATTTATGCCCCTAATAAATAGGTCCGCGGGTGCTCTTTTACTAGAAGCTGAACGAGCCCAACTCGCTGGTGCGAGGAGGCATGGGGCAATGACAAATGAGCCGAGCTCGACCCCTGGCTGCTGCTTAGTTTTTGCTGGAGGCTTGATTTGCATGGATTTTTTTTTTTTTTTTTGCTGCAAAGTAGACATTATCAGGAGTCTAGCAAAAGAAGAATCGTGATTTTAGGACTTCATTTCGAATCTATATAAATCTTACAAGGTTGAACCGATTTGGTCCATCTCTGAAAAGCAAAGCAAGCTAATAAGCACAATTGCGCCAGGAACCCCGAACTTCTTTTAAAATCTTATTAACCCTTTTACTATTCATGGCTGTTATACAGATTCACACACAACCCCTCGTACTTCTCTTCTTTTTCCACCCACACTCCCTCTCTATCTCTCACGTATGAACAGAGGAGGAGCGATGCACCGACTCCAGGCTTGCGAGCGGTCGCCGATCGGGAAAGCCGAGCGCAGTGGTTCCCGCGACAGCGCGTGAAGTGGCTCCAACGAGTTCCGGCGACGGCGTGCGCAGGTGAAGTGGTTCCGATGAGTTCTGGCAGCGGCGTGCACGGGCGCGGACCAGCGTGGCGGCTCGCCGGCTCCGGCGACCTCGCATGGCGCGCAGCGCGAGCGTGACGGTGAGGAAGGAGAAGCGAGCAGGCAACGAACTGGGCACGGAAGGGACGACGACACTAGCGGCGCTATTTAATGAAGGGATGGCAACCACATTAATTAGGGGCATTAGCGTCTAAAACCCCGTTATCCAACCTAAAACGACATCTTTTACGCAAACAACGCCGGAGGCTAAAACGACAGCTTTTTGAATACGGAGGGAGTATTCATTTCAATCTACACGTGGACCAAGGGAATACATGTGCATTCAATTTAGAGGTCAGAGTAAATGGTTTTAGATAGGGGTACAATATCTAATTTTGTAGGCCATATGACCAAGGATACCAGACCATCCTCAATATTTTTCAGGATTATATAGATTTTTTTTACTTGTTCATTGACTTGTCCGTTGACTGACTCTGATCTGCTACTAGTCTTCTGCTACTAGGCTGACAGTTCATCAGAGTGGAGACGCGGAGGAGGCATTCCTTGCTCAGATCCATGGCGGCTGGGCTCCTGTCGCCTCTCCTCTCTTCCGCGCGCAAGCTGCTCGACCTTCTCCGGAGCCGGCCTTGGGGTTCCAGCTCTCCTCCTAGCGGACGGTCCACAGTTTCCGCCGATGTGCAGCGGCTGCTGAGGCGGATCCAGGCCACGCTTGACGACGCCGGTGAGCGAGAGGTCCGGAACAGCTCCGTCAAGCTGTGGATCGAGGAGCTCACGGACTTGGCCCGTGACGCGGAGGACGTCATCGACGACCACCGGTACGAGCTGCTCCGGCGCCAGGTCCAAGAACGCCAGGAAGCTGCCGCCGCCGCGGCGGCATCGTCTGTGACAGTCAAGCGGAAGCACGACGGCGAGGATGGCACCATCTCTGAGGTGACACACATCTTCTCGCTGCTTTTCTGTCCTTTCCATGGAACTTCAAGTCTTCAAGTTACTTGGCTGCCGGTATTTAAGCATCAGTTAATTTGCAGGCAGTCAGGAAGATCACACGCCGGTTCGAGATCTCTGCAGATCGTGCCGCCGTGCAGCTCAGGCCAGAGGAGGACGACTGTGGCACCAGTGAGGTGATACAGTTTCTTGCTGCATTTGCATTTACTCCCAATTACTTGCGTTCTGGTGAATAACCATAAATTAGATGTCGGGCCTTCGTTAAGCTTTCAATAAAGCCGGGTAAATGGCTTTGATCTAAAAATAACCATAAATGGATTTGCAGCAAATCGGGGAGATCGCACAGCAGTTCAAGGAAATCTCTACAGATGGAGCAGCTCCTCAGTTGGCATCAGGCCAGAGGATAAGCATAGTGGCATCAGGCCAGAGGATGAGCATAGTGGCATCAGTGAGGTAACCCATATTCCTGCAGCAGTTCCTCCCAATTAGACGCATGCTGGCCAATAACCATTCAATCGATTCGCAGAGAATTAGGGAGATTACAAGCAGGTTCGAGGAGATATGTAGAGACAGGGCCGCCCTACATCTTGGACCAGAGATTGGTGACATTATTTCTGGTAGGGACTCTTGGCATCGACTGACTAGCCACCTTCTGGATGAATCCCTTGTATTCGGAAGGAGTGAGGAGAAAGAGCACATCATAGAGTCAGTGTTGTCTTTCAACGAGCGCAGTGGAACTCATTGTTTGCCAATTGTTGGTATGGGGGGTATTGGCAAGACCACGGTGGCACAGATGGTCTATAACGATCACCGAGTCCAAAATCAATTTGATCTTCATGGTTGGGTTCATGTATCCCAAACATTTGATGAGCTCAAGCTAACGAAAGCAGTCACTGAATCCTTGACCAGGAAAAAATGTGAATTCAGTGAATTAAGCTGTGTTCACGATGTTCTGAAGGAAGAGGTAAATGCAAAGGATGTGTTCCTGGTGCTAGATGATCTATGGAATGAACAGCAAAATCTCTGGCTCGAATTGCTGCATCCACTCAAGGACGCTCGAAGTGTTACAATCCTGGTGACTACTAGGAGCAAAGTTGTAGCATGCCTTGTTCAATCAGTCGAACACCTTGTTCTTGGCATATTGCCTGAAGATCACTGCTGGTTGTTCCAACATTATGCTTTTCGCAACAGAATCTTTGATGAAGGATCCACTTTGGTTCAGGTTGGAAGGAAAATTATGCATAAGTGTCGTGGCTTACCGTTAGCAGTTAAGTCCATAGGTTGCCTGCTACGGTTCAAGATGGATGTGCAGACTTGGATGGAAATACTGGAAAGTGAGTTTTGGGAGAGTTTAGACGATCATGAAGAGATCTTCTCTGCTCTAAGATTAAGCTTTTATAGATTGCCAGCAAAACTTAAACCTTGTTATAGATTGCCAGTAAAAAACCGTTGGCGCCTCGCCTCCGGTCACTGTCAATTATGTTATAAGTCTATTGACCATCCATTCCTCTTAATGAAATACAGGCATATATGCCTGCTCGCGAAAAAAAAAACTTAAACCTTGTTTTTTACTGTGCACTTTATATCCCAAAGGTGATTCATTTACCAAGGATGACATGATTCACTTGTGGGTTGCTCATGGTTGCATTCACCTGAAAAGATTTGAAATACCTGAGGAAGTTGCTGGTGAATACTTTGATGAGTTGAATGAAAGATCACTGATTGAAACAGATTTGTACCACAGTAATGGTCACCAGTATTTGAAAAAGGCACTCACAAGATCATCAGTTAAAATATCTTCTGATCAGCTTCTCAGCACATGCGAAGACTCTGTTGATTCTCATGTAAGATCATTGTCTTTTCGTAAAAAGACGAGCATGACTTCTTCTGATCATTTGCTTTTGTCGTATCAATTGTTTAGGTTGCATGATATGACTTGGGATCTTGCAAAATCTCTGTCCAGCCATGTGTAAGAGGTTATGATAAAGGTTGTTTGACATGGCAAACAACGTTCGGCACTTGTCTACTTGGCAGGTATTAACAGGACATTCCAATAATCGTGAAATCTTGGTGCTGTGGCCCTCACCTGATATTGTTGACATATCTGTGTTCTCACGACTGAAGTCTGTTGTAGTAGAGATTCTTGGTTCTTATGGGTGCATACTACCTTTCATGAATCTTAAGCACTTACGCTATCTCAGTGTAAAAGACAGGCGCAAAATTTTAAGCAGAGGAAATTTTTTTAAAAGCAGAGAGATACTAGAGAGCGTAGGGACTGATAACAACATAGAACTGTGTCCAGAAACGACATGGCATCTTTACAGCCTGGAGAAATTGATCATATTCAGTCCTTGGAATAAATTCTCGATTGAACATTGCAATCTTATCACTCTAAGATACCTCCAACTCTCTGTTCATGACAGTCAATTGTCATTGCTTCGGTTTTGTGAGCTTCATAACTTGGACACCTTGTGCTTGCATTTTTGCTCTGGTATTACGAAGCTCCATATATGCATAGGAAGCCTCACAAACTTGCGACGTCTTCAGCTTTCTCAAATTCCAGATGTTGAGAAGTTGAGTCATGATTCTTTCCAGTGTCAGAATAATAAATGCCGGTCAATGAAGGTTGCATTTCCTGCCTTGGAGGAGTTAGAATTTGATGGTTTGCATGATCTAGAAAGCTGGTGTGCAGTGCAGGACTCAGATTATCCAAAGTTGCAGAACATCACTATAAGAAACTGCTGGAAACTAAGAAGGATCCCTTATTTTGGTTCTGCCAAAAAGCTAGTATTAAGCAATTTAGGACTCACAGATCTCCAGCTTTCAGGCCACAATGCACCGTCTCAACTGCAGATTCTTGATATAAGATATTGTGAAAACATGACTTCCTTGATAGGGCTGAAAGCTCTTTGTTCTCTTGGGAGTTTATATATTGCCCATTGTCCTGACCTCATTGTGTCTCCTAAAGCGAACCTGCCATACAAGCCTCATTTTGTATTCATTGATGAGTGCCCTGGACTGATAGAGTGGTGTGGTGAACAAGGCTTTCACTATCAGGTCTGTTATTTTTAACCGATTGAATCAATTTTTTTGAGACTGTTGGATTTGTATTAAGATTAGCAAGCTGTTTGATGGGATGTAGATGTAATTGATGCGATTAGGATTATAACCTACCACTTTAGGTATTTAGGGAAATGCCAGTACTTCCCTTTTCATGTTGTAATATACACAAGTAGACCCTAAACTCTTCCACGATATTATCACTGCAAGTTTGGGTCTCTAAACTTACTAGGCATAACAGTCAAGGTTCAAATTTCTCATTTCTGTATCACATAAATGGTCAGATATGCTTGAAAAGGGCTACTTTAGGTTTTCATAAGACGTGCAATTTGGATGCAAATTTAGGCCGTTACTTTAGAAAACATGGTTTTAGTTAATAAACTTCCTTTTATGTAAAATGTAAACAATGGTTTGATGCCAATACAGGTTCCGTATCATAAATAAATACAGGTTGTGCAGAGAGCAATTGGCAATTCTATAATGTACAGCGCTCCTAAAAATAATTACCGAACTTGCACATGTTGGTATTGGGCTAATGGCCTTCCAGCGAATTGGTGAAGTTATCTCTGTCCTCTGTCCAATATCTACATGATAGTTCCCATTTGACAATACTAGTGATAGTATTTGGTTCTTGTTCATTAGTTATCAGTAGCTTTAGCTTAATCATGGGCCTAAGCATTGCTCAACTTCCCTTTTACTTTCTGTAAGAGTAGGTGAGTCGGCTGCCTTGGCTTCCAAGTTGATCAAGGTCTGTTGGCAGCCAAGTAAGATTAGGAGAATCAAAGCATCTACTTTTAGGCAGTTAGAATGTGCTATTGTCCTAGGGGTGGCTCGTGATAGATAAGTCTCTGTGTTGGCTGGTGGTAGTGAGGCTGCAGTACGCAGCACATGTTTTTTGTTTATTAAGGACAGCAGCCTTGACTGGCTGTTAGCACCTTAGGACTGGCATCTTAGGACAGCATCTTGACTAGCATCTAGGACAGCATCTTAGACTAGCATCTTAGCATATGCTTAGCTGGTTAGCAGCCTATAAGTTTGTATCCCCAACCCCTCAGGTAGGCATAGCATTGTGTGAGAAATAAATCTAGAAAATTGCCTCAACTCTATATGCTATCCTCTCGATGAGAGTAAGGATCCTGCTCACACCTAGAGTAAGGATCCGGTGACTGACAAGTGGCATTGGAGCGCCTGAGCATTTCCTGCTCACTCCCTTCTCCAGTCGAGCTTCCTGCCTCGCAGCAGCCCCGGCCAGCAGTAGCATTTCCTACTCCGCGCAGCAGCGCGCCATGAACGCAGGAGGTCAGTCTCAGCACTCGGCTGCCTCGAGCGCGCGGCATCGGCAGGAGGCCGACCTCGTCACGGCAGAGGACCGCAGGCGAGCAGCGGCAGCGACTGCTGCAGCAGCAGCGAGGGCGTCGAGGCTGGCTCAAGCGGAGCTGGCTGCAGCCAGAGCGGAGGTGGAGGAAGTAACAGCTATGGATGCAGCGCGTGCAACGGCAGAGGAGGTTGAGGACCTGCTCGGCAGTCATGGTAGCTCTATCTCTCCTGATGACAGTGCCGACTCAGACCTTGAGCTGCTGAAGAGGGATGTAGTGCGAGGGCGAGTGGCGCAGTGGGCAGCTGCGCACGCCCACGAGCGCGGCGGCAATCTAGACGGGTGCGGAGGCGCCAGCGGTGCTCCTGGAGGAGGCGCGCACGGCTAAGATGGTGGACAGGTCGAGGAAGAGCACGGCCGTGGCAGGCAGCGTGGCTCTCTCTCCTCAAACCAGTACCGTGGTGGAGCCGGCGGTGCTCCTGGAGGCGGCGCGCACGGCAACGGCGGCGGACGGGTCGAGGAAGAGCACAGTCGTCACAGGCCACATGCTCTCTCTCCCCGGACCGGTACCGTGGTTACCACGGGTACCAGGCTGTTGCCAGGGACGTTTGCTCTGGTGGTGGGTGACCTACCCTCACCAAGATCAACTATGTTGAGTAGGCTGCGGTGATGAAGGTGAGACTTTAGGTGCTGCACATGTGGGAGGCAGTCCGGTACGGCGACGTCAAGTACGACTAGGATCGACGGGCACTGAATGCCCTCATCGCAACAGTCCCGTCCGAGATGCAGTTCTCGCTTACCAGCAAGCGAACTGCCAAGGAGGCTTGGGACGCCATTGCTGCAGCACGCATCGGCAGTGATCGCGCCCGCAAGTCCACACTGCAGCAACTCTGCAAGGAGTGGGAGAACCTGGCCTAGCCAGGTGAGGACGTTGATGATTTTGCTCTCCGTCTCAACACTCTACTGTAGAAAATGGTGCAGTTCGGCGACTACACCTACAGTGAGGAGAGAGCTGTCGAGAAGCTCTTCCACTACGTCCCCAAGAAGTACAGGTAGATGGCTCGCCTGATCGAATCTCTGTTGGACCTCTCCACGATGTAGATCGAGGAGGCGATAGGTCACCTCAAGGTCATCAACAGTGATGAGCCACAACCCTTCTCAGGGCCCAACACCGCTGGTAGGAAGCTCCTTCTCACCAAGGAGTAGTGGGCTGCCGGTCAAGGTGATAAGAAGGGGGAGGCTTCTTCCATGACAGTCGGCCGCAAGCGTGGCAAGCGCAGCAAGTCACGCAAAGGCGCCCAGGCTAGGACGCAAGGACGTGCTGAGGGTGGTGCCCGTTGAGTTGCCCAAGGTGGCGCCACCGAAAATCCCAAGCCGGCACAAGACGACTCCTACCACAACTGTGGCTGTGCTGGCCATTAGGCCAGGGACTGTCGATAGCCATGACGCGGCTAGGCCCATGTCGCGCAGGCGGAGGAGGAGCAACCAGCTCTGTTCATGGCGCGTGCAAGCACCGAGCAACATCCAGCAGCTCCAGCTGCAGCGTCTCATCTCCACCTCGACAAGCCCAAGGCACACGCCCTCCTCAGCAGCGGGTCCGGCGGCGACAACAAGATCGATGGGTGGTGCCTCGACACCGGCGCCACCCACCACATGACAGGCCAGCGGGAGTTCTTCTCCGAGCTCGGCTGTGGTAGAACCTCCTAAATCCTATGGCCCACGCAAGGTTATAATCTAAACAGACTCCAAATAACCATGAATATGTTCCATAAAACTTAAAAGGTCTGTCGGGTAAATCCTGAATCATCCACGATTCTCCGAGCAGGATCAATCATTACAAAGAGGCATTGCAGTATTACAACAGTTTTATACAAATAATATACATCGAAGTAAAATAGCAGAAGGATTACAATAACATAAGTTTACAAACCATAAGTTGAATTATTTCAAACCATATAGCAGCGGAATAACGATATAACTTATTACATCCACCTTGATTATATGCTCCGCCCAAGAGCGAGATATCCTATTCGTCGTCACTTTCCTTGACGACAGTCATGCAGCAGGATGCGAAGCATTCCTGCCCATGATGCTCACCTGCAACAAGGGTTCAACAAACCCTGAGTACAAAAGTACTCAACAAGACTGACCCGACGAAAAAGAGGGGAGAAGACTCAGGAAATGCAGGCTAGAGGGACAAGATAAGGCTTGCAGGAGCTAAGAAAATTTTGCAGAAAAGCTTGAAAGAAAGAAAAGCTATTTTGTTCAAAATTCAATTACCAACCAACTTCCTTCTTAAACCTTACTTATTATTCAAGTTGTTACTACGATGATGAACACTGATCGAGTCTTCTTCTCCGAGAAGCACGGCGATTCGAATCTATTTTCATACCCAGCTGGGACCTAGGTTACTGATATGCAGGAGACTCTAACTCCTAAGCATAGCAGGTGAACCGATATACCGGGATAACAACCGCAGCCATATATCACCACATGATACACGTGTGCACTTCGATCCAGTGTACCGTGATACGTGGGAACTTAAACCCACAGTAAAACACACTATGCCATATGTGGGGTCTCTGGCCCCACTATAAGTCACTCCATGATATACCCGGCTACAACCAACAGTATATCACTTCATGCATGTGGATTTTCTAATTTCTCGATCTCACCAGTTCACCATCGACACGGGATCTAGGGCATCAACAGACGGAAACACTACAGAGGGACTCCGTTCCCAATGCAAGTTAGCCGTCCGAACTCAATTTATTAACTAAAAGTATGATTCCAACAGATAAAACCAATCTCCGTTCCCAATGCAAGTTAGCCGTCCGGACTCGATTTATTAACTAAAAGTATGATTCTAACAGATAAAACCAATCTCATCTTTTTCATTCTTTTACCTCTGAACCTTTAATTAATTAAGCAGGGCTAAGCATCACTATGCATCTTTTAGAACAGGTAACAAGGAATTATGGCTATAAGACAGGTAATGCAGTTGGTGGGTTTTCACTCAACTCCTATTACTTAATGCAACATATCATAACTGAAGCAATAAAACTTTTATAAAATAGAATAGGGTTTGAATGCATCCGGAGCTTGCCTTGATGTTCGGGGTAGATTGTCTCGAGCTCTGGATCAACCTCAATCCCCTGAGTTTGCTCTTCCTTCGGATCTGGGCGACAACGTTAAACCCTCCGTTATCAGAAACTATACGATAAAATGATATGCTTCAACATGATAGAATAGTAAACATGATGCTCGATGGATGCATCACCAGATTAAAGGCTTGAGTAAAACTTTCCTTCACGATAAAGTTGCAAGTCAACCCAAACATACTTACCAAGTCTATTAGGGTTAACTACATTATTTATGAAAATTATTAAACACATGAAATAACGTTAATTAAGCCCTAATGACATGATTCAGGTAAGCGCAAACAATTAATTAAAGTGCCAAAGGTCATTAGGGTTAATTAATTATTTAAAAGCATAAAATAAAGGCATAAAATTAAAGTTGTCTAATTAAGCTCAAAATTTTATTTTGAAAATCTCTTGGTCTAATTAGATGGCAAAACAAATTTTAGAATTAAAAGCCAATTATTTTTTTATTAAAAATCATTGAAGGTCTATTTTTCAATTAAAATGGCTAATTTTAACTTATGCAAAATTACTCAAATTTCGCATTTCATATTTTTTCTAGGTAGATGACATCATAAAGGACACACACAAAAATTTTCAGAATTTTTGGAGCTATACATGAATTACTATGATTTTTCAAAAAAAATAGCATTTAAATCATTTTCTAAAATAGAAAAAAAAAAGGAGCACAGTGCTCCCGCGCTGACCGACGGCGGCGCGGTGGTTGACCGACGATTACTCGCCGACAGTGACATCTCCGGCGACAAGGTTTGGTCCTACAGGTTCATCTCGGCACAGCGAACAACCTGGGCTAGCTAACGTGGCGGCGGAGCGACGGCGGCACCCACGCCGGCAGCCATGGCGGCGCGGCGGAGCTCGGGTGCGGCGGTAACGCTCATCGGAGCGATTTTCGGCGACGGCAAGGACACAGATAGATGCAGGACATCGATTCGGACGCGTTGGGCCAAAAGATGGAGCTACCCCTGGCTTCTAGCTCGGACGGCCATGCACGCGGCGGAGCGGCAAGGTCACGCCGGCGGCGACGTACGGCGGCCAGACCCTACGGCGCAAGAGAAGTAAAATTGAGAGCATGCACTGGTGCAGGAGCTCACCACGGGTCTAGTGCGCACACTAATGAAGGCCCGGAGTGGTTGAACCGAGCTGTGGACGGCGGCGCTCCGGTGGCAAGGACAGCGTTCCGGCGCTTCCTGTGCACCATCAGTCCGACCAAGATGCGCATAAGAGGCAACGAAGCATGGAGAACATGATGGGAGGGTTAAAGGTAAAATATTTTCCACCTTGGCGGCGGTGGACGGCGAGGAAGCTCGCGGCGGCTCGGCGACCGGTCGTGAGGAAGACGACATCGTGCGGGCGGCTCGGACGGGGAGAGCGAGCACGAGCTATCCCAATCGAAGCGCAAGGACGTGGCGTAGGTTTTGGCAAGACGAAGTGGGAAAAGACGAAGCGACGATGATGAATTTTAGCGGCGGAGCAAGGTCGTCGGCGGCGGCGGCAGGAAGGAAGAAGAAGGAAAATGGCGGCCGGCTGGCTATTTATAGGCCAAAGGCGAGGTGCGGATGGGCGACACGACGAAGATGAAGCTTCGTACGTCCAGGAGCGCGCTGGCGGCCATGCATGTGCGGCGGTGGACGGCGGCGTGGGTTGAGAAGCCGGCGATGGCGGCCGACGATAGGTCTCGGTGCTGTTCGAGAAAATTACAGAATTGCCATTCGTTTGAAATTACAAATTAATCCAAAATTTACACAAGAACTTGAAAATCTCCAAAAATATAATTTGCATAACTTTTCAAGAGCTACACTTTTCATTTAACTGGCATCCCCAAATTCTATCTGGATTTTGAAATTTGAATTGAAATTCAAAAGGGAAATAAAACCCTAGAAAACCATTTGAAATTACTTTTGATTTTTCAATAAAACTTGAAAATCTTCAAAACTATGAAATGTTTAACTCTTCAAACCAAACCTTTTTCATATACAAAGTTTTCCCAAATTATGCATAATTTTTGAATTATGGTTTTAAAATCAAAAGGGGACAAATGCTAGAAAACTGTATTTTCAAATTTATTTGAAATTCTTTGTGGAAACTTGAAAAACTTTATATACCAACTTTGTAGCTCTTGTTAAGATCTACAAACTACCTTTTTATAGTATCCCCAAATTCCTTATGTATTTTGAATTACAGAAAAGGGGATAAAACTAGGTTTTGAAATAAAAGGTTTTTAAAACCGAATTCAAACTCGATTTCGTTTCTAATTTAATTGGTTGGTTATTAATGATCACACACATCATCCAAGGACATTTTTAGGTCAATGACCCAATGACACCCTTGGTTGACCAAGTTGACTTTTGAAAAACCTTTTATAGCATTTCCAATTTGAATTTAAATTTGAATTGCCAGACTTGGAAATAAGCTTTGGAATCCAAATTCAACTTCAAATATGGAAATCATTTTTAGGATTGGACTTAAATTTATACACTATGCTTGACACTAGTGTAAACACAGTTTACACCTCAAGTACATAGAATATAAACTAAGTATTTTGGATGTCATTCGAATGTAAGGTTTTATTATTTCATGTGACAACATATTTTAGAAACATAATCAACCTATGAAATGTAAACTTGTTTTAGTTAATGCACATCAAGATTGACTTAATCATGAATGCTTTACAGTGCAGATGATGACATGGCAGGTTTTAGTTAATATAACACCAAAGGTGTTACATCAACTCCAACGTTCGAGGGTCCGTCAAGTTCGGGGACGCCTCCACCGTGGAGATCAAGGAAGCTGGCTCTGTCACCTTCGTCGCCAAGAACGGCGAGCACCAGCTACTCACCGGTGTCTACTACATCCCCGCGCTGAGGAACTCCTTCATCAGCTTGCGACAGCTGGATGAGAACGGCTCGCGTTTGGAGATTGAGGATGGCGTGCTTCGCATTTGGGATCCCCGTCGCCGACTTCGAGCCAAGGTGAACCGGGGGAGCAACCGCCTCTACATTCTTCACGTACAGGTGGTGCAAGCCCTTTGTCTTGCAGCTCGTCAGGATGATGATGCCTGGCGATGGCACGAGTGCTTTGGGCACCTCAACTTCGAGGCCCTAAAGCAGCTCGGCAACAAGGAGATGGTGCAGGGCATGCCGTGCATCGACCACGTGGAGCAGTTCTACGACACCTGCGTCCTCGCCAAGCAGTGACGGTTGCCCTTTCCTCGCCAAGCAAGTTTTCGCACCAAGGAGAAGCTGGAGCTCATGCACAGCGACCTCTGCAGCCCCGTGACATCGACTACACCTAGAGGACGGCGCTACTTCCTCCTCCTCATTGACGATGTGTCCTGCTACATGTGGGTTGTCCTCCTCGACACCAAGGGAGCAGCTGCGAACGCCATCAAGCACCACCAAGCTGCTACAAAGAAGGAGTGCGGCCGCAAGCTTCGGGTGCAACGCACGGACAATGGCGGCGAGTTCATGGTGGCTGAGTTCGTGGCGCACTGCGCCAATGAGGGGATCAAGCACCACTTCACCGCGTCGTACACCCTGCAGCAGAACGACGTCGTCGAGCGCTGCAACCATACAGTGGTCACCACCGCCCGGCGTCCTCCTCAAGCAGAGAGGATGTCGACGATCTACTGGGGGAGGCAGTGATGACTGTCCTCCATCTCCTCAACCGCTCGCCCACTAAGGCGCTTGACGGCAAGACGCCGTACCAGGCCTGGCACGGGCGCAAGCCGGTGGTGAGCCACCTCCGCGTCTTCGGCTGTATGGCGTTCGCCAAGGAGCTCATTCACATTTGCAAGCTCGATGACCGGAGCACTCCAGGAGTGTTCATCGGCTACGCGAAGGGCGCCAAGGCCTACCGCATCCTCGACCCTGCGACACAGCGCGTCTACATCTCCTGGGACGTCGTGTTCGACGAAGGACGAGGCTGGACGTGGGACAAGGCAGTGGACGACGGCTCAGCTTGGACCCTCAGGGATTTCATCGTCGACTATGCCCACCTGGAGGGAGCCGGGGGAGCTAGCAACTCATCTTCACCGAGCTCGTCCTCCTCGACACCCGGCTCACCATCAACTTCAGCGAGCCCTCCACCGCCTTCGCCACCAGTGAGTCCACCACCACCACCGGCAACGCCATGCACTCCTGCACCAGCTCCCCACTCTCCTGCCCCAGCGCCAGCATCTCAAAGGTCGGCACCAACAGCTTTGGCCTGTCAGTGTTCGATGGAGTTCGCCACTCTGCTGTCTGACGACGAGGACCGCGTCGACGCCTACCACGACAATGAGCCTCTACGCTACCGCACCATGGACAACATCCTCGGCAACCAGCCTGTCCCTGGGTTGGCGGTACACGACTTCCAGGCGGAGCTGCACATGGCACACGAGGATGGTGAGCCTCGCTCCTTTGCTGAGGCGGAGGGAGACACAGCATGGCGTGCCACGATGCAGCAGGAGATGGATGTGGTCGAGCAGAACCGCACCTGGGAGCTCGCTGACCTTCCTCGTGGTCACTGCGGGATCACCCTTAAGTGGGTGTTCAAGCTGAAGAGGGATGAAGTCGGTGCCATCGTCAAGCACAAGATTCTCTTGGTGGCACGAGGTTTCGTACAGCAGGAGGGGGTCGACTTCGACGACACCTTCACCCCCGTGGCACGGATAGAGTCCGTGCGACTCCTTACGCTAGCTACCCAGGACGGCTGGCGTGTCCATCACATGGATGTCAAGTCGGCGTTCCTTAACGGTGACTTGAAGGAGGAGGTCTACGTGCATCAGCCACTGGGATTTGTGATTCCCGGCAAGGAGGGCAAGTTGCTTCGCCTGCGCAATGCCCTCTATGGCGCTTGCCGCAGGCACCGTGGGCATGGAGTGCCAAACTGGATTCCACACTGAAGGGGATGGGCTTTGAGCAAAGCCCGCACGAGGCGGCCATCTACTGGCGAGGCAGCGGATGAAAGGCCCTGCTGGTGGGTGTCTACGTCAACGATCTTGTGATCACCAGTACCGAGGAGGTGGAGATCGAGGCGTTCAAGGAGAAGATGAGGGCGACTTTCCAGAGGAGCGACTTGGATCCTCTCTCCTTCTACCTGGGGATCAAGGTCCACCAGGATAGTTCCGGCACCTCTCTTCGCCAGACTGCCTACGCCAAGCGCATTGTGGTGCTAGGCGGTCTCACCGGCTGCAACCTAGCCCACACTCCTATGGAGGAGAGGCTGAGGCTGAGTCGGGAGAGTATGGACGAGGAGATGGATGCGACGCAGTTCCGGTGCATTGTGGGCAGCCTTCGCTACCTTGTCCACATGCGACCGGACTTCGCGTTCGCCATAGGTTACGTCAGTCGGTTCATGCAGCGACCGACGACTGAGCACCAGCAGGCCGTGAAGAGGATCCTCTGCTACGTTGCAGGCACCTCCGACTACGGTTTGCACTACCCGAGGTGCCCCGGTGCGGCACATTTCATCGGGTACAGTGACAGTGACCACGCCGGCGACATCGACGAGCAAGAGCACCAGTGGGACGCTGTTCTTCCTGGGCAAGTGTCCGATCAGCTGGTAGTCGGTCAAGCAGCAGGTACATCGTAGCTGCGAGGCAGAGTACATCGCAGCCACTACCGCATCTACTCAGTCTCTGTGGCAGGCTCAGCTGCTTGGCGATCTCCTTGGCAGAGACGCAGAGGCAGTAGAGCTCAGGGTGGACAGCAAGTCCGCCTTAGCCTTGCAAAGAATCCAGTCTTCCATGAGCGCAACAAGCACATCCGGGTGAGGTACCACTTCATCAGGAGCTGCCTGGAGGAAGAGAGTGTCCGGGCCAACTACATCAACACCCAAGACCAGCTCGTCAACTTTCTGACCAAGTCTCTTGGGCGGGTCAAGTTCCAGGAACTTCGCGCCAGGATCGGGATGACTCAGCTACCTCACAAGGAGCCACACAAGACTTAGGGGGAGAGTGATGGATAAGTCTCTATATTGGCTAGTGGTAGTGGGGCTGCAGTACGCAGCACATATTTTTTGTTTGTCAAGGACAGCATCCTTGACTGGCTGTTAGCATCTTAGGACAGGCATCTTAGGACAGCATCTTGACTAGCATCTAGGATAGCATCTTAGACTAGCATCTTAGCATATACTTGGTTGGTTAGCAGCCTATAAGTTTGTATCCCCAACCCCTCAGGTAGGCATAGCATTGTGTGAGAAATAAACCCAGAAAATTGCCTCAACTCTGTGTGCTATCCTCTCGATGAGAGTAAGGATCTTGCTCACACCTAGAGCAAGGATCCAGCGACTGACAGCTCCAGCCTATAAGAGCTTGGGAGTTGGAAAAAAACTTTGTAACCAAGAGCTCTCTTTTACAATTTCAATCAAAAGGCCATAGTGGGCAAACTGCCCTCTGGCACTTCTGCAGTTCTTTTGTGTTTGATGCCAACAAATAGTTCATAAGATAATGAACATTAAAATATACAAGTCCTAATATACACAAGTGGATATAATATTATTCTATGACTAGCATGTGTTGCTGAACAAATTTTCGGTAATAGCTCATGTTTGACTACTGAATAAATATGGAGCATTGGGTTCATTAGTTCAGAAGTATTCTGTTGAGTATTGGATACCAGTTTTAATATTATTTCTACCTGTAGAATATCACTACCGCATTGAAATAGTAATGATAAAGCACTTAATTGTTCTTTTGTTATTCTACACAGGACCCTCATAAAACGGTGAAGGTATCAGATATAAAAAGGGCGAAGGAGCATGGGTGTGACATTGCTCATTTCAGATCATGTGAACATCTCTGTCTGCATATTTGCCCTGAGGTGGGGCCAGAACTCGTTTTGTCACCAGATAATTGGTTGCCACTAGAAGTGTGTCTCGTACAGTTTGGTTTGAAAATTTCCAGAGGTGTTGCATTCCTCCAATGGGGTCAACTTCAGAGGCTAGAGATCAGGGGATGTCCAAAGCTTGAAACACTTGTGAATTTGGAGAAATTCGGCCTCCTCCAAAGCTTGGTTATAGCAGATTTCCCTTTATTACTTTTTATATTGCCTCAAATGCAGTTTCCCCCAAGGTTGGCATCTTTAGTAGTTCACGGGTGTCATAAGCTTCCATCTGTCCATTTAGATTCCGACCATTCAAATTTGATTGAACTTGAGGTATCAGATTGTCAAGGATTCAAGCACATTGGAAGTCTGGGGTATCTGACAAATCTGGAAAGCTTGGTACTGCTTCATTGCCGTGTGCTTGAACTTCAGGAACTGTTGCCAGTCATTCCTGAATTCGTTTCTGTTTTCCTGTGCCCCAAACTGAAGAAGTGGTGCGAAGTCCAAAGTATTGAATGTGGTAAGCTTCTTGTGGCATTATTAGTGCAGCTGCCTACTTGTCGCTTCTTAGTTTATTTTCAATTTACTTGTGGTTATCTGCTGAGGTGTTGTTCATGTCATACAGGAAAGTCTGCCGGACTCAACATGAGTGCCTGATCACCTGTATGTAACACCACGATGATTGACTGAAACTGATGAAATCAGATATGGAGAGGCGTCTGTTTGTAATGGATGGCAGATGCTCCAATGACGAAAATATTTCAAAGAATGTGCAGATGCTGCTTCAGGGCTGCGTTCTATATATTGACGTTCCTGTCGAAGAGTTACTGTCATGTTGTGGTCATCTTGCGTTGTAAGCTTCTTTATTCCATTGGAACGGTGGATGCCAGGTAGTAGGTACTCCTAGGTAGTAGGTGTGTTTGAGCCATCGGGAAGTCTGTATAGTCCATTTAGGGTGGTTTTGCTGGTTTCTGCGCTATGGGCTACAAGTCATGCATGGCCCACACTGAACAGCTATATATAGCCATTTTTTTAAGTGTCATGGGGGATTACTTCCCACATGAATATATTTAGAAAAGGTCCAAAACGACTAACTTACAAAAGGTCTGAGGAGCAAAAAAAAGAAAAACAACAACAATAGACGCCCTAGTCTGGCACCTAAGGTGCAACAGCACTTTGACGATGCCTCCCGCGAGGAAAATTACGCCAAAGCGCAATCATCGTCAACCAAATAACAGCTTGGCAAGGTCTTCACCCGAGCCTTTGGGTTAGAGGTAGCTGCATCACGGTGGAGCGGTGCCGGGCGCCGCCACATCACGCGGAGCTGTAAACGGACTCACCCGCATCGGTGGAAGGCATGCATCAGCAAGCATCCACGCCTGGACGAAGAGAGGTGGTGTCGGCCGCCGCCACACCATGCAGAGCCGCTCCCAGACTCTCCCACAATGGTGGTGGGAGGCGTGCACCAGCAGCCTGGACGGAGAGAGAGGGGGTGCCGGCCGCCGCCACACCACACGGAACCATAATCGGACTCGCCTGCGTCGGTGGGAGACGCGCACCGACAAGCTTTCACGCCTAGACGAAGAGAGGAGGGTCCCCGCCGCTGCCACACTATGTGGAGCCGCTCCCGGACTCGCCCGCAATGGTAGGAGGCACGTACCGGCAGGCCCCCACGCCTGGACGAAAGAAAGAAGAGGCTAAGGTAAAGAATTTTCAAGCAAAATCATGAGAAGTTATTACAACAATTGGTATGTCAAAGAGCAGATCTAGGAGAAAGAATGATCATTACAGTAGAAGAGCTTGAGAAAGCCATTAACAACTTTGATAAATCTCGTGAGGTTGGTGGTGGAGGACATGGCATAGTCTACAAGGGAATTTTATCAAGTCAACATGTTGTTGCAATTAAGAAGGCAAAGATTGTGATACAAAAAGAAATCAATGAGTTTATAAATGAGGATGCAATTCTTTCCCAGGTAAACCATCGAAATATTGTGAAACTACTTGGATGCTGCCTTGAGACGGAAGCCCCGTTACTTGTTTATGAGTTCATATTGAATGGCATTCTTTACAAGCATCTTCATATCAGCAGTGGCGGGTCTACAGGGTATGCCGGGTATGCCCCGGCATACTCTATTTTTCCAACGTAATAAGAACCACATATATGTATATTTATTACGTAAAAAAAGAGAAAAACTAGCTACTTTTAGCTATACGTAACAATCGTGAGCCAGTGTCAGCCGTAAAGGCTCAGGCCCATGCGGGCATGCGGCCACGCCGCGCAACCCGCCTTTGACGAGATTACGGGAAAGCCACAAGCCAATACGAAATTGGATCGACGAAGGCAGCGCCCGCCGCCGCGCATAGGTTGGACTTCGACAGTTTGAGTCGCCCTGCCCTACGCCGATCGGCGCGATCGCTTGGCCTTGCCGGCGCCGCCAACGCAGGACGCATGACGCCCCACGCCAATATAAATCAGATCAGAACTGTTCAGGCTTCACGTGAGATTCGTGTTCTTCGGATTTTTTTAAAAAAAAATTCATTAGTACTTCAATTGCTAATTGCTTAGTGAATTATAGAATCATCTATCACGCAGAGTTGACTAATCTTTGTAACTACGTAGTGAATTATAAAATCATCTACCTTCAAAAGCGTCAAATAAGATTGTCAGTAAAATAATACTATAAGTCTCTGATACTCTATTATGTACATATTTCAATTATTGGTATGCTTTTTGAAATTATTTATATCGTATTTAGAGGATATGGTTTCCATTTAATGCAAAAATTTAAGCCTTATTACCGAATTGGTAAATAAATTTACCAAATTGTGTATAAATTTTTTTTGGAAGGTATACCTAAACTAAAATCCTAAATTCGCCACTGAATGTCAGAGCTCCAACATCAATTTCTTTGAAAAATAGGCTAGGATTACCGTTGAAATTGCTAGATCTCTCACATATTTTCACTCCTTAGTCTCTACACCAGTAGTCCACAGAGATATCAAGTCCCCTAACATATTGCTTGATGATAATCTAATTGTGAAATTGTGAGACTTTGGAGCTTCAAGATATATATTCCTATTGATCAAAGGGATACATACAACTGTGCAAGGGACATTAGGATATTTGGATCCTAATTACCACAGCGCGGGACTCCTCACTGAGAAGAGCGATGTTTATAGTTTTGGTATGCTCCTTATAGAGTTGCTTACCAGAGAGAACCCAAATTGTTATAGATCCCATCAAGGTTTTTCTCTTGTTAACTATTTTTCTAGTTTGGTCTCTCAAGGAAACTTAGACGAAATATTAGATAGTCGCCAAGGAAGGAGATGGAGAAGTTGTTGAGGTTGCCCTATTGGCAGCAATATGTGTCAAGTTTAGAGCTGAGGAACGGCCAATTATGAGGCATGTTGAGATGATGCTAGAAAGCATCCAATCTGTAAAGGAGTTTCCTAGTGATGTGACAGAGGACGATATATCTAGCGAAGATAATATCCTTGAGGCAAGGAGTTGGGATTAATAATTTGGGCTGTATAATCAATAAATGGTACTGTACTTATTATCGGATTTAATTACGCTACTCTTTCAAAGGTAGAGATGTACCTGGCACTATGCGGTGACTGTCAACTCATAGATTTTTTTGAATTTGTCTTCAAAGGTGTTTGTTGAGGTAGAAATTAATTGTGTGTGTGTTTATAAGGGCAGGGCAGGGTGAATGTACGTGCAGGTTTGTGGGTGGCTGCCTCTATACTATGTAATTCCAACAAAAAAGAGTGGTGAATCAGGTATGTTTGCATTCACTACAAGATCAATTATCTCACATTTACGCGACCAAGAGAACTAATCATTCAGCGGTGCGACAATATTCAACATATGCCAACGTGTGTTGGTGAGCATATCATCGCGCTCCGAAATGTAAAAAAGAAAAAACCACTTTTCTAAGCTCTTTTCCTCCAAAATATAAATAAGTCTCTTTTTTTTCTTGCTTGCCCCAGAAAAACGCACTTGGGAAGAATGATGACGCATGCAGTAAGCATATTATATTTCCGATGTTCACTGTACATATTGACCGGGTAAATAAACGCAGAAACGAAACGAAAATGACAAAAAGACGTCGACTTCGCTTGCGACGAGCCATCGTGCATCCACCGCTCCAAATTTGGTCAGCGGCTCCATCCACCCGTACGATCGACGAGCCTCTACCTCCTACGGCCTACGGATACACACAAACGCTACGTGTACTAGCTAGGGCTTGTGCAGGATGCCCCTGGCGTACACGGCGGCCTCGACGAGCACCGTGATCTCGTCGGCGACGTCCGTGACGTTGCACCGGTTCCCCTGGAACGTGGCCGCCGCCGCCGTCGGCCTCGCCGCCGCCACGCAGTCCAGCAGGCTCTGGTTGCACACCATGTTGAAGTAGTCGTCTGAATGCGCTCCAACCGGCCATGCACACAATCAAAGAGAGAAGAACAGACCATAAAGTTTTTGACGATGGGGGAGGAATTGCTGTATCTGTCTGTATATATCGTTACGTACTGTCGGTCGCCTGGACGCAGGCGTCGTGCAGCATGCAGCAGGCGTCGATGGCGTCGCAGGGGACCTCGCCGGGGCACCCCGTGTAGGACACGCCGCAGTACTTGCCGTAGCGCATCAGCGGCGCTGCTCATCATCATCATCATCATCATATATATATATATATATAGATATCGATCCATGGCAAAAATATACAGTCAGTTGCTGCATTGGTTCCACGCATGTAACATTCAGTTCAGGCTCAACGCACGCACACGCAGCTAATATACGTACCCGTACAGTGCTGTGATTCGCACTCTCGGCTGCAGTCCTGCGGATGCATAGATGGATATCAGCATCGCACTGCATTGAGTATACATACATATATGTACATCTCTACGCGTCCATGCATGCTTGATGGACTGAAAGGTATGGGTCAGACAGATACCCAGTCATCGTCGCCGCCGCTGAAGATGCTGCCAGCGGCGGTGGGCGAGTGGCTGCTGGCGATGACCGCGAGCAGCAGGACTAGAAGAGGAGGAAGAAGACGACAACGACGACGACTACACCGCCGTTGCAGGGGATGACAGCCGACGACGGCGAGCTCCCATCTTCTTCCGCCGCCCATTATTCCGACGGATCGCAGAAAGCAGGTTTTAGTCTACTGAATGAGAGAGTTGTATATGGATAATATGAATATGTATATATATCGGGTATGATATATAGTAATGCAAAGGTTGGTAGCTTGGTTGGGAAAAAATGCAGCTGTGTGTTCGAAGTAGTCCACCAATTGCGGCTTCGCACAGATCGATTAACTGATGGCCGATGGCGACGACTCGACGGAGAACCTCAACGAACTAGCAATATTTTGTTGCTTCGATTAATTAGATCCCTTCTATCCATTACCCATACAAGATGATCGATGTCGACTACGTTGTGTAACAGTACTTCAACTGGCTCCTGCTTCAGGCTTAATCTGAAGATGAACTGGCAGCGTGTCAGCATTCGCTCCACAATTTCAGTACGTTTGAATGAACCTTATCTTCTAAAAACAAACAAAACAAAAAACAAGTCGATTCCGATCTGTGTTAGTTGTTAGCTCAACTGCAAGAGCTAAGCTAGCGGACCAAATTAACAAACGGAAGCACAGGGTGGTTGGCTGGTTGCCCGCCCAGCCGGTGATCTATCAGAAACTGAAACTGATCTCCACGTGCGCGCTGCTTTTGGCCGGGGACATGTTGCCTAGATATGCCTCGTTGCATGTCCTTGTCTAGTTGCCGTTCTCTTGGGGTACTCTGATGGTCAGTAATTTCACCATTCATTTGGCAACCGATCAAAAAAACTTTTGCCCAACATAGCTTAGCACGCACAGATTTGGACCGTAACCCGAAGTGGGCTACGAAGTTTTCTGGGCTGGGCTATTGATTTTTCACCTTTCTGAACAGAAAATTGAATGGGCCTGTGATCCACATGGCCACAAAGACTTTGGCTTTATCGACTACAAGTGGCTATTTTATCAAGAACTTTTTTTATTTTTAATTTTTTAAAAAAAAATTTACAAAAATAGTCTGCTGTTTTAAAAAATGACAGAAGTAGTCGTCTGCAGTGGGCGTTTTTTAAAAAACGCAAACTGTGTGGGCGTTTTTTGTGACGTGGCAAACGTCCGGCCGGCGCCGGTGCCGGCGTTTGCGGGCGGCCCCCTGGCGG
>CM041633.1:38609927-38683457 GCA_023333625.1 Bothriochloa decipiens | reverse complement strand
GGCCAAAAAACGCCCACACAGTGGGCGTTTTTTGGCCAGCTGGGGGCCGCCTGCAAAACAGGCGAGGCCGGCCGTGCACATTTGCAGGCGGCCCCCTGGCCGCCAAAAAACGCCCACACGGTGGGCGTTTTTTGGCCGCCACCTATATATACCCAGCCCCCCTTCAGATTTTCATTATATTCACTAAAATTTTCAGAAAAAAAAGGAAGAAAAGAGGAGGGAGGAGAAGGAAGTAACGGCGAAGCCCTGCCAGTTTGAGACCTCAGGATTTAGGTAAGTTTCTCATACATTACAGGTCTGTTGCTATGCATTAGTAAAATATAATGTGCACTAGAGTTGTTTAGTTTTTAGTTGACTCTGGGTAGATCTGTGAGTAGTATGTATATTAGATCTATAAATAATGATGTTAGAGCATTGCAGTTCGTATTAGAAATAATGATGTTAGAGCATTGCAAATGTGGTGTTAGAAATAATGATGTTTCTTTTATGATTTAAACAATGGATTGCATGATTTGAAATGTGACGAATATCGTATTTTCTCTGAATAGATATGTCAACCAAAGTGATGTTTCGGTTGTTCCATGGTAGTGGCACTGTCAGATATGGGCCGTATGGTATAGATCTGTCTGAATTTGGGTCAACACTAAAGGGGATAGATAGGCCAGCGGAAAGAAATTTTCGGTCAGTGTGTAACTGGTTAATGAGGGTATTTCGTATCAACCCAGAGGTGAACACAATAAAAGTAAATGTAGTAGTCAACCGTGGCAACGAAGAATGCTTTTGGGAATTGATGTCGGTAGATTGCACCGAAACATGGAAATGGTACGTAGAAAATGCATTACAGCGGGGCTGGGAACCCAGCATTTTCATGGAGGTGCACGATAAAGACAATGCAACCCTGCAAGATGTGGAGGGTACAAGCATGGTTAGGACTGATGCTGAAATAGAAGAGGGAAATGACCGTGCTGAACAAGGAGAAGAACAGGGACATGATGTGCAGCAACCAGAAAGAGAAGAAGAAACCAGTGAGCCGAGAGGCTTGGCAGATGAGGGCGAGAGGATCAACTCCATTGTTCAGGAAATGGAAAACGAAGATGCGGCGAATGAGAAAGTGGAGGGTTATGAATCTTCTGATGAGGAAGGATGCAATGTGAATCCGTGGCAGTGGTCTAATGAAGACTTCTCTGGACTTGCTATTTCAGAGGGATACCATGTTCCATGGGAGTATAAGGAGAATGAGGTAATCGAGGGAGCGATGTACGCAGAGAAGAAAGAATTGATGGAGGCAGTCAAGCTTTGGGCTGTATCACTGCAGAGGGAGTTCTGGGTAGCAAAGTCCATAAAGTGTGTATACGAAGTTAAGTGCATGAGATCCAGCGATGGTTGTCCGTGGAGGGTGCATGCATTCAAGGGAAAGTGGAAGGATTATTGGAAAGTGTCAATAGTCACCCAGCACAACTGTCACTTGGAAGGTGTACAGAAGTACCACAGAAACATGACATCTGCATTTATTGCTGTAGAGATGTATTCAGATGTTGTGCATAATCTGAGATACGAGCCAAGGTCAATAATAAGGCATATCGAAGATAAATTCAAATACACCATTTCATATGCTAAGGCGTGGAGGGCAAAACAGAAGATTATCGAGATGAGATTTGGCACATTCAAAGCCTCATATGATAATTTACCATCTCTTCTTCAATGCATAGCCGCCAGAAATCCAGGGACATGTACAGATCTTATAACATACCCAACCATGGAGAATGACCGTGCAGTATTGGTCTTGCAACGAGCTTTCTTTGCACTAGGTGCTTGCATCAGGGCTTTTGTGCATTGTTGTCCAGTACTCTGTATTGACGGGACATTTCTGACAGGTAAATACAGAGGTCAGATACTAACAGCAATTGCCGTTGATGGGAACAATCAAGTTCTACCACTGGCATTCGCTTTTGTGGAGAGCGAGAATACCAATAGTTGGTACTGGTTTCTCAAGTAGGTGAAGGTTAGCATTGTTGGTATGAGGCCTGGTGTATGCCTAATTCATGACCGTCACGCTGGCCTTCTTCGGGCAATTGAATATCTGAAGCACGGTGATGCAGAGATGGGATATGGTAAAGATTGGCCAGATGTTCAAAGTCGGTGGTGTATGCGTCACATGGGTGCTAATTTTTACAAGCAGTTTAAGCGCAAGAGCTTGATGGATCTATTCAAGAGGCTGTGCGGACAGAATCAACAGAAAAAATTCAACGAGCTTTGGAGGAGGTTGGACGAGCTCAAACGAAGCATATGGAAGAACACTCAAGCCGATCAGCACCTGTTGGTGAGGATGGTCCAGAGTCCTTAGGACCGCTGCCCACAGATGGTCCAAACATCAGAAGAAGATCGGCATCTGCTGTGAGAAATTTTTCGCACTGGATAGAGAATGAGCCTAAGGAGAAGTGGTCTTTGCTGCATGATGTCGGCGGAGCACGGTTTGGTATTATGACAACTAATTTGGCTGAAGTTTACAACTGGGTGATGCGTGGTGTTAGAGACCTTCCCTTGGTTGCCATTGTTGAGTTCATCCTGCATGGAACATGCAGATATTTTAGAGACCGGTACCAAGTCGCTGCCCTATCAATGCAAGTGCGAGGTGTTTTCTTTGGAAAAATGCTGACAAATTATCTGGAGCAAAAACGTAAGAAGGCAAAGGAGCATAGATTTATAACTCAAGGTACTAGAGAGCACCGATTTGAAATCTTGTGTGCTGATAAGGCCAAGCGTGGAATATATAGAAGAAGAGTTGTGCAAGAATGCATACTTAGAGAGGATGGGTATTGCGCATGCACGTGCCACAAGCCAAGACTCTACCACAAACCATGTTCCCATATTATTGCAGCGAGCTCGGAGTGTGGAATACTTGATCGTACTTTTGTATCTCCCTATTTCACCAAGGAAGCCATATTGCATACATGGTCACATGAAATTTATGGTTTTGGCATAGCGGGGAATTTTACAAGTACAGTACCGCAACCTACCTATATTCCAGACCCAAGTAAGATCAGAGACAAGGCTGGGCGTCGGAAGACAAGACGTATTCGAAACGCCATGGATGAGTCCGAAGCAGGTGGAAGGTACACACGTTGCAGCAAATGCGACAAGGAAGGACATACTTACAAGAAGTGCCCCAAGGACTCAGACATGGCCACAACAGCAGAAGCCCCGCCATCCGGATCCGGATTGGATGGTACCCCGCCAACAGAAGAAGGGACAACTTCTAGGCCCACCAGGCCAAGGCGTGCACGCGTGCCTCGTGGTTCGGTCGTGTTGTGATGTGTAGAGAGCTTGGTTAAGATTATGTAATGTACGGTTTTTGCTTTGTTGTAACTGGAGTGAACAAACTTATTGTTTCAACCTATATTCCGGATATAATGTTCATAATCTCAGTCTTGTATCTGAATATATTTCTGTTACATGTTGTATGTGCAGTCTTTATGTTTTAAATTCGATCATTTGTTGTTGTACCTTAAATTTATTGTTGTATACTTTTCCACTTTCTATTTGCATGTGTCATATGTGTTAACTGTGATATTGTCATGCAGGGATGGCGGACGACACACCGGAGCTGCTAGATCGAGGGATCGATCTGCAGCACCGCTCGTACCGTATTGCGGTGCAGAACGCCAATCTGCCCGTACTTCGACCGCGACCGTCCAGACGTCTACTTCCAGTGGACCCTCGGTTCTGTTCCAGGTATCCGTTGACTCTTTCAATTCTCCCAATTAAGTACACATGGCTTCTTAATAACATAAAATTTTTATGTGCAGGTTACGTGAGGCAGGCCTCCTCCCGTTGTTTCATCTTATTGAGGCTGGAGCTGGTGAGGCCGATGAGACGAGGAGGTGGAGTTTCGATAGGTCTCTTCTAGCAGCCCTGGTCGACCGATGGAGGCCGGAGACACACACGTTCCACCTGCCGTGCGGGGAGGTCGCACCGACGCTTCAGGACGTTGCGTTCTTGCTTGGCCTTTCCCTCGCTGGCGATGCCGTTGGGCCAGTCGACGGACTTCATGATTGGCGAGACGACATGATGGCCCGCTTCGGCCACGTACAGCGTCACCCTGCACTTCCAGCTTTGAGCAGCTTCCCTCCGTACACGACCATGGGCTCGTCGCAGCAGTGGCTCATGCAGTTTACCGTAAGGCCTAATTTAAAAGAATTTTATCAATTTACAGTTCTACTCAACTTTATTAACTATATCTTTTGCAGTCTGATCAGCTACACCCAGAGGCTGACGTGTACTCTGTGCAACGGAGCTTGGAGGCCTACTTGTTGTGGCTTTTTGGCTGGGTCATGTTCACCAGCAGCGCGGGACATGCCGTCGACAAGGTCATGATCCCCTACGCGCGCGCGATCGCTGATGCTGACGAGGGAGCAGTGCCACAGTGGAGCTGGGGATCTGCCGTACTGGCGGCGACGTACAGGGGGCTTTGCGAAGCGTGTACCAAGATAGAAGCAGGTTCTGTGCTCACTGGTTGCCCCCTCCTTCTACAGCTATGGGCAGCTGAACGGTTCACGATTGGTCGACCTGTGGTGGATCACACCGCCTACGAGGAGGACCTGTACTTGCAGCGTCCGCCCGAGGACTTCCCCACCATGGGTACAGTCTGGTGCCGTCGTCAGGTTCGTGTTCCTAGCTGACGTATATAATTAATTCGTATCGTACCTTCTAACCCATTTATTGTTATATTTCAGCGACGATGGGCACATATGCAGGTCACGCGATCGTACAACGAGTTTATGCTGGAGTTTGATAGGATACAGCCGACCGACGTGATCTGGGAGCCTTACAGCCAGGAGGCTATCCACGCACGAGCTCCCCTTGGGCTGTCCACGTTGTGCACACGTGACCAGGCCTTCTGGCTGACGCTCCGACCGATGGTGTTCGACATCTTCGTCGAACCACACTGCCCAGGGCGTGTTTTGCGCCAGTTCGGTCTCATGCAGCCGTCCCCCGTCCCTATCATCCGTACCGTCCCCACCTTGTCTACCTATGTTTTTCTAATATGGATGACTGTGTGACTTACGACGACACCTTTCACAGCGTTCACTACGCCGTACCTTCGTTCCTCCGGAGGGGGGTCCTCGGTGCACGGAGCAGAGGCATCCAGGCACTTCACTCATGCTCCACCCAGCTCGTCGGCCCATGGTGAGGGTTCCTCCGCTCAGGGAGCAGGCTGGGGAGCCTGGCCTTCGCCCCATGGAGTGGGTACCTCCGCTCAGGGAGCAGCCTGAGGAGTCCTGGGTACCTCCGCGCAGGGAGCAGCTTCGACGTCGGGCCAGGGAGCCGGCACCTCGTCGCGGACCTACCGACTACCTAATGACCCCCCCACTGACGCATCGATCAGCGACGAGGAGGTCGAGATCGGCCCCTCACAGCTTGCAGGAGCACCTCCGCCCTACACGCAGGAGTTATCACAGATGACTCCAATGCAGGACGTTCGCGCGACTCGAGGTGTTCCACCGGATCGCTACACCTACTCGTCGGGGCACGTGCGACCGAGGAGGCCGAAGAGGGGTAGGGGGCAGGGGCAGGGACAGGCTCCGGGACAGTAGTACCCTGTACGATGTAATTACTGTCTTCATGTATGATACGCACTATTCTTTTGTCAAAATTTACCCTAAACCGTAAACCCTAAAAACCCTAAACCCAAAAAACCTTAAACCCTAAACCCTAAAAACCCTAAACCCTAAAAATTTTACCCTAAACCCTAAACCCTTACATGCTTGCATTACATCCGTTATAATAGTCCATCACATTACAGTTAAAAGTCACGGAAACAGTTTATTACAATAAAATTATAGGTCCGCTAGGGCGATGAGCTACTAATCCGAATTCATCTAACAAAACGACCCTAATAATCCGACACATAACCGGGAAGCAAGTCTTCATCTTGAGAACCACTATCCTCTCCCACAAACTCATTGGTACGGCTACGCTCAGCTGCGTTGGCCTCTTCTTTCTTTTTTTTGTAGTAAGCGGCCTCCAAGTCATCAACGGCTTGGGTGAACGCTTCATCATACTCCTCTTCTTCCTTTTTTTTATAGTAAGCGGCCTCCAAGTCATCGAGGGCTTGGGTGAATGCTTCATCATACTCCTCGTCCTCGTCGTTCATCGGCATCTCCGCCTCCGCCATCTTCTGCTTCATCTTCGCATCAGCACTCCTCTTTTCGGCCTCCTTCATCTTCTCCCTCGCATGCAAGGATGCTTCCTCTTCTCTCTTCTTTTTCCATGCATCACAGTCTTTCTTCCACCGAGCAGCACTTGGGGTTTGGACACGCAATCGTCGGGCATAGTCAACCTGCGCTCGCTTCCGCATCTTAATGTAATTGTCCACAAGCTGAGTACCAGACCTGAACTTCAGGTCCATTACTTGCTTTTGCTTCAGTGTATCCATGTATTCCCTGCGGTCTTCAACATGGGCAAAAACCTCCCACTTGCATTTCCTAAGGCTCTGTGATCAAACGGAACAATTTAAAGTCAGCAAATACAAAAAGCTTGGATATCAAGTGAGCAACAGGTGCAACAAAAGGACCTCATCGTAATCAACCATATGGCCGCACCAATAGCCTATTCCAAGCTCCGATGGTAGTAGGCCATACTGCGCTTCGACACCACATTTGCACAACACACGAGGCTTAGGGGTAACCACTTTTCTCTTCTTGTCCACCTTCGGATCCGGCCATTTGTTCTTTGGACCCCACAGCCACTCCCTGAAGTTACACTTTCGCAACAAGGTATACCCACCCTACAATGTAAAATGTTAGTACATGCACAAATACTAAGAAAGCCATGACCGCATACAATTTGCACTTACTCCGGCGGGGTTAGGACATTCGAACTCGTTAGGCCTATCTGAACTTATTACAGAATAATCTCCGCATTTGCAACGAGGCGGAGATTCAAGCCGTCTCAATTGGGCTATTTTCTTCTCCTCGTCTGTCATTGGGGGGGTCAGGGGGAGGTGCCACCCACCGCTCGAATTGATCGGGTGGATTATGCTTTCCTTTCCACCATTCGTCAAACTGGAGATACCTTGGGTCGAATTTGTCTGGACCGTCAATCCACTGAAAGAAAAAGCACCACTCATGGGCCTACAAAACATGATTGCTAACGACATTGTTAGAGATGCAAGAGCCGCAATTACTAGCAATGAATAAAGGCGCAATGACAGAGGTGCAATTACTTACATTGAATCCACCGCATGTGTAGTAGCAATGGGCAGCTGTGTCCTCATGGCGAGATTGGGCAATATCAGCCGGTTCTCCACAGTCACATTTTGGGACAGGGACTGCAGGAGGAACAGGAGTATCCTTGCTAGACACGTCGGGATATAATTCTCTAGGGCGACCTCGTTTTTTCCAAAACACCGTCCGCCACAAGTTTTGCATATCTATTCAGAGAAAATACGATATTCGTCACATTTCAAATCATGTAATCCATTGTTTAAATCATAAAAGAAACATCATTATTTATAGATCTAATATACATACTACTCACAGATCTACCCAGAGTCAACTAAAAACTAAACAACTCTAGTGCACATTATATTTTACTAATGCATAGCAACAGACCTGTAATGTATGAGAAACTTACCTAAAGGCCGAGGTCTTAAACTGGCAGGGCTTCGCCGTTACTTCCTTCTCCTCCCTCCTCTCTTGTCCCTTTTTTTCTGAAAATTTTAGTGAATATAATGAAAATCTGAAGGGGGGCTGGGTATATATAGCTGGCGGCCAAAAAACGCCCACTGTTGCAAAAGAGCGCGGCCGGCCTGGCCTGTTTTGCAGGCGGCCCCCTGGGGAGGAAAAAACGCCCACTCTGTGGGCGTTTTTTTACTGCTCGGGGCCCGCCCGCAAACGCCGGCCGGCCGTTTGCCACGTCACAAAAAACGCCCAGACAGTGGGCGTTTTTTAAAAAACGCCCACTGTGGGCGACTACTTCTGTCATTTTTTCAAACCACCGATTATTTTTGTAAATTTTTTTAAAAAAATTAAAAATAAAAAAAATTCATTTTATCAAACGCTTCAGCTTCTAAAAAAATATCAAACGCTTCAGCAAAACATCTTAATCCCCACCGAGCTGCTCCTAGATCTGTAGTAAAACAATTGTTTCACCAATAAAGTAGAGTTATACCAAATATTCTTTTAGTATAGCATTAATAGATAATACTCCTTCTCATGCCACTTGCAATGAAATTTTTACATATGTAAGATTAGTATCACAAACGAGCTAGTAGGATGTACTAATACCCTTTTATGGATTTGGAAAAGTTTTCTAGTCTAATCAGGTACTCCCTTCGTCTCAAAATAAGTGTACATCACTTTAAGAAATCAGAAATCGAACACTTAAGTTTGACAAAACCCTAAAATTATTAATCTTTACCATATCAAATTGATATGATTAGGTTAATCATGCCATATATTTTCAAAATAACCCCATTCACAAATCCAAATATTGATACAATTTTTTATGTACTTAGTCAAATTTGAGATTGACTTCTCAAAATACAAGATATGAACACTTATTTTAGGACAAAGGGAGTATATATATAATCGTGACCATTGATTTATCTTACATTATTCTATTTCATCCGTCTAGTGATAAAAATATGTGTTTAGACAAGATCTAGTTACATTTTAAAAACAATAACAATCAACCACTTTGAAAACATTCAGTTTGGAAACATAAATGTTATATTTATATATACTTAAAAATTAGATAAAATCTAAAGGATTTTAAAAATATTTTATAAAAATGATTATTGGTCAATGGTTCATAACAAAAAAGCAATTAAAGTTAAACATGATAATTATGTTTGACCAGTGTTAGTTTCAATTAATAAAACAAATGCCTTGCTACTAGAAGGACATGTTAATAGGATGCAATTGATGCATCTTTTCAGTTAAGTATTAGCCATGTGTATTTTTGAGTAATTAATAGTCAAAATTCACATGTTCAACTTTATCTAACCCTAATGCCACCCTACATAAACCAGAAGGAGTATATATTTTACTGCACTTCATCTTATTGCTACCTCACAATAACTCAAATACACTAAATTAAACACACATATAAAAAGACAATACACCAACTTAAACATTTGAACTACCAAAACTCGTTTTTGCCAAAAAAAAAAGAAAGAAATGTCATAGGTCCTCACGGATCCCTGAATGCATTTGAAAAATTCTTGACTCTGGGAGTTTTAGTTCAGAGAATGCTCATACATTGAAACATATCAAAATAATAGTGGGAAATCAGAAGACAGAGAAAATATGGGCACAATGATCTAACGATTTTGGAGCTTTCATAGGGCAGAGAAAATAATAGAGAGAAAATACATGGCCTCACAAACGAGGAGTGATGTCGTAACGATGGGCTTGAGGCCCTCGAGGAGAAACGTTGGCCCTCGAGTAGTATACAATACAATATCATGAGTGGCGACATTAGCCATTTTGTTCCAAATTATACATTATTTTACCTCTATCTTATTCCAAGTTAATTTTTTGTAATTTTGAGTAGATTTGTTGAAAAATTCACATGCTACTACTGTATCAAACAATTTTCATTAAATACACTATGAAATATATTTGACAGTGATTCCTTTATATATAGATAGATGCTAATATATCTTCTGAAAAAAAAATCTACTCAAATCGGATAAGTTAAGAACATAGTCAAAACGACTCCTAATTTGAAGGCAGAGCCTGTATTTTAGATCTTTGCATCACATCTGCCTTCTCTATCGAGAATACAAACACCGGGGAAAAAATATACGTAAATCTTTGTAAACTATGGACGTACGTATAAATGAATTTTTAAATTAAATTTTAAATTAAAATTCCACTGTGCTAATTTGAATGAACGGCAGAAGCATGGGCGAAGCTTCACCGTCCATCCCATCCACCAGATTGACCGTCCAAGCCTCCGCGCCTCACGTTCCTCGCCGCACTCTCGTCCACCCATCAAACACCATCCGCACCCAACCACAACTCGCCACATGTCCCACCGACCATCTCCCGTCCACCCACCTCCCCGCCACACGCCGACCACACGCCGCCCCCCCCCCCACACCGATCGCCCCGCCGCGCGCCACGCTCCTTTGACCGCCACGTCATCCCACTGCCATGCGGGCCCCGCACCCCGCGCGCGGCACCTCCTCAAATGCCACCCCCCCCCCCCCGCCACCCCACCTCCGCACAAACGCGTCGTTCCCACTCCCCACACAGGATCCTCTGCGCCACCGCAACCGTGTGACCCCCCGCCCCGTGCCACCGCCGCCGCCACCGGCGATCCCCGACCCGCCCCGTCCCACCCCCCCACCGCTCGCAGCCATGTCGCCGTCGGAGCCGACGCGGGAGGAGAGCGTGTACATGGCCAAGCTGGCGGAGCAGGCGGAGCGGTACGAGGAGATGGTCGAGTTCATGGAGCGCGTGGCGCGCTCCGCGGGCGGGGCCGGCGGCGGGGAGGAGCTCTCCGTGGAGGAGCGCAACCTGCTGTCCGTCGCCTACAAGAACGTCATCGGCGCCCGCAGGGCGTCGTGGCGGATCATCTCTTCCATCGAGCAGAAGGAGGAAGGACGCGGGAACGAGGCGCACGCCGCCTCCATCCGCGCCTACCGCTCCAAGATCGAGGCCGAGCTCGCCCGCATCTGCGACGGCATCCTCGCGCTGCTCGACTCCCACCTCGTCCCGTCCGCCGGCGCCGCCGAGTCCAAGGTCTTCTACCTCAAGATGAAGGGCGACTACCACAGGTATAACCACTGCCGCCAGCGGATCTGGCTTTTTCTTCTGCGTATGTAACCGCCTCTAGAGTCTAGACTACCGCCAGCAGATCTCGCTTTGTGGAGTAGATGGTCGAGGAGTGAGGTTTGTGGGTGGATGTACGCACGATCTTTATATGCGATGTGACGGTAGTTGATGAATTTTCGCTTATTATATGAGGGATCTTTGTGTTTGGGATTTAGATTAGCGGGGGTTTTGAGTCCTTATTTAGTGGTTGTTATTATTATTATCTGTGGGGGCAGCATGATCTGATCTGGGCCCTTTTTATATGGACCATGGCAGTTGTGGTTTGGATGGACAAGTCAAAACTTAAGATCTGTATGCAGTTCTTTGTGATGATTAGGTCCAAATTTAATTTAATGGGGGATGTTTCTGTTTTAATTTTTTTTTGTTTTATACTCATGTTATTTGTGGTGGAAAAGTCAAAAGATAAAAAGGGAAAGGGATTGTGATGCCTGTGACGATTTTTAGTCAGGTTGTTTTCCTTTTATTTATGGTTCAATGTTACGGTTGCTATCTTTGAATTGGTATATATATCATACATGAACATGATGCTGTGCTGTCTCCTATAGTAGAAGATTGAAGGATAATGAATTTGTGTTACATGGATTTTTTTACCCCCCTACTGCATCTGTATCTTGGTATATCATTTCTCATGATGATTTTGTAGGTACCTCGCTGAGTTCAAGTCAGGTTCAGAGAGGAAGGATGCTGCGGAGAGCACCATGAATGCTTACAAAGCTGCTCAGGTTTGATCTTTGTGGACATGCTGATAGGTTGACTGTGCATATATCTTGTTAATTGTGATTCATTGTTGTTGGTTTTTGGTTTGTAGGATATTGCCCTTGCTGATCTGGCTCCAACCCACCCCATCAGGCTTGGGCTGGCACTCAACTTCTCAGTGTTCTACTATGAGATCCTGAACTCCCCTGATCGTGCTTGCAACCTTGCAAAACAGGTTTGCTTCATCTCCCTCTAATCTCCCTTTGTGATTTATTTTCATTTTGAGACATATTGTGTCGGTAGATTGTAATAACAAGTTTTAAATTGGGATTGCAAGCAAAAACTTGCTTGATGGGCATCACCACTTGTCTGCAAATTACATGTCGGCCCTCTGTAGGGAATTACTGGTTTGTTTTGAACTGTAGATCCCTAGGCTTGAACTACTTTTCATCCCCAAAAAGATTTTCTGGCACTCTCTTGGGGGTTTACTGTTTGTGCATGTAATGCGGGTTTGTGTTCTGCATGCGTATTCACTGGAACATTATCCCTTACTGTTGGGTGTGTTATGTTCAAATAATGGATCCAATTACTCTGGGGTGCTTGTTTCTTCACTCAATTTGTCATGTCTTGTTGCATGCACTTACTATATTTCGTATTGAGCATTGACAAGCTACAACCTGATGATTATAAGCACCTAAAGAATCCTCAGTTTCCCTTCTATGATGATGGCTAGACTGTTTAACTGTTCTAGAATATGAAGTTGGTCAGGCAGTCATCAGTACAGTTGATGTCATCAATTTAAGCATCATTCACTCCACTTAATATGAGTTGACTTGAACTAAATTTGTTGTGTTATAGGCTTTTGATGAGGCAATCTCTGAGCTAGACAGCCTGGGAGAGGAGTCCTACAAGGACAGCACCCTGATCATGCAGCTCCTGCGTGACAACTTGACCCTATGGACTTCTGACACCAACGTGAGTTTCTTCTTCCCCCCAGAGCATTGTTAAGCATGTGACCTTGGCTCACTTTGTCCATCAGTTATCATGGTTCTCATGTGACCTTGATTATTTCTTTCCTCATCAGGAGGATGGTGGTGACGAGATCAAGGAAGCTGCTGCCCCGAAAGAATCCGCAGAGGGTCAGTAAGATGGACAAGTCTCCCGACCTGATGCATCTGCTGATTGTTGGGGGAGTGACCAGGAGTCCAGGACCGCTGTTCTTGAATTCTGATAGCTTATCTTCTAGTATACGTTGTTGTTGTCTTTGTCATCATCGCATACACCGGTGTATGTGATGGAGCTGCTGCCATTGCTGCTGGTTTAATTACGCACTCTAGATGTTACTGCCGCATGCTTTGTTTCGGTTTCAAAGTCGATAAATGATGGCTGGATGCTGGTTTTCGTGCTCCATGCCAGACAGCCACCAGGAAAAAGGACCTGCTCCTCTTGTGTTCCAGCGTTGTGTTAGAATGACCTACGGAGTATTTGACTTGACAGGCCTTGGCTGCCGAGTGGTATTCTGTTATGATGATGGCTTTGCAAAGCTGTTTGGCTTAATGTCTCTGAATAATCTGAACTGGATTGGCTGCATTGGAATCGTGTGTGTGGTCTCTGCTGGGCGGAACATTGTTGTCGGCGTTCATTTGTAGCATGCGTCCTGTGGCCGCTTGCACACGCATCACGCTTTTAGGAGGGGCCCGTTCGCATCTGATGCGCATCTTTCGGTGGTATGGACCTAGAACCGTGAAGCTTCGATGCGAGCTGGGAATACTCGGATCCACTAGTGCATATGAAGGCAATAATTCTGCCGTTCTGCACTTTTTTTCGTTCGAATTCGGACACGAAAGATGATGTAGATGTCTGCAATGATTCTTTGTTCTCAATATATTATTTCAGCAAACGTCAAAGCCCGAACTTCCTTTTTTCAGGAAACAATGTCAAAGCCCGTAGATCCCAATGTCTCCGTTATTCATTTCGTCATCTCTTAAGTCTTAACACGATGATGTGGACATCATTTTATTTTCAACACTAATTCAAAGTGATGAGACCATCTTTCAACGATGCCCATCCAAAGCGATGAGACCATTATCATGTAGAGTAACTAGACTGTAACCCCGCGCGGCATTCAGCTCATAACAGAGTCCATAGTCATTTTGGAAAGATATTTAGATGTAGTGTAGTAATGATCTTCTGACAAAGAAGTGCAAAGTAGCAGTGCAGGAGTTTTAGCGAATCGGAAAAATAAAAGAAAATGATGTGCTGAAAAACGTAAGCGTAGCTAAGGGCATCCATCTTATCAGGTTCGCAGTGTATGGCAGCGTACATGTTGTTCAATGAAAAAAAAGGAATCTTACTTTGGCACAGCAGCAATGTACTTCAAAAATTATAGAAGAATCATATCCAAACAAATGAAAGAAAAATATCCAAAATAATTTGGAGAGGAGAGGAACTCTGTAATCTCGGCATTCTTCGTAAGGGGTGGACTGAATATAAAAATGAGATTTAGATTGTCGGGTATCTGGATAAGGGGTACCCTAAATCTTAATCTAGAAAAATTAATCTCCAAACAATTAAACCCAAATCATCAAAGAAGCCCGCAACCAGCCTGGAGAGACAAGGGTCCACCAGCGTACATCGAGCTATGCTGGGCCGGCCCACGAGCAGCATCATCCAAGTCAAGACCGTCTCCTATTCGATGGGGAGCCTCGAATGACGGACATCCGCCCATACCGACGACCCTCCGTCGGAGTGACGGAGCGCACCATGGGCGGACGACCCCTGTCGACTCACTCGGCCCCTTTGGCCACCTACCTACGGACAAAATTTAAGGCAATCAATGCATCCGCCAACCCCCAACTAACCACATGGCTATAGCGCGGTTACAGTGACCGGGTACAGCGGTCAAATCCTCCTTTTACCGCCCATACCCAGGAAATCGGTGGTTCGTACTACGCTGCGACGCCATACTGAGCATTGTACACTGTCAGGCGCCCCCTCGAAGCACATTTACCAATATTTGTACTGTATTTCTCAGGGCTTGGCCTTATCCATTCGGGCCTCAACCCCCTCGACCACCCCTCGAGTCAGACCCCGATGCCTCCGGTCAGCTCTCCAATAACTCCCGATACGACATCTACAGGGACTGGCCCGCCCACGCATGGGCACGGGTCTTTCACTGACCATCATCGACATCACCGTGACGCACCCGGAGGACAGCCATCATCTCCAAGCACGTCGGCACAGGGCGACCCATGCCCGGGACATGCTTCTATAGCAAACATGACATGATCGGCATCTCACCTCGACGTCATTTCTTACGATTGCCCTACAAAGGGCAGCGCCACTAGGGTTTTCTGTACACCCATGCCCTCCTTGGCCTATAAAAGGGGGCGTTGGGCTAGCTGTAGAGGGGGAGAACGAACTCAAACTCGCTAAATCACACCACGCACACAGCAAGGCATAGGGCTAGCGCTCCTAGACTTAGGCCTTGTTCTGCACTCCTTGTACACACTCGCTTGTATCCTCCTGTACAAGCACTTCGGTGCAAGATAATACAACCTCTCCTCCCCCGCTAGACATCGGGCCTTCTTTGCCCGAACCAGGATAAACCCTTGTGTTATTCTTGCATCACCATCTAAATTAGGGAGCACGCAGCACGTAGTTACTCATTAGTGCTAGGCCCCCGGGGTCAAGACATTGACAGTTGGCTCGCCAGGTAGGGGGCTCTGCGTGTCACCAGCGTTTCCTGCCCTTTTTGGATGGCCGACTCTGTCCCTCTCCTCCCGTTCGCCACGGTGATCTGGTTCGGGAGCTTAGAGTTCATGTCACTCGAGCACGACTATGACATGGTCCTCCTCTCGGTCGGTGATCCAAGCGTAGGCAATCGCGAGGCCCCGCGTTCAGGAGGGGCGACACGCCGGTCCCGCCATCACGCCCCCGTGACCAGGCGCAACCATCATCATCATCACACGGGCGAGACGGTGCCCGCCATGGCTACCTCGCGGCCGACCAGCGATGCAGGGTCCCTGGTTGGGAATCTGTGTGACTGAGTTTGGCCACGGGGGATGGGCTAGTGGAGCACTGCGACGACTTAGACTTCAGCTTTGGCATGCGTTCGTCAAGGGGGTCAGGTATGGCCTCTCCAGCAGGAACGGCCCCAACGCCACCCAACTTGCTTCCGCACGGGCTGTTCAAGTCCCGACGACCGTTTCCATTCGGTCTCAACAACACCGCCAAGTTGTACTCCTCCTCGGTGAGCACCAACATGAGCGTGTATGAGGACCTCCCGAGGCACCTCCTTTGTGCCACCATGGACTTGCTGACTTCTACGCCGACCTCCGAGCACCCAGAGTCTTCAGAGACTCCTGGTCACAAGCACTACAAGCTCGGTGCACTCCGGCGCCAGCTGGAGGAGGAGCAGCGCAGCAAGGGGTACTTTCCCAACAACTACTTCGGCTACCCCCACTCCGACTCTGCTGATGACAGCTACGACCTCACTCGGGAATGCTTCCATATTGACGGGGGCGTCGCGTCGAGCGACGAAACCGATAACGCCGTAGCGGTGGCAGCAGCAGCAGACGGAGTCGACCTTGTGCCTGATCGGAAGGCACCTCTAGTGGTGCCAAACGACGTACAGGTACCCCCCAAGACATCCAGGATGCCCAGCTCACACAGGTTCAAGAGATGTGGGCCAAGCTCGATGAAGATCAGGAGCACCTGTGCCAGCTCGAGCGGACCCTCGAGCAGGAGCGCGGGCGCGGCCGGGGCACAACAGCTCAAGCCAGGGCCCTAGAAGTCAATAGGCAGATCATCGAGGAGGGGGCAAACGTCCATCCCATCTTCAACCGTGCCAGCCAGAACATCATCACCGCTACCATGCTTCTCCGCAACATGCCAGCCCCCTCGACCCCCGAAGCACGTCGAGTCTGACAGGAGGTCCAGGGGCCCCTCGAGGTCGCGGCCGTGCAGCAGGCCGAGAGCTCGGCCTCAAGGCGTCGAGGGGCAGCCTCGGAGCGACACGTCGAGCCTTCCCGACACGAGAGGGAGGGCTCAGTTCATCAGGAGGTCACCCCACCACCGAAGAAGGCAACCTCCATTCAAAATCGCATCGTCGACAACCGCGAGCCTCGAGACCCTCGAGACGCGCACCACGACATCAACGAGAACCGCCGACGCAAGAGCGGAGACGCCGAGGCACGAGGATACAACGTACACAGGGGTGGACGCTACGACAGCGACGAGTACCGACACCGGTCCCCAGAGCCACCCGGTCCTCGAGTCTTCAGCAGGACAATTCAGAGGATGCCTCTGCTGAATCCCTTCCGTCCCCCCACGAGCCTCGTCAAGTACAACGGTGAGACCAAGCCTAGACTATGGCTAGCCAACTTCAGGTTGGCATGCCTGTTGGGCGGGGCGCGCAATGATCACGCCATCATCCATTAGCTCCCCCTGTTCTTATCAGACATCGCTCGAAGATGGCTCGAGGAACTCCCCTCTGATCAGATCCGTGACTGGACCGATCTCATCAGGGTGTTTGAGGGGAACTTCAAGGGAACCTACGTACGACCTGACAACAAGTGGGACCTCTGAAGCTACAAGTAGAAGCCCGGGGAGTCCTTCCACGATTTCGCTCGGCGCTTCTCCAAACAACGCACCGAGCTTCCCCATATCCCCGACGACGATGTGATCCTGGCCTTCATTACCGGGACTACCTGCAAGGAGCTGGTACGGGAGCTGGGACGTAAACCCCCAAGACTGCTGACGAGCTGATGGACGTTGTCGCCAATTATGCCGCTGGAGAGGAGGTTGTTGGCGCCTTCTTCGACGACGACTAGGGCAGGGGAAGGCCAAGCAAGGCGACCCTGAGAGCTCGAACCAGGGTGCCAAGAGGAACAATAACAACAAGAAGAAGAAGAACCACCAGGGCAAGCGCGAGGCCGTCGTCGAGCGCAAGAAGCCCCGAGGTCCTCCTGAGAAGGGCCTCTTCGATGAGATGCTGAAGAAGCCGTGGCCCTTTCACAAGGGGCCTGCCAATCACAACCTCGAAGACTGCCGGATGCTTCAGAAATATTTTGAGAGCTTGGGCCTTGGGAAAGACGACAAGAAGGAAGACCCCAAGGACAAGGACGGTGACAAGCAGGATGGCTTCCCCGAGATCTATGACTACTATATGATCTACGGGGGGCCCTCGGCCCGGCTTTCACCGCACCAACGCAAGAGGGAGCATCGAGAAGTCTTCTCCGTGCGGGTTGTGACCCCTCACTACTTCGACTGGTCCGATACGGCCATCACGTTCGACCATGACGACCACCCGAACCACGTCTCCAAACCTAGGGTGTACCCGCTCGTCGTCGACCCCATCATCGTCAACACTCGCCTTTCCAAGGTACTCATGGATGGGGGCAGCAGCCTCAATATCATTTATGTAGAGACCCTCGACCTCCTAGGGGTCCCGAGGACAAAGCTCCAGCCTAGCACCGGGGGCTTTCACGGAGTTGTACCATGGAGGAAGGCTCTTCCCATCGGCCCCATCGACCTCCCCATCTGCTTCAGCACTTTCGCCAACTTCAGGAAGGAGACGCTCACCTTCGAGGTGGTCGGGTTCCACGGCACGTACCACGCCATCATCGGCCAGCCCGGCTACGCCAAGTTCATGGCAGTCCCCAACTACACCTACCTCAAGCTCAAGATGCCGGGGACTAAAGGCGTCATCACCATCGGCTCCTCCTTCGAGCACGTGTATGACTGCGACATCGAGTGCGTCGAAAATAGGGAGGCCGTCGAGGAGTCCGCAATGCTGGCGGCAACTCTTGATGGTCTCGCTGCCAAGGTCCCCGACCCCAAGCGCCACACTGGCAGCTTCGAGCCAGCAGAAGACACCAAGAAGATCCTCCTCGACCCTAGTAGCACCGACGTCAGCTCCGACGAGAAGGCGCTGACGATCAACGCCACCCTCAACAACAAATAGGAAGCAGTGCTCGTTGACTTCCTCTGCCCGAATGCCAACATGTTTGTGTGGAGTCCCTCGGACATGTCGGGCATACCGAGGAAGGTCGCTGAGCATGCCTTGAAGATCCGAGCCGGGTCCAAACCGGTGAAGCAACGCTTGCGCCGCTTCGACGAGAAGAAGCGCAAGATCATTGGGGAGGAGATACATAAGCTTTTGGAGGCCGGATTCATAAAGGAGGTTCATCATCCCGAGTGGTCAGCTAATCCTGTACTAGTCAAGAAAAAGAATGGGAAATTTAGGATGTGTGTAGACTACACTAGTTTAAATAAAGCATGTCCGAAAGTTCTTTTTCCCTTACCACGCATCGATCAAATTGTTGATTCCATCTTGGGATGTGAAACTATCTCTTTTCTCGACGCTTACTTCGGCTACCACCAAATCAAGATGGAGTCCGAGCAGCTCGCAACTTCCTTTATCACCGCCTTCGGCATGTACTGCTACGTAACTATGCCCTTCGGCCTTTGAAACGCAGGGGCGACGTACCAGCGGTGCATGCTCCATGTCTTTGGCGAACACATCGGGCCAACAATTGAGGCCTATATCGATGACATCATAGTCAAAACTAAGAAGGTCGACGACCTCATCAATGACCTCAAGATCGCGTTCAAATGCCTCCGAGCTAAGAATATCAAACTCAACCCCGAGAAATGTGTCTTCGGCGTCCCTCGAGGCATGCTCTTGGGGTACATAGTTTCTCAACGTGGTATCAAGGACAACCCCGAGAAGGTCTCCGCAGTCACCAGGATGGGTCCAATCCAGGACCTCAAGGGTGTCCAGAAGGTCACGGGTTGCCTCGTAGCCCTTAGTCGTTTATCTCACGACTTGGGGAAAAGACACTGCCTCTGTAGCGCCTCTTGAAAAAATCGGAGCACTTCGCGTGGACCCCCAAAGCCGAGGAGGCCCTCGCCAAGATCAAAGCTATGCTGACCTCACCTCCGATACTCATACCTCCGAATCCCGCCGAGCCACTCATGCTCTATGTCACCAAAACCACCCAGGTGATCAGCGCAGCCATAGTCGTCAAGAGAGAAGAAGGGCACGTCTTGGCCGTCCAGCGACCGGTCTACTTCATCAGCGAGGTACTCTCAAAAACCAAGGTTCGCTACCCATAGATCCAGAAGTAGCTCTACGCCATCGTGATCACGCGACGCAAGCTCCAGCACTACTTCCTCAGCCACCCGGTGACCGTGGTCTCGTCTTTCCCCCTCGGAGAGATAGTCTAGAACCGGAAGGCTACTGGAAGGATAGCTAAATGGGCAGTCGAGCTCATGGGTGAGACTCTCCTATGCCCGCGCAAAGCCATCAAGTCTCAGGTGCTAGCGGACTTCATCGCCGAATGGACCGACACTCAACTCCCTCCGGCTCAGATCCAAGCCGAGCTATGGACGATGTTCTTCGATGGGTCACTGATAAAGACGAGAGCAGGCGCAGGCCTGCTCTTTACCTCACCCCTCGGAGTCCACATAGGCTACATGATCTGACTCCACTTCGCCGCCTCCAACAACGTTGCTGAGTACGAAGCACTCGTCAATGGCTTATGTATTGCCATCGAACTCGGGGTTTGATGCCTCGACGTTCGTGGTGACTCGCAACTCATCATCGACCAATTCATGAAGGCCTCGAGCTGCCATGACCCCAAGATGGAGGCCTATTGCAAGGAGGTCCGCAAGTTGGAGGACAAGTTCTATGGCCTCGAGCTCAACCACATCGCCCGTAGATACAATGAGGCCGCAGATGAGCTGGTGAAGATCGCGTCGACTCGAGTTACTATCCCACCTGATGTTTTCTCGAAGGACCTCTACGAGCCCTCCGTCGATCTAGGCGTGGGGGAAGGAATCGCAACACAAGCTGGCGACCCCCCTCGACCGAGACCCCCTCGACCGGGGTCGAAGTCATGGAGATTGAGGGGCCGCCTCTTCCACCAACCTCCAAGCCGAACTGGCGCACTCCCTTCCTCGACTGCCTTATTCGAGGGGAGCTTCCAGAAGATCAGACTGAGCCCCGCCGCATCACTCGGTGGGTCAAAACCTACGTCCTCTACGGTGAAGACAAGGAGCTCTATCGACGGAGCCCTACCAGGGTCCTCTAGCGCTGCATCACCATTGAGGAAGAAAGAAAGCTACTCAAGGATCTACACTCGGGGGCTTGCGGCCATCACGCTGCTCCGAGGATCCTCATGGGAAACGCCTTTCGACAAGGTTTTTACTGGCCGATCGCAGTCTCCGACGCCATCAACCTCGTCCGCTCGTGCGAAGGGTGCCAATTCTACGCTAGGCAGACCTACCTCCCAGCTTTCTGTACACGATCCCCATTACATGGCCATTCGCAGTCTGGGGCTCGATCTCATGGGGCCATTAAAGAAGACAACCGGGGGCTACACCCATCTACTCCTAGTGGTCGAAAGGTCTCTAAGTGGATTGAGGCCCGACCCATCACCAACATCCAATCCGAGCAGGCGGTGTTGTTCTTCACCGACATCATCCACCGCTTCGGGGTCCCCAACATCATCATCACCGACAAAGGCACGCAGTTTACCGGCAAGAAGCTTCGACGCTACCAAGACAAGCACGTACGCAAGCGGGACCTCCAAGTCGGCGACCTAGTCCTCCATTGACGGCAGAAAGACAAGGGACGCCACAAGCTAACTCCACCTGGGAGGGCCCCTTCATCGTTGCAAAAGTATTGAAGCTCAGAACCTACAAGCTATCCAATGGGAAAGGCGAAACCTTTACCAACGCATGGAACATTGAACAGCTATGTCGCTTTTACCCCTAGGGCTTTGAGGCCTTGTACATTTTCTCATGTCATGAATGAATAAGAAGTACTTTCGTTTACAAGTTCAATTTTTTGTTCATATGCATAAGGTAGCCTCGACTCTGCTTCATCAGAGTCGAGCCTCCCTCGGGGTCTACAAGGGGGAACCCCTGAAGTTCCTAAAAACTCGTACTTTTTTGAAACTCGGCGTCTATTCTTCCTTACGTGCCTCGATATGTGTCGTCACTTAGTCAAAAATGCCACGAGAGTGTCCCGAGGCTCGAGGGTTGCTGAGCCGCGAGACTACCTATGCCTCTGCGCTACGGTACCTCCACTCACTCCCCCCTTTTCGAGGCGCACGACCGTGCATCGAGTTTACTAAGTAAAATCACAATCAGGCTAGCAGGAAAGAAAAGGACATAAAACTCGCAAACATATACATCAATGCATATGTTTTCAAAGGCTCCCGGGGCCACGATATCACCAGTCACAAAAGCTAACCTATTACATGGGCCTTCTTGCCCAGATTGGCTCATAGGCAGGCTTCTTCTTCTTCGTCAACACCTGGAGGAAGGACCTCAGGCTCGAACAGCTTCGCCAGCCGACCGTCAGGCTCCTCAGCAGCCTCGATCAAGGCCCTGTGCCTCTCCTCGTTCTCGGCGTCAGTATTGTTGGGGTCGAAGATGAAGTCATGGGAAATGACCCCCATGTCGTAGGTGAAGCCGGAGTAGATAACCGCCATCGCCTGCTTCACCCTGACATGAAGCGCATCCCTGACATGCTCTCTCACGACGCGCCCGAGCTTGTACATCCAGTTGATGAGGGAGGTCCCGCGCACCTCATCTTCGACCTCCACCTCGGGATCGACCCCAAAATCTTCGCAAACCGAGTGGTGGTGCGGAGTTTATCGGTCAGCCTCACCTCGGCCCAGTAGGCATCTTGAAGCGTTTTGGCTTTATCCCGAGCCTTGATCAATTCTTCGTTGAGGTCAGAAATACAAGACAGGGGTCAGCCACGAAAAGCAGGGTGGCAAGGGAAGAAATCCAAAAGCTAAAGAGGAAGACTCACCAGCGGCGTGGGTATCAAGGGCCGTGTACCCATCCTTCAGCTCGGCGTACTCCTTCTTGGCCTCTGCCTTCTCCACCCTCAGGTCCTCGATCACCTGGCTAGCCAGCGCGATGGCCTCCTCCTTCTTCTGGAGGGTCTCCTTCAGCGTGGCAACCTCGGCGGACATGGCCTGGGCGCGGCGCCGTTCCTCCCCAACTGAGATGTTGAGGGCGTCGCGAGCTTGGGAGGTCTGGGTGACGTCTTCCTCGAGCCCCTTGAAACGCTCTGAGGAGTCCCTGACCTCCCTCTCGAGCCCCCAAACGCGCTCCGCCGACAAGGAGAGGTCCTCCTTGACCTAGGCCACCTCCCCCCGAGCCACCAAGGCGTCCTCCTTGGCCTGGGCCACCTTCCCTCGAGCCGCCGAGGCGTCCTCCTTGTCCTTCTCTGCCTCCTCCTGGGCCTTGGCCACGTCCTCCTTCACTTTCACCGCCTTGGCCTGGGCAGCCTTGAGCTGGTCTTGCAGCTCGGGGACCTGCCCCCATCCACCTTGCATCATGTGGATGAAACGGGACTTGGCTTGGGAGCGCATCCTGAGGTCCTGGAAGCAAAAACCACAAAAGACTAAGAAACCTGGAGGAAAATAACCTAATCCCAACATAACAAGGAGCAGGTCACGTAACGCAAAGGCTCAGGGAATATCCTCGGTGGCGACGTTGACGGCTAGCTGCAAGGCGTGCTGCTACCACACCTGAAACTCCTCGATGTTCTCCCAGCGCCGACCTTCGCTGGGTCATCCATCTCGAAGATGGGCGCGCCGGATTTGTCGGGTCCCGGAGTCAAAGTGCCTCCTGACCCAGTAGGGAAGGTCTCCCTCTAGCCTCCCCCGAACAGCCGCCATGATGTGGTCCACCATCTCGGCCGAGCCACCGTGACGGACCACCCGGTCAGCCAAGGTGGGGAACGGCGGCTCGAGCTCCCTCTCAGCCCCTAATGACTCGGCTTCTCCGGCCTTGCGCTTCCCCTGGGCGATATAGCCAGAGGCGTGCGAGCCGGGGCCGTATAAGGATCCCCAGGCGGCCGACGCCCTAGCGGGCGGTGAGCGAGGCATTAGTGCCATTGCAACCACCCCGGACTCCGACACATCTGCCAGGACCGCCCGCGCAATGGGCTGCTCGACCCTCCTCCACATCGGGACATCCTCGGCCGCCAGCTTCTTCGGCTAGCTCGAGGTCAGCGGCTCCGGCCGCCTATCCTCTTGCCCCGTGTTCAGCGGGGTCTCAACCTCCTTCTCCCTTTGCTACTCGCGACGGGCTTGAGACCACCATCTCCTCCGGCTACGGCTACTACGACAAGCTCGAGGCTGCTGGCTCCTCCCACTGCAAAGACTATGACGGGCTGGAGGACGTCGCGCCCTCCTGCTGTAGCTATGGCAGCAAGACCGCGGTCAGTGACTCCTCCTGCCACTGCGACAGGACTGAAGGCGCCATCTCCTCCTCTTCTTGTTGTTGCTGCTGCTGCTCATGCTGTTGTTGTTGCTCCTGTTGCGGCTGGCCCGATGCCTGCCGCTCGTCCTCCTGCTGCTTCTGTAGCCGCTCCTGCTTCTGCTATTCCTCCGGCTCAAGCAGCCCTTGTGGCCACGCTAGCTACGGCTACTGCTGCTGAGGGAGCTCCACCATCTCCTCTGCATCAGGAGCAGAGGAATCCACCCCCTCATCCTCGATGGTGATCGGGGCTCCTTCGTCGACCCCGGCTCCCAGCCGCAAGCTGTGCCCTCGAGTCCGGCTGTGCCGGGAGGCACCTCGTTTTGCTCCCGGCTCCAGGCTGCGTCCCTTCCCGCCATGGTCCCCAAGGCGCTCGAGCCTGCAATGGAAGCAGCGCCCGTCAGCCTACCCCGAGTCATAGCGTCGCGGGCCTTCGCAACCCAGGTAGCCACTGCCGCCGCCCGGGACATCGAAGTAGCACCTGGTGTCGACGCCGCCACCCTCGCCGCGGCGTCGATCTTGAGCTGCTTGGCAGGGAAGGGAGTCGCCGTCTCTGGCGCGCGCTTGACCCTGGAGCATACACGAGCAAGAGACACTAAGAACCCATAAAACATTAAAGAAGGGAAGGGAAGCCCCAAGGTGCCAAAAACTTACCCCACGGGGATGAGGGGCGCCCTCCTGCCCACCTTTGAACTGCTCGAGGGCTTTTGAGCCCCCTTCTTCGACGGGCCCTTGTCGGAACCAGAGCCGCTCGCCCTTGGGTCCACGCACTGAGCGTCGAGGACCTAGTCTGAGGCGGCGGCGTGCTAGACCCGCCCCATGAAGGGGCCAGCGGCGTCCCGCCGTGCGTGCGACGCGATGATGACCTCCCTCGAGTCAAGGGATCACTCATCCTCTGCTCCCGGGGCTGATCCGAGGCCCTCATTTCTTGACCTTCAACAGGCGCCGAGGCCACCCTCGAGGCCTGAGAAGATGACCCCGCCTTTACCGTTTCCTACATAAAGCTGGTGTCAGCTCAGGCCATACAGGGCACCAAGGCGTCAAGACACGCCTACACCCCTTCGTCATCGCTGCCCTCGTCTTCCTCCTCCTCCTCTTCCGAGGGAGATTCCTCTTCAGGAACCCCCTCGTGCCTCTGCTTCGCTCGGCGTTGCTCATGCGCTAGGTGCTCGAGGCCCTTCTTCTTTCGCTCCTTCTTTTCCTGATCCTTACTCTTCTTCTGTTGTTGGGCAGTCCTCTTCAGGAACCCCCTCGTGCCTCTGCTTCACCCGACGTTGCTCACGCGCCAGGCGCTCGAGGCCCTTCTTCTTCCGTCCTTCTTCTTCTCACTTGGCGATCGGGGTCTTCCTCCTTGACCGGGGGCGTCGACACCTTGAAATTTATGGCCCCCTGTACACAAACCCACGACAGAGAACACGAGGATGAGTCGAGGAAGAAAGGAATTCAAGGGCGATATCACGACATACTCACCAGATGGATGTGGACGTCGTCGGGCAGCATCGAGATGCTGTTCACATCCTCCGGATCGAAGGTGCCGGCACACCCATCACGCCGGCACACCCACCTCGCGATTTCTTTGAGGGATAGCGCCTCGGCCGACATCTGGCACCCCTTGAGCGACGCCTCGGGCACCATCTCATCCAAGCGCAGCGGGTGCCGCATCAGTGGGAGGACCCTCCAGCTATGGAACGCCGAGACAACGATCTCGGCATTCAGCCCCTGCTCGCGCAGAGTCCTTAGCGCGTCGAGGAGAGGGTTCAGCCTCGCCTGTACATCCCTCGCCACGCCGTGCGGCCAGTGTAGTGCGGCAGCAGGCCGCCGTCATTCCGGAGGTAGAGCCACCCGGCGTGCCACCCGCCGTGGTTGGAAATCAACCCCGTTGGGATGTACTGCTTCGCCCGCTACAACGACAGGTTGCAGCAGCCGACGCAGATGATGCTCCTCACCCCCTGCAACATCGGCTTGGTGAAGTGCTCGCCCTTGAAGAGATGGAGACATAACTCCTAGTGTGGCTCCATCCCCAGGTATCCCTCGCAGACGGCGGCATAAATCGCCGCGTTGGAGATGGCGTTGGGGGAGAAGTGCTGGAGCTCGACCTCATAGTGGTTGGTCAATGCCTGCATGAACCGGCTCAAAGGTGACCCGAGCCCCATCTGGTGATAGTTGACGAAGCTCACCATGTGCCCCTCCGGCGGGTTTGGCTCCAGATCCTCCTTCGGCGGCACCATCCACTCCGGCCGATCAGCCGAGACGACGGGGCGAAGGAGCCTGTCGTCCACCAACTCCTCGAGCTCCCTCTCTATCACAGCCGACGGGAGCCAATCCTCCAGAGGAAGGAGTTCTGGCGCCGTGGCAACAACGTGGATCTGCTCAGCGGATGGACGGGAGGGAAGATTCCCAATCTCTCTCTCTCTCCTTTTCTCTCTTGCACTAACGAACAGGGTGACTCTGCTCTTCGGCGGCGGCGGCGGCGAAAGCAGGAAGGCAAGATGGGGGACGGATGGAACCCTACCTCCTAAATTTATAGGCAGGCCGAAGGGCAATGGGCAGATCTGGCGAAGAAGGTAGGTAAATCCCCGCATTTAATGCCCGCACCTAACCGCTCCCTCGATTTTCGAATACAGGGACACGCGTCGTACGCTCGGCTCTAGCCGTTGTCCTAGCCCCCACGACTGCACCACTCCATCTCCTTCCTAAAAAGGCATGCCCAACGGATGAAAGGAGTTATTCACGAACGATTCCTTCTACGAGAAGGAATGCGGGCCCCGGCCCCACGTAAAAATCTCAAGGGAGCGAAGGCTGGCCCTCGATTAGGGTTCGATAGCCGCCCTCGAGTATCCGAGTCAGGGATGACCGAGGGGGAGCCGACACAAGTCCCTTGCTCGAGAACGAACTCTCGAAGCCCCTCGGACATATTCAAGGCGAAACGAAAGGACAACTATGGAATCCCCTCGGAGGGAGGCATCGAGCCACCGAACCCTATCGAATGGGATCAGAATCCATGTGTCCATTTGCTAGCTTCAATGAGAGCACCTCCATGGCCACCTGTCGACCCCTATCGAATGGGGCACGAGCTCTCACATGAATTTTCCGATAACAACTCATCGGAGGACGTCGGAGCTCGCGCAAACGAGCGTAGCACGATGCTCCTCACCCCTTCTCCCGTCGAAAAGGAGCGTGAGGGTCGAAAGAAAAAGACGGGCTTGTTCCTGATCGACCTCGATGAAAGATGCTCGGGGGATCGCTCGCAACCGGATGGCCTCGACGAAGGAGGAATCAACCACTCGGGGGCTCGACAACGTACGGAACCCCTCGACAAAAGAGGGGCAAACGCGCTCGACGGCTAGAAGACTTAAGCTTCCCCCCTGATTGCACGTCTAAAAAGCCCACGGGGGAGTTTTTCTACTCCTCCGAGGCCTCGGGGGCTACACCCAAAGGGTGCGCTCGCGTACACCCGTCGGAAAGTGTTGATGCTACGACTCCAGTTCATCTATGCCTGGTTCCAGTGGAAAGAACCTACAACACCCAACCACCACGGAGTGGGCCTCGATGAAGAAAGCTCATACACGCCCGTGGGCTTAACCACTCGAGCACCCCTCGATAAAAAGCGCATAAAGCCTTCAGAGGAGTATTCTACTCCTCCGAGGCCTCGGGGGCTACCCCCGAAGGGTACGCTCGCGCGCACCCTTCAGAGAACGACAGACGCTATGACTCCAGTTCATGAGCCTCTGCGTGATTGCCAGCACTGGCGCAGAGACTCGGGGGCTACTGTCAGGTACCTAGATAAGGGGTACAATAAACCTCAATTCAGGAGAATTAATCTTCGAACAATTAAACCCAAATCACCAAAGAAGCCCGCAACCAGCCTAGAGAGACAAGGGTCCACCAGCGTACATTGAGCTATGCTGGGTCGGTCCACGAGCAGCATCATCCAAGTCAAGACCGTCTCCTATTCGACGAGGAGCCTCGAATGACGGACGTCCGCCCATGCGGACGACCCCCCGTCGGAGTGACGGAGCGCACCAGGGCGGACGACCCCCGTCGACTCACTCGGCCCCCTCGGCCACCTACCTACGGACAAAATTTAAGGCAATAAAAGCATCCGCCAACCCTCAGCTAACCACATGGTTACAGCGCGGTTACAATGACCGGGTATAGCGGTCAAATCCTCCTTTTACCGCCTATACCCCGAAAATCGATGGTTCGTACTACGCTGCGACGCCATACTGAGCACTGTACACTATCAGGCGTCCCCTCCAAGCACATTTATCAATATTCGTACCGTATTTTCCGGGGCTTGACCTTATCCATTCGGGCCTCTACCCCCTCGACCACCCCTCGAGTCAGACCCCGACGCCTCCGGTCTGCTCTCCAATAACTCCCGATACGGCGTCTTTAGGGACTGGCCTGCCCACGCATGGGCACGGGTCTTTCACTGACCATCATAGGCATCATCGTGACGCACCTGGAGGATAGCCATCATCTCCAAGCATGTTGGCACAGGGCGACCCATGCCCGGGACACGCTTCTACAGCAAACATGACATGATCGGCATCTCACCTCGACGTCATTGCTTAGATCGCCCTACCAAGGGCAGTGCCACTAGAGTTTTCTGTACACCCATGCCCCTCCTTGGCCTATAAAAGGGAGTGCTGGGCTAGCTGTAAAGGGGGAGAACGAACCCAAACTCACTAAGTCACACCACACACACAGCAAGGCATAGGGCTAGTGCTCCTAGACTTAGGCCTTGTTCTCCACCCCTCTTCGTACACATTCGCTTGTATCCCCCAGTATAAGCATTTCAGTGCAAGATAATACAACCTCTCCTCTCCCATTGGACGTAGGACCTTTTTTGCTCGAACCAGGATAAATCCTTGTGTTCTTCTTGCATCACCATCCGAATTAAGGAGCACGCAGCACATAGTTACTCGTTGGTGCTAGGCCCCGGTAAGACACCGACATAGATAATTCACGGTAGTTTGATGTATTAATGAATTATTTAAGGTACCACGATAAATATGCGTGTACTCAAGTGAACGCACGGTATAGAATACCATGGTTCTGAAGGTTAGCTATCTGAATTGCAATTATTGCAGGGCCTTAACCTCATGGTGTGGAAAGCAGGGACAGTGTATGGATTGATAAGGTTATGTGTTGATGTAAAAACAGTTGAATAATACCTGCAGACATAGTGAGCAGTGTTAGCAAGCAGAGTTTTGTGGACATTTCATCGAGTAGCCGAAGGGCAAAGAGAAGCAAGGACTGAGGATGCAACTGCTGGGGGCCATGGAGTCATGGAGAGGAAGGTGAAGCCATGGTCGCATGGAAAACATGGTCACAGAAGATGAAGCCACGAAACTGACGGCCACGGAGGTGGCGGTAGCGATGTCTGCACCGTGCCGCCGGACCTCAGTTTGCCCGTGCTACACCCGGCGCGCGCCGTCACAGGCTGGAGAGCTGCGCCTGGGAGGGGGAGCACAGGAAGGGCGGCCATCCACGCCGCTACGCCTGCTTGGCTCGTTGGTTAGCCAGTTGGGGTGCAGAGCCGTGTAGGGACTGGGATGTGTGCTCGGCAACAGCGAGGAAGGAAGGGGCGGGCCCGAAGGTGGCAATCCGCGCGGGGCATCGGAGACGCGGACGGCGAACGGCTAGAGCGGAGCTGGAAGGAAAACAGGGATCTGGAGTTTCGTACCGTGGTGTCGGTGGTGCGAGGGAAGTCTGGAATATTCGAGTGGTGTATGTGTGCGTGCTAAAAATAGGCAGTACACACCGACTGTTGTAGAAACTGGTGTCGTGGCTGTTATCGGACGGAGATTGGGTGGGGACGGAAGAGATGGACGGCAGGAATTTAATCACGGTTAATGTACAGTGAAGTTGTGAGAAAGAGCACACTGTTAATGTACAGTAAAGTTCACCACGTTTAAAGTATCCTTATAAAATCACGGTTAATGTACAGTAAAATTGTGAGAAAGGGCACACTGTTAATGTACAGTGAAGTTCACCACGTTTAAAGTATCTTTATAGAAACGAGTAGCTTGTTTTAGTTTTGTGAAAGTCTCCTAACTTTGATTAAGTTTTAAAAAATATATCTTAAAATTGTAGCTGATGGGGGATACTTACCTAGTACAGTTGATGGTGTGCTTACTTAGTATTGTAGATATTAATGAGATGTATTGTAGATGTTAATGAGATAATTATCAGCAGATAACTATTATCTATAGGGATCAAACAAATATACCTCAAACTCAAAATCTATACCAGGAGTTGGATAGTTTGGCCTCTGCTAATTTTGATTCGTTTGTTTGCTTGGCAATCTCTAGAGATTGTAATAATGTTGCCCACGAGTTAGTAATTCTGGGATGTGCTTGTACTGGAGGATCATGTAAACCCTATAATCGCTGATGAACAATCACCTTATGAGTAGTGAGAAGTCATCTATTATCAAAAAAAACAAACTGTAGCAAGGCGCCCTTAATTAGTATTGCAGTTGATGGTGCACTGAGATATGTCATCAACTTTTTAATTTTAAAATAAAACAAATTTGACCTGCGACAAATTAAAACAACAAACGCATTAACGCAGGCAGTGATATTGACCATGGGCCTTTGGCAAATCTTGTCAGCACTTCGTTTTTCAATCAAACATCACGTAAAAAAACATCCAAACACAGCGATTTCCACAAGACATCAATACCATAACACTGAAGCAGAGGCCAATTTCATAACTACAAACTCAAACAGCACTATGTTTTATATACGATTTTCATACCTACAGACTACAAACTCAAGCAGCACTAGATTTATATACGATTTTCATACCTGCAGTAGAAAGAAGTGCATCGACAGTCAAATTTGACAGAAACGTTAAGATAAAAAATAAGAGTACAAGACGGGAACTGGCGACTTTGGCATGTGAATTTACAATGCAGTTTTTCATTTTTTTTTTTGGGTTTTTTGAGATATGGAAATATACATATACATAGACCATAAGATCTATCCAGATCGATGAAAGAAAACTTCTCCGATGACAACAAAAAGTAATAATAACTCTTCTAGACTAACTTTTTTTTTAAACTAATTTCTGCTATTTTTCTTATACCCATACACATCATAGCAACAGAGTGGAAGTACGAATAACAGCATAGGGTGTAAAACAGATGAATCATGTGCAACGAAAATAGTCAGTCGTAGTCCTCGTCGGGCCTGCTTGCTAGGCAGAGCTCATGTAGCTCGTTCAGTATCCATTCCTCCCCAGTGTGGCCTCCAAGAACCAGGACCCTGGTGCCACCAACCACACAGGTGCTGTGCCCCCACGCGAACTTGGGGGGCTGGCCAGGTACGTTTAGGATCCTCCATGTCGGCTTCTCCTCTGCGGGATCAATCAGGAACAGTTGCGCTGGGGAGTGGAGTCCCGCAATTGAGCCCCCAAATATGATGATCCGTCCACAGGGCAGGCTCACTGCGACGTGATCGAGCCTTGGTGGTGGGCCAACATTTGGGAATCCAGTCGTCGCCAACTGTCTCCACTGCGGACTATCTTCGCTGACATCCATTGAGTAGGCATCGCTGGAGCGCAATCGGAGCGAGCCGCTCTTTGCCAGTCCACCAAACATGAACAGTTTAGTTGTACCATAGACGGACATGGTATGGCCGAGGCGGGATGGAGGCGACCAGGATGTAGGAATCTCCCTCCATGCAGGTTTCTCCTTTGTGAGATCAAGGAGGAAGGTGTCACTCAGAAGAACACCAGACTCAGTGCAGCCACCCGAGACAACCAGCTTCGAACCATCCAAGGTGCATGAGCTGTGCCAAGACCGCGGCAGTGGAGGACTCTCGCTTGCAACCTCCCTCCATGTTGGCTGCTGAGCATCAAGGTCAAGGACAAAGACATCGTTGAGCAGACCTTGCTGTCCACAGCCTCCAAATACTACCAGCCATGATCCGTTCAGCCATGATAGAGTATGCCCCCACCGGCCAGGTGGAGAGGCAGAAACCTTGACACGACGCCATTCTGGCCTGGCAGCCTCCAAGTTAAGCACAAACGTGTCATCCATAGGCTGCATGTTGACACCCTCTCCTCCGAAAAGGACTAGACGGTTGCCAACAGCACAGGCACTGAAGTTGCATCGGGAAGGCTCAACGCGCCCTCCAACTGTGAATTTCCTCCATGAGGCTGCCTCAAGAGTTGTTAACTCTCTTGCAAGGCGACCCCATCCTACCATCTTGGTGCTCATCTCAAGCCTGACAGTGACATCCCTTCCCCATGCATTCTGGCAGACCATCTTCCTCAGGTGATCATTCTTGGTTAGTTCATGCATTCTGGTACAGACTGATCCAATGGATGCAACATCTCTTGGTGACAGGCGTGATAGTATGTTGTGTGCAAGAACTTCGTCTGACAATTGAAATATGGCACAGTGGTCTGAACTCTGGATTTTCGGAGCATGCTCAAGGGAAGCTGATTTTAGATCTTGAATGCTGAGTCTGTTGTTGGACTGTTGCTTATACACCGGGTATGATACGCTGCTGAGATCGATGTTTGCCTCAGAGAATAGCTGAATTCCAATAACATGTGTCACATAGCCATCGTCCCCATGCATAGGAATGAGCCTTAATCTGTTGTAAAGTGGAGCACCATCCTTCCGGAAATTCAGCAGCTCGCCTTGAAATTCAATCCCCTCATTGAGGCATCGCCGAATCTCTGAAACAACCATGGGATCAACAAGGGGATGTCGCCTTTGCGCACGTGGATCCCGAAATTGTAGGAATCGGCTGAAAGACAAGTTTGAGTGAAGACAGTTTGTGAGATGCTTCAATAGGCCCTCTGTCAAATTTGTCAGTGTTAGCAAGCTTAAAGTTGGCACCAGCAAGAAAGCATAGCAAACAACAAAGCAATCAGAAAATAACAACAACAAGATGTTATATTATAGAATTATGTGAGATGCTTCAATAGGCCCTCTGTCAAATTTGTCAGTGTTAGCAAGCTTAAAGTTGGTACCAGCAAGAAAGCATAGCAAACAACAAAGCAATCAGAAAATAACAACTACAAGATGTTATATTATAGAATTATTTGGATCGACTAACTGGACAAAATAAATGAATTCTCTCTGCTTCCATGTGGATGTTCATTGTCTTATGTCAACATTAACAGGAAAAAAGTTGCAAAACTGGCCATTACCATGCTGCTTCTTTGGCACAGAAATTTGAATTTTTAACAATTCCAGTAACTGAATTTCTTAGGTAGATCAACTTCATACTGGATCCAATGATCACCTAGCTTCTATTGAACATTATGGTATGAAATAAACTGGAATTCCCAATGATTTCCTAATCTTTCACTAACATCCAATTTCAGAGCAGAATTTTACAACCAGGTTTTGAGTCACCAAGTTTGTCATGGTCTACAAATACTTTTTGCATAATACCCATATATTCTAGGTATTATTCTAGAATAATTCCTTCCTCTGTTTAAGTGGTCAACTTTAGAAGCGCAACCTAAGTATCAAGCAAAATATCTTTAGAAGGGCATAGGCAACCATTAACATGCTCTCACCCTTCCTCACCCCAACCTCGCCTCTTTGCTCACAAGAAAACAAAAATGGCTCAGGTAGTGCTACTACACAATCCAAACTTATATTATTTATTGCAATTCTCATTCGATAAAAATTTACCTACAGCATGAACAAACTCAAACTAAATCTTATCTCAGGAGACCCTGTCTGGCTGTCTACACGTTTTTCTTCATAGTACAACAAAGATTTTTACTAACTTCACCAATCATATCGCTTGCGTGATTTACTCTTATACCAAAATCATGAGCAGTGGTCCATCAAATTATTTCACTACTGTCACCATACACCCATTTCAGAGGCAGGCTGCATACCAGGTCGACACCAAACAACTACTCAAACTGATACCGTACCGGCTGCCTAAATCCCATAGCACAGGACGCTATGCTTCGATTAAAGCACCACAAAATCCGTGGTTCACAAAACCGTCCAATCACCACATTCTAGAACGCGTACTAAGAAAGCAAAGCACTTGCTCTGCTCATTTCTGTCTTTTGCCGCAAGTATCGTGAACACTGACGTCATTTGGTCTGAAGATTAAGAACCTAAATAATGCGAATGTGTGATATGCTCTACTACGCGGATCCTGAAATCCTAAGTCATGTCGCAACGAGCGGCGACTCGTGGAGTCGTGGTTCCTGCTGGCAAGCAGCGGCATTCCCCAGCACCCTTAATTGCCAACCCCCAAGCAAAGCAAAACAGAGCAGGAAACAGGGAACAGAGCAGAGCAGAGCACTGACCAGTTGCGGCCGAGCACCTCGTGCGCGCGGTACCCCGTGGCGGCCTCGAAGGCGGCGTTGACGTAGATGACGGGGAAGTCGGCCTCCGCCGCGTCCGCCACCACGATCGCCGCCGCCCTGTGCTCCCCGCCGAGCCCCGCCGCCGACGCCGGCGGCGCGCCCCACGCCCACCCCGGCTCCGCTTCCACCACCACCTCCTCCTCCTCCCCGTCCACTTCCATCACCTCCTCCTCCACCTCCACCACCTCGTCCGCCTCCTCCTCCCACAGCTTCATCCGCTTCACCGCCACGCCGTCGTCAAACATGCGAGGCCCGCCGGCCGGTCGCCGCTCCTTTCTCTCTCTCTCCTCGGCGTGCGCCGGTTTGGTGCGTGGGAGGAAATGGAGAGATTCTGCCAGGGCCGGGAGATATTTCTGCGCCTCGGTTTTATAGGCGTCGGACGAACCGCGGAAAAGGGGTCGTGGTTGAGGGTTATTTACAGGATCTGCCACACGGGGACTGGGCTAGGCTGGCGGAAAATATCTCCTGCAGAGGCGGTTGTAGTAGGGTGGGCCCGTGGGAAGGCGCCAGGTGGGACCGGTGGACCAGGGACTGGATGTGGATCCCCCAAATCCAACGGTGCACCGTGGGTTTCCTTTGCTTCGCAGGAAAGAAGAAGCTGTCGTCAGAGTACCGGTGGCCGGTGGCAGCACGTTCAACAATACTACTTTTCAATATTGGAATATAGGGTAATATCTTTTTCCTAGGAAAAAAATTGCTTTTCTTTCTTTAGTTCTAGCTTTTAAAATATTTGTAATAGATCTGCATTTCCTTTTCTTCGTGGACACTGTCGCGTGCAGAACATTGCTCTTCTGTTTTGCTTCTAAATAGAGGGAACGTGTAAGGAACCACATGCTCTCTGCTGTCCAGATTTACAAATACCAAATCAAAATTTATATGATATATAGTCTTTGATCAATAGTTAATTTTTTTATAAAATATTTAACGCAAACTTTTCGTGGTAAGATTTGTAGTCAAATATAATCCTTAATTAGCATCCATGTTTCTAGAACGTGAGTACATGATAAGCAGTATGATATGATATTTTGAAGTTCTTTTTTTCAGTGTGGAGATGCAATTATCCTCGGAAAAAGGAACAGTAACGTCGGGTGTGTTTAGGTGGTTTCCATGGCGTTGTCCTGCAATGGTGCACGAAGACGAAGTGAGTGAGAGATGAAAGAAGTAGGGCCTTGTTTAGTTCATCCTAAAAAGTTAGAATTTTTTTATTTTTTTTTTATCACATCAATCTTTAGCCGCTTGCATGAAGTATTAAATGTATGTAAAAAAATAAATAATTATACAGTTTAGTTATAAATCATAAGATAGATATTTTAAACCTAGTTAGTCTATGATTGGACACTAATTACCAAATATAAACGAAATGCTACAGTTCCAAATTTTTTCAACATTTCGAATCTAAACGAGGCCTAGGTGTGGGAGTGACATGCCGAGAAGTGAATGAGCAGTTAGAGTGGAGTGGGAGCCATGGAGGAAGAGAGGTGGGGTGATAGTGTGGAGCGACTATAAAAGCGAGAATAGTGAAGTGAGAGTGATAGAATAAGAGACGTTGGGAGTGAGGAACGATGAAGAGAGATAGAGAGATTTTTTTTATTATTTGGTATTTGATATAGATACGAAAATATGACATGTTTACATGAGTTGTTGTTATGGAAGAAGCAATATAATGTCATGTATTATGTTAGCTCAAAAATTACTTTTAGTTATAATATTCTGCACTAAAAATCATTTTAATTTTGTCTTCATAAAGAACATGTTGTTACGTAGGAATTTTTTTTGCATGCTATGTAGGAAGTTGGAAAAAAGAGGTGCAAAGAGATGTCAGACATCCCATCTAAAAAAGCACTCTGTATACATTGAAAACAATATCATGTGAATATCAATGTCAGCTAAAGAAAGTATCTTTCCTGATTAGAATTAGTCTCTCATATCTTACTCAAAAGTGGTGGTTGTGGTGATACGAACTTAAGTTTCGTGTACAGAGGCCTTCTTGCGTTTAGTTATGCAGGTGTTATACTTTTGAACAATTGTATAAGTACATACAAATAATCACATGCATATAGACATGCTCAGTCTATAATACACACTCTACAAGTATATTTTTTTTTAAAAAAAGTTGAGCTAATAAATCTTAAATTTGACGAAATCACTATAGAGATGATGTCACTGTTAACAAACACATCGTCTATATCACTTAAAAAAGAATAGTGTCAAGCAGGTTTCATCATAAAATCGATTTATTAATAGTTGAGTTATGCTTAGACCGCGCGTCCTTTTCTAAAAAAAAAATGCTTAGACCGCGCGTGGTTACTTCTAAACAAAGACAACATACAATTGTCAAGTATTATTTATTAACTTGTCATCAACTTTACCCATAGTTTAGTGTACTTTTTGCATTTCAGTTGTAAGGATGTGATACCTTTAAGAAAAGAATTCTTCGAGTTGCTTTCAAGTTTTTGAATTATGTTTATCAACCGTAGATATATACTGCATGAGGCTTATAATGAAAAAGTGATACACTTGTCATGCTAGAGGTTCAGAACATATATATGCATTCTATATATCATGTCATTTCACCCCTCATATATATATATATATATATATATATATATATATCATGTCATGTCATTTCACCCCGTATATATATCATATCAAGTCATTTCACCCCTCATATTGTTTTGAGTGGTTTTCACCACCCCTCATATATATCATGAGCCCTCTCCGCTCTCTCTCATTTTGTAGCAGATATGACGGCAAATAATTGCTTGTCATAGTCAGTACACCAAGTTTTGTGACTACTATTGGTAACATCAATTATTTAGTGCACTTTTATGCTTCATGATCACAATGATAAAGTGCTAATCATGCTACTCCCTTGATGTAGTTCAAAACACATTGCCATTTGTGACATTAAAATGGTTTACAAGATACTTTAACCAACAATTTCATTAAAACCTTGCAATCTGAGTAAATTAATAGAAAACTTTTAAAAACCTTTCACGTAGCACATATATCAATCATAAAAGGCCTTGCAAGCATACATCCTAATCAAAATGGTATGTAGTTTTCAATAAAATGGAGAGGTAATGATAGAACAATTAAAGGGTCCATATAATTTTGAAAATATTTTTTTTATCTTGATGGCTCAAAACTTTGTTTTTAAAATTCCTTGGAAATGTGTTGCTCGTTTTTAATAATGAGTAGCCATATGCGTTGATGCAGGAGCTGGGATATTAATGTCTCTCCTTTTCTAAAAAGGAAAAAGGTCCATATCTAATGGCTTAATTAGATTAAAAAACTAATTGTTACCCGACTAATATTTATATAATTGTCATAGAGTAGTTGGCTAATAATTTGTTGACTAATAAATTAATTAGAGCCTCATGATTGAAGGCACTTTTGCCTTTGGTTTTTGCCGTACGAGGAATGTAAGTTGTAGGTGAGTAGGACATTTTGGTGATTTCTTAATAGCTTATTTTATCTTCTTTCAACTAGTTAATGGACTAGTGGTAGATGGATCCCACTAGATTATACTAATTAGGTTAAATAATCTGAAAATGATCCAAACAACCTAGATTATAGGCTCGGTTATAGTAATCCAACCATCGGATTAACATTATAATCCTATAAAATCAATCTCAAAAATACTTTTATAAAATTATTGGCTATTTGTACTCCAACTAACAACAATCCACATTATACTAATCCACGTACTTGTACTTGGACTGTTTGACGGAACAATCAAATGAGCAGCTACCTTGGATAACTCCACGCGCACATTACTCGAGACTAATCAATGTGGGAATTTTTGTCAATTACTTATTACTCCATCTCCATAGTATTACGTTGTTCATCAAATTTACTTTCGCAAGTCGAACCGTATAAGCATACATATATGATGTGTTTATGTAAACCTTGTGTTATTTTTCTGGCTTAATCAGGCCTAACTGACCCAATTATCTAAGTATCTAACCAGCCCTAGCTCTTTTTTCGAAAGATCCGTGTTAGCGGCTTCGATTGATAAGTAGAGAGCAAAAATATGTACAAGGTAGACAAACGTGGCGTGAACCACCACGAAGGCGAAGCCTACCCACACAAACACAAAAGAGTAAACGATGACCCAACTAAGAATGAGACTAGAGTCCTTGAAGCAGGAGGCCAAAATAGAGGTCACCGTTGCCCAGCTCGAGCATATCGCAAGAGCAGCTCCGACTTCTAACCAAATCCTCAAGCCCTATGACGAGACATCACGACCGACAAATTTCACAGCGATGCCTTCAGGAAGGTAACGACGTCCAATGCGCCGCTGTCGCTCGTCCAAACATGGACTGGGTTTTCACCCGTGGAAAACGCTAGGGACACGGCGCCCGCAGGCATCGCCGTCGTCGGCTTTCGCCCAAGGAACCCTAGCGCCGACGTCGGTCTAGATGTCAGGTCTCAGCATGCCGCCACCGTCGTCGATGCCAGCCATCCTGCAGAAGCCTCACCAGAGGGGCACAACCTCACCACCTACGCACGACAACCGAAGCTGCGTCAGCCACCCCCGCCGACCAGACAACGTGCTGAGAACCGATCGTACTCTGTGCCCACGCATCCACCTGCTGCACGTCGAGGTCGTTGCCAACCGCCGCCGCCAGCCCTGACACACTCCTCCATCACTGCCGACCTTCGCCACCAGTAGACGCGAGACGCATGCCCAACTGTTGAGGGCAACGCCCCAGCCCTAGGGCCACCGGATCTGGACGACAAGCCCCGAGCATGGTGGCCCTTGCCATCGCCGCCACCTGACATGACCACTAACCCTAGGCATTCGGGTTACCCGATTTTTTCGGGTCAGGTAATTCGGGTAATTCAAAGTTTGGGTAATGAAAATTGCTACCCGATATTAGCCCCAAAAAAACACTACCCAAAATTTTGAGTACTCGATTTTTCGGGTTCGAGTTCGGGTATACCCGATCTACTCGAATTTACAAAAAACAATAAAATACACAAAACTTTAGTTGCAATTTATACATAATTTCATTAATAATTTATGTATAGTTTCAACAACAATTTGTAGAGAATAGTATATTACAGTCACTCGTTCAAACCAAGAGAATTATATTCTAATAAAGTGACAATTTCAAGTGTTCTACTAACAACAAATGATAAATACAAAGATCAAGACAAAACTTTGGGTAGTTTGGGTAGTTTGGGTATCGGAGCGTATTACCCGAATTACCCAAACTAATTTCGGATAATCAAAATCACTATCCGAATTTAGGATCGGGTACCTCGGGTTCGGGTAATTCGGGTTCGGGTAATGAGTATCGGGTATTTTGCCCAGGCTTAATGACCACGGTAGAGGCCCGGCAGTCGCCGTAGCAGAGCACGGTGTCAGCAGCAGCCAGGTCGTTAGAGGGAGGGACAACAAAGAGGAGCGCCGTCCCTGGCACTTGCACCGTCGGCCAGACCACAACTGGCAGCCAGGGACCCGGATCCGGCCACCTGGGCACCAGATCCGGTCGCCCGGCACCGAGCCGTCGAGCCTGGCCATCACCGTCGTCGACGTAGGACCCGGAGAAGAGGAGCCACGCAATGGAGATAGGAGCCCCGCCACCGTCCCCCCCGACATCCCCGGTAGTCGCTGTAGTAGCCTTGGCCGGCGTAGCAGCAGTAGCCAAGCCGTTAGAGGGAGAGGCAGCAACGGGGGAGCGCTACCCCTAGCGCCTGCACGAGTCCTGGCGCCGCCGCCGGGCCACCGCAGCCACCGCCGGACCAGGCCAGATCCGGCAGCCTGGGACCCTGATCTGGCCACCTAGGCACCGGATCCGGCCGCCTGGGCATCGGGCCGGCTAGCTTGGTCGTCGCCGTCGTCGTCGGAGGAAGCCGGAGGAGAGGAACTGCACGGAGGGAAGGGGAGCTCCGCCGTCGTCCCCGACACCAGCTCGAGCACTAGCCAGCGCCGCCATAGCCGCGGCGACCCTCCCCACCGAGCTCCACGCAGCTCGCGCGGGAGAGGGGTCGCCGGCCAGCTACAGCACGCGCTGCCATGCAAGAGAGGGAGGCCCCGCCGCTGCCATGGGATAGTTTATTTACATCTCAGGTCAGTTCACTCCAGATCCAGAGATCGTGCACATGCCCTCCGACATATGCCTAGTTCACTCATGCTTTATTTATACTGTATATCATATCATGTCAATTCACACATGCTCTCCATCTCTTGTCACAGTCAGCTTAACCGCCATCAATATTGGCGTCATAATAACCAGTGAAAAAAAAGATGTACTTCCTCCATCCTAAAAAAGATATAATTCTAGCATAGTATTTTATTTTTGTGTTTTAAGTTTGATTAATTATAGATTTAAAAATATAAATGCTTATGATATTAAATTAGTATCATGAGATTATTTACAAAATATATTTTCATAATAAATTAATTTGGAGTCATAAATATAATAATCATTTAGCAAAAAATTTGGTCAAATTTAAACCATTTTAACTGACACGCAACACGTAGTTACGTTCGACACGCAACACGTAGTTACGTTCTTTTAGGACGGAGGAAGTATTTGCAAAAAGATACGGTGCCCTTCAAAATATATCCTTATGACTTTTGCCTATTAGAATATCATTTACCTTTTTTCCGGAGAGAGATGCTCATCGACGAAGCAAAGTTTGCAAGGCAAAGGCTGGCGAGCGGCCAGGAGTCCAGAACCTTCCGCCAAAATATCCCCCCGTGGCCTCGCCGTAAATGCCCGTAGCCACCGGAGGGCAGAACCGTCACTGCCGCAACCTCTTCTGTAAAGATAATATCTCGTCTCGTGTCGCCCAGCCCGATCTGCCGCTCTGGCCACCCCGGCCCCACAGCGGAAATGGAAAAAATATCTCCGCGGCACGCGACGCGAGGGCCACTTGCACTTGCCTGCCCCGGCGCCACGCCCACGCCGAAGCCTGGTCTTGGAATGTTCGGCCGCCGCTTTCCCTTGTGCCGGCTCGCCGTCGCTGTCGCCGTCGGCGTCGGCGTCCAGCGCGATAGCTGCTGAGCCTGAGCTCCCGGCCGGGTTGCGTCGTGGATCCTAAAGGTCTTTTGGACTTGAGCTGAATTCAGGAACCGTGCATGACGTGTGGTGGTATAAGGGAAGTAACAGTGTGCTTTTGATTTGTCACTGGCCATTGTTTGAGGCATCTGGGCAAGAACACGAGGCCGAGCCCTTTGTGGTTACGTAGGCAGAGCAAACCATTTTGGTCATGGAAAAGGGAACTTTATTCCCGACTTGCTTGATTGATCACTCATTCGTTCTGATCCATTCTGTCTTTTCGTCACAGGTACAATGGCAAATAATCGCTCGCTTTGTCATAGCCAGAAGCACGCCAAGTTTTGTGATTAAATATCATGCATAGTTATATGCTTCATGATCGCAGTGATAAAGTGATAATCATGCTACAGCCGGCGGATCCAGGATTTAAATATAATAAGGTATACTTAACAAAAAAAATTAATGCAATATGGCATAATCTAATATGAAATGTAATTGTGATCCAGTTGGCTACTGCAGTGAAGCTAACGCCGGAGGCAGCGTGGCCACTTTTTTTTTTGCTTTCCTCCCTTTTTTCTGTTTGCTTGATTTTGCAATCAAAATCAAAAATCGTATAAGATAGACACTTTGCATCGGGGACCCTAATCTTTTTCAAAATAAACCGAGCTCAAATCTAAAAGGCCTTCTCTTTAGCGCTTTTGCATTTGGAGCCAGAAAATGAAATAAAATTGTGTTTTTCCCTTTTCTTCTTCCTCTCGTCGCTACAGAGTAGAGGCGGCCACGGGCGGGTCGCTTTTCATCGGGAGGCCGTCTTCTGTCGTCATCCCTCGATGGACAGCAGCGAGTCGACGGAGACCAGTGCCTCGATGACGTCCTCTATGGTGACCTCCTCCGATTTTACCACGGCGTCCTGCGCATCGACTAGGACCCGCGCGCCGCCGGCCTCCATGGCGAAGAAGGACCAAACCCTAAACGCTAGCCGCCGGAGCGTGCTGGGAGCGGCTAAGGGAGGCGAGTGTGCTGTGGGTGGCTGAGGCAGGTGACAAGTCCCGATGGAACCCGTGCAGACGATCGACGCGATTAGGGCCTGTTTGGTTCATGGCCTGAGCAAATTTGCCTGGCCTGGCACCTTCCTGGATGCTGCCTGCGACGCGTTTGGTTTGAAACCTGGACAGGTGACTGAGCTAGGCAAGTGCGACATCACCAGGTGAACGAAAACAAGTGCCTGGCTGCTGCGGCCTGGTTGCCTGTGGATGAGTAGCACTAGTTAATTGGAAAACGTGTAAGTTGTGTTTTTTTCTGTGTTTTATTTCCTTTCTAATCTAAATCATAGGAAGGTATTTAATAAAGGAGGCCCCTGCACCGGTTACGATGGTTTGGCGTAAATGTTTTTTTATCCATTTCTTAATCAATTATGTGCACGCCTGGTTAATAAATAAACTATTGAGATTATTTTTCTTATGCATATCATTAATTTAGAAATGCATTAATTTATATTATTTTATTAGTTTCTATTACAATGGTTTATACTACTCAAACAATATTGGGGTTATAATAGATGTAAATATATTATCTTCCTTATTAATCTTCCTAGGCACAGGCTTCCAACCAAACGGATCTATCTCCTAACTTGCCTCACTAAACAGATTCTATTAAATTTTCAGACAACTCTTAGGCAATATTTTTTGTCAGACAACCTTAGTGTCAAACCAAACAGGCCTTTAATGCCAAGGAGACGCGCTGGAACCGTGCGGACGGGCGACGCCCGTGCGAGGGGTATTCACGTCCAAACTAGGCCTCGATCGCAGGAACGACTTCGTTTGCCGCAATCGGCCATGATCCAGAACATCTAAATAGGATATGGTGAGAGTATCTGCGTAATAATTTGTTGGCTAAATTAAATGGAGCCTCATAATAAAGTCAGTTTTGCCTTTGGTGTCCACGCAGGAGGCATTCAAGTCGCAGGTGAATGGGCCATTTTGGTCATTTCTTAATCCACTGGCTCATTTTTAGCTCAATCAATTAATGGACTAGAGGGTGGGTTATAAAATAAGATAAATGGTCAAAAATTCAAAAAAAATCTAGATTGTAGGCTGGACTATAATAACCCAATCATCTTTCATAAAAAAAACCCCAATCATCAAATCATTATAATCCTGTAATCAGTTTGTTATTATATTATAAGTTATTTGTTATCCAAATAACAGTAATTTGCGTTTATAATTTAGGATGCAAGTGGCATAGATTGGCACAGTCATAATCTTAATTATTATAATTTCATACTGTCCAAACAGGCCGTGTCCTAACACTACCGGAAATCGCGACTTTGCCGAGTGTAATATTCTTTGCCGAGTGCTAAATCTCGGGCACTCGGCAAAGAAAATCTTTGCCGAGTGTCTGACGTGGCACTCGGCAAAGAGGGAATCTTTGCCGAGTGCCACGTCACCGGCACTCGGCAAAGAGCTCTTTGCCGAGTGCCACGTCACCGGCACTCGGCAAAGAGCTCTTTGCCGAGCGTCTTCCTGTTGGCACTCGGCAAAGATATTTTTAATATTATATTTTTGAGGCACTAAATGAACTCAAATGAAAAAATTTTCTACTACAAAGTTGTATAACTTTTTAGGATCTACAAAGTTTATATTGGTCATTTTTTCATTTCATAAATCGATAGTAATGTTGTTTATAAAACCTACATCTCACTAATAGTTTCATAAGAATTGTGAACTAGTTAGAACCACATCGGATGAACAAATGATCAAACAAGCAAAATAATATTTATAGATCTTAATAAGTTATGAAATGTTATAGTTTAATTTTTTTTCATTTGAATTCATCTTGCCATGCTAAACCTACGCGTGAATTTCAAAATTCAAAATTCAAATTTCGTAAACGACCTCGGATGAAAAAATACCCAAAACAAAGTTTGTAGATCTCGAAAAGTTATGAAACTTTATAGTTGATAACTTTTTCATTTGAGTTTATCTTACCATGCTAAAGCCATATGTGAATATCTTAAATTTGAAATTCAAATTTCGTAAAAGACCTCGGATGAAAAAACTTCCTAAACGAAAAGTGTAGATCTCGAAAAGTTATGAAATATTATAGTTGACCACTTTTGGATTTGAATTCATTTAGGCCCTTAAACAAGCTAATTATTCTTGGTTTAGTATAGAATATGAGGAAATGAAACTAATTATAGACACATGTGACAGAGTAGTGCTGTGGTTAAGACAGAAGACACGCGAGAGAGAGGTCACGAGTTCGAATCCCACCGGACGCGAAGCGCGCGATTTTCGCGCGAAAAATGCCGTGACTTGCCGAGTGCCGAGTGCCGAAAAATGGCGGTGGGTCCCCCTCAGATTTAAATTTTTTCTATTATTTTCGGGTTTTTTTGGATTTTTTATTTCGGGCCTTTGCCGAGTGTCTAGGACACTCGGCAAAGCCTTTTCCGAGTGCTTACCAGGTGGCACTCGGCAAAGGAGCCTTTGCCGACGCTTTCTTTGCCGACTGGCCTTTGCCGAGAGCCGCACTCGGCAAAGCCTTTGCCGAGTGTTATTCGGCCTTTGCCGAGTGTCTCGGACACTCAGTGAAGAACCCGAATCCGGTAGTGTAAAAACTTATTTTTGGATGGTTTGCTAAAATTTAGTCCACCGGTTTGTTTGGATCATCTAAAAATATTGTTTAGCAGCTAACAATTGTTTGGATTATCTAAGGTGTTTTAACATGTAACAATTAGTATTGTATATAAAACTGCCTAAGGCACCTGTTGTCTAGTTGGTGGCATTCTCCTAAAAAAGAGATAGACGGTAGTCATGGCTAAAGAATAACAATTGCCGAGCCGCGGAGGCGTGGCGTATATAAGCGTGAGCGTGACATGCACGAGCTAGGCAGAGCCCGCGACACGATGTGGTGCGGGTGCTCTCTCGATTTTGTCCCTTAGGCCGTCTGATGGATGGAACAAGCCAACAAGCAGTTGCCTAGGACAGCTTCGTAGAGTCACGGTGCGAGGCTATTTGAAACATCCTCAATTTTCTACGAAGAAAAAATACACAGAATGATAAATAATATAATAGTTCGAAGCATCAAACCATCTTATTATCTCGCAACAGTCGATACAGGATCCATACATCGAATAAAAGAGTATAATTAGAGGGAATTACATAAATAGTTTGCCGCCACACTGGCGGAATCATCAGAGTAGCAGCAGCCTCTGGAACGGCTGCGGAAGGCGGAAGTACAATACATCTCCAAAAGAAGGCTGAGCGTAGAAACGAGACGTCTACTCCTCATCGGTGAACTCGTAGTCGGGTTCACCTGCCAAATAATTTTCAGTACGGTCTGTACTGGCCACATCTGCCACCCTATGCTTTGCTTTTGCTAGGTAGTATTTGGTGGGATGCAAAAGATATAATCAAGTGACCTAACATATGGCTGTGGTTTCCTATGCAGATAGTGACCAATATTGTGTAATATAATTCATCAAGTTATAACCTATCTCATTCATATATCCAACCCATTCCATCACCATCACACACATCTCACCCTCTCGCACTCAGTCGACAGGTCCAACTCCCTCTCGGAGCCTGTTTCAGCGGCTCACAGCCGGAAGGGTAACACCAGGGGGAGAAATAGAACGACTCCTCTCACTACTCCCGAGAAGCGTGGGTCTTAGGAAAAAGCCATACCAGTGGCTCGCGGACTATATATATAGATTCATAAACTCTGCAGAGCGTGTACTCCCATAACCATAAGATCACTATCATCGGCGGTGCCCCGCCTAAGCTGATTCCGGCTGCTTTCTAACCGGTGTGATGTCACCCTACCACTCAGTACTAGGACATCCCGGATAGGTACCACCGACACACTGAGACTGTGAGACATAGTATCGAGCCCCCGTGGTCACTATGCTGTCTAAGGAGGGTGTGGGTCTCCACGCCCGTACCTCCCGACACTATCTGCTAACAACCTAGTAGTAGTGGCACCGTCCTAGCTAGTCAGACATCCGTCTTCCGCCCATACAAGAGCGAGTGGTGAGCACGTAAGTCCCAAGGTTCCGGTCCTCAAGAGATATCAGGTCCTAGGGGGATCAGACAGGATTATCTTCCCTTAGGGACTACAACAGTCCATGCTTCAACAACACCTCCTACCCGGGGCATCGCTCCATGAAGGTTCTCACCCCTGGGATCACCTTATACATGTGCCCGCCACAAGCACCTCACACAGGAATGCCCAGAACACATTCCCCGGCAAGACTTGCCCACATGGCTCGTCGTAGAATCCTGTCCGATCGACTCAATCCTCACCACGCACCCAAGACGCACGCAGCACTCTCTCCGAGTAAAAGTGGCACCACTTGCCTTAGCCATTCAACCATACTCTCCACCACGCATCATTATCACACAGATATAAGCGTAGTAGAAGTAAAGTATCATAAGTAAATAAGCAAGCGTCTAGCCTATCAGCAGGTGTGCAAGAGTAAGGTTGCGATAAGGTAAAGGCTCCTCAAGTAGTTCTACCATGCAACCTATCATCAGGTGATATTCATAATTAAAACATTAGCAAGCTAGATATTATGCCATGCGTAATAGGATCTATGAGGTTGGGTGGGGTGTGGCACCTGTGAAGTCATCACCGAGCTCCTCCTCGTACTCGTAATCGTCCTCCTCAAGCTGATCCTCCTCTGAAACGAGACATAATAGCCGTGTTAGCGGCTCCTATAAAGTCAATACAAAAAAGCAATAAAATTTAATAACTCCAAATGCACTCATACATAAGCCTATGATTTAGAGCTCATTTTTATAAAAATTTGGACACTTGGTTCATATTTTTTGGAGATTGTATGAAGAAGTTATGAATTTTCGAAGTTTATTCTATTTTCTGAAAAAGAAAAAGGGCAGATTAACCTAGACGCGACACGTGGTGGCTCCTGATTGTGCCACGTGGCGTGCGGGCACAGTGCAGCTGGAGCTGGGCTGACGTCATGCTGACGTCAGCACCGACGGGGACCCAGTCAGTGGCTGACAGGTGGGGCCCACGGGTCTGGTCACTGACAGGTGGGGCCAGGTCATCGGTCAACGTTGACCAGTCAATAGTCAACGCCGACCGGGCTTTGACCGGGCCTCGGCGGGCCTGGGCAGGGCTGGATCTGGGCCAGATTGGGCCGGCCCGGCCAAACACGTGTCAGGCTCTGATCGTGCCACGTTGCGGATCTGGGTCCAGTGGGCTTAGTCCATGGTGCTTTGGTCCATGGACCTGGCTCACGGTGCACCGAAGATAGGACAGCTAGGTGGCACTGTGCGGTTGGTCCAGCTGGGTCCACGTAGCCACGTGGACGTGGTCCATCGGACACGGGAAGATTTCCCCCCTTTCTGCCTCACGCGGGTGGCTGGGCGCGGCGCTTGCCGGCGTAGAGCAGGGGCGCGGCGGCTAGGGCTGCGCAGAGGCTTGGCGAAGGCGGCTGCGGGGCTCAAGCTAGCTTGTGGGCCCCTGGCACGTTAGCGCACGCGTGTCAGCGGCGGCCGGCGGCGAGGCCACGGCGGTAGGGTGCTGCGGCGCGCAGGAGGTTGCTTCGGCTTGCGTCCTAGCTTCGTGGAGCCATGGTGAACGCGGGTGTATGCCCAATTTGGGGAAAGGAGCTCCTAGCGTGGTGGCCAACGAACGGCGGCGGCGGACGGCGTCAGCGATGGAGCTCCGGTCGATTACTCCACCCTGGGCACCATCTTCCTCCATCTCTTACCGTGTGGAGCAGCTAGGAGCTCCGAGTGGCTACTGGTGCGGGTACGAGGGCTCGCGGGGGCGCGCGCAACGGTGGGGTCACAACGGCGCACCGACGGATGGGAACCGGGGTGACCAGGGCCGGCAAAGGTGCCAGGCCCCACTGTGGTCCACCCCTCGTCCCACGAAGTTGCCATGGAGGTGTTCTTAACCTAGGTGAAGGTGTTGGTGACGTTAAAGATGGGAAAGAGGGAGAGGGGAGCGAGAACGGCGGCGGTGTACTGGCGGCGGCCATGGAGCGGGCGGAGGTGAGCTCACCTTCGCGCAGCGTCGATTCAGGCCGGTCCAGCGTGGCTGCGTCGGCTTGGTGGAGAGGAAGAAGCGCGGAGCAACAGCGTGGGCGCACTGGGGCTCTGGGTCCTTCTCCTTCAGTGCCTCGCGCAGCAACGTTGACAGCATGCGTGGGTCTAGCTCTGGCAACAGCGGCAGCTTTTCCCCGCCTCCCCCTTCTCCTCTTCTAGCTTGGACAGGCGAGCGATGGTGCGGCTGGTGTCAAATAGCTGCGTGGCACTGGGAAACCCTAGCGCGCTGAGCTCCCCTTCTTATAGCGGGCGACAGCCATGGCGGACGGCAAGGATGGCAGATGCCAATCCTAGGGCAGGGCACGGCCGCAAGTTAGGGTTAGGGCTTTGCGCTGCTCGGCCGAACGGGATGGACGACATCGGAGCGTAGCATCGAGTCATGGGCGGGCGGCGGACGGCATCGCGCGGCCATGGCCATTTTTGGCACGGCGGACACGACGCGCGGGCGGCCAAAAATGGTGGAAGGTTGGGGCTGACAGGCCGACCCCACCGGTCAGCGACTGTGAGCGCGGGCGGACGCGGGCGTGCGAGAGGCAGACCCCATGCTAGGCCATTTCTGTTTTGTGGGCCGCGGTGCGAGCGGGGCTGGCTAGGCCGCGAGCGAGGCCGGCCACGCGGGCGAGCGGGCGGCGCTGGCGGGCCGTCTTGCTGGGCCAGCATGTCGCGGCTGGCGTGGGCGTCGCGGGCGGCTGGCAGGCCGGGGCGGAGCGCCATGTTGGGTGTGGCAGAACCTCCTAAATCATATGGCCCACATGCATGATTATTGTCTAAACATACTCCAAATAACCATGACTGTGTTCCATACGACTTAAAAAGTCTGTCGGGTAAATCCTGAATCATCCACAATTCTCCGAGCAGGATCAATCGTTATAAAGAGACATTGCAGTATTACAACAGTTTGATATAAATAATATACATCAGAGTAAAATAGCGGAAGACTTACAATAACATAAGTTTACAAACCTTTGAGTTTCAAATATTTACAACCATAAGTTTAGATTGTACAAACCATAATAGTAGTGGAGTAGCAGTAGATAACTTTATTACAATACCAAACGATATGCTCTGCCCAAAAGCTAAACATCTTACTCGTCGTCACTTTCCTCGATGACTGTCATGCAGCAGGATGCGAAGCATTCCTGCCCATGATGCTCACCTGCAACAAGGGTTCACAAATCTTGAGTACAAAAGTACTCAACAAGACTGACCCGACGAAAAAGAGGGGTGAAGACTCAAGAAATGCAGGCTAGAGGGACAAGGTAAGGCTTGTAAGAGATGAGAAATTTTATGGAAAAGCTTAACAGAAAGAAAAGTTTGCTTGGATCTAGCTCCAATTACCAACCAACTTCATTATTAGACCTTAATCATTGTTCAAGTTGTTACTACGATGATGAACACCGATCGAGTCTTCTTCTCTTAGAAGCAACGGCGATTCGAATCCATTTTCATACCCAGCTGGGACCTAGGTCACTTGGATACCGAAGACTTTAACTCCGATGCATCCCAGATGAACCGATATACTGGGATAACAACCGCAACCATATATCACCACATGATACACCTGAGCGCTTCGGCCCCGTGTACCAAAATACATGGGAACTTAAACCCACAGTATAACACACTATGACATATATGGGGACTCTGGCCCACTATATGTCACTCCATGATAAGCGTGGGGACTCTGGCCCACTGAATACCACTTCATGCATGTGGATTTCTAATTTCTCGATATCACCAGTTCACCAACGGACGGGACCTAGGGCATCAACAGACGGAAACACTACAAAGGGACTCCATTCCCAGTGCAAGTTAGCCGTCCGGACTCGATTTATTAACTATTATCAAGATTCCAACAAAGTAAACCAATCTCATCTTTTTCATTCTTTTACCTTTGAACACTTAACTAATTAAGCAGGGCTAAGCATTACTACTTATCTTCCAAAGCAGGTAACAAGGAATAAGGAAATAAGACAGGTAATGCAATTGGTGGGTTTTCACTCAACTCCTATTACTTAATGCAACATATCATAGCTGAAGCGATAAAACTTTTATAAATAGAATAGGGTTTGAATGCATTCGGAGCTTGCCTTGGTATTCGGGGTAGACGGGCTCGAACTCTGGATCAACTCCCGATTCCTGAATTTGCTCGTCCTTGGAATCTGGTGCGACAACGTTAACTCTCCGTTAACGGAAACTATTCGATAATTAATATGCTTTAACATGATGGAATAGTAAACATGATGCTCGATGGATGCATGATCAGATTAAGGGCTTGAGTATAACTTTTCTTCACGATAAAGTTGCAAGCCAACAAAACTTCGCTTATCGAGCTCATTAGGGTTAACTACTCCATTTAAGAAATTAATTAAATACATGAAATAACGTTGATTAAGCCCTAATGACATGACTAAGGTAAGCGCAAACAATTAATTAAAGTGCCAAATGTCATTAAGGTTAATGAACCAAGGTCATCATTCAATCCCAAAGTCAAACAAATCCTATAATGATTAAACTTAATTAAAGAGATTAATTAATTATTTAAAGGCATTAAATAAAGGCATAAAATTAAAGTTATCAAATTAAGCCCAAAATTTTATTTTGGAAAGCTCTTAGCCTAATTAGATGGCAAAACAAATTTCAGAATTAAAAGCCAATTATTTTATTTATTAAAAATAATTGAAGGTCCATTTTTTAATTAAAAGGGCTAATTTTAACATCTGCAAAATTACTGAATTTTGGCATTTCATATTTTTTCTAGGTAGATGACATTATAAAGAACACTCACAAAAATTTTTAGAATTTTTGGAGCTATCTATGAATTACTATGATTTTTCAAAGAAAATAGCATTTAAATTATTTTCTAAAAATAGAAAAAGAAAAATAGGCACAGCACTCCCGCGCTGACCGACAGCCCGTCGGCGGTTGACCGGCGATTACTCGCCGATGGCGAGGTCTCCGGCGATCGGACTTGGACCATTGGGCTCAGCTTGGCACGGAGAGTCGATCAGGGTAGCTAACGGCGCGGCGGGGCGACGGCGGCACCCACGCCGGCGGTCATGGCGGCGCGACGGAGCTCGGGCGCGGCGGCGACGCTCACCGGAGCGGTTTCAAGAAATGATGACTACACGTACATACGCAGGGCACTCAGGCGAACTCGTTTGGCAACAAAATGAGGCTAAACTGGAACTCCAGCCACGACGGCTACGCGCGCGGCGGCGCTGGCAACACTGCGCTGGCGGCGAGCTACGGTGGCCTGCGGCTATGACACAGGAATGATGAAATTGATAACGCAGACAGCTGCAGGAGCTCACCCCGGTGCTGATGCGCATGTTAATGAAGGCTCGAAGTGGCTGCGGTCGGCGGCGCTGATGGCGGCGGCGGCGCTCCAAGGACAAGCACGGCGTCACCGGAGTTCCTATGGACCATCAAGCCGGCCAAGGTGCGCATGAGAGGCAGAATAGCATGGAGAACACGACAGGAGGGTTAAAGAGAATATATTTTCACCCTGTGTGGCGGTCGACAGCGAAAAAGCTTGCGACGGCTTGGCGACCGGCCGTGGAGAAGACGACGGCGCGCGAGCAGCTCGGGCGAGGAGAGCAAGCACGAACTAGCTCAAATTGATCGTGAGGATGTGGCGGAGCTATTGGCAAGAATGATTGGACAATGATGAATCGACGACGGCGAAATCGAGCGGCGGAGCGAGGTCGTCGGCGACGGCGGCGGGGAGAAGAAGGAGAGGAAGTCGGCCACGGCTGAGCTATTTATAGGGCGGAGTCGATGTATGGACGTGCGACACGATGACGGAGAAGTTTCGGGTGTTCAGGAGTGTGCTGGCGGCCGAGCAGGTGCGGCGGTGGACGGCGGCGCGGATTGAGAAGCCGGCGATGGCGGCCGACGATAGGTTTCGGTACGGTTTGAAAAATTACAGAAATGCCATTCATTTAAAAATACAAATTACTCTAAAATTTATATAAGAACTTGAAAATCTCCAAAAATATCATTTGCATAACTTTTCAAGAGCTACACTTTTCCTTTAACTAGCATCCTCAAATTCTATCTGGATTTTGAAATTTGAATTCAAATTTAAAAAGGGGATAAAACCCTAGAAACAAACATTTGAAATTACTTTTGATTTTTCAATAAAACTTGAAAATATTCAAAACTATGAACCAAACTAGACCTTTTTCATATACAAAATTTTCCAAAATTATGCATAATTTTTGAATTATGGTTTTAAAATCAAAAGGGGACAAATGCTGGAAAATTGTATTTTCAAATTCATTTGAAATTTCTTTTGGAAACTTGAAAAACTTTATATACCAACTTTGTAGCTCTTGTCAAGATCTACAAATTATATTTTTAGAGTATCTCCAAATTCTTTATAGATTTTGAATTAGAGAAAAGGGGGGTAAGATTAGGTTTTAGGATAAAGGGTTTTTGAAATAGAATTCAAACTCGATTTGGTTTCTAACTTAATTGGTTGGTCATTAGTGATCACAAACATCATCCAAGGACATTTTTAGGTCATTGACCCAATGACACCCTTGGTTAACCAAATTGACTTTCGAAAAACACTTTATAGCTTTCCAATTTGAATTTAAATTTGAATTACAAGGCTTGGGAATAAGCTTTGAAATCCAAATTCAACTTCAAATATGGAAACAAATTTTTAAGGGTTGAACTTAGGTTTATACACTATACTTGACACTAGTGTAAACATGGTTTACACCTCAAGTACATAGAATATAACACAAGTATTTGCGATGATATTCAAAAGTAGGGTTTTATTATTTCATGTGACAAAACATTCCAGAAACACAATCAACCTATGAAATGTAAACTTGTTTTAGTTAATGCACATTAAGGTTGACTTAAACATGAATGCTTTGCAATGCATATGATGACATGGCATGTTTTAGTTAATATAACACCAGAGGTGTTACAGTGGGCTGCTGCTGGGCCAGCGCGGGGAGAGAACAACAGGCCGGCCTGAAGCATGGGTTGGGCTGGGCTGGTTGCTGTGGGCCGCCTGGGCTGCTTCTTCTTTTCTTTTTCTTTCTCTTTTCTGATTCCTTTTCTATTTCTTTTCTATTTGTTTCCACATCGAGCCATGATTAGTTAGTGTACGCACGTTATGACTATAGCACCAGCATCATACTAGGTCCACTAGAGTCTTATGGATATGTTGGAAGCCAAGTCCAGGGTTAGTAGCGCATATATATACACATGCGTTTAAAAGGTTATTCGATTTTATTAGGCATCACATAAAATCAGTAAGAAGCAGAACATTCTCTGGTAAATTAAATGCAATGCTCATGCCATCATTAGGCGCTACTTGTGCAACTATTGGGTGTTGCCTACATGACATTCACCAAACATTGGTATGCTTTGGAAAAAATTTTGAAAGTCCGCATTTTCGGTGATCGGATTTCTAGGGTTGTTACAGTCCTACCCCCTTATGAGAATCTCGTCCTCGAGATTCAAGAGTGTAACTTACTCTTCAAACAGGTAGGGGTAGAGCTTCCTCATTTCTGACTCTTTCTCCCAAGTCGCTTCTCGTTCCGTGTGGTTGCTCCACTGAATCTTCAAGTATGGTGTGCTGGTGTTTCTAGTTTCCTTGGTCGTTCTGCCCATGATGCGGATGGGGTGCTCTCTGTACTCCAAGGTGTTCTGAATATCAAGTGCCTCTGCGGGTATTGGATGCTCTAGCGATTGCAAAAACTTGCGCAGTTGCGACATATGGAACACTAGGTGTACTCTTGCCAGTTGCGGGGATAACTCAATTCTGTAGGCAAGCTTGCCAATCCTTTCACTGACTCTGTACGGTCCCACATACCTTGGTGCTAGCTTTCCCTTCACATGGAATCTGACAGTTCCTTGAAGTGGGAAGACCTTAAGATAGACATATTCTCTGACTTCAAACTCGAGGTCCCTGCGCCTCTTGTTGGCATAGCTCTTTTGACGGCTCTGGGCAATTCTCAGATTCTCTCGCACCTGGGCGACTCCTTCCTCGGCATCCTTAATGGTGGCCAGGCCAAAGAACGATCTTTCACCCATTTTGGACCACATCAAGGGTGTTCTGCATGGTCTTCCATACATAGCCTTGAATGGTGACATCTTGAGGCTAGCCTGGTAACTGTTGTTGTAGGAGAATTCTGCAAAGGGCAAACTCTTCTCCCAGTCAGTCCCATATTTTAGAACACTAGCTTGAAGCATATCTTCAAGGATCTGGTTCACTCTTTTTGTCTGTCCATCTGTCTAAGGGTGGTATGCGGTACTATAATCTAGCTTGCTCCCTATTGACTTGTTCAGGGCCTTCCAGAACTTGGACGTATACTATGGCCCATGATCGGATATTATGCTCTTAGAGGCTCCATGCAGCTTGAGAATGTTCTCGACATACCGATCTGCTGGCTGGCTGACTCGGGCATCAGTCTTGATGGCTAGGAAGTGAGCTACCTTAGTCAAGCAATCGACTATCACCCATATAGCATCATGGCCCTTCGGGGTTCGAGGCAAACCCACAATGAAGTCCATAGAAATGCTATCCCAGTTCCATTCAGGTATATCAAGTGGATTTAACACTCCTGCAGGTCTCTTGTGCTCAGCTTTGACGTGTTTACAAATGTCACATCTAGCAACATGCTCTGCAATGTCTGACTTCATGTTCTTCCACCAGAATTTCCTCTTCAAATCAGCATACATTTTAGTACTGCCTGGGTAGATACAATACTTGGAGTCATGACCTTCTGATAGGATTTTGTTGCGGATAGCTAGGTCTGCAGGCACACAAATTCTGTCCTTGTACTAATAAGTTCCTAGCTCATCCTCACTGATCTCTGGGCACTTGCCTTATGTCAGGAGCTCGTGTATCTCCCAAATCTCTGGGCAATGGCGTTGGGCTTCACGGATCCTATCCATGAGGGTGTAGTGCACGCGAAGCTCATTCAACAGGCCATGAGGTATCACCTCCATCTATAACTCATTAATGCCCTCTTGCAACTCCTTGGGCAAGGTGGTGGTGAACAAGGCATGACAATGGTTTTTGCGGCTAAGAGCGTCAGCGACCACATTGGCCTTCCCAGGGTGATAGAGAATCTCCATGTCGTAGTCATTAATCAACTCAAGCCAACGATGCTGTCTCATGTTCAGATTTTCCTGGGTGAAAAAGTACTTCAAGCTCTTCTGATCGGTGTAGATCTCGCACTTGTTCCCAATCAGGTAGTGCCTCCAAATTCTCAAGGCATGGATCACAGCTGCAAGCTCGAGATCATGGGTGGGGTAACGCTGTTCGTGCTCCTTAAGCTGGCGGGAAGCATAGGCAATGACTTTCCCATTCTGCATTAGAACACAACCGAGCCCATGGCGAGATGCATCGCAATAGACCACTAAGTCCTGGTGGATATCGGGCAAGGCTAGAACAGGCGTGGTGGTGAGCTTCTCCTTCAAGGTCTGGAAACTTTATTTGCATTGGGGCGTCCATTCAAACTCTTTGGTCTTCTTCAGGAGGTTGGTCATGGGGCGAGCTATCTTGGAAAAGTTCTCGATGAAGCGGCGATAATAGCCTGCCAATCCCAAGAAACTTCTCACATCAGTCACATTCTGTGGCTGCTCCCATCCCTTCACTGTCTCAATCTTAGATGGATCAACAGCTACTCCATCAGCATTGAGCACATGACCAAGGAAAGCGACCTCCTCAAGCCAGAACTCACACTTGTTGAACTTGGCATAGAGATGATGCTTTCTCAACTTCTCCAACACTATCCTCAGATGTTGCTCATGCACTTCAGCGGTGGCAGAATAGACAAGAATGTCATCAATGAAGACCATCACAAATTTATCCAGCTCCTACATGAACACTTTATTCATCATGTTCACAAAATAAGCCGGTGCGTTCGTAAGACCGAAGGACACGACGGTGTACTCATACTGCCCATATCTAATGACAAATGTTGTCTTGGGAATGTCCTCCTCTCTGATCTTCATCTGATGGTAGCCTGATCTGAGGTCGATCTTGGAGAAGTACTTGGCATTGCGAAGCTAATCTAGCAGGTCATCTATCCTCGGCAGAGGGTACTTATTATTTATAGTTACGGCATTCAGGTTTCGGTAATCAACGCACATCCCTAGGGCGAGGCACTGGGCCTAATGAACCCTTTCTCGGATAGCTCCTCAAGCTGTTTCTTAAGCTCCTTAAGCTCGTCAACTGTCATATGGTAGGGTTGCTTGGAAATCGGACTCGTACCAGGCATCAGGTTGATCACGAACTCAACATACCTGTCCGGTGGCATTCCTGGTAGCTCTTCCAGAAAGACATTAGGGTACTCATAAACTATGGGCACTTCCTCAAGTGACTTCTCTTCCAGGGCACACAGAATGGAGACATCTGTCCCTTTGTCTGGTTCACATCTGATCTGACGACCACTTGGATGGGTTATATCCACAAATCTAGGTGAGCAAGATATCACTCCTTTGTTCAGGGTTAACCAATCCATCCCTAGAATGACGTCTAGGCCTTCGAAGGGTAGCAAGGTAAGATCAGCAAGAAAGATAAGACCCTCGATGGTGATACTCACTCCCTTACATATTTTGGTACAACAAATGTTTCCCAGAGGTGAACTGGTGTATAAGGCTTCTTTTCATGGAGTGACAGGTATATGGTGCTCTCGTGCAAACTTGAAGGATATATATGAACATGTAGCACCTGAATCAAACAGCACGGATGCCTTAAGTCCATGCACTAAAAACATACCGTACACCACGTCAGGGGCACTCTGGGCAGCCTCTGTTGAGATGTGGGTGAGGCGGCCTCGGGGTGCTCCGGATGGCACCTGCTTATGCAGGGTGCCCTGGCTCTGTCTGGCGGGTGCTGGTGTAGCTGGTGCAGCCTTGTTCGGGCACTCGGCTGCCTTGTGACCTGGCTGGCCACAAGCGAAGCAAGTGTAGGTCACACCGCCTGTGGGGGTTGGCGCGGCGGACCTCCACGTGCTACCTCTTGGTGCGACACGAGCGTATGCCTGGCGGTCCTGAGCAGGGTGGGGGTGGTTGCTAGTGTGGGTACCACCACCCCGGCTCGAATCGTGAATAGCTCCCTGGGCGAAGCGAGAGCGGGATGGCTGAGATGTCTCACCACACGACCTCTGTGGGGCAGGTGCGCAGGAGGTGCCCTCAGTACGGTGCTTCTTATTCTTGCCAAGTGCCTCCCTCTCCGCGAAAACCTCATCGCGGTCCTTCTCAATCTCCATGCACCTGTCAATCAAGTCATGCAGGCTGTGGCCCTTGGTGCCTGAGAGGGAGAGCCTGATACGGCTAGACAAGCCCTTACGGTAGTAGTACATCTTCTCCTTCTCAGAGTTCACCACTGAGACAGGTGCATAGCACAGCAGGTTAGTGAAGCGGGTGGTGTACTCATGCACTTTGTCAGCTCCCATGGAGATGCTACGGAACTTGTTCTCCTTCTTTTCCAGCGCGCCTTCACAGATGAAGAATGCACGGAACTCGTCCACAAACTCATCCCAGGAGATGTTGGCGGGGTCCCGGTGGGTTTCGCAGAGGCTGTCCCACCAAGATCGCCCATCACCTACAAGCTGGTGAGCTGCCAAGCCAACACACTCCTCGTCAGTGCAAGTAGTCAAGTCCAGCTTCTTCTCAATCTCCTTAAGCCAGTCATCAGCAGCGATAGGGTCGATGCTGGTGCCATCGAACGTCGGGGGTCTCAGCTTGAGAAAGAACTCCAGCTTCTTGTAGAAATCATCGCAGGGCTCCCGGTGCTGGGGGTGCAGCACGTTCTCGGCTAAGACTCGAAGAAGCTCGGTCTGCTGGGCCATCACATCCGCCAAAAGTGGCACGGGAGGTGGTGGTGGAGCTGCATCTCCTCCTGCGGCAGGCTCGAGCTCGAGCTCAGCAGCAGGCTATGGCTATCCTCTAGCCGCACCTCCGGCAGCTGGTTCTGGCTCAACAACCGGCGATGGCGGTGGGTGTGCAGGCCGTGGGGTGGTAGCGCGGGGTGGCTCCTCAAGGTCAATGGGTATGTGACCAACGCGGCCATGACCACGGCCACAATCACGTCCACGGCCCCTGGCGGGCGCAGGTGAAGGGGAGCAGTTGCTCAGGCAGCTGGCATGACGAGTGGACATCCTGCTTAACATAAACCTTAGATTAGGGCATATGCGCGCGTAATATAACTTTGATATTAATGATGTAATAATTTGAAGTATTTAAAATATTTTTAATCTATCCAACACTCATACAAAGAAGCATGAAGATCCAAAAGACGCGATAAAAACCGAATCACTCATTGCATCAGTTGGGTACATGGCGATGTCTCAGCAGCTATGCTAGGAGACTCGCGAGAAACGTACTACACACAGGTAGTTCTAGCAAAAGGGGTGGACAACTACTCAGCATCATGGTGAGTCTGGTCATTTGGTCATACAGGGCCCATCATCTCCCGATCTGATACTACACTAAACCATCTCTAGAGGCTAGTCCAAACTGTAAGCTGCGGGAGGTATACCGATGCCAGAATCCTAGATCTGCTCATCAGTCATCTGAAGGCGAGAGACATAACGACGGGCCTCCTCGAGCTGAGGGGTGGACACTGCCTGTCCACTAAGTCTAGTGGTGGGACATCCACTCAAGTTGAGGCGAGATTGCCCCAGCTCGAATGTCTCAACCCTGACCCTCTTACGGGCACGTAAGGGAAGCTCGTCCTGCAACTCCTCGTACTCTCTGACTCTCTTGCGATCTGACCTCTTCCAAGCTTCCATAGTGTGTTTGAGCTTATCCATGAGGTATGCTATCTTGTGGACGTAGTTGATCAGGTGTCCCTGGTTGTAGCTAGCAAGAGTGTACTCCTGCAGCAGCTTCTCATGTTGAGCCTTGCACTGCTCATGGAGTTTGTCCCTGTAGGAAGCATCTTGACTCTTTTCCTGGAATCTCTTTGCAATGTCTTCGTTCTTCTCAGCTATAGTGGTCTCAAGCTCTCAGATATTCTTGTTGAGATGACTGTTGTGGATTTGAAGCTTATCCATCTCTTTCATCAGACTAGTGATCTGATCCTGGTGAGTGTGCTCTTTGCATGCTATCTCACGCTCTAGGTCCGCAATCTTTTGCTTCCACGCTTCCTCCTTATCTTCCAACTTGCGGATCCTCTCGTCAACTTCCATCAGGTAGCGACGATCACGACATCCCTTCCGCTCCAACTTAGCAATGTACATTTCCTAGCACTGCATGTACATCATAGAGGCACGGTGGCAGGGGTTGAGGTCAACTCTGGTATTCTGGTCGGTGTAGATGACCTCCTCCCAAGTACCCTACTGAACGTCGAGGGCACGAGGAAGCAGACGAAAGCGACTCTCCTTCAGATAGTCAGCTCCATTGCACAGCACAGTGCGAAGTGCCTGGCACGAAATGGTCTGAACACACATGCCAGTGTCATTGTCGAAGGCGAAGTCAGTGAAGGCGGCAACTCCAGGTAGGTTCATGGTTGTAGGCACGTTGATGTGGACTGCCTTGTAGCCCTCGATGCCTCCTCTAGGGTCGGGCTTGCCACGGCAAAGGTACTCGACGTTCTCCACGGGAACACCAAGCTCGGTGAGAACCTCGTGAAGCACGTGAGCATAGCCTCCATGCTCCATCCCGTCGAGTCTGAACTCAACGAAATCCATCGGCGGTAACGGATCAAGCGGCAAGTTGGGGTCCATCTACAGGTTGACACGAGAAAGGAGTTAGAAAAGTTACAGAGAGAGGTAAGCCATGCATAAAAGCGTATGCAGTGGTCGGTGTATAACCGAGAGATATCAAGATTCTCCTAATTCTATCATCCAATCCTATGGGTCTCGTCCTAGGGTCAAGAATGGCTCTGATACCAACTAAAACATCCTCAATTTTTCACGAAGGGAAAATACACAGAATGGCGGATAATATAATAGTTCAAAGCATCAAACCATCTCATTATCTCGCAACAGTTGATACAGGATCCATACATCGAATAAAAGAGTACAATTAGGGGGAATTACATAAATGCTTTGCCGCCACACTGGCGGAATCATCAGAGTAGCAGCAGCCTCTGGAACGGCTGTGGAAGGCAGAAGTACAATACATCTCCAAAAGAAGCCTGAGCGTAGGAACGAGAAGTCTACTCCTCATCGGTGAAGTCGTAGTCGGGTTCACCTGCCAAATAATTTTCAGTATGGTTTGTACTGGCCACATCTCCCACCCTATGCTTTGCTTTTGCTAGGTAGTATTTGGTGGGATGCAAAGGATATAATCAAGCGACCTAACATATGGCTGTGGTTTCCTATGCAGATAGTGACCAATATTGTGTAATATAATTCATCAAGTTTTAACCCATCTCATCCATATATCCAACCTATTCCATCACCATCACACACATCTCACCCTCTCGCACTCAGTCGACAGGTTAAACTCCCTCTCGGAGCCTGTCTCAGCGGCTCACAGCCGGAAGGGTAACACCATGGGGAGAAATAGAAGGACTCCTCTCACTACTCCCGAGAAGCGTGGGTCTTAGGAAAAAGCCATACCAGTGGCTCGCGGACTATATATATAGATTCATAAACTCTGCAGAGCGTGTACTCCCATAACCATAAGATCACTATCATCGGCGGTGCCCCGCCTAAGCTGATTCTGGCTGCTTTCTAACCGGTGCGATGCCACCCTACCACTCAGTACTGGGACATCCGGGATAGGTACCACCGGCACACTGAGACTGTGAGACATAGTACCGGGGCCCCGTGGTCACTATGCTGTCTAAGGAGGGTGTGGGTCTCCACGCCCGTGCCTCCCGACACTATCTTCTAACAACCTAGTAGTAGTGGCACCGTCCTAACTAGTCAGACATCCGTCTCCCGCCCATACAAGAGCGAGTGGTGAGCACATAAGTCCCAAGGTTCCCGTCCTCAAGAGATATCAGGTCCTAGGGGGATCAGACAGGATTATCTTTCCTTAGGGACTACAATAGTCCATGCTTCAACAGCACCTCCTACCCGGGGCTTCGCTCCACGAAGGTTCTCACCCCCGGGATCACCTTATACCTCACAATGTGCCCGCCACAAGCACCTCACACGGGAATGCCCAGAACACATTCCCCGGCAAGACTTACCCACATGGCTCATCGTAGAATCCTGTCTTATCGACTCCACCCTCACCACGCACCCAAGACGCACGCAACACTCTCTCCGAGTAAAAGTGGCACCACTTGCCTTAGCCATTCAACCATACTCTCCACCACGCATCATTATCACACAGATATAAGCGTAGTAGAAGTAAAGCATCATAAGTAAATAAGCAAGTGTCTAGCCTATCAGCAGGTGTGCAGGAGTAAGGTTGCGACAAGGTAAAGGCTCCTCAAGCAGTTCTACCATGCAACCTATCATCAGGTGATATTCATAATTAAAACACTAGCAAGCTAGATATTATGCCATGCGTAATAGGATCTACGAGGTTGGGTGGGGTGTGGCACCTGCGAAGTCGTCACCGAGCTCCTCCTCGTACTCGTAGTCATCCGCCTCAAGCTGATCCTCCTCTGAAACAAGACATAATAGCCGCGTTAGTGGCTCCGATATAGCCAACACAAAGAAGCAATAAAATTCAATAACTCCAAATGCAGTCATGCATAAGCCTATGATGTAGAGCTCATTTTATGAAAATTTGGATACTTGGTTCATATTTTTCGGAGATCGTATGAAGAAGTTATGAATTTTCGAAGTTTATTCTATTTTCTAAAAAAGAAAAAGGGCAGATTAACCTGGACGCGACACATGGCGGCTCCTGATTGGGCCACGTGGCGTGCGGGCACAGTGCAGCTGGAGCTGGGCTGACGTCATGCTGACGTCAGCACTGACGGGGGACCCAGTCAGTGGTTGACAGGTGGGGCCCATGGGTCTGGTCACTGACAGGTGGGGCTAGGTCATCGGTCAATGTTGATCGGTCAACGATCAACGCCGACCGGGCCGGGTTGGGCCTGCTCGGCCCGGACACGTGTCGGCTTTGATCGTGCCACGTTGCGGATCTGGGTCCAGTGGGCTTAATCCATGGTGCTTTGGTCCATGGACCCGGCTCACGGTGCACCGAAGATAGGACGGCTAGGTGGCGCTGTGCGGTTGGTCTAGCTGGGTCCACGTAGCCACGTGGACGTGGTCCATCGGACAGGGGAAGATTTCCCCCCTTTCTGCCTCACGCGGGCGGCTGGGCGCGGCGCTTGCCGGCGTGGAGCAGGGGCGCGGCGGCTGCGGGCGGCGTGGGCCAGGCGGAGCTACGGCTAGGGTTGCGCAGAGGCTTGGCGGAGGCGACTGCGGGGCTCAAGCTGGCTTGCGGGCCCCTGGCACGTTGGCGCACGCGCGTCTGCGGTGGCCAGCGGCGAGGCCACGGCGGCAGGGTGCTGCGGCGCGCAGGAGGTTGCTTCGGCTTGCGTCCTAGCTTCGTGGAGCCACGGTGAACGCGGGTGTATGCCCAATTCAGGGAAAGGAGCTCTCAGTGTGGCGGCCAACGTATGGCGGCGGCGAACGGCGTCGGCGGCGAAGCTCCGGTCGATTACTCCACCCTGGGCACCATCTTCCTCCATCTCCTACCGTGTGGAGTAGCTGGGAGCTCCGAGTGGCTACTGGTGCGGGTACGAGGGCTCGCGGGGGCGCGCACGACTGTGGGGTCGCAGCGGCGCACCGGCGGATGGGAACCGGGGTGACTAGGGCCGGCAAAGGTACCAGGCCCCACTGTGGTCCACCCCTCGTCCCACGAAGTTGCCATGGAGGTGTTCTTAACCGAGGCGGAGGTGTTGGTGACGTTAAAGACAGGAAAGGGGGAGAAGGGAGCGAGAACGGCGGCGATGTACGGCGGCGGCCATGGAGCGGGCGGAGGTGAGCTCACCTTCGCGCGGCGTCAATTCGGGCCGGTCCGGCGCGGCTGCGTCGGCTTGGTGGAGAGGAAGAAGCACGGAGCGACAGCGTGGGCGCACTGGGGCTCCGGGTCCTTCTCCTCCGGTGGCTCGCGCTGCAACGTCGGCGGCGAGCGCGGGTCCGGCTCCGGCAACAGCGGCAGTTTTCCCTGCCTCCCTCTTCTCCTCTTCTAGCTTGGACAGGCGAGCGGTGGTGTGGCTGGTGTCGAATGGCTGCGCGGCACTGGGAAACCCTAGCGCGCTGAGCTCCCCTTCTTATAGCGGCCGACAGCCATGGCGGACGGCAAGGATGGCAGATGCCAATCCTAGGGCAGGGCGCTGCCGCAAGTTAGGGTTAGGGCTTTGCGCTGCTCGGCCAAACGGGATGGACGGCATCGGAGCGCAGCATCGAGTCACGGGCGGGCGGCGGATGGCATCGCGCGGCCATGGCCATTTTTGGCACGGCGGACGCGACGCGCGGGCGGCCAAAAATGGTGGAAGGTCGGGGCTGACAGGCCGACCCCACCGGTCAGCGACTGCGAGCGCGGGCGGACGCGGGCGTGTGGGAGGCCGACCCCATGCTGGGCCGTTTCGGTTTTGCGGGCCGCGGTGCGAGCGGGGCTGGCTGGGCCGCGAGCGAGGCCGGCCACGCGGGCGAGCGTGCGGCGCTGGCGGGCCGTCTTGCTGGGCCAGCAGGTCACGGCGGGCGAGGGCGTCGCGGGCGGCTGGCAGGCCGGGGCGGAGCGCCATGGTGGGCTGCTGCTGGGCTGGCGCGGGGAGAGAACAGCAAGCCGGCCTGAAGCGCGGGTTGGGCTGGGCTGGTTGCTGTGGGCCGCCTGGGCTGCTTCTTTGTTTTCTTTTTCTTTCTGTTTTCTAATTCCTTTTCTATTTCTTTTCTATTTGTTTCCACATCGAGCCATGACTAGTTAGTGTACGCACTTTGATGACTATAGCACCAGCATCATACTAGGTCCACTAGAGTCTTATGGGTATGTTGGAAGCCAAGTCCAGGGTTAGTAGCGCATATATATACACATGCGTTTAAAATGTTATTCGATTTTATTAGGCATCACATAAAATCGGTAAGAAGCAAAACATTCTATAGTAAATTAAATGCAATGCTCATGTCATCATTAGGCGCTACTTGTGTAACTATTGGGTGGTTGTCTACGTGACATTCACCAAACATTGGTATGCTTTGAAAAAAATTTTGAAAGTCCGTATTTTCGGTGACCGGATTTTTAGTGTTATTACACTGTCACTCTGCTCCATCCCGATAATATAATGTCGTGGTGTCTAGGTGCATATATATATCATCTATATATCACTCACATATAATGTCCGAGTCATTCCACATATCATGCACATGCTCCTCATCTCTTGTCACAGTCAACACGACCTCTGTTTTTGTAACAATCGATGTTATGACATTGGCAGCAGCATAATCAGTGAATGAAAAATAGATGCACGCAAAAAGGCACAGTGTCGTGTCGCCAGCCAGAGCCCGATCTGCTTCACTCTGCTCGATCGATCGTGCGCCCCGGCCCCGCGGAAACGGAAAATATCTCCACGCCACGCCCGCCCAGCCGAGCCGAGTCTCGGAATGTTCGGTGCTTTCCCTTGTGCCGGCTCGCCGTCGCTGTCGAAGCGTCGTCGCGGCGGATGAGCCAATGCGATAGCTGATGAGCTCCCGGTTTGCGTCGTCGCGCTGGTCGTAGAGGTGTTCTTGGATATATATGAGCGGAACGGAGGAGCCGCTTGCATGACGAGTGGTTGTATAAGAAAAGTCGTAACGTAACTGTGTGTGCTTTTGATTTGTCACTGGCCATAGTTTAAGGGATGTGGGAAAAACACGAGGGCGCGAGCCTTTTTGTTTAAGGAAAAGGGAACTTTACGTCGGACTGACTCCTTGTGTATGTATGTACTCCGTACGATGAGATATTTAATATTCTTTGAAAATGATAATATATATCTAAAAGATATCATAAGAGTTAAATATTTGTGTTCAAGACTTGCATAAATAACATATAAGTTTAAACTTAATATTACACCACAAATCTTTTCTACGGCAGGCGTTTTCGATATGCTACGGCGGATAAACGTGTCCGCTGCAGCAGAGACAGAGCCACGGTAAAATCGTGACCTCACCGCATCAGGCACCTTACGTGAACAAAGACTACAACACTAGTCCTACGCACCAATTATATACAGACATATGCAGTGTCGTCACAAATTCGTTAGCATTATAGTACAATCCATCCATCACCAATTTAATTCCAGCTATACGGAGACCTTGGGTTCTTAGTCTCTACTAATAGACTCTACCAACTACGGCTAATTCACATTTCATAATCAGTCAATCAACAATTGCAGGAAATGACCGTCGTTACTGCCGCATCCTATTCCGATAAGATAATATCGTGTTGCCGGCCAGCCCGATCGATCTGCCACTGTGTGCTCGCTCGTGCACGGTACCGCTGGCTCGGCAGAAACGACGGACGCGTACCCAGTGCCATACGCTCTCGCACTGCGGGCTCGGGGTGCGGAAAATATCTCCGCGGCACGCCATGGCCACCGCACTGGCCCGCAGCATAGCCGAGTCTCGGAATGTTCGGCGGCCGCTTTCCCTTTTGCCGGCTCGCCGTCGCTGTCGCGGACGGCGGACTTTTGGACGTATACATATATATGACCGGAGTTCAGGACGAGCCATGCATGACGCGTGGTCGGTTGTGTAAGAGAAGTAACGGTGTGCTTTTGATTTGTCACTGGCCATATATATTGTTTACAAGGGATTTGGTTGGGGAAAAACACGAGGGCGCGCGCGAGCCATTTTGTAAGAGAAAAAGGGGAACTTACGTTGGACGACTGATTCCTTGTGTACTCCGCATGATGAGATATTTAATTTCCCACTGGCACGTACGTTGTGATTATTTTTAAATTTTGCTCGTACTATATATATTGCAAGCAAGCAAGGCGATGTACGTGCTCCATCCAGACAGCGCAGTGGTCATCGTCGGAGTCCAAGTAGCCATGTCAGCAGCGGAAGAAGCCACCTTATATATTAATTGATGCGTAAGCTGAGATATCAATATATATTCTCTTTTCTAAAAAAGCTACCTTATATATACTACTTTATTTATAACCAGTAGGGATCCCGTGCAAAGCACGGTTTTTCTTCTTCCTTGGCGGTGCAACAGTTCAATAACGAGTTGCCAGTGTTCATTGGCGGGTTGGTACTATTTTTAATGGGTCTTACTGTGCGTTAATAAGGTGATACTAGGTCTTACTGTGCGTTAATGAGGTGATACTGTTTGTTGAGGGGTTGTATAGTTCTTTAACGGGTTTATACTGCTCATAACTGTTACTGTTCGTCACAGGTTAATAGGTTTTACTGTTTGTTAAAGGGCTTGTACTGTTTATAGACCCGTTACTGTTTGTTACGGGTTCACTGTTCTTTGTACAGTGCTCGTGCGAGGAGGGGTACTGTGTGTAGAACAGTAGACTTGGGCCACTAATAATATGAGTATTTTTTAGATTTACAAAGGCAAGTGAAAGGGGAGGAACAAAGCGAGGAAAAAATAATTCTATTTTATCTGTCTTGGGTTGAAGTGGACTCGAAGGCGGATTTATCTTTTTTAGTTAAAAATAATTCGGTAAACACTTCATCAGGTTTTCAAACCATTGAAATGTGTCTCTAGGCTTTAAAAATTTTAAGGAAAAATTCTAGTGATACACTAGGATATCGAAAATCTAAACAGAATATGTAGAGACTCTGAAAATATATTTAGCTCTTGAAAAAAATATCCAAAAAAATCTAGAAAATTTCAAAATATTGCAATAGACGTCTAAACATGTTTTTAGAGTTATTTAAATATTTGGATATTTTTCTATTTTCCTAGAGCTAAACATAATTTTTGGAAGTTTTTAAAATAGTTTTGTGTTCTAAAAATTTATTTTGGTTCATGTATTCCAATCTATTCTCCTACATATTTCTCAAAAATTTGGAAGACTAGAGAGATTTTTAGTTTTAAAATACTATATATTTTTTTACTAAAAAGCTGGTTTTTAACCATTTCAAACTGGGTGGGTGGGTGGGGGGTGTTGGTGGTTATTGTAACTGGAAAGACATCTAAGTTTATATTCAAGCACAATAGAGTATATTGTGATATTGAGGGAGTTGAAATGACTTTTGCCACAAAGAAACCCGAAATCTAACAAAACGCTGGTGATTGCTGGACTGCAGCCTGAGAAAACCCTGCTAGCAGCCCAGCAGCAAACGGGCCACAAAGCACCTTAAGTATGCTTTATCAGAGAGCAGACCCATTATCGCTGTTTGAGCTGGAGGTGACAAATTTTAGCCAAACAAATCTGAAGTTGTTGTTCGATCAACCTGCAATGTCTACTGGAAAATGCGACTGATTCTGGTAAGCTAAAAACTAGTGCTCTGATGAAATGCTTAATATACTTTTGATCGAGCCAAGTTTGAACTTATGTCAAACAGAAAAAGTTATAGAATTTAATTTATTGTGTCAAATTAACAGGACAAATGCAGGCAGTTCCATTTCTATCTTATTTCAAAACCCTTTTATGCATTTATTGTTAAGAAAGTCGAAGAAGAAAAGGTCGTATTCATACTACTCCTCCTTTATTACATTGCCTTACTATTCTTTTGGTCACCGTGCTGAGCAGCCCTGCCCGTCTTGCACGTCGACATGGGCCGCGTGCCCTTGCCCCGCCTCGACGCCGGCGCCGTCCGCCGCCGTGCCGCCTTCTTCCTCCTCGGCCCTGACCACCTTCTCCATGGTCATGGCGCCGACGTCGGACGCGGCCCTGGCGACGGCGCCGACGGCGGCCGACACCCAGGCGGCGCCGCGCGACGCCTAGGGGCTCTCCGCCACGACCTCCCCGGCGGCCGAGAAGGCGCCCCAGGCGCGCTCCTTGACCTGGAACCGCTCGTTGACGTCGCGCGCCGCGCCGCGGGCCACGGCCGTGCCGAGGCTGAACTTGTCGCTGAGACCCAGGCGGCGGTCCAGCGACGCCACGCGCGCCGTCGCTGTGGACAGCAGCTGCTGGTGCCGCCCGTCGAACGACTGCGCGCGCCGCAGCGCGTCCTTGCTCAGCACGAAGCCCATCGTGCTCACCACCTCCTCCGCCTTCTTCACGGTCTCCCCCGTTGGCGTTCCCGGCGCCGCCGGCGACCTTGCTTCTTCTGGATGGGAGTAGGCTTCCGGTGGCAGTTCGTAGTCTTCCACTGGCGCGATGTTTACAGGAATATCGCCGCACATGCTTGATCCCTGCAACCAGAAATAAGCATTTCAAGATTTTTCAGAGATGATTTACTGGAATCAAGAGGAGATTGGAAGAATTTACTGAATGTTAAAAAGAAAATGTTCAGAGATAGATGTTAGACTGCCGTAAGGTGTGCATGATGCATACAGAGAGGAGCAGAGCCGTGTCAGCTCCATGGAACTCCTTGAAGGTGACATAAGCGACCTGAGACGTCTCCGAGTCCCTTCGCATCTCGACGAACTCGATCTCGCCGGAGAAGGAGAAGAACTCTTTCATGTTCTCCGCTGTCGCTGACAGAGGTACGTTGGTCACTTTGATAGTTCTGACCTGAAGCAGAGAGAACATCATATATTCATATAAATGAATGAAATTTAGTTATTAGCTTGTAGCCTTGTACATGTGCAGAACGAAACAAATGTTACGTTGAAACACTGAATATGCTTTTGAAACGGAAAAAACACTGAATATGTTGCTGAACATTGTTGACTGATTTGATCTTTTCACCAAAGGAAACAGTTTTTGTGTCATGGCCGTATGGGTAAGTTTTCGAGTAAGCAGACGCAACAGAAACCACTAAAATCAGCCCCCGCCCCCTGTAAAACACGGATGATATTGCCCGCCGAAAAAACAAAGCACGAACGATATGAGCAGCAATGCAAGACAGTGGTGGTGCAGGGAGGTGGATCGTCCTGACTCACATCTGAGACATCGATGGTCCAATTGGGGGAAGTGCAGGGCTGTGGTGATGGTGATAGCGATGCTGATGATGGTGATGATGTGCAAAATTCAGCTGGAGCGACTCCTATCCTCAAACAGCCAGGGTCCAGCCGGACCTGCATTAGCAGACATGGGTGATGATCATCAGGTAATCAGGGCTTATGCATGTTTTATCATCTTCCTGATGAAAACTGAAGCAAAGGCACCTATAGCAAGCATATATACTGGGACTAAACCAAGTTCAGTTCTGTTAATTGACTGTTAATTTTTCCAGTTATTAACGGTTCCTTCTTTGTGTATGCATTGAGGAGACTGCAGAGTGCAGACCAGTGCAAAGTTGGAAACTACAGTGATGAAAGAATAGGCCTCGTCAGTCGGGATGCGTCCCTAGCTAGATGCCCTTCTCGTTCTCCACTGTAAGAAAATCTCATGGATCCTATCCTTGCTAAAAACTGTTGTTACTAATGCAGTAGGCATGATGAAGGGACTTTGTTTATGCAGATATGATTTTCACTGCATTGGTGGAATACATCTCATGTATGATTTCACTGCATTTATCTAATCAATATTTCCATTACATCTCGTTTATACAGTAAGGGTGAAGAACAGTTCCATGATGTATGACCAAGGTAACATCAAAAAAATGTGCAGATCAATCGGAACGAAAAAAATCGGGGGAAAAACAAGCTGTAGATAACTGAATATATATACATCACATGCAGCAGTATCGATCCAAGTGTGGGTGTGGCCACTCACCGCCATGAACGCACGAAACCACGACGATTGAGCCGGGCTAGGCCACGGTGATGGATCAGATCAGTCTGCGGCGGCGACACGGCAGGGAAGCGAGTGTGGTGCTCACCGGCGTGTTCTTCGTGTGGGAGGGACAGAGAGAGAGAGAAATAGCGAATGAGAGCGTGGGTGGTGCAGCTGAAACTTCGGTCCAGTCCACGACCGCATCTAACGGGCAAAGCACTTGTACACAGCTCATTTAAGAATCTCGCCGGCTCGATCGGCCCAACTATTTCCGGACTCGGGCCTATTAGCTCTAAACGGAGGCCTGCCATGGCTCATACAGTTACAGAAATCAATTGTACACAGCTCATTTAAGAATCTCGCTGGCTCGATCGGCCCAAGTGTTTTCGGACTCGGGCCTATAAGGTCTTTAGCAGAAACTGAGGCCTGCAATGGCCCATACAGAAATTAAGCATTCTCAAAAAAAACTTACGTCAGTAGCACACCGATTATATTATTGTAATTTCCCTCATGTGGTCTTTCATTTTCCTTTATTTATTTGATTTATCTGTCAAATATTTAGAAATGACAAACCACTGACCATAAAACACAACTGAAAATACGAGGATGGAAAGATATATGTCACGTCTGGGCCGGGGTAAGCCCGTTAGTATGTGTTTATTATTACTAGTATGATGCCCGTGCTAGCGTTAAGGTTTTATCTAGAGAATGCTTACATAAAACAACTATGTAGTGTTTCCATAGTTTAAATTTTACATAATTGTATTTGAGCCGTTATACAATTTGGGAACATTTTTACGTATAAGAAGACTGTAAAATATCTGTGAAAACAAACAGATGACAAGTAAAATAGAGAGAATATTCATTTGCCAATCAACAAGATATAAAAAAAATCATACACATGAGTAAACACCTCAATTCATATATTATTTTTCATGAATCAATATCTAGAAGTCTTCCCATGTCTCCAGTTGTTTGTAAAAACTATTATATTGCCTCAGATCGTCAATGGTGCCACACACAAGTTCATGCTCTCCTTTGCCACTCCCACAAGGAGTGAATAATCCATGACATTCACCGACTGCAAGTACAATAATTATGTTCACAAATATTTTTGTTGAATACATAACTGTCAGTAATTGCAGCAAAGATGTGCTTTATACTTACAGTGAGGAAAGATGTGTCATTCCAGATTGCATGTTGCAAAAGATGCCCTGCTCTTCCACCAAAGAACAGTCTCTAGTTGTTTCAGTGAAGTACCAAACAATGCATCTGTGGTGGTGACCAAAATAATGTGGCCATCAAGTCCGACAATCACGCTTATTAGGAAAATCAATATATCTCCTACCGATTAGCACTTCTGATGAGTTTGAGAAAAGCAATATATCAAAACTCCTCGGAATGCATGAATTTCCTAACTAAAGAGTGCCACGTAGTTATGCGAGTAAGGTATGTGCTGTTCAACATACATCAAGACGCTTTGTGGAACCTGCAAGTACTGTTCTTAATAAAGAGAAATTGCTTCTCCATTGGTATGTTTGTCCTAATTCCCGAAAGACAAGATCTTGCTTGCTAGCAAGCATGTTGATAACAGAACAAAATGTTCTAAAAAACAATATATCTCCTACCGATTAGCACAATGAAAATTCTTCAGCTCAGGCATATATCAAAAGGAAAATTCTTCAACTTGTTATTGCTAGGCATCTCTACAGTTACATTAGATATTGCCTATAAAAGTACAGACTGGTTGATAGTGTGTTCCTAGGTATCTCATAACCATTTTGTAGTGAAATAGTTAAGAAATGATGTATAAGAATATAAGGAACAATGACAATGCTGGGAAATAAATTAGGAGAAAATTTAAACCTTCTAGGTCGTGGGATTCAGGTCTATCAATACACATGTAAATGGATAAGAGATGAACACAAATAACCAAATAGCTAGTTAAGTTTGAGTGCAATGCAACTTTGAACTCCTCAAAACATGGCAAATTAAGTACTTCTCCCTCATGTTAGTCTGCACAAATGGTTCAATAATTTAAGAAATAAAAAATGTTAACCTCTGTTACATTAGCAGAACGATCTTGGGACCAACCACACTGCATTGACTCAGGAGTCACCCGGAACCATGCTGGCTCTGCATTCACCAAGGAAATATTAATAACTGGTCTTTGTACTGAGCACCTATGCATCATCTAGGCAAGAGTAGAATACTGCAAGTCTGGTAAATGCTAGGCGTCACAAAATTTACCTCTACGAGGCTCTGTCTTTCTAGAATGCTGCACCAATAAGAAAGTCAACAGGCCAACAAGAAACACGAAGGCTACACCTCCCACAATGCCTCCTATGATCGCTCCCTTTTGGCTCAATTTCCCTGCAAGCAATCATGCATTGAAGAACTCTAAACTGAAAAGAAAAAGCAGGAAGCAATCATGCATTCGAGAACTCTAAACTGAAAAAGAAAAACATTGACTGGAGACATGATATTTCGTTGGTTCTATTTGTGGAACTTGTTACTTCTTTTTGAAACTTTCTATTTGAATATCCATACAAGCTAATTTTGAGTAAGACCAATCCCTGGATAGAAAACACCAAACATCATCTGAAACATTGGATTTCCTGAAACATACAAACGTATGATAAAAGGAAATTTGTTTGAGAGTTATTATAGAGTTGCTTCTTTTCCATGCACCAGAACTACTATCTGCTGGCTTGGTGTCTATTTTTATCTGCGGAAAAGCACAAGCTAGTGCCAACTGACAGATAAAGGAAGCTTCCAGGAGCTAAGCTAAAAGTTCATATTGTTACCTCTAGGTTCTACACTTGCTAAACCAAACTACTCTGATAAAACCAATATACTGTAAATCAGAGCGCTAAGTCTATCAAAAATTTTGAGGAACCATGATAGCCATAGGTACAGGTGGTCCATTATCAAACTATTAACATGACACAATGCAAAGCAGCAAAGATAATATTTAGTGTCTACACAAATTATTTTATTTTTTGCAAAGATAAGGCAACTAAAGAATATAAATCATTATAATGCAAAGATGGGTTGTGCATACGTATTTCTCCAGGTAAGGCCGCATCATAATAGATCCAATAAAATTGGTGTTGGAATTTGTAAGACCTAGGGAATTATAATGAATAAATTTTTTTTGGCTAGAGTAACATATGCAAACATATTTTCTACGGGTAAAGGATAAAGTTACGAATCTAACAATATTAATTTCAAATTATTTGGATCTATAGTTATTTTATTAGGATTTTCACAAGTTCCTGCATGGATTAGTACAAATGTGCAAGGTCTTATTAGCTTGTACTGTTCAATTTATGGAGAGAAGGAAGGAGCAAACCTGCCCCGTAGATCCACGTTCAAGAAGAGTGCGTCCGGCTCGCAGCGCTGCGCTCCTAGCCTGCCTCCGGCATCCGCCTGTTCCGCCGCTCGCGCCTTCAGTGCCTGCGCAGTGCCTGATCCGCCGCTCGCGCCTTCGCTGCCTGCGCCGCTTGGGGACGCCACGCTGAGGGGCCCGCCGGGTCTGGCACGCCCGAGCCCCACGCCCGCGTCGGGGTGGCTGCAGC
>CM041633.1:38513773-38609527 GCA_023333625.1 Bothriochloa decipiens | reverse complement strand
TGCATCTTCATTTGGATCCTCTTGTGTGGTTCTACGCGAGGTCCTTGTGTACTTTAGCATCTTCCCTCAGATTGTAGTCTAGATGGTCCTCTCCCCCTCCACGAGATCTCTTCTATGGCGTTAGTGTAAGCTCCTTTCTCTTGTATTCAATTCTTTTAAGTTGTGGTCATTAGGACCAGGGCTAGGCGTGCCCCATTCTTTGTTATGCAGGTTCCTCTCCATGTGCCACCAGGGCCAGCTCCGGGGGTTGGACCGTAGGTCATCGGCCACCAAGGTGCATCTCGGCAGATCACCACAGCAAGTGCCTCAGTTGCCTCTCCTCCACGCACCCTGTGGGCACATGTAAGCTCTGCCCCAGTGTTGTCTGTGCTGTAGGGGTTTTCGACACATCATGCGTGGCTGCAAGCAACCAAGGCGCGTGGGCGATCGTGCACCGGGCAACCGTGCCCCGGATCGTCCTGATGGGCTGGAGGCATTAGTAGAGATATGGCTTGTAGTCCCATATTGGAAACCCCCTGTTGTCCCGGTTACCCAATCGTGATTGCCCAAGCGGGACTAAAGGTCCTCCCTTTAGTCCTGGTTATGCAAATCAGGACTAAAAGGCAACCTTTAGTCCCGGTTGGTGTCACCAACCGGGACAAATAGGCATCCCGAGACATGCCTCGGGGCATGCCTTTTTAGTCCCAGTTTGTGATAGCAACCAGGATAAATTGGTTTGGCCTTTTTTTATTTTGGTATATTTTCAATTGCATTCATATTTATTTCAAATTAGTTATTTATATATGAATTCTACGTATAATAATCTAATATTTGTTCGTTCGAGCATTTTATACACGAATAAGAAACTAATATATATACACACACAAAATCTTAACTACTATTTTAGTTTACATTGATCCATGCATGCATGAAATAATAATTATAAGTGTATCACATGAAACTTTATTCTTGGGGGATTGCACATGCTCTTTTGTCGTCCTACCGTCGACTCGCCATCGTGTCACTACTACTAGCTAGGTAAGACTAGGTTAGGGTCATAGTAGAACTCGCCGGTGGGCGCCGTGATATGATCAACAAGAAATCCTGAAATAGCCTCTTGAACTACTTTGATCTGGTCTTCTCGCATGCACCTTGCCTTTAACCAATTTGCCTACAATGTGAATGAAAGAAAGTAAGGTATGAATATATATACTATATACCGACAAACATAGTCAATTGTGTTTTGTTACATACTTTGAGTTGTTCTTCTAGAATCCTCTTTTTGAAGGCTATCAAGTACTCACAGACGTAGTATGCGCATTAATTATTCCATGGTCCTTGTTGTAGACACCACTTAACGAGAAAATAAATGATTCATATCATCATGAACCGAAGAAGCATGTTAGTAATTATCATTTTGAACTGATAAAGAAGCGTTGATAAGCTATTATATATACTTACATGGTATGGCCTTACAGTTAGAAGCACTGTCCAAGCATGACTTTTGTATTTACCCGTGACCCTAAGCCAAGCTCTACATATATCCACAAGAAAAAATAATAATCAATCATTAGCTAGTTGCCATATGCATGCAATAATATATATATATATATTAATTACTTCTGGATTAGATCATATCTTGATACTCTATTTGTGGTCCTGACTTGGGGTCCAAGATTTTTATGAAGCCCCTTTTCAAATCTATGACGATCAGTATCCAGTGAAAGTTGCAGGTAATGATCGATCATTATCTAAAGTTAACGTGGCTACACTAAATTAAAAAATGTGCGCAAAATATTAGCACTAACCAGAACAAGGGAATAGGATTTGTTCCTTGTCCCTGAGGGCTTCAATGAATTCGAATAGATTCTCCTCTGTTTCATGCGTCCAATTGTCATGGTTAGTGATCGGGTCCTTGAAAATAAGATACGGATCGATGAAACCAAGGGCATCACTCTCCTTGTTGTTCCTTATTTCTTGCATCTGGAGTATGCATTAATATAGTACAAATAGTACAAATTGTATATATATACACACACACACTAACTAAATTTTAACATGCATGCAACAAATGCCGATGGTTTGTCACTTACAGACAAAAGCAGCTAACGAGTGATTTGTCGAGAGCTTCCCGCCAAAGCAGATGGTGCATGTCTTCAAAATAAATTGGCATTATGCCATATCCATGGAAGTACCAATGGTCTGGTTTAAATTGAAGCATCAACAGTAATTCTGGCTCATCCACCTTCTCCTTACAAATTTTCATGTACCATTGGTTCAAGTTGTACATCTGCGTGCCCAGATTGGGCCACTCCTTTTTGTCTACTAGACTCATGCCCCTCTTATAGGTCCAAAATATATCATGCACTGCCTTAGCAAAGAGAAACGGGGTCTACTCGCAGAACTGGGAAGGTGTAATGTTTGCTTCGGCTAGGAAATTTGCGAGTTGTTCGGGGTCAACTTCTTTCCTATACACACTTGCAATGACGTCATCAATATAGGAAGAAGAGCCACGCCCTTGTGGTGGTGGCTGATCATTATGAACAATTAATGGTGGGATAGACTGTTGTTGCATCGCAAGCTGTGGAACCTCTTTTCCTACTTTCTTGGTGGTTTTCCTTTGCTTATCATAGGACTCGTGTGACTTTATGAATTGCCATTCATAGTTCGTCATTGGTGGCGACTTATTTCTCTGACGCCTTTTGAGCTCAACTTCCTGCACTTGTCTCCTTAGCGCCAAGTGTTGCATGTGTAATGGCTTCGGCGGGTTCTTCAACATCTCTCACCTCCATTCCCTCTCTTCAAGAATTTGTGCCCTCCATCTATCATTGTCCTTTTTGTAGGGATGCTCTTCCTGATCATGTACCTGCTCGTCCGTAGTGGTAGCCTTTCGTTTACGACCCCCTTTTGGTTTCTTCACGGGCGAGGAGGACGTCTTTGATTGGACTAAGCGCCTCTTTGGTAGCTTGTTCTTAGCCGGACGTGGCGGAGATGGAGATGGAGATGGAGATGCACCAGTGCCCTGGATCGCATCATCATGATCATCGGTAGCATCATCATCATGATCTGGAGCAGCACTATGGTGATCATGGGAATGAAGAACTGGTGGAGACCTACATTGAATAATAAGTTTTATTGTGCTATGATATAGCATATATATATAGAATATATTGAGAAGTTCCATATTCTCACCTAGGAGGCTGCGGTGGCGGTGGCGGTACCTTATCCGTGTCATTGCTGGGAATGATTATGATGCGCTTGCACCACATAATGACTCCCTTCTCAGCTCCTCCTAGGGTCTTATTCCCATCACCTCTAGGAATTTCAAGTTCCACTCCCATATGGCCGTTGATAACTCTATCCACACTAACTCTATATTGTGTAGGGGGAATTGGAGCACCATGGACTGTTCGATCCATGCTATTACGATCCTCTAGGGAGACATAACCGTGCGCCACCAAAACTGTGCTATCCCCCTCGGGAATGTGTAGCTCACATGCGGTAAAGTAGACAGTGATGTCATCCATAGGGAAGTGTTCTTGTGCTTCATCCTCTTGTGGTTGTGCAGTAGGTAACTCAGTGGAAGCGCAACTACTTCTTCGCTGAGAGGGGCTAACTCCATGAGGATCTAGTGTTGATTGTTGGAGTCCCATGCTACTGTGTAGTAGCGCCATTTGGCATTTAACCTCCTCTTTGATCTGTACAACCCTCCTAAAATCCCTCTCTCGTTCTCGCTCACGCAAATGAGCCAACTCCTCCTCTACCCTGCATAACCATGCTGCCTCCTCATCCTTCTTTCGTTGGCGGCTTGTGTAGGTATTAGCGTCCTGTGGGAAGGTGAGCTTCCATGAAACCATACCTAGGCCTCATGTTTGCCCAGGGTGCTCAGGATTTTGGAGGGCCTCAGTAAGCTCATCTTTCTCTCGGTTGGCCTTAAACTCACCACGTGCAACAGCATTTATCACCTCAATAAGTTTTGCTGTTGCGGGTGCCAGTACCCCAATATAGAACGCTGCCCCTATCTGTGGGTTGAGTTTCCCCCATGTCCGTAAAACTATTGCTTGCAATGGGTGGTCCAATCAAGTGATTGCAGAGCAACCCTATTGGCAAGACATTCTTCTTCCATTTTCTCCCACTATGGAATGGCACTCCTGAAGCCACCTGATCCAGTCCTATGATGGTATTCCTTTTTTTGCGCATTCTGTTGGTTCCTTCTTGATACTTTTGCATGGTATTCCGAGCTCTTGTACTCAACAAAATCTGGCCATTCTTCTTTCAACCTTTAGTACTTCAAATCTGGACTGAAATCTGGAGTTACATTCTTCTTGACAAATTTGGCAAATAGGTCCTTCTTCTAGCTTCGGAATAGATCTGCCATCTTCTTAAGTGTCCAGGTTCTAACTAAGTTTGTTTGTTGCTCTGTAAGACTACGAGGGAGAGCGAAATGTGCAATAACTTCTTTCCAAAGAAGCTCCTTATCCATCTCAGAAACATAAGTGATATGAGGCAGAGCATCCTTCCTCTTTTTCCATTCACGGATGTTGATTGATAGCCTGTACCTAACAAGAGCCCCACAGTGTTTGACATAAGCTTTTGCATTTTTTTGGCTTCAATGGTTCACCGGTATTCTCATCCACGCTATGATTGAGTAGTGTCCCTTGCACGGTTTAGTTGGACCTCTGACATTTTTGACGCTTGTTACTGCCGAAGTCGTTTGTCTGGAGGGCTACATATATATACATATATAAAACCACAAAGGAATTAATGGAATTTGTTATTAATACCATACATACAATTATATACATATGTTTTTATACTATACCTCCTCAACATTTTGTTGCACATGATTTGGATCCTCATGAAGGTTTTGCTCTAGTGCCTTGAAATCTAATAAATATTAATTGGGGCCGTCTACGACCTCCGGTTCGATGGCTTCATTCTGGTTAGGGGTTGAGAATGCATATTGTCTGCTACCCGAGATAAGCTGCTGCATCAATTCTTCCTCATTATAGTTGCCCCTCGGATTCGCCATATCTTATGAACTATATATATAAATGAAAACTATGGATTATTTAGCTAGCAATATATCACGGAGAATAATCAATATTAGGAGTAGGACGGATTAGGTCACACAAAACTCACTTTATAATCAAAACTGTCTCTATAATAATTTTAAACATAATCAAGATTGCATTACATACATAGAGAATGATCGGTGCAATGTTGTCCAAGACATATATATATGACACAATTATGCAAGGCAGTTAGGCATTTGAAATACCGATTAATTCATGGCACACCAACATCAACATATTAGTCATTATATGATCTCCACAATGCATCATGAATGAGTATAAAGCAATCCCACCAAAGAAAACCTCTGCTCAAAACCCCTACCAAGGGTGTCGAGCTGTGGCGGTGTCAAGGATGAGCATACGTACGGCGACGGCGCGGGTTGAGGCGGGCCGGGCCGTGCCCGAGTTGGGGCCTGAGCGGCGTCGAGGGGGCACCCTAGAGCATGATTCGGGGCCAGAGTAATGGGCCATATCACCAAAATTGGGATGGAGTGCGAGTTCGGGCGCCGAAGCGCGAGTCGGGGCCGCGCGCCGGATTAGGGCCGGAGTGAGCATCGATGATGAGTGGAGCGGCCGCGTTGGCACCGACGAGAGGTGGCATTGAGGAGCGGCTGAGTGGGTCGAGGCAGGTCGAACGGCGCACGAGTCGGGGCGCTGGAGCATGCATCGGGGCCGTGCGTAGGTCGGGGACGGAACGCGCGTCGGGGTCAGAGCGACCGTCAACGATGAGCGTAGCGGCCGTGGTGGCGCCAAGGAGCGGCGGCGTCGAGGAGCGGCGGAGCGGGTCGAGACGGGCCGGGAGGTGCGTGAGTCAGGGTGTTGTAGCACACGTCGGGGCCACACACGAGTCAGGGATGGAGCGCGCGTCGGGGCCGAAAAGCGACTGTCGACGATGAGCGGAGCGGTCGCGGTGCGCCGAGAGCGGAGGCATCGAGGAGCAGCGGAGCGGGTCAAGGCGGGCTGGGCGGTGTGTGAGTTGGGGTGCCGGAGCGTGTGTCGGGTGCCGAAATGTGCATCGGGGCCGCGTGCGAGTCGTTGTCGGAGCGCGACTTGGGGGCCAGAGCTCGGTGTCGGTGGCACACGTCGATGGCGGCTGCGTCGTCGTCGGCCGGTTATAGGGTTAGATCGATCGAATTAGGGGCACGGTGGAGGAGGAGGAAGAGGAGCTAGTGGGCAAGAGATATATACCGAGGACCTTTAGTCTTGGGTCGTGTTACCACCCGGGACTAAAGGTACACTTTAGTCCCGGGTTGTGACACCACCCAAGACTAAAGGTAAAATTTGGCGGGCCGCCAAAACACAGCCCACCTTTAGTTGTGGGCCGTAGTGTCACCCGGGATTAAAGGGGCGTGAGTTTCGTCTTCCCGGCAATCTCCAGAACGATCATCTCTTTTTTATAACAAATACCTGTGAAACTGATAATTTCTGAGTAAATGGAATATTAGCAAAACAATTTAGGGAAAATAATCTACATCTGGTCTTGCATTATTGTTCAAGAGAAAATAGTGTAACATAAACTTTTTAGTCTCAATTTACTAATATATAATATAGTCCAAATTAATGATGACAATTTCAACCATGCAAAAATGTAGCTAATAATAAAAATAATTGAAGCTGTTGATTTCCAATTAGAAATTAGTTTCCACATCTAATTAACGTAGATCATTGTGTTTTTCATCACACATTTACCAATTGAAATCCACCAAGCAAATGTGAAATCCAACATGATATAAAAATCTCATGAAACATAATTAATATTACATATATGTGATATTTTAGTTATAATGCACCACAAATGTTTCTAAACAAATGTTTCAAGCGTGGTATTATAGGAGCATACCACATCACCTTGGCAGGGATTCTCTTTTTGGGACGTTGTTCATTGGGGTCTTCCCCCTCAACCTCACCAAGGTCATCTTGCCTGATCTTATACCATGATGCATTCATCCAGTGTCTCCAACTCCTTGCCGTGGTAGAGGATGCAGTCATTAGGGCATGCATCTATGTTCTTGATTTCTAATCCCAGAGGCCAGAGGATTTGTTTTGCTTCATATGTCATGGTAGGCAACTCATTATTCTTCGGAAGCATCTTCTTTTGGATACTCAGTAACTCCCCAAAGCCATTGTCTGAGACACCATTCTTTGCCTTCCATTTTAGCAATTCTAGTGTGGTACCTAACTTTTTCTGCCCCTCTTCACATGTCAGGTATAACAATGTCTTGTGATCCTTAAGCATGCGGTCAAACTTTTCTTCTCCTTTCTGAGTTCACAGTCTCTCCGTGCATCACAGATGGCCTGACCAAGTTCGTTGGGCATCTCATCTTCTGCTACTACCTCTTCTTCATCTTCTCCCATTGTGGTGTCACCAAAGGCATCAGTGTATTCAATGAAGCCATGAATAATATTGTTGTCATCCCCTTCTTCTTCTTCGTCTTCTTCCATCATAACGCCGCGTTCTCCGTGCTTAGTTCAACAAATATAGTTTGGCATGAAACCCCACCAAAACAGATGTTCTTGAAGGACCCTTGAGCAAGAATAATCCCTCTCGTTCCTGCATGTGACACATGGGCATGACATAAAACCATTCTGCATGTTTGCCTTGGCCACACTTAGGAAACCATGCACGCCCGTCATGAACTGTGAGGAGCGGCGGTCAGAGTTGTACATCCATTGTCGATTCATCTGCATTACATGACACATACACACCACATCAAAAGAGATCCCAAATTATAATCTCCATCATTCAACATGATTACACTAAAACTTGATCTTATTCCATCCTACATACAAATGTGTACAACCCCAAGTATCACTAAACAAAGTAATAAACCTACAATGCAGTTCAACAAAAAAAGGATTTTATGACCAATTCCAACTAAAACAGATAGATCATCAATGGGCTTCTCCTCCTTGCTCACTGCCTTATTATCCACAATGCCAGCCTCCTCGTAAGGCAAAATAGCCTTCTTATGCTGGCTCCCTACCACATCATCATCCACACCTGCACTCTCATCAGTCGCTAATGCCTCCTGCTCCGCAAGATACTCTTTAACATGAGTCTCATACGCTTCCTCCCAGTACCATCCCTTGCATGATCCTATGCCATCCCACTGAAAATTACAACAACATAAATGAGAAGACTGTTAATTAACCGAAATCATCACGATCAATGGCTCCAAACCATAAAATAAGTAACATGACAAAATAAAAAACTCACATTGCGATCCGGACATGTGTAGAAGATAGGACCATTGTTTGCACCCTCCTTCCTCATTCGGTACTCCTCCATAGTCTTCTTCTTACACTTGCTGCACGAAACGAGCGGGTGGTCCGGCCTCAATCGCCTAGGTTGACGTGAGCCCGAGGAACTGGAAGCGGTCGCCATCTACTCTCTAAACTCATTTTCACCAACTACAATAAATTTCTAATTTATGAATATATATAAATATTTATGGCACCATGCATTGTTGACACTAGGAATCAAAGCATTGAAGCTAGTTTTCATGAACTACTATAGCTTTCTTCATCCAACTATGCAACTAGCAAGCAATTTTTAGCTCAAATGGCATACAAATCAAGAAACATCACTATTTGTATTCCATTCTACAAAAACCACAAATCATCCTTTTCTAGACCAAGAAATGAGAAATGACATGGATGAATCATAAGAGAATGAAGTTTCTAACCTTTACAACGGAAAAAAGGAGGGGGGTAGATGAAAATCGTAGATGGCCGAAGAGGACGAAGAAGACGCACTGACGACGAGCAAGAATCGAGAGCTGCAAATGGCTCGGGCTAGGGGAGGAAGAAAGCTGGTATTTATGTTGGGACTTGTAGTCTCGGGTTGTATCTAGAACCGAAACTAAAGATCAACCTATAGTCACGGTTGGTGCCAAAACCCGGGGTAAACTCTTTAGTCCCGGCTGTCATCTGCAGCTGGGACTAGAGATTGATCTTTAGTCTCAGTTGGTAGCTCCAACCGGGACTACCATATCCTCACCTGTCACCAGGCAGCAAAAGCTACCTCTAGAGCCGTTGGGAGGGGCTTAGTCCCAGTTGGTGAGACCAACCGGGATTAGTCATATTTTTAGTCCCGGGCTGTAAAATGGCCAGGACTAAAGATCTGATTCAAAAGCCATTTCTCTACTAGTGAGGACCTTAGTGGTTTGCATGGTTTGTGTGAGCTTGGAGGAGCCACGATGACCACCACCACCCCCATTCCAATGACGGCTGGTGGTAGCAAAGGTGGAGGTGATGCAAGAGTCAGAGGCATCGCAGGCGGTCGGCTGAATCCGCACAGACAACACTGGCCTCTACCTTGATTGCCTGCAAAGCTCTGCCGACTAGCGCCACCCAAGCACCATTGGTTCCACCACGTGGGCACCCATGCACTGCCTCCCTGAACACGATCTTCTTGCTAAGGCATTGTGGGAGGCTGATGGTCATCCCACTTTGGTCATCTCCTTCGACCCGATGCTAGAGCAACTCCTAGCCGTGGCAGGCCTCTTGCCTCAGTCGTCGGTGCAGGAGCTAGTACATCATCGGCAGGGTCTACCCGATGTCGATGCAGGTGACATAGCCACCACCATGGGGTCCACGGAGCCACCTTTGGTGGCCGATTTATCCTCGCCTCGGTCGTTTGCGCAGTAGTTGGCACGGCAGACGCCCCCCGGGTTCATTAATCCGATGTTTGTCACAACACTACTAGATTTTTAGTCTCCTGCAACGACGCCATAAATGCTTGTTGGCAAATCATAACGATGCTACTAGGTTTGGTAGCCCCAGTAACGACACTAGAAATGCCTGATGGTATTCTTAAGTCTATTGGATAATTTCGCTAGTGAAATTGACTATATGTTTAGGTTAATTGGATCTGTGCCATTATAATTTAACATTTTGAAGCACACCATTAGTATTTAAGAAACTATATAACTGTCACATGGGCCCCCACAAATTTTTGAGATACACCATTTGTATACTTCTTTCTGCAGACGACTTAGGCTCGCAGTCAGGCATTGGAGGGGTACCGTATGTCCATATGGACAAGATTGCCCCCTTGTTCTTCTCTTTCAGACTCACTGTCACATGGGCCCCCACAATTCAGCCTTCATCTCCATCTTTGGCTTTTAGCAAGCAAGTGTGAAGGCAGGTTACTACGCCAAATTAAACCAGCCGCATCGAGTTCGCCAGGCCGCCATCGATTGAGAGCATAGGCAGGCTCCCCATTCTCCACGTGCGTGTGATGCTCTGATGACGCACAGGCCATTGCAGAGTAGCCCTTCTGCACGCTACCGGCTCACCCCGTCACGGAGTTAGGCACGCTTGTCGCCATCCGCGAGCACACGGGCTCCACGACTGCTCCTGCACAACACTCGCTCATGCATGCGCCGGCTCACCCCCTCATGGCCAACTGCCTTTTCAGTTGGCAGTGGTGGCGCAGCAGACCCAACGCGCCCCAGTGTGGCTAGCCTCAGCTACTGACCGCCTGCTCGCCCAGCATCGGTGGCATTGGAGAAGCAGAGGAAGAGATAGAGTTGTGTTGTATATGGAGGGAGGAATGAACAGTGGGCTCGATGCGTCATAGAGTGCATAAAGGGGAACTAGTCGGGGAATAAGCATCCATACGAAAGTACGGAGGCCTTAAGACAACCGAAAATGGGCCCAATACGCAATACATAATGGCAAATTTCAAAGTAGAAAGCATTCCCACTGGCATAGCATCTTGAATGGTAATATGGTGTATTTAAAATTAGCAAAATTATAATGGCACAGATCCAATTAACCCTGTTTCTTTTCCCCTCACACATACTCTTTTTCCATAACTCTTGAGCCTACATATAAATAACAAAATTAAAATATGTAACAAAGGACCTTAATAAAAAATATAGAGAACTTAGGACTCTAGTTATTATGTGACGGTCTTCCCTGTTTTACAAACAAATGTGGAAATATTTTAATTTCTTTTTATTGAGCAGCAGTATCTTTCTCCCCATATAGATCTGGATCCAATTCTAGCAACCTACCAAAACATGGACAAACGATATTTTGTGACGGCTTGCGCGACCCTTTTTGCTCCTCGCGGCATGCCAACACTACTGTCTTCTTTCACCCCACGCCCTTGCTTTGCCCCCCCTTCCTTTGCCCACCACCAATAGCGGCTGGCAGCTCCCCCTAGCTTGGCACCCTGCCTATTGTCCACCCCTTACCTCCCCTAACCATAGGGCAGCGCGCCAGAATAGAAGTCATTATCCTTGCCCCTACCCACATCCAAGCTTCCACTGGCGGTGCTCGGCTCCCGCCGCCTTAGCACGCCACCCGCCCCCACCCTCGGCCCACCACAATCACTTGCAAGCAACAGCTCATCGAAGAGCACCGTCACGATGCCCCCGTCGCCAACCTTGCCCATCCACCATCTCCCATCAACCAACTCTGCCCCATCACCCACTTTCTTGCAATCATTGCCATGTCACGGCTGCCTTGCTGGCAAATCCACCATCTAAGGCCACTAGAGAAAACCCTAACCCCACCAAACCCTATTGTCGGCGACCTCCTTGCCTTCTTCCTCTCTTTAGCTAATGTGGGCGCCGTCAGGTGTGGGCACATGGGTTGCATGATCGGTGCATCGTGCGACGTGTCTCCTAATATAATCTGTGCAAAAAACCCCATTTATGGTGATCATGGTATACATAATATAAAATCATGAATTGAAACAAAACATGAAAATTTACATAGTGGGCCATTTAAGGTGGCACACAACAGGTTCATAAACAGTGGGATTCTATTTTTCGTTTGTACGAGAAAATTTACATAGGTGGGCCGAACAGACGACCGTGGCATGTTATTATCGTTTCAACAACCCTCAACTACTAATCCACCCACAAATGAGAGTTGTCTTCACATTCCGCCTCATACATTCAACCACTAAAAAAATCTAACTATTGTATTATATATATTAGTACCTCCATCTCTAAATAAATATATTTCTGCATGTGCATCTACAAAAGATTTATTATTTTCAGCAATAAAACATTTCCACTAATAAAATATTGAAAACATTAGCTCACCTTTGCCATACAAGGCAAAACATAAAGGCACCATAAAGATATACCAAATAAAGTATATGACTTATGTATCACCTTTCATGCTTTCCCTCCTTCGTGTTTGGTCTCCTCCTCCTAGCCCATCCCGAAGCACTGTGCCATTCCCCATTCTCTCTCTAGCCTCAAAGCCAGGAAATTCTCAAGTCATAACACAAGAAGGCACTGGTTGTAAGGATTGCTTTGGTAGGAAGCTGTTTACTTGACAGACCTACAGATTCATATCAAGCCATGGCAGACGACGACGTCCAGCAAGTCTTGGTTGAGGTAACCCCGTCTGTCACAATCTTCTCTGGAATTGGTGAGTCCAACGTTTCCTCTAGGCAAGGGCACTTCCTCATCCCCCGTGGTAGAAGTGCCAATCCACCAAATAAGCCAACCGCAGCTGTTGTTCCTGAATCTGACCTGCAGATTGACTTTGCTAAGAGCTGGTCTGGCTCCCCAGAACTATGGCGGAAGTGGCTGGCCAAACTTCAACCCAAGCATGAAGCTTTGTGGCGAGAGCTTGGGATCCTGGATAGCCTAGTTGTATCTAGCTGCAGATTTATTCGGCATGAGCCCATACTCGTTGAGATGGCAAAATCCTGGTGCCACGAGACTAATACTTTCGTATTTCCATGGGGTGAAGCTACGGTAACACTTAAGGACATAGAAGTCCTTGGGGGATTGCCCCTACTCGGTTATTCAGTGAGGGGCAAATCATCGCTGCCTGAGGTGCAACAAGATGTGAAAGAGTTGCTGATATGCCGGAGTATCCTGAATGACAGTAAGTACAAGAAGCCAACGTTCTCTGGATGGGTTAAGCATTTCCTTTATTCTGAGCCAGTAGATGCTACCGGAGAGAGGGTTGAGCATGCTGCTTTCCTGGCCATGTGGCTGTCAATGTTTGTGCTGAGAACCACACCATTTGATGTTGTCAACGTGGATGTATTCAATATTTCTGCCAGGATGGTCCACGGCCAGGGCGTGGCTCTTGCACCGGCTACCCTAGGCAGCTTGTACAGGGGCCTTTCCGCTCTCAAGCACCATATTAGCAGCAGAAATGAGGACACATTTGTGGTCAGCACACCGTTGAATGTCCTGCAACTTTGGAGCTGCGACGATTTCCTGCATTACGGCCTGAGGCAATGAGCTGTCTGGAAGGTCACCACTTACCACGGGCGGCACGGTGGGATAGTGTTCAGCAAAGGCTCGATAGTAGTACTGTCCGTGGGGAGCTTGAGGCGGCAACAAATTTTGAATGGATGCCCCACAGAACTACAGATGTTGCACCAGTTGTTCATGGCTGGGTCTCTGGAGATGATATTACACAGAGTAAAGAATTGCAGTCTTATGCGCGGTGTATTCATGCTTGCGAACTTATTGGGATGTACTACACTGAAATGTACCATCCATATCGTGTTGCGAGGCAACTAGGATTTGATCAAGATGTGCCAGGAAAAGTTGTCCGCATCCGCTCAAGTTGCAAAGAGGGTTGGAAAAGATATGATTTGATCCTGAAAGCATAACTTTTTTCATTCCAAAGGACCCAGAACCAGGTATAACTGAAAACTACATGAAATGGTGGAAGTCATCTGTTACAGATGTTTCACTGAAGAAACTGGCCAATTCAAGTCAAGAAGGTGCAAGCACTGCCCCAGATCGAGGCATAAAGAGGCAGAGGCAGGTTACACAGGTAAGCATACAATTTCCATTATACAAACTAGTGTTCCTTTGTCATTTTTGGTTGTTGTAACTTTCAGGAATTATTGATTGACAAAGTGGCTTTATAGACATAAGAGACTTGAATCTCTTTTATTGCAAAATGAATAAGTTGTCATAATAATATGTTTGATTAATTAATCAGCGCTATTTTTGTAAGGCTTGAATGCACATAGCATTTTTTATTACTCTGACCCTGTGTGATTAAATTTTTCATTATGTTTTTACTCCACTGTGAAGAAGAACGTATTTCATAATAATTTGTTTATTCCATAAGCTATTTTTGTCAAGCTCAAATGTATCTGCAAAATTTTCTACTAGTTTTGGATTAGTTACTTCTAAACCAAGTTTCGTCATGGTTGAATTAATTCTATGATGGATAAGAAATTGTTACCAAATGATATGTTTGTTTGATTAATCAGAGTCATTTTCATCATGCTCGAATGTACCTGAAACAGTATTTCTATGAAATTACAGTTTGATCATCGTTAACAACAATAGGTGCTGCCACTGCTCGAATCTTTCATTTGGATGAAAATAATTAAAAACCTTGGTTAGAAATTTTTTCAAAATGATATATTTGTTTGCTCATTGAATGTACTGCAATAGTATTTCTATGAAAATATAGTTTTATCATGATTAACAAAAATTAGGTGCTGTCACTTCTTTTGTTTGAAAACAATCACAAATATTTTTTCCAAAAAATTTCATTTTATTCAAACATGTTTTAATAGTCTGTCTTTTAATTACCATGTGTTTCCTTATATTTCTAAGCAGTCGTTGATCCAATAAACTTTTGATTCAAAAACACAGCATACTTGATACATAAACTGTGCATGATGAACCTAAAATATGAACCTTTGTGGCAAAGTGAAATAAAAGTGAAACTTAAATTTGCAACTTGAGTTATATCCATGTAGATAAAAAGCATTCTTTATGAATTCTATTTCCTGACTCTCACACCACCTTAACAAATATATCCCTATAACACATATAAACCATTTAGCATTTTTTCTATGTCTAACCAACTTCATATATTTTCTGAGGTTTCATATATTTTTCATATATTTTTCTATGCATCTTGCTTTACCTATCCATTGTAGGTTGAAAATCACATGTTTTGTATCTATGCTACTATATGAATAGACCACAACATGTAACTAAATAATTTTTCCATGAAATCTGCAATCAATGTTAGTGCATGCTCTCTCTCTAGTCATTGTTAATGTAATGATCTCGTTTAATATGATCAAATGACAGACCGAAACATCTAATATTTGTCCAAATGCACGCATTTTGAAAAAATTTGTCTCGTAAAAATGCTGATGTTTTCCTGATTTAAGATATAATTTATGATTATGACTTCCTGTGTTCACTTATTATTTTCGGTTTTAGAGTGCATTGACCCTAACGGCCTATCACACCATTAGCACACATATGTTTTAGATCATAGCATTTTTATTTGTAGAGCACTTACTCTGCAATTGAATTATCTATAGACCTTGAAAACTAATAATTAATAAGTTCAATGAGATTTTGTTTCAAAATTATGTCTCTGAAAAATCTATCACGCTCTGTTCCAATGCTCTGGGAGGAAAAACAATTGCTGAATGGATTATGGGGGAAAATCACATGTCAATAAGCATGTAGTCTCAGACTGAATACTTTGCCCATTCATCATGGACTTGCTCTGATATCCAACTTTCTTTTTTCCCTCTTTGTAAAGGCAGAAAAATCAACTCAAGGCTGAGATGGATCCAGAAGCTATTGCAAAACGACAACAATTGTGATCAAGCAACCATATGAATGAAGAGGGATCAGATGGGAAATGACACTTCCATAATAGTATTTTGATTTATAGTTTATTATGTGTTTTAAACTGTTATTGTTACTCACCTTTTCCCAAAGCTGAACGATTGGCATTAAACTATATATGTCGAGATTTGAGTACTCTATCGTGTGGATGATACATCAAATTACTGACGGTATTGCCCATAAATAGCGTCAGATTTGAGATACTTGAAGCCGCGATTTAGCAGTGGGTCCTCAGTATTTATCGGATGTTACCATTCACCGTTTATTAATTTTGGAGCAACACTAAGTACATTGGATCTCTTAGCTTTGTCTCTCTATACAGGACCAAACATTTCATACATTTCAAGGACCAAACACATCATACACAGGTCCGAGCAGTGGACCTGTCGTCGTGTGGCGGAGGCCAGCACCTCTACCCAAGAGTGGCGCACCATGACCCGTAGTGGTGGTGACGTCACCGACACCTCCTCAATGCTTTGATGCAGGTCGGTTGTGCACGTCATTGTTGATTCGTCCTCACCATGTGGGGGCGGCTAACGCGCCTACACACTCATGTAGATTGTGCGATGCTACAGCATCTAGGACCCTTCTGTCCAGGTGCAGGAGCTTGTCGGTGCGCGCTTCTCATCTTCACGGTGAATCTCAAAATGGCCCAGCGAGGTCTGGCGATCACCAGGATCCTCAGCTCCGCCTCCTCAGTTTGTGGCTCATTGAATTTCGTCGTCCCCTCCTACAACCATTTTAGTTTGTTGGCTTTGACTTAGTCCCTTGTCCTCGTATTGAGTTTCTCGTACTCTATTGTTAGTCTAGTCTCAGCTATCACCATTTTTTCTTGAAGAAACTGGAGGGTCTTAGCTATCACCATTTCTTGCCCCTTCCATATCTTCTTCTTAGGAGCATATACCCTATAGTGCCGAGGTGCTGTGGTACACATTCTTCTTCACGAGCGGGGAGAACTTCTTTCTTTCGCCCTTTGCTTCTTCATTTGTTTGTTCTTGGTCTCTTGGATGACCGTTTCCCAAATCTGAGGTGTGATGAACTTGTATTCACCGAATGGTTGCTTCCCTTTCTTGATTGAACTGCTATTGACCATCCACTTGAACTATCGTTGGGATTTTGCACAGCTGCTCAACACATACGTCTTGAACCTCCTGACATCTTCCTACACTTAGGTCTTCACGTGATATGGGATGTCCTTCCAATGGCTGTATGTGATAGGCACCTTCTCCATGACTAACACACCACATGTGTTTCTGAATAAGCTGATGGCATTAGTTGGTTCCGAGGGCTCTCCCTTCCTCCTGATCTGTTGGATCACATGCACCTTTGTGTGCATCAGCTGCCTACCATGCTAGCCTCATCTCTTCTTACTCTGACCAAAGATCTTTGTGGTTGAAGAAGTCACTGTGGAGGCAACTGGTTCTTACCTTTCATTGTCATTGAAGACCAAATGAAGAGGCACCATTGATACCTATCGAGGATAAGCACTCTTATATTATATGTTAGCAGGATGCACTTGAACATTTTCTTAACATGTACTACTGTACATCCAGCCAGTTTTGTTTGACATCTTCATTTGGATCCTCTTGTGGCTCTATGCGAGGTCCTTGTACTTCAACATTTGCCCTTGGATTGTAGTTTGGATCATCCTCTGCCTCACCACGAGCTCTCTTCTTTGGCGTCAGTGTAAGCTCCTTGCTCTCGTATTCAATGCTTTTCTTAGCTGTGGTCACTAGGACCAGTGCTAGCCATGCACAATTCTTTGATAGGAAAATTCCTCTCCAGTTGTTCTTCTTCCCCACCTTAACTAGTCTTGGCAAACTCACCATTGCACTCTAGGATTATGGTAGTTGATACGTATACAATTTAGTTATATGGAAAGGTGTAGTACATAATGATCACCAATCTCTCTAATTACATACGAACATGAGCTAGAAACCGTATGCATATAATATTTGGACCATTTCGCAACTAAAGTCAATGAAACCCATATATTCATCTCCAAGTACATATGTTTTCATTGACATTAGGTTTTGGGATACAAAAATAGAAGAAAAGTAGAAAAGTCAAGAATACAAAAAGAAATATAAAAGTAAATGAATTTGTTCAATACTAAAGAAGTAAAGTACCAAATTATTGAGTACAAAGATTTACGTATATTAATTTGGGTCAGATTCGCGATGTCCTCATCCTAGTTTAGTAGCATATAAGTTCTAGGGCATTGGATCGTCACTGCCACTGCGTGAGCACATTATTAGAATACAAGATAGTAGGGTAAATTTCAAACCATCATTGCATATGCACCGTCTCAAGATAAAATAAGGATTCAGTGTAAAAGAGGTCATATAATGCCTAATCTATTTGCCATATCCACGTGCCAGATGCACTACTAGCCTCTGCATATTTAGGGCCTATTTGGATCCCCTGCTCTAAAATTTTGAGCTCTAAAAACTTTAGGGATCTAGCAGTCCTCTTCTTTACTGTCTGTGACACTTGTCATACCACCATGTCACTAATATGAAAAAAATCAAAATTAGAAGAGGTGTGGATAAAACACGGGATTTATATTATTATGTTATGGCCTTGTGAATTTACAAATATATATTCTCATAGAAAAATTACAAATATAATTGACAATATATATTTTTTTTCAATCATCCAAATTCTTTATCTATGACCCTATAGCCTATATTTTAGTAACAAAAATAAAATATGAAACAAAGATATTAACAAACAATATATAAATAAATTAGGATTCTACTTATTGTGTAATGGCCTTCTCGCTTTACAAACAAATATAGAGATATTTTAATTTTCTTTTTGTCGAGGAGCACTATCTTTCTCTCAATCTACATCTCTTGATTCCAATTCTAGCAACTTACCAAAGCAATAACCAATGATATTGTGTGACGGCTTGTGCAACCTTCTTCCTCCTTGGGACACGCCAACCCAACATTCTTCTTCTTCCTCCCACACCTTTCCTTCGCACCCTCTCCTCTGCCCTCCACCACCTGTGGACGGCGGCTCCCATCGCGTAGGCACCCCGCCCACAATCCACCCCTGCTGCTTTGACCCCACCCTTCCCTAAACCACATGGCGGCGCACCGGTGGCGAAGTCCTCGCCTCGCCCTTGCCTAACCCCATCCATGGTTCCACCGGTGGCAGTGGGTTGCTCCCGCCGTGTTGCCATGCCACCCCGACCCCTCCCCCAAAAAAACATTGACCACTCAAATCAAAATGGCTTGGAAGCGAGCACCGCCATGATGAACCCGTCACCAATCCTGCCTACCCAAATCACAATTGCTCTGCCACAAGCACTGCCGTGATGTGCACCCGTCACCAATGCCGCCCAATCAGCATCAGTCGTCACCTTGCTCTGCCCCACCACCTTCTCACTCACCATCACTACCATGTCGCAGCTGCCTTACCAACAAATCCACCTTCTAAGGCCACCGGGGAAAACCCTAACCCTACAGAAACACCACAGCTATCGACCTCCTCGCCTTCTTCCTCTCTAGAGCCAGTGTGGGCACTGTCAGGTGTGGGCACAAGGGTTGCATGACCGGGGCATCATGCCATGTGTCACGTAATATAATTTGTGCAAAAAATCTCCATTTACTATGAAATGATATAGATAATATAAATCATGAAATTGGTACATAACACAACAATTTACATAGGTGGGCCATTTAAGGCGGCACACTTCAGCTTCTTAAATAGCCCTCCTCTATCATAGATTAACACCTGTCACAGATTAACATAGGCTAGCCTTTGCCTTAGGTCCCCTTGGACATTTGCACATGTAGTGCTTAAGACCATCCGCCTATGTACTTCAATTTGGTAGTATCACAAATTTGGTTTTATTGTAGTCTTGGGTGACCTTTTAAATTTTTAGGGCCATCCACCAAAGGTTTTGGGATTCATACTCTGAAAAAATTTGGTGCCCACCGAATTGGGAGAATATCTTAAAATTTAGAATATTCAGACCAGGATTCAATCAAAATTTGAATAAAACTTCCCCAAACAAGTCAAACATGGCACAAGCATGGAGAGGGACAGAGTGTGCATACAATGTTGGCATATGAAACACATAGGCGGCAGGGATGGCGGCCATGGTACGGTGGTGGCGGTAGGGGGCAGCGATGGCGTAGCAGAGCTGGTGATGGCATGTCATGAGTGTTGTGGAGCCACCATGCCATGGGAGTGAGCAGCGGGGTGCTAGCATGGTATGGTGTTGGGCGTTAGGAAGGTGAGGTGGATGGCGGAACCTGCTACTACCGTATGGTGGAGAGGAGTAGAGAATGATGACACTGCTGGAGGCCGAAAAGCGTTGAGCTGGCTGGGTACGGTGTCTGTGTGATGTATTCACGAAGGAGTGTTCTTGGGCTGGTTACTGGACCTTTAACAGTAGGGTTTTATTATTTGATGCGACAAAACATTCCAGAAACACAATCAACCTATGAAATATAAACTTGTTTTAGTTGATGCACATTAAGGTTAACTTAAACATGAATGCTTTGCAATACATATGATGACATGGCATGTTTTAGTTGATATAACACCAGAGATGTTACAGCCCTTCCCCCTTAAATAAATCTTGTCTCGAGATTTAAAGATGTAGGTAAAGTAATGGAAAAGGAAATGTGTCAAGAAAACACATTTTAACTAAACACATAAGGGAAAAGAGGTTTTACAACTCATATTAGACTAGTTACAGCTCACAGAGGGAATTGTAACTTAGAGGGAAGCATAGAATTCTGGGAAGTTCTCCAACAGGTAATCTTCTGATTCCCAAGTAGCTTCTTCTTCTGAATGTTGATTCCATTGTAACTTATACCACTTGATTGTTCTACTTCTAGTAACACGGTCCTTTTGATCCAATACTCGAATTGGATACTCAGAGTAAGTCAAATCAGGCTCAAGTTCAATTCCTTTGATATCAACAACCTTATCCAGTACTTGAAGACATTTCTTGAGTTGGGACACATGGAACACATTGTGTACGGCCGACAATTGTTCAGGCAATTGCAGATGATATGATATCTTCCCAATTTGTGCCAAGATTTGAAATGGTCCAATATAACGAGGTGCTAGCTTGCCTTTGACTCCAAATTGAGTAACTCCCTTCATTGGTGACACCTTTATATACACATAATCCCTCTTATTGAACCACAAGGGTCGACGCCTTTTGTCCGCATAACTCTTCTGATGAAATTGTGCCACCTTTAAGTTTTGTTGTATTTGCTTAACTTTTTCTTCTATTTCTTTTACAAGATCAACTCCGAAAAATCTTCTTTCTCCAGGTTTAGACCAGTTTAACGGAGTTCTACATCTGCGACCATATAATGCTTCAAATGGTGCCGTTTTGATACTTTCTTGATAACTATTGTTGTAAGAAAACTCTGCTAAAGGTAAACACTCATTCCATTTTTCTGGAAAATTAAGAACACAAGCCCTTAGCATGTCATCAAGTATCTCATTCACTCGTTCAGTTTGACCCCCTGTTTGAGGATGGTAAGCTGTACTGTGCAAAAGATCAGTACCTAATGAATTATGCAATTGTTTCTAGAATTTGTTGATGAACTGCGTGTCTCGATCCAACACAATAGTTTTTGGTATACCATGAAGACTGATGATACGTGCAAAATACAATTTGGCATATTATGAAGCTGTAAGGGCATTTTGCACTAGAATAAAATGTGCCGATTTTATGAGTCGATCCACTATGACCCAAATTGAATCAAAATCTCTTGTTGTTCTAGGTAGACCCACTATGAAATCCATACTAATATCTTCCCACTTCCAGGCTGGAATGGGTAATGGTTGAAATTCTCCCGCAGACTTCAAGTGCACAGCTTTGACTTTCTGACAGGTATCACATTGAGCCACATACTTAACAATTTCAATCTTCATCTTGGTCCACCAAAATTTCTATTTTAAATCATGATACATCTTATTACTTCCTGGATGAATAGAAAACTTTGAAAGATGTGCTTCATCAAGGATCTTTTGACGTAACTCAGGAACTTTTGGTATGACCAGCCGATCCTTATACCATAAGACATCTGCTTCATCAATTGTGAAACAAGAAACCTTTTCTTTTCTAACTTTCTTTTTGATATACTTAATTCCTTTATTACTTCTCTGGGCAGCAATAATTTAATCTTTGAGTGTTGACTCAACCGTAATGTTGGACAAACTACCATGTTGCACCATTACTATGCCCAACTTTTCTATCTCATGACATAAAGAAATGTCTAGAGGTTTTACTGTCAAGCAATGGCAATGACTCTTTCGACTAAGAGCGTCAGCAACTACATTTTCTTTACCAGGATGGTAATATATTTCTAGATCATAATCATTGATTAGTTCTAACCATCTTTTTTGTCTCATATTCAACTCATCTTGAGTAAAAATATATTTTAAACTCTTGTGATCACTGTAGATATTACATTTATTACCCCACAGATAATGTCACCATATTTTCAATGCATGGACAACAGCTGCTAACTCTAAATCATGTGTTGGATAATGCTCCTCATGTTTCTTCAACTGTCAAGAAGCATAAGCAATACTCCCTCCGTCCACGGATATTAGGCGCAACTAGATTTTTGAGGTGTCCACGGATACTAGGCGCTGGCCTCGTCGAATCCGCATGCTACCCCTCGCTACCCGTGCAAATTTATTGCTGGAGCGCTGGCTTCTCGTACCCCTCGCCATCCATTAGAGTATAGACATTACTCCCTCATGGCTCTGTCAAATGAGAGTATATATGTCACCGAGTAGTATACTTGCATGCATCTCTCGTCGACTAGTACTACAGCCTCATCTCTCTCTCACTTCCGTTCCTTGCGTGTGATGGTGATGGGAAAAAGCTCGGCGGAGAAGAAGCAGCGGGTTGTGGGCGCTCGATGCATGCGTGCCCGATGTATGCGCGCCCAGGTGCTGCTGGAGCTCCGCCGCGCATGAGCGTTCCGTGTTCGTGCCATCCGTGCGCGACAACTAGCGAAGGAAGCTTACGAAGGTGCCGTCTCCTTGCAGCAGCAAGGCCGAGATCATGGAGGTCGTCCGCTCGAGATCAAGGCCGAGGTCGACGAAGGCGCCGACTTCAACTTCGATAGCGTTGGGTACGTCCCTAACTCCCTGGCCGGTGACACCTGCGTTCCGGACTCATTTGTGGACGTCGAGGAAGAAGCCAGCATCGTTGCAGCTGTTGCCGCCGAAAGAGAAGGAAAGGGAAAAAAATGAGAAAGCCCTTGCAATCATCAAGCCTATGATGTACAAAATCTGGTTTCCTAATTTTTCTGAATTGCATGAAGGATCTAAATGATCACATGATGTAATCGGTTACATGCGCGGCTTAGTTTGTTCCACATCAAACAAAAAGAGACATGCTGTAAGCTAGGCAGTGATTAAACGCATTGCATCTTCATAAATTTCCTTCTCTACTTGCAGCCTTACTAGAAGTTGACCAGATCTCTCCAATGTTCCCTTCTTCATGTGTGGAATTGCATAATGTTGTCCTCCTTTTGCAAGCATAATCTCCCTCATGCATGCTTGTAGTGTAAGGAACACACGATTTGACCTGTCCACCGGGTACTCTAGATAGGCTTTAGTCACATTAGCCTGAATATCTTGGATGTTTGACGGAGATGATTTTTCAAACAATGCCTGCAAGGCTGCAAAAAATCCTAGATCCAAAACATTAAGATCAGGAGAATTGGGTGGCTGACACATCAACCTTATATCCCACCCATCTTCTTTTGCAACACGGCAAAATTCTGGGTCATCAACTGCAATGTGCGTCTTCGCGTTGTCTTGTTGAATGAATATTGGGCGTCCTCGTTCTTCAGCTAGCCATTTTTCTTTGATGGCAGGCAAGACCTTTTCGATTAGAAAACTATGGATAGTTTCCCTTTTAACCGATGTCATGGCCTTGAGCTCCAAGGTTCCTGTAATCAACCATGCAAGTAGAATAACCAAGGTACTCCTAAGTAGAGTTGCTACAACTTGGTAGTGCTCGAATTTAAACAAAATTAAAATTCATTCCTCTCGGCCTATTTGGACTTTTTCTCTTGGCCGGCTCCAATGTAGTGAAGGGGAAAATTCCTATTTTCCCATCAAATATGCATATACCATTCTCAAACCTTGGACGGGCTGTCACAGCTAGAAACATCACTTTTTCAATAAAATTTTTGCTCTTCACAACCCTCCGAGGGATCTGTTCACCCGATGCCAAGTAATAAATTTGGTTTTTCTTTGTCCTATAAAACCATTTCTCATCTATGTAAATCACATTGTACAAAGATTGGAATGTTGGGTCTTCTGGTAAGCTAAGGTTGTCAAGCATTTGTGTGCAAAATCGCACACGTTCCTTCATGTTTTGTTCAGTTAAGGTGAACTTTATGGCATTTGTATGGCGCCTAAACTTTCCTTCTTTTAGACGCTTATGCAATGTGCTCTTTGGAATATGCAAGGCATTGGCTAGGTCACGGATAGTATGACGTTGTCTAAGTGGAACATCTTTGATAACGTCTGGGTTAAATGGAAGTTTTTTACCACCACAATTTTTTTTCTTATTGGAATCAAAAGCAGAAATTCCACCACCAGTTTGTCCATCTCTCCATACACGCTGGACAACTCTCAAAGGCACCCCCGTATCATTAGCAACAGATTTTGTCACTCCCTCCTTCAGCATGCCTGGAGTTGTTCTTTCTAAGCACATCGCATACAGGATTCTTTTCATTTCAGGAGGGTAGAACCGCCTCCTCTTGATATTGGTAGGACCGCCTACACAAAGACATTTGCATACTCAAGTTTGCATGGTTTGCATGGGACTGTTCATCTAGTTTTGCATGCATAAAACTATGGCTCATTTGAAAAATAAAAAAAGCGCCTGCATGGGATGGAGAGTACCTGAGTCGAATGTGAGACCATCAGCTTCATCGCCGGCGTCTGCTTGAGGCACGGCATCTGCAACTTCAACTTGTTGCACGTCTCCATGGACGTTGCCATCAGGTTCAACTTGAGGCACCGCTTCAGGTTCAACTTCAACCACGACGTCTCCATGGACGTCGCCATCAGCCCATCACCTTCATCTTGGCCATCTTCACCTTCATCGTTGTCGTCGTCGTCAGCTGTATCATTTCCATTACTGAGATTTAAGTACACGACTCTTCCTATCAAAGCATACAGAAACAGAAAAGTCTCGGTGATTACCTTCGTTGGCAGGGTCCCAAACATAATCGTAGTTCAATTCATGTACATTTCCTTCAAACTCTTCAATCTCATCCCAATTGATAGGCTGATTCAAATCTAAGCCAGGCATTGCGTGCTCAACGGAAGAAGGAAGGTCAGAGAAAGCGATGTGCTGTCAAGCGCATAAGCATTGCCTATTTATAGGAGCACGAGCAATTAGCGGCGGCACTTGCCCAAATATTTAGTTAGGCGCCAAGAGTGAAAATTTTGACTGAGAAAAATTTACGCGCTCCTATAAATAGCGGTGGAAGTTAGGCACCAACGGAAGTAGCGGTAGAAGCCAACAGAAAGATTTACGTGCCAATAGAAAAATTAGCGGCGGCACTTGCGGAGAGCCGTGCGCCGTAATTGCATGGAGGCCCCTTAACGTCTCGTCACGGAGAGCGCGTGCGCCATAATTGCATGGAGGCAGCACCGAGGCAAAATCGAACGGACTCATGGGTATTTAAAGTTTCCTTGGTCTTTGTGATTTTGCAGTTGCGCCTAGTATCCGTGGACGGAGGGAGTAACTCTCCCTTCTTGCATCAACACGCATCCAATACCAATACCAGAAGCATCACAATAAACATCAAATGGTTTCTCAATATTCGGCTGTGCTAAAATTGGTGCAGTGGTCATTAACTTCTTTAGTTTCTGAAATGCCTCTTCACATTCAGGTGACCAAACAAACTTGACATCATTCTTTAACAACTCGGTTATGGGCTTAGATATCTTTGAGAAATCAGGTATGAAACGACAGTAATAACCCGCCATTCCCAGAAAGCTACGAACTTGATGCACTATTTTCGGTGGTTCCCAATCAAGTATATCTTGTACCTTGCTACGATCAACAGCAACACCTTTGTCTGATAAAATATGTCCAAGAAATTTCAATTCCTTCAACCAAAACTCGCATTTACTAAACTTAGCATATAATTGATGTTCTCTCAGACGCTGCAGAATAATTCTGAGGTGTTCAGTATGTTTTTCTTCACTCTTGAAATATATTAAAATATCATCAATAAAGACTACCATGAACTTATCAAGTTCTGGCATGAACACTGAGTTCATCAAATACATGAAATAAGCTGGTGCATTTGTAAGTCCAAAAGACATAACCAAATACTCATACAGACCATATCGAGTAGTAAAGGCAGTCTTTGGAATGTCTTCCGAGCGAATCTTAATTTTATGATACCCGGATCAAAGATCAATCTTGGAAAACACCTTTGCCTCCGCTAATTGATCAAAAAGCAGATCAATGCGGGGTAGAGGATACTTATTCTTGATTGTTACCTCATTCAAGGGACGATAATCCACACATAACCTCAAACTTTTATCCTTATTTTTCACAAAGAGGGAAGGACATCCCCAAGGTGACGAACTAGGTTGAATAAAACCTTTATCTCATAATTCTTGCAATTGAGTTTTAAGCTCTGCTAACTCAGGTGGTGCCATTCGATAAGCTCTTCTGGATATTGGAGCAGTACCAGGCTTCAAATCAATTCTAAACTCCACCTTTCTATCAGGGGGTAAACCCAGTAACTCATCAGGAAACACATCAGGAAACTCACAGACCACTGGTATATCTTTGATCTCTTTCACAGAAGTTGCACATACCTTTTTGACAGTCCTCTTAAGTGTCAGGAGTTGGATAAGAAGTTAAGATTTGCAATTAGATATGTTCACTTTCACTGTTCTATTCAGGATGTCTATCACAGCACCATGCCGTTTCATCCAATTTATGCCTAGGATAACATCTATATCTTGATCCTTTAATATTATCATATCAGTAGGAAAAATACCCATCTAAACTTACTGGCACATCATGTACTATTTCTTTAGTACACATACGCCCCTCAGGCGATTTTATAAAGAATTGTTCTTTCATCCCCATTGTTGGTATTTCATGTGTCTTAACAAATGTACCATTGATAAATGTATGGGATGCACCAGAATCAAAAAATAGAATTGTAGGATGATCAGCAACAGGGAACGTACCCATCATGATGGGTTCTCCTTCTAGAATTTCCCCAACCTGAGTGTAGAACACTTTACCAACCTTCTTCTCACTTTTTCCCTTCTGCACAATCTGGTTACCAACCTTGTTCGGAATCTAATGTTGCTGCAGTGCAATAGCTCTAGGGACATAAGAATTATACTGCCTCGGATGCGGGCAGTTCCTTGAGTAATGGCCAGGCTTGCCACAATTGTAACATGGGAAGATTGGTGGCTGAAAATTGGAGTTACGAATACCAGAGGCATTCGGCTATCGTGGATAAGGAAGAGCAGCAGCAGGACGAACAAACGTCTGTTGCTGGGTTTGGTGTTGTGGTGGATGGTAAGAAGGACGAAAATGGTTCTGGGGATGATAGATTATTTTCTGGCACTTTTGATGGCCACCAGAAAATCCTGATGTTACCGTTTTCTTCTTCTTAGCTTCCATGTGTTGACAGTTCTTTTCTTCATAATATATGGCAATATTTACCATCTCATGGAAGGTAGCATTTGGGTTCCCAGTCTTCATCCTTTGAATCTTGCTATTCAGACCTCTAAGGAAACACTCCTTCTTCTTACGATCAGTACTAACATGGTCAGAGGCATATTGGGACAAGTGATTGAATTTACCAAAATACTGCATAACTGACATATCACCTTGCCTCAGGGAAAGAAACTCTTTAATTTTTATGGTCATTATTCCCTCAGGAATGTGGTGAGCATGGAAAGCTTCACAAAATTCAGCCCAAGTAATACGATGACCTTCAGGCTGAGCAGCGACAAAGTTAACCCACCAGGCTCCTGTAGTGCTTCTCAACTGCTGGGCTGCAAACATGGGCATCTGATATTTAGTGCACTCGATTAACCCAAACTTCTGCTCCATAGTACAGAGCCAATCATCTGCCTCCATTGGTTCATCAACTCTGGTGAAGACCGGAGGACGTGTGTCGGTAAAATCCACATATATGGTCTCATTCCTATTATTCCGACCACGATTCCCCTGATGTGCATTTTGATTCTAATTCTGGGCCATTAGGGTGGTTGCATTGACCAAGGCCGCAACTGCATTGGCCAGGGTTGGTGGAACTGGTGGAGGATTTGGAACATCACCTCCATCATGAGATGGACCGGCAGCATCACGGGATCGAGTATGAGCAGGCATCTGTTGATAAACATACTATACTTTATTCACAAAACTTTATTAAACTAGATCAGCAGATATTTCAGGCGTGCAACACACTTATAATACATTATTTTTGTTACACGGTCTGCACTCCGGCAAGACTTCCCACGCCTACTAGGTTTCAGAAAGTAGGGAAAGAAAATATTACACATCTCACTTTCCAAATTCTTTACTCATCCTCCTCACTATCATCCACAGGGACTACATCCTCCTCTTCTTCCTCCTCCTCGGGATCCTCTTCCTCTTCCGGCTCTTCTTCCACTATTTTTGGGTCTTCTTCTTCCATAAGATCCTCTTCATTTTCATTTGCTATACCCATCTGGTTTTCTTCTTCCTCATCGATGACATCATCATCAGCGAACACTATTTCTTTAGGATCTTCCTCTTCCTCATCCTGGCCCATCACAAGACCAAGATCATCTTGGGCTGCCTGTCGTTGATATTCAGGATCCAATAGGTTATTCAGCCTCACACACTCATCATCAGCTTCCTCGGCATATTCCTCCAACTCGTCCACATATTCCTCAAGTTCGTGGACATGCTCATTTGCTGCATCTTCTCGTGCCCAAGCATCATTTCTTTGGTGCTTCATATACCTTCGAGATCGCCTCAACTGAGTAATCTCAGCGGCCTCTTCAATCCTATCGGCTTCAGCCCTCTCCAACTCGGCTCTGAGTCTTGCTATTTCTACCTCTGGATCTGAATTGGGATTATTACTGCTTTCACCAATCTCATATCTGGGGGCCAGCTGATGTCGAGGTACTCCCTTCGGTGCAGTGCTCTTACGGGGTGTTTGCTTAGTAAGGGCCATCCTGATGAAAGATAGGTCATAAGGAGAAGGACAGATAGGGAGAAATCTGAAGGTTAGCATGAAAAGGATTGATACTACTTAACCCAAACCACTTTAAAGGGGAAAGTAATTAAAATAAGTTAATTAAGCATGATGCACGAACAAACTTACAATCTAAGCATAAAAGGTTTTTAAGAAATACATATATATAAAGATAACTTTAACATAGGGCAATATAATATGCTATTCCACAACCACACTTTAGAAATAAGAATAAAGGATGATAGAGAGAAGCATAGGTAAGAATTAAGCAATTTGGACCCAAAATAGTCGAGTTAAAATTATTTGACTCAAATTTTTTTGAAGTTTTCGCAAGAGAATACTACAACAACTCTTTTTAATAATGATCTGGCTCCGATACCAGCTGTGGCAGAACCTCCTAAATCATATGACCCACACGTATGATTATTGTCTAAACAGACTCTAAATAATCAGGAATGTGTTCCATAAGACTTAAAAGATCTGTCGGGTAAATCCCGAATAATCCACGATTCTCCAAGTAGGATCAATCATTACAAAGAGACATTGCGGTATTACAACAGTTTTATACAAAAAATATACATCAGAGTAAAATAGCAGAAGGATTACAATAACATAAATTTACAAACTGTTCTATTTAAACTTACAAACCATAAGTTGGATTAATACAAACCATAGTAGCAGTGGAGTAACAATATAACTTATTACAAAGACCATGATTATATGCTCTGCCCAAGAGCGAGACATCCTATTCGTCGTCACTTTCCTCGACGACGGTCGTGCAATAGGATGCGTAGCACTCCTGCTCATGGGACTCACCTGCAACAAGGGTTCAACAAACCCTGAGTACAAAAGTACTCAACAAGACTGACCTGACGAAAGAAAAGGGGTGAAGACTCAGGAAATGCAGGCTAGAGGGACAAGGTAAGGCTTGCAAGAGATAAGAACTTTTGCGAAAAAGAAATTACAGAAAGTAAAGTTGCCTTACTCTAGATCCAAATTACCAACCAACCTCATTTTGATACCTTATCTTCATTCAAGTTGTTACTACGATGATGAACAACGATCAAGTCTTCTTCTCCGCGAAGCAATGGCAATTCAAATCTATTTTCATACCCAGCTGGGACCTAGATCACTGGGATACCGAAGACTTTAACTCTGATGCATACCAGATCACAGATATACCGGGATAACAACCACAACCATATATCACCACATGATACACATGAGCACTTTGACCCAGTATACTGATATACGTGGGAACTTAAACCCATAGTATAACACACTATGACATATGGGGGGACTCTGGCCCACTATATATCACTCCATGACATACGTGGGGACTCTGGCCCACTGTATACCACTTCATGCATGTGGATTTGTATAATTCCTCGATATCACCAGATCACCATCGACACGGGGCCTAGGGCATCAACAGACGGAGACACTACAGAGGGACTCTATTCCCAATGCAAGTTAGCCGTCTGGACTCAATTTATTAACTATCATCATGTTTCCACAGATAAAGCCATCCTCATATTTTTCATTCTTTTACTTATTGAAAACTTATCTAACTCAGCAGGGCTAAGCATTACTAGGCATATTCCAGCTAACAGGTAACAAAGAATACGGAAGTAAGGCAGGTAATGCAATCTGTAAATTTTCACTCAACTCCTAATCCCTAATGCAGCATTTCATAAGGAAGCGATAAAACTTTTATAAAATTTAGGAAAGGTTTAAATGCAATCCGGCGCTTGCCTTGGTATTCGGGGTAGACGGTCTCGGGCTCTGGATCAACTCCAATCTCCTGAGTCTGCTCTTCCTTCGGATCTGGGCTGACAACATTGAACTCTTCGTTAACGGAAACTATACGATAAAAGTACATGCTTCAACATGATAGAATAGTAAACATGATGTTCGATGGGTGCATGACCAGTTTAAGGACTTGAGTACAACTTTTCTTCACGATAAAGTTGCAAGCCAACAAAACTTACTCACTAAGTCCGTTAGGGTTAACTACATCTTTAATGATATTATTTAAGCACATAAAATAACGTACAAGGTGGGGTTATAGGCGACTCCGCCTCCCGAGAATTACAGTACACCAACCAAGCACAAGCACGAGCTAAATTATTACAAGTTCTACTAATGAAATGAAAACTAAAACCCTCAATTCTCCAGCTAAGTTCTTCCAACTGAACAATTAGTGGTGAGATCTCCGACTTCTGACTATATCTTTCGTTCCACAAATAAATGGGCACCTCGCAATCAAATTCCAATTGAATATTCTGGATGGCTCGCTCTCGTGCTAGTAGCAGGCCATCACAACATGCCTTTGGCTTAGCAGCGAGCGAACTCATGCACAGCTCATACCACATTGCTGTACCTCCACACATCCTGACATTGGAGTCCTGGAGGATGACTCCTGAGGGCGGAGATTGATCACGCTCAGAAAACGTTGCATCTACGTTGCACTTACCTTTTTCCATACGAAATATGATTACCAGACAACAATGAAATTGCATGTCTTGAGGTAACACATCGAGTTGGGGAACAGGAATGGAAAAAAAACCTCATCTCCATTGAACGCGAAAGGGCGCATTAAGATTCTTAGGCACCACTAACCGTGCGAAAACCTTAAGGTCAAACAGGAACATGCAGGAAGTCTGCCATCTGCCCACGGCTATCCTGCTGGTGACTGCCATAGTGAGCGTGTTTGCCCTTATATTGTGATTTTGGTGATTAGAGTTGCTAGTGCCACTAGTGGACATGAGTGGTGTGGTAGGAGGGTGAGTAGCAGATCCACTAAAGGAGTTCATGGTGACAAGGTACGGCTAGGAGGAGACCTTCGAGTCATTGCCCAGTGGCAGCCCCTTCAAAATGAGTGTGTTCCTAGCCATACATGTAGAAGGAGGGCGGATCTACGATGCTAGACAAAGTGTTTGCGGATAAAGAAATGGATGATTGAGCTTGAGCCAACACAGCAGGTAGAACCCCAGCTGTGGAGGCTCAAAGATGGTGTGGCCAACGCAACAATAGGGGTGTTTATGATGATTTTTATGCTCTTGCATTTGTATAGTTGACATAGGCGGGTGCAGAAGAAAGATGGCGTGTGTCTCCTTACTGGCCTACGTGGCCCTTGACAAACAGCCCACATGGCAAGCATTGTCTGTTCAGGCTCTATTTCATGGTCGAGGACATCATCGGTGATGCTCCCATAGATCCAAATTCAAACAGATGCGTTGATGTGATGGAGAAGCCTCAGCTTGCAGTTGCAGCACAAGGAGTGGATGAAAACCACACCCACTAGCTTGGAGTAGCTGGGATGCTGGAGCTCCAGGATGATCACCACATAGGTCTTGATGTTGACAATTGTATATCCTTCATTTGCACGTGGAAACATTTGGGGTGGGGGGACCATTGCCGACTTGGTGATGTTGCTATTAGCACCGATGTGGAAGAGGAGGCCATACTAGAGACCGCAGAGTTGGCGCCCGACTGTATTATATTAGATTGGAGAAAGTGGTTGGATGGGTGACATGGGATCGTTGATAGGGGAGGCAGCACGATATAATGATGAGGCGGAGGGTCATGTAATGTGTAGGCGTCGAGGGTGGTGCGCTACCGTAGCATAGAAGCAAGGGAGTTAGGTAAAAACACCTACTGATGGTAACAAGGGGTGGACAGGCAACGGAATCGTTGATTGGGGAAGGACACACTCCATGGTTGTGAGGTGCAGAGCCATGAGGTGCACAGCGGTGAGTCTGCTCCCTGGTGGTTGGCGCCCTAGACCAGTAGAGAGGGGATGGAGTTGGGAAAACCAAGCAGAGAGCCAGAGACAATGAAATTGGGGAACACCTTATCCCTTTGTTCAGGTCACGGCCTTTCATGCATATACAATTGTCGGGAACAGCTTGCGTTATAAGTTACGTAACCAATATGAATACAACACATACATCTATGATTCTTATAAATAAAACAATAAGCACAAACAACTTGGCCCGTACAACCTTTTCAGGTCCAAAAAAGTTCACAACATATATTAGAATTGATGCAACAGACCGAATCAATAAAAACCATCTTATTTTTCAAGGACCATCCAAGATCCTTGGCTCCACACAAACACACTACAGCATATTATAGTTTACTTTGTCCTCGATCCTCGTCATAAAGGATGGGATAAAGAGAAAAAAAAAAGTTACTCATACAGAAGTACGTATGGCGATATAACTGCGTGTCAACCTTTTCCAGCTACTTTGAGGAAACTGAAATCATGATCATGACCACAGTGCACACAGCGGCCGCGAGGAGCAAACCACATGAGGCGTCGAAGGAGGTGTAGAATTTTTTATGAGCAGAGTCGAAGGACTTTCGATTAATTCTCTGATTGTCAACTACGAGACCAAGTCCAGCGGCACCTCCCGAGGTTAATAGTACGCAAAGTACCTGAATAATACATTCATCCATCAGGTAAAATTTATTAAGTGACGAATGAATTGTACTATTTAAAGAATAATTTATGATGTTATCTGGATGACGCATTCACAATTGATGGATAAAGAAAGGGAAGGATTACAACATCTGTGAAGATGAACAACCTTGCAACACCGGTGCCTCCAATTCTCTTGCCATCGACGACAGTAATTGCGGCCACAGAAATGAACACCAGAGTGTAGGCACACCCATTGGCAGCCACGGATAGGACATACCTGAAAACATTACAAATTCAGTCAATAATATTATACTTAACTCACATATATAGCTGCTGCAAATTAAACCCTCACCTATACGTGTAAAGATCTTGGAAGCTGATGTTATATATCTCGACAAGGTCTTCTTGAGAAAAGATCTCGCCAAGGTCTTCGCCAAGCAAATTGTAGATTGGGTCAAAGTATGTTCTCAGTGTGGTCGCTATGATGACAAGCGATGCTGCAAGGACGCCTAGGGTGATGACACGAAAGACAAGGGTCACCACGGCTAGACCACGAGCTCTAGGGGCCATATTTGTAGCTTAGATTTGAGATGCTATGTGCTTGCATTGCAATGGAGGTTGTCATAAAGATTTATATACAGGTCCTCGATCTGCATGCAAGCCTCGCAAGCATTCATTGGAAATAACGAGAAGTTAAGTACAAGGAATGTACAGCTACGAGGACACAATAGATTTGGATGAAATGTATCGCTCCTTGTTTAGGTCGCCATGTCATGTACTGTTGGGTATGGGGTTCACATACACATCTCCGATGAAAAAAATGTGTAAGTCGTCATTATATTTCATTCTCTTCCTTCAAAGTTTACATCCCAGGGGGTATTTATAGGCCCCCGGCTTCGCCATCTGAAGATCCTTACAAATTAGTCACGACACTTTTTTATACATTTTAGCTAGAAAACAGATCGGCGAAGTGGTGAGACACACTTCGCCCCTTTTTCTTTCATCTTCTTAAGCAACTTCGGGCTTGATCGTAATTCCTTAACTCGGTACTTTTGCCATTCTTCGTGCGAAGATGCCACGTCATCTTTGTTGGCCGCCAGGAGTCTGGCGAAGTCATTTTCGCTAGATAACCTGAGACATGTATCATCACATATGTGAAGTTTGATAATCACAGCGAAGTATCCACGTCATCTTCACTAGAAATCCGAAGTGCAGCGAAGTCATCTTTGCCAGTCAACTTTGAAGCACACGAAGATACACACGTGAAGTTGCAATGAAGTATCAATATTGTCTTCGCAGTACATGTTAGTATCTCAAATGTTTGTAATAAAATGTTTGCTTCCAAAGTTTGAAAATGACATTTGTGTGTAAAAGTTGCTCCCCAACAGCAGCCCCTCGCAGGCGAAGACCTACTCCAAAGGTCTGAATCCCGCAAAATTTACATGAAACTTTGCCTAACAAACTTTGGAGTTGTCCTGTTAGAAATTTGAATTCTACGGCTGGTTTTGACCGGTTGACCGAGCTTTGCCTATAAATAGCGATGCTCCCCCCTGAAGCCATCATTTTCAAAAGAGGAGAAACTCTGCCAAAATTATGAAACATGTTTGGTTTGGAAAGTTAAACATTTCATAGTTTTGAAGATTTTCAAGTTTTATTGAAAAATCAAAAGTAATTTCAAATGTTTATTTCTAGGGTTTTATTCCCCTTTTGAATTTGAATTCACATTTCAAATTCTAGATAGAATTTGAGGATGCCAGTTAAATGAAAAGTGTAGCTCTTGAAAAGTTATGCAAATTCTATTTTTAGAGATTTTCAAGTTTTTATATCAATTTTGAAGTAATTTATTATTTTTGACAAATGGCATTTTTGTAATTATCAAGAACAGCACCGAGACCTATCATCGGCCACCATCGCCGGCTTCTCAAGCCACGCCGCCGTCCACCGCCGCACATGCCGGGGCCGCCAGCTTGCCCCTGACACCCGAAACTTCATCGTCGTTGTGTCGCCGACCACCCCTCGTCCTTGGCCTGTAAATAGCAAGCCGGTCGCCATCTTCTTTCTTCTTTTTCCCTCAGCCGCCACCGCCGACGACCATCCTCCGCCGCCCAAATTTGCCTCCGCCGCTCCACCTCTGCCTGCTTCACCTTGCTAAAAGCTCCGCAACATTGTTGCACTTTGTTTGAGCTAACTCATGCCCGCTCTCCTCGCCTGAATCGCCCGCACAACGTTGTCTTCTTCGCGGCCGGTCGCCGAGCCGCCGCGAGCTTTCTCGCCATCCATCGCCTCCTAGGGTGAAAACATATGTCTATTAACCCTCTTATCATGTTCTCCGTGCTTCGCTGCCCCTTATGCGCACCTTTTCCCGTTCGTTGGTGCACAGAAATCTCCGTGACGTGGACCTTGCCGCCGGAGCATCGCCGCTGCCATTAGCGCCGCCGACTACAGCTCGCCTCAGCCACTCCGAGCTGTCATTAGCGTGCGCACCAGACCCGCGGTGAGCTCCTGCATCTCTCTGTGCCTTTAATTTCATCCCTTTTGCGTCATAGGGTCCGGCCGCCGTGGCTCGCCGCCGGCATGGCCATGCCAGCGCCGTTGCACGCGTAGCCACCAGAGCTAGGGGCCGGAAATGGGTTCATCTTGTAGTCCATCGCGTTCGCGTAAATATCCCGCGTGTGCCCGTGTGTTTGCTGTCGCCGGAGAAGCTCCGGGGAGCTTTGCCGCCGTCGTCCGCGCGCCGCCGCGCCGCCATGGCCGACGCCGGCCATGCTCCGGAGCACCGCTGCTACATTAGCTACCTCGTTAGGCTCGCCTCGTCGTGTAGAGCCCGATGGTCCAAGTCTCGTGACCGGAGACCTCACCGCCGGCTAGTAGTCATCGGTCAAAATCTTCGCCGCCGCGGTCAACGTCGGGAGCCGATTTTTATTTTTCTTTATTTATTTTTAGAAAATGATTTAATACTATTTTCTTTAGAAAATCAAAATAATTCATGTATAGCTCCAAAAATTTTGAAAATTTTTGTGTGTGTTCTTTATGATGTTGTCTACCTAGGAAAAATATGAAATGCCAAATTTGAGTATTTTTGCATATGTTAAAATTAGTCCTTTTAATTAAAAAATGCATCTTCTATGATTTTCAATAAATAAAATAATTGGCTTTTATTTCTTAAATTTGTTTTGCCATCTAATTAGGCCAAGAGCGTTTCAAAATAAAATTTTGAGCTCAATTAGACAACTTTAATTTTTATGCCTTTATTTTATGTTTTAAATAATTAATTAACCCCTTTAATTATGCTCAATCATTATAGGCTTGTTTGACTTTGGGATTGATTGATGACCTTGGGTCATTAACCCTAATGACCTTTGGCACTTTAATTAATTGTTTGCGCTTACCTTAATCATGTCATTAAGGTTTAATCGACGTTATTTCATGTGCTTAAATAATATCATTAAAGATGTAGTTAACCCTAACGGACTTAGTGAGTAAGTTTTGTTGGCTTGCAGCTTTATCGTGAAGAAAAGTTGTACTCAAGTCCTTAAACTGGTCATGCACCCATCGAACATCATGTTTACTATTCTATCATGTTGAAGCATGTACTTTTATCGTATAGTTTCCGTTAACGGAGAGTTCAATGTTGTCGGCCCAGATCCGAAGGAAGAGCAGACTTAGGAGATTGGAGTTGATCTAGAGCCCGAGACCGTCTACCCCGAATACCAAGGCAAGCCCCGGATTGCATTTAAACCCTTCCTAAATTTTATAAAAGTTTTATCGCTTCCTTATGAAATGCTGCATTAGGGATTAGGAGTTGAGTGAAAATCTATAGATTGCATTACCTGCCTTACTTCCATATTCTTTGTTACCTGTTAGCTGGAATATGCCTAGTAATGCTTAGCCCTGCTGAGTTAGATAAGTTTTCAATAAGTAAAAGAATAAAAAATATGAGGATGGCTTTATCTGTAGAAACATGATGAAAGTTAATAAATCAAGTCCGGACGGCTAACTTGCATTGGGAATAGAGTCCCTCTATAGTGTCTCTGTCTGTTGATGCCCTAGGCCCCGTGTCGATGGTGATCTGGTGATATCGAGGAATTATACAAATCCACATGCATGAAGTGGTATACAGTGGGCCAGAGTCCCCACGTATGCCATGGAGTGATATATAGTGGGCCAAAATCCCCACATATGTCATAGTGTGTTATACTGTGGGTTTAAGTTCCCACATATATCGGTACACTGGGTCGAAGTGCTCATGTGTATCATGTGGTGATATATGGCTGTGGTTGTTATCCCGGTATATCTGTGATCTGGTATGCATCGGAGTTAAAGTCTTCGGTATCCCAGTGATCTAGGTCCCAGCTGGGTATGAAAATAGATTTGAATTATCGTTGCTTCTCGGAGAAGAAGACTCGATCGTTGTTCATCATCGTAGTAACAACTTGAATGAGGATAAGGTATCAAAATAAGGTTGGTTGGTAATTTGGATCTAGACCAAGACAACTTTACTATTTGTAATTGCTTTTCCGCAAAAATTCTTATCTCTTGCAAGCCTTACCTTGTCCCTCTAGCCTGCATTTCCTGAGTCTTCACCCCTTTTCTTTCGTCAGGTCAGTCTTGTTGAGTATTTTTGTACTCAGAGTTTGTTGAACCCTTGTTGCAGGTGAGTCCCATGAGTAGGAGTGCTACGCATCTTGTTGCATGACCGTCGTCGAGGAAAGTGACCACGAATAGGATGTCTCGCTTGGACAGAGCATACAATCAAGGTCTTTGTAATAAGTTATATTGTTACTCCTCTGCTACTATGGTTTGTATTAATCCAACTTATGGTTTGTAAGTTTAAACCAAACGGTTTGTAAACTTATGTTATTGTAATCCTTCTGCTATTTTACTCTGATGTATATTTTTTGTATAAAACTATTGTAATATTGCAATGTCTCTTTGTAATGATTGATCCTGCTCGAAGAATCGTGGATTATTTGAGATTTACCCGACAGACCTTTTAAGTCTTATGGAACACATTCCTAATTATTTGGAGTCTGTTTAGACAATAATCATGCGTGTGGGTCATACGATTTAGGAGGTTCAACTGTAACACCTCTGGTGTTATATCAACTAAAACATGCCATATCATCATATGCATTGCAAAGCATTCATATTTAAGTTAACCTTAATGTGCATCAACTAAACAAGTTTATATTTCATAAGTTGATTGTGTTTTTGGAATGTTTTGTCGCATGAAATAATAAAACCCTACTTTCGAATGTCATCTCAAATACTTAGTTTATATTCTATGTACTTGAGGTGTAAACTGTGTTTACACTAGTGTCAAGCATAGTATATAAATCTAAGTCCCACCCTAAAAATGATTTCCACATTTGAAGTTGAATTTAGATTTCAAAGCTTATTCCCAAGTCTTGCAATTCAAATTTAAATTCAAATTAGAAAGCTATAAAAATGTTTTTCAAAAGTCAACTTGGTCATGTTTGTACTTGGATGATGTACTTGGATGATGTTTGTGATCACTAATGACCAACCAATTAAATTAGAAACCAAATCAAGTTTGAATTCGGTTTCAAAAACCCTTTATTTCAAAACGTAGTTTTATCCCCTTTTCTGTAATTTAAAATCTATAAGGAATTTGGGGAAACTCTAAAAATATAGTTTGTAGATCTTGACAAGGGCTACAAAGTTGGTATTCAAAGTTTTTCAAGTTTCCAAAAATAATTTCAAATAAATTTGAAAATACAGGTTTCCAACAATTGTCCCCCTTTGATTTTAAAACCATAATTCAAAAATTATACAAAATTTGAGAAAACTTTATATATGAAACATGTTTGGTTTGCAAAGTTAAACATTTCATAGTTTTAAAGATTTTCAAGTTTTATGAAAAATCAAAAGTAATTTCAAATGTTTATTTCTAGGGTTTTATTCCCCTTTGGAATTATAATTTGAATTCATATTTCAAATTCTGTACAGAATTTGAGGATGCCAGTTAAATGAGAAGTGTAGCTCTTGAAAAGTTATGAAAATTCTATTATTGGAGATTTTTAAGTTCTTATATCAAATTTGAAGTAATTTCTTATTTTCGACAGATGGCATTTCTATAATTATCAAGAACAGCACCGAGACCTATCGTCGGCCGCCATCGTCGACTTCTCAAGCCGCGCCGCCGTCCACCGCCGCACCTGTCACGGCCGCTAGCTTGCCCCCGACATCCAAAACTTCATCGTCGTCGTGTCGCCCGACCGCCCCTCCTCCTTGGCCTATAAATAGCAAGCCGGCTACCATCTTCTTTCTTCTTTTTCCCTCAGCCGCCACCGCCGACGACCGTCCTTCGCCGCCCAAATTCGCCTCCGCCGCTCCACCTTTGCCCGCTTCACCTTGCCAGAAGCTCGGCAACATCGTTGCTCTTCATTTGAGCTAACTCATGCCCGCTCTCCTCGCCTGAATCGCTCGCATGACGTCGTCTTCTTCGAGGCCGGTCGTCGAGCCGCCGCGAGCTTTCTCGCCATCCACCGCCGCCCAGGGTGCAAAACATATGTCCATTAACCCTCTTATCATGTTCTCCGTGCTTCGCTGCCCCTCATGCGCACCTTTTCCCGTTCGTTGGTGCACAGAAATCACCATGATGCGGACCTTGCCGCCGCCATTAGCGCCGCCGACTACAGCTCGCCTCAGCCACTCCGAGCTTTCATTCGCGTGCGCACCAGACCTGCGGTGAGCTCCTGCATCTCTCCATGCCTTCAATTTCACCCCTTTTGCGTCGTAGGGTCCGGCCACCATGGCTCGCCGCCGGCATGGCCATGCCAGCGCCGCCGCGCACGTAGTCTCCAGAGCTAGGGGCCGGAAACGGGTTCATCTTGTAGTCCGTCGCGTTCGCGTAAATGTCCCGCCTATGCCCGTGTGTTTCCCGTGGCTGGAGAAGCTCCGGGGACTTTGCCTCCATCGTCCGCGCGCCGCCGTGCCGCCATGGTCGACGCGGGCCATGCTCCGGAGCTCCGCTGCTACATTAGCTACCTCGTTAGGCTCGCCTCGTCATGTAGAGCCAGATGGTCCAAGTCTCGTGACCGGAGACCTCACCGCTGGTGAGTAATCGTCGGTCAAAATCTTCGCCGCCGCGGTCAACGTTGGGAGACTATTTTCATTTTTCTTTTTTTATTTTCAGAAAATAAATTAAATGTTATTTTCTTTAGAAAATCATAATAATTCATGTATAGCTCCAAAAATTCTGAAAATTTTTGTGTGTGTTCTTTATGATGTCATCTACCTAGGAAAAATATGAAACACCAAATTTGAGTATTTTTTCATATGTTAAAATTAGTCCTTTTAATTGAAAAATGCATCTTCTATGATTTTTAATAAATAAAATAACTGGCTTTTATTGCTGAAATTTATTTTGCCATCTAATTAGGCCAAGAGCTTTTCAAAATAAAATGTTGAGCTCAATTAGACAACTTTAATTTTTATGCCTTTATTTTATGCTTTTAAATAATTAATTAACCCCTTTAATTATGCTCAATCATTATAGGCTTGTTTGGCTTCGGGATTGATTGATGACCTTGGGTCATTAACCCTAATGACCTTTGGCACTTTAATTAATTATTTGCGCTTACCTTAATCATGTCATTAGGGTTTAATCGACGTTATTTCATGTGCTTAAATAATGTCATTAAAGATGTAGTTAACCCTAACGGACTCAGTGAGTAAGTTTTGTTAGCTTGCAGCTTTATCGTGAAGGAAAGTTATACTCAAGTCCTTAAATTGGTCATGCATCCATCGAACATCATGTTTACTATTCCATCATGTTGAAGCATGTACTTTTATCGTATAGTTTCCATTAACGGAGAGTTCAACGTTGTCGCCCCAAATCCGAAGGAAGAGCAGACTCAGGAGATTGGAGTTGATCCAGAGCCCGAGACTGTCTACCCCAAATACCAAGGCAAGCCTCGGACTGCATTTAAGCCCTTCCTTGATTTTATAAAACTTTTATCGCTTCCTTATGAAATGCTGCATTATGGATTAGGAGTTGAGTGAAAATCTACATATTGCATTACCTGCCTTACTTCCTTATTCCTTGTTACCTGTTAGCTGGAATATGCCTAGTAATGCTTAGCCCTGCTGAGTTAGATAAGTTTTCAATAAGTAAAAGAATGAAAAAGATGACGATGGCTTTATTTGTGGAAACATGATGATAGTTAATAAATCGAGTCCGGACGGCTAACTTGCATTGGGAATGGAGTCCCTCTGTAGTGTTTCCGTCTGTTGATGCCCTAGGCCGCGTGTCGATGGTGATCTGGCGATATCGAGGAATTATAAAAATCCACATGCATGAAGTGGTATACGGTGGGCCAGAGTCCCCACGTATGTCATGGAGTGATATATAGTGGGCCAGAGTCCCCACGTATGTCATAGTGTGTTATACTGTGGGTTTAAGTTCCCACGTATATTGGTACACTGGGTCGAAGTGCTCATGTGTATCATTTGGTGATATATGGCTGTGGTTGTTTTCCTGGTATATCTGTGATATAGTATGCATCGGAGTTAAAGTCTTCGATATCCTAGTGATCTAGGTCCCAGCTGGGTATGAAAATGGATTCGAATCGCCGTTGCTTCTCGGAGAAGAAGACTCGATCGTTGTTCATCATCGTAGTAACAACTTGAATGAAGATAAGGTATCAAAATGAGGTTGGTTGGTAATTTGGATCTAGAGCAAGACAACTTTACTTTCTGTAATTGCTTTTCTGCAAAAGTTCTTATCTCTTGCAAGCCTTACCTTGTCCCTGTAGCCTGCATTTCCTGAGTCTTCACCCCTTTTCTTTCGTCAGGTCAGTCTTGTTGAGTATTTTTGTACTCAGGGTTTGTTGAACCCTTGTTGCAGGTGAGTCCCATGAGTAGGAGTGCTATGCATCTTGTTGCATGACCGTCGTCAAGGAAAGTGACGACGAATAGGATGTCTCGCTCTTATACAGAGCATATAATCAAGGTCTTTGTAATAAGTTATATTGTTACTCCACTGCTACTATGGTTTGTATTAATCCAACTTATGGTTTGTAAGTTTAAACAGAACGGTTTATAAATTTATGTTATTGTAATCCTTCCGCTATTTTACTTCGATGTATATTTTTTGTATAAAATTGTTGTGATACTGCAATGTCTCTTTGTAATGATTGATCCTGCTCGGAGAATCGTGGATTATTCAGGATTTACCCGACAGACCTTTTAAGTCTTATGGAACACATTCCTGATTATTTGGAGTCTGTTTAGACAATAATCATGCGTGTGGGTCATATGATTTATGAGGTTCTGCCATAGCTGGTTGCCCCTCTTTGACCTGCGATGAGCAATAGGTAATTCCTCCTCTGACTGCAAAATAAGAGGTGAGTGTTGCTGAACATCATCATGAGTATCATCATCAACAACTTCATCATCATGAATATCAACTGGCTCCACCTACACAGCTGCCTCATCATCCACATGCTCCACTTGCACACTTGTATACTACAACTCGCTTTTGAGAATTATCTAGAGCATGATCTGAGGACAAACTATCATTAAACATCACAGATTCATTGAAAACAATAAGCCTTTGAAATGATGATTCTGTTCATACGCTCGGCCACACCATTTTGCAGCGGAGTGTGCGGTATGGTGTGTTGCCTAACAATGCCTTCAATCCTGCAATAATCATTAAAAGCATCTGAATAAAACTCTCCACCATTATCAGTACGAAGCAATTTCACCTTTTTTTAGTTTGTTTTTCTTTCATAACTTTTCGATCCTTAAAAGCAGCAAAGGTATCATCTTTATTTTTCAGAAAACAAGGCCAAACTCTTCTAGAGTAATCATCAATAATTGTAAGCATGTAACGAGCACCCAACCAAGAGAAGGCTTACGGGAAGGACCCCATAAATCAGCATGTACATAATCAAGAGTACCTTTGGTGGTATGAACCGAGGTGTTGAATTTTACCCTTTTATGCTTCCCAAAAATACAATGCTCATAAAACTTTAGGTTACTCGAAATGCAGCCATCCAGCAAGTTTCTCTTCATCAATTCTGCCATACCAAGTTGACTCATATGTCCCAAACGCATATGCCAAAGGTCAGTCTTACTCAGTTCAACATTAGTAACAGCAGCAGCAGCAGAAACAGAACCATGTAAAGTACTTCCTCTAAGGACATACAACTTTGCAGAATTGAGATCACCTTTCAAACAAACAAGAGAACCTTTTGATACCTTTAGAACGCCATCTGAACCGGAATAATGGAAACCTTCTGCATCAAGTGTGCTTAGCGAGATGAGATTTCTGGACATCCCTGGTATGTACCTCACATTCTTCAACGTGCATGTCATGCCATCATGTTCCTTGACCTGAACAGAGCCGATCCCCACAATGTCACATGGGTTGTCGTCTCCCATCCGCACAACATCTCCTTTCTGCATAGGCTTATATGAACTAAACTAATTTCTGTTAGTGCAGATATGAAATGAACATGCAGAATCAAGTATCCATTCATCATGACTAGAAACACAGCCAGCAAAAACTACCAGACAGTCTTCAGAATCAGAATTTTCAACACCAGAAACAACAGAAGCATTACCATCATTATTGCCTTTCCTCTTCTCCTTATTCTTAAGTTTTATACAATCCTCAATAAAATGATTTTTCTTCTTGCAATACTTACAGAACTTGTTAGGCGGCTTGGACTTGGAACGGCCTCTGCCATCGTAGCTCTTGCCATGACCGTTGTTGTTATTGGAGGATCTATGTTCAGATCTGCCTCTCACGTGCAATGCTTCGCCCTTGGAGGACGACGATCCGTTGAGCTGCACCATGCCTTTCATCTTCTCCCTGGACTGAAGTGCCTCAACAACTTCCGCAAGGGTTAGTTCATCACGTCTTAATAATATGGTGTCACAAAAATGCGCATACGAATTTGGCGGTGAACATAATAGTAAAAGACCTAAGTCCTCATCATCATACTTAACCTCCTTCGACACTAGGTCGGCCATGATCTCCTTGAAGGTAGATAAATGGCTCATCACCGAATCACCCTCCTTCATCTTGAGAGTGAACAACTTCATCTTCATATGTGTCTTACTGGTCAGATCCTTGGACATACAGATGGATTCCAGTTTCAACCAGAGCTCTGCAGCAGTCTTTTCCTACAGCACCTCTTGCAAAATGTCATTATGAAGATGGAGTTGAATTAAAGACATAGCCTTACGATCCCTCCTGATTTCCTCAGGAGTCCACTCAGCCTTTGTTTTCTTCCCGAAGCCCTCCAACGCCTCATCATAATCATCCTTCTATGCCAGGATGGCCCGCATCTTGACTTGCCATAGCGAGAACTGAGTCTTGTAATCCAGCGACGGTAGATCAAACTTCATCGACGTCGTCATGATCTGCAACCGAAGCTCTGATGCCACTTGTTGTGAATGACGTCGGTAAATCACAAAGAACACAAGATCAAATCACCATGAGACACAAGATTTAACGTGGAAAACCCCTCCAATGCGAAGGGGAAAAACCACGGCGCCAGCCAGCAAACACTCCTCACTATTATCAAGAGTCGGGTTACAAACGCCGTGCGACTTCTACAAGACAATGAATGAATCAGACACAGTGGAACCCTAATACCGGGTATATGTACCGTAAAGTGGGGGCCAGTCCCTCGCACCCCCCAATTGACTTCGCTCCGGCCCAAGCCTCCCGGTGATGGTCCTCTGCTTTGCTCCGTCAGAAGTCTGGCCATCATATTGTGCAACTAAATTTGGAACATATTCAACACCGCAAACCCTGCTCGCTCCTTGGCCTGGTGGAGGAACTCGCATGCGTGCTCCTTGGACTAGCCAAGTCCCCAAGGACGTGAACATCATCAACGATCGGCCATGGGGACAGGGTGGAATCTTGTTGCAAGCTGGGGGACGATGGAAACTGAAACATCCTCAATCTTCCATGAAGGGAAAATACACAGAATGGTGAATAATATAATAGTTCGAAGCTCAAACCATCACCTTATCCAGCAACAGTTGATACAGAAATCCATACATCGAATAAAAGAGTTCAATTAGAAGGGGTTACATAAATAGTCCATCACCACACTGGCGGATTCATCAGAGTAGTAGCAGCTTCCGAACAGTTGTGGTAAGCGAAAGTACAACAAAATCTCCAAACAGAAGCCTGAGCGTAGGAACGAGACGTCTACTCCTCCTCGTCATTGTAGTCGTAGTCGGGCTCACCTGCCAAATAAGTTTTAGTACGGTTTGTACTGGCCACTGGCTCCCACCCTATGCTTTGCTTTTGCTATGTGGTATTTGGGTGGATGCAAAGGATATAATCAAAGAGTCCTAGATGTGGTTGTGGTTTCCTATGCAAGTAGTAACCAATATTATAAATATAGTTCATCATGTTTTAGCCCATCTCATTCACATATTCATCCCATCACATCACCATTACACACATCTCACACTCTCGCACTCAGTCGACAGGTCCAACTCCCTCTCAGAGCCTGTCTCAGTGGCTCACAGCCAGAAGGGTAACACCAGGGGGAGAATAGAAGGACTCCCCAGAAGCGTAGGTCGAGGGAAAGGCCATACCGAGGCGGCGGACTATATATATAACTCTGCAGAGCGTGTACTCCCATAACCACAAGATCACCATCATCAGCGGTGCCCCGCCTAGGCTGATTTTGGTTGCTTTCTAACAGATGCGATGCCACCCTACCACTCAGTACTGGGACATCCCGGAATACCACCGGCACACTGAGACTGTGAGACATAGTACCAGGCCCCCGAGGTCACTATGTTGTCTAAGGAGGGTGTGGGTCCCAATGCCCGTACCTCCCGACACTATCTGCTAACAACCTAGTAGTGGCACCATCCTAGCTAGTCAGACATCCGTCCCCCGCCCATACAGGGGCGAGCGGTGAGCACGTAGGTCCCAAGGGATATTAGGTCCTAGGGGGATCGGACAGGATTACCTTCTCATAGGGACTACAACAGTCCGTGCTACAACAGCACCTCCTACCCGAGGCCTCGCTCCACAAAGGCTCTCACCCCGGGATCACCATTTACCTCACAATGTATCCGCCATAGATACCTCACATAGGGATGCCCAGAACACACCTCCCCGGCAAGACTCGCCCTCAAGGCTCATCGTAGAATCCTATCCGATCGACTCAAACCCTCACCACACACCCAAGACACACGCAACACTCTCCCCGAGTAAAGTGGCACAACGTGCCTTAACCATATACCATACCATACTCTCCACCACACATCACATCTCAGATATAAGCATAGTACAAGTAAAACATCATAAGTAAATAAGCATGTGTCTAGCCTATCAGCGGTGTGCAGGAGTAAGGTTGCAACAGGGTAAAGGCTCATCAAGCAATTCTACCATGCAACCTATCATAGGTGATATTACATAAAATAAAGCACTTGCAACTAGTAAATATGCCATGCGTAATAAGATCTATGACGTTGGGTGGGACGTGGCACCTGCATAGTCATTACTGAGCTCCTCCTCGTAGTCAGGGTCGTCCTCCTCAAGCGGCACCTCCTCTGAAACGAAACATCATAGTCGCGTTAGTGCCTCCTATAGAGTTAACACAAAGAACCAATAAAATCCAATAACTCCAAATGCAATCATACATAAGCCTATGATGTAGAGCTCATTTTTATGAAAATTTAGACACTTGGTTTATATTTTTTGGAGTTCGTATGACTAAGTTATAAATTTCTAAAGTTTAACCTATTTTCTGAAAAAGAAAAAGGGCCGGATTAATGTGGGTGTGACACGTGGTAGCTTCCTATTGGCCAGAGGCGGAATAGTCACTGACAGGTGGGTCCCACGGTCAACGGTCACTGACATGTGGGCCATGGTCAAGGGTCAACGTTGACCAATCAAGGGTCAACGCCGACCGGGCCTAGTCCGAGCCTCAGCGGGCCTAGGCAGGGCCGGATCTGGGCTGGGTTAGCCCGGCCTAGCCAGGACACGTGTCATGCCCACGGTGCGCCATGTGGTGTTGTGGATCTCAACTGGGCTGAGTCTATGGCCTCACTTGGCTGGGCTCAGTTCATGGTGGACCAGAGGCACAGAGTGCACATGTCCCTCCCTCACTGGTCCACGCGGGTCTCAGGTGGACCCGGTCCACTCCAGGGGATAATCCCCTTCTCTCTACCCACGCGCATCGCGGCTGGCTTGGCCGGCCCTCGCCAGCAGTGAGCGACGCGGCGGCTCCGGCCGTCTCAGCGATCGAGAGCTACGGCTGTGGGTGCGTAGCGGCGAGGCAAAGGCGCTAGCGGGGTCATGACGCACTTGCAGGGGCCAGGCTCACCGGCGTTCGCGCCGTGGTGGCGCGGTGTGGTGGCGTGGCAGCACCGGGGCACTATAGTGCGCGAGACGTGTCTTGAACTAGCGCCACAGATTCACAAGGTCGAGGCGAGCGCAACACGGTGCCTAATTGAGCTGGAATTTTACAAACGAATGACATCGGCGACGGATGGCGGAGCTCCAAATTGCCTCGCCGTGAAGCTCCACCTTCTCTATCTCCTATCGTTTTGAGTAGCTAGGAGCTCGAGAAAACTAAGGCACGCCTAACGGAGGCTTGGCGGGGGTGCACGCGACGGCGAGGTTACAGCGGCGCACCGACGGCCGGAGTACGAGGAGACCGGGACCTGCAAAGCGCGCGGGTCCCACTGGGGTCTATACTGGCTCCAAAACGTTGCTAATCGTGCGTTCTAGGACACAGCGAACACGTCGGTCAAGCTAGTGAAAAGAATGATTGTGAGGAGAGCGGGAACATCGACGATGTACTGGCGGCGGCCATGGCCGAGCAGGGCAAGCTCACCTGCGCGGCGTCGATTGGGGCGGTCCGGTGCTCGAAGTGGGTGCACGTGGTGAAGGAGATGCAGTGCCGCATCAGTGGTGTAGTCGTACTGGCATCCGGGCCTCCCTCATGCGGCTCGAGCTACGACGGCGGCGAGCTCCGGCTCCAGCGGACAACTCCTCCCTGCCTTCTTCTTCTCCTCCCACTCCAACTCCTCCTCAGGTGGTCAGCAAGGTGGCGCGGGCTTGGCCGAGAAAGGCTGCGCGGCACGGGAAAACCTAACGGCGCCGAGCTCCACCTTTTATAGCCGGCCGGTGGCCATGGGGAAAATGGGCGGACGACGGAGATGGGGCAAATCCCATCGGGCGGCTGTGCATGGCTCTGGCTAGGGTTAGGGTTCAGAGTGGCGCTGGCGGGAGAACGGACGGCATCGTGGGGCGGTCACGGGCTCTTTGACGACAGTGGGACGCCGTTCCATTTTTGGCTCGTTGGACATGACAGCCGGGTGCACAGAAAAGGGAAACGAGGCAGCTGACATGCGGGGTCCGCGCAGCAGCGACTCAGCGGGGCGAGCGCATGGTGCTGGCGGCCTTGGCAGGCCCATGCTGGGCCGCTGGCTCTGTGGGCCGCAGGAGCTGGGCAGGCCGTGCGGGTGCGGGGGCAAGGCAGGCCGGCCTAGCCATCTTGGGCCGCGTGCGGGGGAGAGAGGCAGGCCGTTGCGGACTGGTTGGGCCGCCTTTGGCCTTTTTCTTTTTCTTCTCTATTTCTTATTCCTTTTCTATTTCTTTTCCAAGTATTAAACTATATATGCCATGATCATGTTAGTATAAGATGTTAGTGATCAAGACATACACCTAGTGGTCCTCCTAGGGTCTCATGGTGATGTTGGATCCATGTCAAGGTTAGTGACACATGTGTATATACATATGATAAAAAGGTTATTGATTTTATTAGCAATACATAAAATCAATAAGAGGCAAATCAAACCTCGTGATTAAAATGCAGTTGCTCTAACTAACATCGGTGCTACTTGTGTAACTATTGGGTGTTTTCCTACATGACACTCACCAATAATGAAATATTTTAGAAAAAATTTGTTGATTGTGATTTTTGATGTTTGAATTTTTAGGGTTGTTATAGAAAGGCGAGAAACTACGTGCATCCAGGCGAGGCGAAGCGTCGCAACTGCTGGAAGAAGGGGTCGCGGCGGCGGGTGTGGATACACGCCACACCGGAACCGTCACCGTCCCTAGGCGCCCAGCGGGCATGGGTACATGCGGACGGGTAGGTTCACACATATTTTCTGTTCCATGTCTCATCCTCACTCCCACTCAACGATAATGTGGACACACATGTATGGCAGTAATGATCGATGCCGTGCTCTAACTTGTGGACTTTTTTCCCTTTCAAAAGAGAAACTGTGGACTTTGTGGCTTGCAACAGCCAATAGGCCGGCAACATCCCTGAGTTTAATGTGATGAGTAAATCTAGCTATAGATAGATGGATGTGGATATCGAGCCACGGAGACGATAAACATGAATGCGTGATGTGAATAAAAATATTTGGTTGTACTGCCCCTGAAGAAGAAACAAACAGTACAGCCAGCTAACCAAGTATACGTCTGGCGCTGACGTCACTGGTGTGCACGTAATTCGGGACCGCGTTTGCATGTGTCAAACAAAAAGTACAATTAGAAGAGCGCCTTTTAATTTCATTCCTGACTCGCGCGCGACATGGCGAGCTGTGTCGAGGTCCACCGACCACATGCTCCTTCCAAAGAAGAAAGTCTTTATTTATTTAATAATTAGCAAATATATCCATACGTTGCAACGGAAAAGGAAAAAATATCAAACTAACTCTACCGAAAAATCGTAATTTGTCGAGTATTTTTTATTTGAGTGTATTTTTTCGGGCACTTTATAAAGAGACGTCTTTGCCGAGTGCCAGAAGAAACACTCGGCAAAGAGGCTTCTTTGTCGAGTGCCAGGAAAAATACTCAGGAAAGAATTCTTTGCCGAGTACCAGGAAAGACCAGCTTCGGATTTTGATGCAATCTAATATCCAACGATCTGAATAATTCTTTCACGAAAGAGCATGTGAAAAATCTTGTCTACGTCAGATTTTTTTAATATTGTGATTGAGATGAATCACACAATGTGGCCTGACAAAGCAGTCGGTGGTGCAGGGAAGGGATGCTGTAGAGCTAAGAAAAGAGCATACATTGTGAATCTCTTCAACAATATCCAAAAATAGCAGTGCATCCATCACATTTAAGAAAGACCCCTGTGAAATCCATGGGGAGGTTTCGTCAAGCACCATGCATCAGGTACTGGCAAAGAAAGTCTGAAGCAACCATGAATTTTTCAGTGTTCCTGCTGGCAAGTGGTGCAGAAACATGAGATGTTGAGGTAGGTTAGTCTTCGCTAAGTCGCCTAGATCCAAACGTTCTTGTATGGGAGAACCATGTAACACTGATAAAACTTTAACAGCAAGTGTGCTGAGTAGTTTGAACGTTTGAAGCGTCGATGGAATAAGAATATAATTGAGGACTTGTTGAAGCCATTTGGACTTTCAAAATTGAGACAGCGTGTAGTACAAGAGTTACAGCATTTTTTTTTTTTGAGTTCCAGGGACATGCACCACAGTCCATTCTAGTATTGCACAGGAGCCAATATTAAAATTTACATTTCCAAGATTTCTCAAGTCGAAAGTAAAACTAATAAGAAAGCCAAAGTCAGACACAGCTACTAGTTCAAAGATGTCCCCACAGCACAGACAACTAACATACTAAAGGATATGCATAGCCAGACTCGCAAAGACTCGCAAAGCCATATGATCCTCTGTTCGGGCCTGGGAGCAGCTGAGAGCGCTGTTGATGATTTATCACGGATAGCCCACCACCGCTGTATCTGGGAGGGTGTTTTTGTTTGAAGGAGCTTGGCAGATTGCGAAACTCGGCGGTTGCGGCAACAAGCTTGACGAGACAAACGATTTTATACTGGTTCGGGCCTTTGACTTGCGTCGAGTAAAGACCTTTACATCCAGTCGGCGTGAGCCTGTTACGTTGTATTGATGAATATAAAGGATTGTGTCTGCGTGTGTGTGTCTCTCGTTTTGCCGATCTAGGGAGCCCTGTCCTCCTTTATATAGTCCTAGGAGAGGCAGGGATCCTAGTCGGATACAAAATAGAGATTCTAGTAGGATTACGTATAACTAGTCCTAGTAAGATTACATAAAAGGAATCTTAATTGGAGTAGGTCTTCTTATGTCTTCTCCGTGGGGAGCCCTAGGGTTCCCTATCGACAAGCAGACCTAGAAGAGACAGGGATCCTAGTCAGTTATAAAGTAAAGATCCTAGTAAGATTACATGTAACTAATTCTAGTAGGATTACATAAAAAAAATTCTAATTAGACTAGGTCTTATTGTGTCTTCTCCGTGAGGAGCCCCATGGGTCCCCCATCGACAAACGCCAGATTCGGTGGCTTCCAGTCCCCAGATCAAGAGCATCCGGAGCTCTCTATTGCAGGATCATTACACCCTTACTCTAATATACCTTCCAGACTGCAGTCGTAGTCAGCAAGATTTGTTCATCATCAATTTTCAGACAATGTGTCAGGCTTGACAGCCACTGTACTTCAAGCTTCATTACCAGTGTACAATTTTGTAAGTTACTAATCTGACTTAAGATATTTCTCTAATTTGTTGTGGCCACATGCCTTATAAGTGGTAACCTGGTCAGCTGGTTCTTATAAATAAATTTGATCTGGTTATTCTGCTAATTACAGCCCATACGTTATTTACTCATGTTCTTTGGTCAGTGCATTCTATCTACTACATGGTTATAATTAGAGTTTGAGAAATGAGCTGCAAAATTCTGAACACAATTTTCCTTTTATCTGGAAGCCAAAGATGTACATGGTTATAATCAGCGTGAGGATTCACATGCAGTGGAAATCTAAATTTCCTGAGGCTGAAGATGCAGAGCATTCATACAAGTGGATGGACTAAAATGGTCAAACAAAAAACCAGTACTCTCCTCAAATCTGAAATCCTCTTCAATTCGCTATGCTCGATTCATATACTGCCCAGTTCTTGAATCAACCAGAATATCATCGCCTATGTTCACAAAAGAGGGCACAGTGACCACAGCTCCAGTTTCCAGGGTTGCAGGCTTTGTTCCTCCTACAAAATACAGTAACAGTATGATCCCCATTCCGATGATGCCAACTTCTACCAGAAAAGAAATGTCCAAGATAATTTTGCACTTTACACATCTAGATTTAATGTGGCTAATTTGTTAGCAACATCCGTGTTTAAGCAATTGCAGGTACTGCAGAAGCATGCAATATATAAAAGAGCTTTGTACCTTGAGCACTATCACTTGCCCCTGGGTCAGTATCAGTTACAGTCAGCCTCACAGTGATTGGGAGCTCAAAATCAATAATCTACAAAATTATCACAATCAGTGTCCCGTATTTATTTACGCAAAAAAAAGTGTCTTGCTGTGTAAGAAAACTATTTGCCCTGAATTTATAGGAAATTATTAGAATTTTAATCCATTAAAAAATTGAATAGCAAAGAATCAGAAAAACAAAACTAGGAAATACCTTGCCATTCCAGTACAACAAATTGCAGTCCATCCCCTCTTTCAGCCATTTTTGCTTGTCACCGACATCTGCTTCATTTAACCGACTTTCTTCAAATGTGTTCTAGAAGGAGAAATTAAGAAGAGCACTGTAAGACAGAAAAAAAAAACATGGAACTGTTTACCTATATCAGGATCCTAAGTACAAATTTCCCCACGAATTCAGAAAGTGGCTAGTTTACGTCCAGATATCAAACTTTCTGGGAAGACAAAAACAGAATATATTTTCATTTTCTGAAAAAAAAGGAAATTGAAGGTGACTATTGCAGTGGTGGTGGAAACTGAAAGTTTCCGGGTTCTTTTCCTTCATGCAAAATTTTGTGGTAGAAACTGAAAGTTTTTTTTTTTGTTCTTTTCCTTCATTCAAATTTTTTTACATTACAAATCTGAGTTGCCTTTGATAAAACAAATGATGCGATCTAAGAAATGGGTGCCACAGGGTGTTGAAGTGGGACCATGGAAAATATGAAAAACATAAAGTATGGCTGTTTACATTGCCAAAAACTTTGACTAATTACCAGATCCATGAACACGAACTGGGCGCCATCCTTGTATGTAAATTGCTTGGTCTCCTTTGAAAGGGATGGTTCCTGGAGCTGAAAGTTTCAATGACGAAGTGACTATTAGTCGCTGCATAACTGAAAAGGAATATACAGTGAACATTAAACATGTAGTATTGGTGAAGCAAAGGGCAATAATCCACCATAGGCTAATTACACATCACACATAACTCATCAGGGAAAATATACAAGAGCTCCGCTAACTAAGCTACATCGTGTACAAGCAATTTGTTCCAAGGGGGGAACATGTACTTCTAGAACAGGCACAGGGTGGGGAAAGAATTCTTGTCATTGTCAGGTTCAGAAGACGTGAGCTTGAGGTGTGAATGATTACCGTACTTCCAGCCCGGAAGGTTTTCTCAACCGTGTTGCCAGTAACGTAGTTACGCAGTTTTGTCCTGACAAAAGCAGCACCTTTTCCAGGCTTGACATGGAGAAACTCTGTTGTTGGATGGAGAGGAGAAGTTAACTGGCATATTTTGCATAACAATGATGTGCATTTTGCGCAGTGACTTCCTCTCTGTTTTTTCGATAAAGAATAGAGCTAAGCAGATAAATCAGTGACCCTTGAGAAGACAGGTACATGGACATTGGACATGATAAGTAGTCCCCAAAACTTATGCTGCTATGGTACAGTACTACAGTGTTGCATATCCTTGAGCAATTGTAGGTAAAGAAATAGCCTTTAGATAAGAGAAGGAAGGGAAATACGAAGGGTGAGGAATGCTTGTGAGTCACCTAGAACTTTCCACGGAGCGCCGTCGACCTCGACGTTGGTGCCAACCCTGATATCATTGCTGGAGATGGCATAAACCCCTGCAAGCAAAGGAAATCAACCGGCCACTAAAACACTAAAGCAAGACAACTGGCGGAGCTACATTGATGCCTGGGTATTCCCAGGAATACCCAACCTTTTTGTACAAGTTTTAATAGATACTATGTATGTATACTCATATATAAATGTATAATGGCGTATTATTTGTGTCATCTGGTCGCTATTTTAGTCCAAAATGGCCCCAAAACATCTTCTCCCATCCCAGGCCGGCCCATGAGGCCCATCGCTCGCATCCCGCACGGCAACGCGTCGAAGAGTCAGAGAAATTCCCCACCCGTCGTCTCCTTCCACCCTACTTCCCTTCCCCATTCCCCAATCGGCCAATCCAGCACAGAAACCCTAGACGGTGGTGGCGAATCGGCGGCTGGCCGCGAGCGGCAGCAAAGGCGCGCGCGCGGCGAGGCAGCGCCGCAGCGGCAAGGCGCACGCGGGCAGGCGGCAGCTGCTGGCCTGGGTGTCAGCGCGACAGCAGCGGAGGTGGCGGGCGGCGTCCAAGGGCCGGTGTGGCCAGCCCACCCGGCCAGCAGCTGAGGAGCTCGCCGACAGCAGCTGAGCAGCAGGCAACGCGCCAACACCAGACCAGTTCTATTCTTGATACTCCAGTTATTGTATCTTGAATTCTTGATTGCAATTTTTCTCTTTTTAGAGCCGGTTAACCGAATAGTTTGTAAATGTAATTATCGGTGGGAATACCCAAGATTCAAATCCACACTCTACCGGTAGCTGAAGGTTGAAACGGGTCGATTAAGACTAGAAGAGAAGGGGTTACTTACGGGTGAAGGAGCGGGAGCGAAGGGGGCGGCAAGAGGGAAGGGTAAGGCGACGGAGCTGGAGGGAGGCGGTGGCTGCTGCGACGCCGTGGTGGTGGTAGGTGGGGCCGGCGGCGAGGTGGCGGAGCGCGGCCATTCCTCCGCAGCACGGGCGTGCGGTGGCTCACCTGCAACTTGTGCTTGCTTTGCGATAAGGAGAAGGTTTGGAAATTGGAAGCGGAACAGAGTAGAGAGGGACAAAAGGTATGTGTTGGCAGGCAGCTGGAGGATTGGGTTGGGCCGGCCTTTTTGAGCCTGTTACACTTGGAGCCCGTCGTCGTAGAGGCCCAAAACTGTGTAAGGGCTCATTTGGTTAGTGGGTTAGGAAAATGGAAAAAAACAAAGGGTCCAATTTACTCCTAGGTATATGAATACTGTTTGTACTAAATTAATTTGATGTTTGATTTATCCGTCTTTTTCAGTTGGCCCAATCTTTCCATTAAGAAGATTTTTTGAAAAGTTTTTCATGTCCTGCTCCTTGCCCCCTCTGGATCCAGATGGGCAAGGGAGGAGGCGGCACGAAGATAGAATCATAGAATAAAAAAATGCAGGAGGATTTTTTTTATGGCAGCGATTCAGAGTCGGAGCATTGAAATTTACCTCTTTAGATGTTCTTTTTTTCCTCCCCCACCCAGATGGATGATCTATGTAGTAGAAATTTATTATTGAATGGAAATTTCTCAAGAAGCTGGAGGAACGTGTGCTATATAGCTTTTCCTGAAAGAGATTTGGACCTAGCAACATCATGGATTCGGTCAACGACCATAGACTAAGCAATTTGCAGTCATCCCTCCGCATATCTGTTTCATGGTAAAGATGAGATAACTTACACCTCTGGTTGTTCCGGCACTTGTGTCTGCACTGGCCAAGGCAAGGTTTACCAGGACAGCTCAAAATTCACAAAGTTAGCAAGATGTGAAACAAGATTAAAAGACGATAGACTGAAAATAAATGCTCACTGAAAGGAAACAATTCTGGCTACGGCTGCGGAGAGCTGCTGCAGGTGATTGGGATGTCGGTCAGAAGCTGTGTCGAGCAGTGCACACAAAAGGAAAAAAAAAAAATACGTTCATCAGATAGTAGTATGGAGCTGTATCCCAAATTAGTATATCTATGCTGTGCGCCCAATCAGCTGCGCAAGGGAGAGACGAATGCAGGAGAAAACGGTGACCTGCCGTGACAAATATGTCAACTGTAAATGCTGAGAGTTTATGTAAAAGCAATAATAATTAAGGAGCAAGTCTAGTCAGTAGCAGATGCAACAAACTGTGACAGACTGTCACATTTTATTTATGTAGCTGGAATCCAGAAAAAGATATAATTTTTTTAAACTAAAACATGCTCTACGAATCTACCTCTAGGTGCATTTTCAGATATGTATAATGTTGACCAGTATTATGTGGTGATATTAAAGCCTTTCAAGTTTTGCATGACAAGTGAAAGTGGCTCCAGTTTCTCAAAAAAAAAGTGAAAAGTGGCACCATATGAGAAGGAAGAAAGACCATCAACTGGAAGAGCCCAGAGTTCAACTTTAAATAGAATTATTTATTACTTGAGGACGTAAAACTTTATAGTGGTCAACTTCGTATAATTAAAATCTTACTGCAATCACTTACATTGCTAAAATAATTACACTCGTATACGTTCTTAAAAAATATCATTGTGTGTCTTCCATTGAACTCTTGTACTGACCACCAGACAATTTTCAGAGGAACAAGTACACATCCTCCGAGTTCAGTGATCAAACATTAGTGGAGATTAATCAATGGCCATCCTGGCTAGAGAGAAGGGATATCAATTAATGAATCGCCATCATGAGTAATGGGAAAAAATCTGCAAAAATCATGGAAGCAATCAAATAACAAATCGAAGTGACAAAGGCGTCGGCAAATTCAAACCCATTGCTCATGATGCTCAACAAATCGAAGTGTAGGATGGACCTTTTCCAAGGCATCATATAGCAATACTATATAGAATTTCCTACCAACTTAGATAATTTCAAGTTGTAAATTGAGTGCATGAAAAGAGGTGGACATCTTTATTAAATTAAACAAAAAAGAATCAAGACTAATGGTCCATTTTCATCCTGGCTAGAGAAGGGGATATATCAATTAATGTGGTATATCTTCTGCGCCGAGGAATGAACATCACGAGTAATGGAAAAAAAAAATCTGCAAAAATCATGGAAGCAAACAAATAATAAACTGAAGTGACAAAAAGACGGTTGCACATTCTAAACCAGCTGGATTATCCCTTTTCACAAGCACACCTTCACAAGTGTCAATCCTATCTTACATGTGTACTTAATAGATAAGACAGAGACCTGGAAAACACGCCAAAACATTTTAGGAACAGAGTCACATGTCACGTGTTTCGCACTGCAGCCTACGTACGAAAATATAATACAAGAAACTACATGCAAGCCATGAATTAAAAAAAAAACTGCATGCAGCCATAAACGACCCTAGCTAGCCTTTCCGCGCGCACACTGTCGCCTCTTGCCCTGCCGCCACCTGCCCACGCCTTTGTTGCCTCGCCGTCGCCGTCTCCGTCGCCGGCGTGACGACCGTGCTAGATCAGGATCGGAGCGTTTGATCTTGACGTCTCGGGAATGACGACATTACATTTGCATCGTCCCCCGCGACCACGGAATAGTACACGGCGGCAAGAAGCCAGGCTCCACTCCTGTGCTACCTGCACATTTCTCCAACACCGATTGGCATGGCCCGTTTAACGGACGATGATTGATGAAACGATTGGTACGGCCCTTTGTGGCTGAAAAAAAACTGTGGTAAGGCTAATAATATATAGTCAGCTAGCAAGACTAATGATATAGTCGGCTTGCTGATTGCAAAGTTACTTGCAGGCCTACTAATATAGTCCCTCCGTCCATGTATGTCTTTCGTCTTATACTAGCCCCGTGCGCACGGACCAAAAAGAAGTTGAGGCCCACGCGCTTTTCATTAAATCGCCGTGGGCCATGCAGGTCCTGTTACATGGCAAGCGGTTCGCGCCGTGCGGGCGCCACCGTACGAAAGCTGTTAGTTCTTTTTTCGCATTTTATATCGCAAAGCAGTAAAATCATGTAATAACAAATATTTTTATCCAGTAGATAGGGTTTAGCTATGTGATGTCGGCATCTTGGCTCTATGACATAGTTAGCTTGTAACTTTGTTTAATTCCTCTTAATGAAAAATAGGTGAAGTCCCGGTCACGAAAAAAAATAAATTAAATCGTCGTAGCGTGCGACGCTTAGCTTCCCCGACTGCTAAAAACTTCGTCTCCCGCTACGTGATCCCGCACTCACGTAGATGCCGACGTATTAGCTAGCTATTCAATGTTAATACATGACCAACTTGTCTCTCTCATAGAATTTCTTGATTCACCTTTAATACATGGGTGTAGTTAGCTATCCATTATTCATACATGGCCCACTTCTACCCTTGCTCCTCAACCTCAGCATTTAGCTAGCTAGCTAGCAAGTGTAATAAACATACCGTTGCATGCCTCTTCCCACCCCTTCAATCCTCCACCTCCCCACTCTTCCTCTCCAACTCCGGCAATGGCGACTCGCCAGCCAGATCCGACCCTCCCTGCGGCTAGATCTTTGCGTGACTGGGGCCAGGGCGGCCACATTGGCTAGGCGGCGGTGACCTGGTAGGGTTTGTCGACAGCAGCGCCCCGCCATGGTTTCTGCAGGCGGGTCACTGACTGGATCTGGCGTGGTCGGGGCCCAGGTTGTTGCGTTGGCTAGGGCGTCAACGGTGGCACCCTCTAGGGTTTCTAGTGGCTGGATCTCATAGACTGGTGTAGCCGTCGTGTCGTCCTACTTCATCGTTAAGTGGTTGTGCCAAAGGGTTGGAGTTGGGCCGCCCTAGGGTCGAGCATGCACGTCGGTGCAGGCGGCTCACCGACTGGATCTGGCGTGGCTGGGGCCCAGGCTGGTGCGTTGTCTAGGGCATTGGTGGTGGCCTCCTAGAGCAACCCTACAAAGACTCCCCTTTTCGGATCTGTTGGCCAGACATTTGAGCGACTATGGTGCATCAGGTTTAACGGCCTCGCCGAGACTTAGCGGTCGTGGCTTGCCACAGCCGCTTTCCCCTGCCAGCCGGCGCTAGCAGTGGCCGGCTTCCATGCTCGGTGGGCTGGGGGCGGGCAGCATCATCTAGCGAATGGGGATGCCGGTGGTGCCACGGGTGGCCTGCTCTGATAGACTTATACTGGGTGAACACCCTGTGTGATTTCTCCGTGTCAGCGTCGGCTGTGGCTGGGGGGAGGGAGGGGCTGAGGGGGACAGGCACCCCCTTGCTTGGTGAAATCTCTTGTGTACACAAGTTTCCACCATGTATTTGAAAGAAAATTTTGATATTTCCCCTCCTGTAATCCATCATTGAGTACTTAGCCCCCTTATGCTTATTTCCTGGCTCCGTCTCTGGGCGTCGGTGGCATAGCCACGTCGTTTGCTTTCTTGGAGGCGTTGTCAAAGTTCCTATCTATCGTGGAAGGCATGGAACGAAAGACCTAATCATGCTTCTCCAACATTATTGGTGTCCGCGAATGTCGAGGCCCTTCCTAAATATAGCTCTAGAGCACTACCATGATTCATCACCCATTGCTATCGCCCAAGTCGTGCTGCTTCTTCCTGTGTCATGTCCGCGTGCGCTTCATGTTCATCACAGCATTAGGGGTCAGCATGTTTGAAGTTGCCGCCGTCGACACTTCCTTGACAGATGCTTTGCCATTGTCGCTTTGCCGTCGAGGTTGCTTCGGGGCCCCGCTCATGCTAAGGTTGTGATGCCCCCCTCTGTAGATGCTTTGCCTCGCTATATCTATTTGGTCGATGCTCTGCCACCAGCGCGGCTTCATCTTCTATGTTGGCAACCTTGCTTCGATGTATCTTTTCTTGCAAGTTTAGTTGGTTAGGCTGTCATGGAGGCCCTTCCTCGCCACCTTCTTTCTATTTGTCGTTTCTACATTGGTTTGGGCGCCTAGCACCTCACCATGGCATGCCGGTCGTTGTACTCTAAACTTTTTCTTAATGAAATACGTGCAAAACACATTCTCGAAAAAATGGAGCGATGTTTTATATGCATTCCTCCTGGATGTGATGGGTACGTGAACACGTACGTTACCACATGTGAAACATTTGCAATCAAGGGTCCGCACCGTGGTGAGTTTGTGACCATCGAAACGTCCACATCATGGGGGGCACAAAGACCCATAATCATATTCTCTTCAAATTGTCCTTTAGTTTCAATTTAGTTATTCCTAATCACATAACCAAAGAGCTCAATGATGATATAATTGGAAAAAAGATCGGAAAAGGTGGTTTCACTTTAACGAGTCGGCACACGTTAATGGGTGTTTCTTTGTTCTTTTGTAGTGTTTGCCTCCCTGGGACAGTGGGGAATAAATAAAGGGAAGGCAAAGTGAAAATGGGACAAGACTTTTACTTCCTCTGTCTGCTTTTAAGTGTTGTTGAAGCAGTGGAGGAGATGTGGTACATATTCTTTTAACCTATAGAATGAAGTGGTGTCTAGATGCATGCATGCATGGGTGAACCTAGACGTTTTAGTGCAGTGCCAACAACACTAAATGTGGGACGGAGGGAGTATGTTTAAGTAATCGTGTTCTCTCAGCACACACAAATACAGGCACACAGATGAGCACAAGAATGGGGAGAAATAGGGGGTGCTTTATTTCTTCGTATTTGTTCCATACGTGTTCATATTCTCAATCACTCTTTAGCTTCTCCAGCACAACGAAAATACATCAGCATTCATGAGAATGTTTTAAGGATGATAGATACAGCTAGAACCATGAGCAGCCCAACTAGCCTACTAATGCTATTGGGCAAAGAGACTGATGTTGTTTCCAAGCAATTTCTAGGAACCATCCTCTTATAATGCCACCTTGCAAAGTCCTCTTTTCACATACTGTTAAAGACTTTGACTTAAAACATTATGGAGGATTAGATCGAGGATTGTAAAAAAGATGACATGATATGATATGATATTTAAAAATGTAAAAGGACAGTCATCATACAACTACATTGAAACAGCACGGAGTTAAAAAATAACGGACACATCACCAAACCCACGCAGTAGCAGCTAAAGACGACAACTCTCATTCGTGAGAGATTAACTAGATATACTGACCTGTCTGGATGCGTTGGATGGAATTTGCAACCATTTAGAAACATAATCATACAAAACGCAAGGTGCCAAAAGTAGACGGATTAGTCAACTCCTAAGCCCTGCTTGAAAATCTGAAAGGGAATTTAGTACTGTACTTTTATATTATATTATTCTTATTACGTTGTGGCACGGTATCAGCTTCACCTAACACGGGTCGATGGGCCACGGCGATGAACTGCCCAACCGCGCCAGCCTGTCTCGCAGCTGCAGCTAGCATGCCCCGCTAGCGGAGCCGTTTCTCCCCTTCAGAGAACGTAGACCGTGTACCCGTATGCTGTGTTATTATCAAAAAAAAATAATACTACTGTGTAATTTTGAGTTTTTGACATTCTTCCTTAGGATCTCCCATGATCTTCGGTAAGAGCTCCTTTTTTATATGCATACTTTTATATGCATATATACTATAAGGGGTCTAACTCCGGGGGCACGTGGCGGCATGGGGAGTGGGCAACGTGGCGTGGGGAGGCGTGCGGCGGCGGCGACTCTACGGGCAGGGGCCGCGCACAGAGAGAGAGGAAGCAGATAGGGTTTGACCCATTTCTTTATTATCATAATGATTACATCTTCTATTTATAGTTGGTCTACCTTCAATACTAAGAGCAAGTATTACAATCGACTGGGAGCTGGCAAAATCCAACATGGGAGAGAGAGAGAGAAAGCATGTGAGAGAACAAAGCAGGCGATTCACTTAACGCCGGCAAAAGGCGGGCGAGATGCACGGTGACGGCTGCTTCTCCACTCCGGTCCTTCCACATTTACAGCTTTGCATTAAAAATCAGTGGGACCTGCCACTACTACTCTGTAGCTTGGGTGACCTGGTACTCTTGCAGCCGGCTCGCCGGCGTAACCATTAAACTTGCTCTAAGCTAACTAGGAGACCTCCTTTTACAATTCGACCCTTACTTTATTTATCCAACCACTTTCAATTATAACTAAAAGACTCAATTAGGAAACCTGATGGACGGCGGATTGCGGTGACTCAGGGGTTGTACCCTGCCCGTGCACGCGCGCCCACCTCTAAGGCACCGGCTGGCGGCAGCTGGGCCCCTCTCTTGGGCCGGAGTTGGCCCAAATGTTTCCTCAATTCACTGGGTTGTCATTATACTTGTTACATATATATATATATATACATACATATATAAATAAAATCTTGCGTGACGCGCTTAGCTGGCTAGCTGTGGTCAAAACTGAATAAGTCAGCCAGCAGTTCATCTCTTGCCACTGCTTGTAGCGAACCAAGATTTAGAACACAAACTAACCATCCTGACAGCCACCATATAACACTGATCCTCCCACTCCTACTCACTGGGCCAGCAACTTAACCAATGCCTGATCCTTTTCCTACACTTCCACCGCGGCTGCTTCTCCTCAGCATACGCAGGACATGCAAGCAAACATACAACCTCCCGAAGAAGACAGGTTTTGGTTCACCAACTCTATTCCTGATTTAAATGGAATCTACGATATCATCAAACAGATACGAAGCAATGTCGCCCCTGGCCGGAATGGACTAAATGCTTTACATAACTCTAATTTCTAAGAAAAAATCATGTTAGCTCCGCAAGATTTTTGACCTATCACTTTGTAATGTAACTTACAAAATTATCACTAAGTCCCTGGATAACAGGATAAAAATCAACTCCCAAATTCAATTCATATTAATTCTAACACAATCATCACTCTGGAAATTATCCATTCATTCAATTTAAAAACTTGGAAACATCACGCTTTCATCCTAAAAACATTGATTTGGCTAAGGCTTTTGAAATATTGGAATGGAACTTGCTGCTCTCACTAGTCAAGGGTTTAATGATAATTTTATTAACCTCATACATGCTTGTATTACCTCACCTGCATTTGCAATTCTGGTTAATGAAGAACCACTAACCACCTTTTACTTCTCAGTGAGGTCTCCATCAAGGTTGTCATTTGTCTCCTTATCTTTTAGAAATCACTATTAATGAACTCTCTATTCGCTTGCAGTCTACCCTTCAGGATAGAAACCTCACTGGGATCACCTTAGGCCCGAGATGTCCTCCCATTCACTCCCTCATGTTTGCAGCTGACTTAATCCTCTATGGCGGTCGTGCCGATGTTACTGAAGCTGAAGCCATCAAAGTCCCCTCTATGAATTCTGCCACCTTTAGGGTCACCTTCCTAATTTGCAAAAATCTTCCATTCTATTTAGTAAGAATAATGTCAGCAGCCAAATTAAATCTCACATTTAAAACATCTTCCCTATGCCCAACTTCCTGCCCAATACTATGCATCTAGGACACCCTATGATAATCAGCCACGAGGACCGCAATAAGGCTTACGCTTTCATTTTCAATATATTCATGGCTAAGTTTGTTATTGTAACCTATATTAAATGGGTCCTTTCTTCCATTCCTATTTATTGTATGTCCACAATTCTATTTTCTAAAATCTTTATGGAAAAGATTAATGCTATCATCTATGGATTTTGGTGGGCAAGATTAGAAAGAGGACTCCTCCAGTCCCATCGCCTTCCGGTCCGGGGATGACATCTGTCAACCCAAAGAAAATGGAGGCCCCAGCATTCACGACTTACATACCGTTAATAAAACTCTCATTATACATGCAACTAATAAGAATCCTTTCCTTGCTTCTATTCTCAAATCTAAATATTTGCATAATGCTCCTTTTTAGACTGTTACAAATGCTTGTCCTAGGTCCATTTTTTTGTCTTCAATTATGCATGTTAAACAAGATCTCTGCTTCAACTCTATTTACCAAATTCATGTAGGTAATACATCCATCTAGTCTGCCCCATGGTGTTAGGTTTGGAATGAAATGCATGACCACCTATTACTATATGTAATTACTAATCCATTACCTACAACAGTTAAAAAATAGTAAATTAAATCTGGCAGTGTGTTCTTAAAAAAAACAATGTTTGAGAACTGATCATAGATTAGTTGGTTGGGTTCCTTGTGGTGGAACCTGCCCACTAGCGTTCAAGTCTCGACTGGCACTGGTGCTCATATTTTCCTGGGATTATTCTAGAATTTTCCGGCACTATGCATTAAGTAGTATGTGACATCCCCGTCGACAACGAGCCAACGGTGACTTCGTGAACGTCAAGATATATCAATCGGCTCAGTCCTTTGTAGGTGCTCATATGGTAGGGTCTGCGCATATTTGTTTGTAGGGGTGAGTGTGTGTGCGTGTTAGACGCCTATGTTATACTGTGTAATCTAAAAAAAACAATGTTTGGACCTATGGTCACTTCTTACTCTAAATATATTAATAAAATGTCATACCATCTCCATGCAGGATCTCACGTTCACAATTGTTTCAGCTCTTTAGTATTAATAAAAAAATTCAGATGGAAGATTGATCTATTAAAATGTCAACAGAAAATCTATCGTCACTAACAAAGAAGATCAGTTAAGGGTGTTTGGCACTGCTCCACTCTCGTTTTTCCAACTCTGCTCTATAAACTCCACCATGAAACAGCTTTATCATAAAGTTTGTGGAGCAGGTGGTGCTGTTTAGCACATAGCTCTACTCCGCCTTTAGAAATAAGGTGTTTTTATGCAAATAGTCTATTATGTCCCTAATTAAAAATGTTGAATGATCTCTCGGTAATATTACAAATAGAAGAGTGAATATGATTTAACCGTTATTAAAAGCATATACTTATTACAAAAACATAATAGTAGAAAAACATTTACATCAATATGTATATGCTTCGTATACATGCATGTATGTACTAAGCTTCGAATGCATTATCCTGCCGTGCATGCCAGAGAAATAAAAAAAAATATGGTCATTAGAATATCACGTAACAAGTTTATGAACATGCATGGTAGGAAATAAAAAAGAAACAATGGCTATTAGAAATTAATCACGTGTGCATACGGGTGGCTACGTGAGGTAGGCCAAATCGGTTTTTGTATTAACAAATGAATGGCAAATGTAGCTAATTTCTTTTCAACTCCATGAGGATGTACAATAGTTTAAATCTGAGTGTGCCCCTTAAGGTGCTCCAGAAAAAACATAGAGTTGGCCTCCAGCTCTATTTTTTTAGTGGAGCAGAGTTTTTGGAGCTAAACATGTTTGGCAACGCGGAGCTGGAGCGGAACTGAAAAAAACGGGAGTAGAGCAGTCTCAAACACCCCACGTAATGAGAATTACAATTTCATTTAATCCAAATCGATCTAAGAAATACTATAACTACAAACTAACACTTTCCAATCTTCAATACCGTATGTTGATGGACGATGCCATCACACCTATGTCCCCTAGATAATTCAGGTACTCTGCAACCAAGACCTTCTTTCTTCTATATGCCAGGTGTTTGGCACTGCTCCGCTCTGGTTTTTCCAGCTCTGCTCCATGAACTCCACAGTGGAGTAGCTGTACCGTGAAGTTTGTGGAGCAGGTGGGAACTCCACGGTACAGCTACTCCACTGTAGAGTTTATGGAGCAGAGCTGGAACCGTTTGGCACACAGGTCTACTTCAGCTTTAGAAATACATTGTTTTAATATAAATAGACCATTATACCCCTAATTGAAATTACACTTGATGTCTTCCGAGAAAAATAGAACACATCTAGATCAACTCTAAGTATGATGATATTTTTCAATGATCTCGTTGAAGAATTTGATCTGTTCATACAGATTCCTGTAGTACAACTAGTTGGAAAGAAAATAGACATGTATATACTAGCAGCGTACAAAATAAAGACAGTGTACAAGGTTAGAAACGCACAACAAAGCACCAACGCCTTGCTGGACCACTGGACCATGGACTCGTCCATATTGCCGGCCACTAGCATGCTACTAAGACTCCAGCTGCCACCGTGCCGAGCAGATTTGAGTATTCTGCGACCCAAGTCCAGCTTGATCCTCTCAGCAGCCAGTAGTGCCAACGATGATGATGATGCAGTCACAGTTGAGGTGAACGCTGAGCCACAGCAGCACCGACAAGATCTCCAGCAAACAGAGAGCAGTGCGCGCACCACCACCAATTAGGAAAAATAATCCATGATTAATGAGTGGCAAGGTGGGTAATTACTTTGCAACTCCACGTGGAAGTACAAAACTTCAAAAACTGAAGTATCCCTTGAGGTGCTTCAGAAAAAATGTGGAGTTGGCGTCTAGCTCCACCTTTTTTACGGAGCAGAGTTCTTGGAGCCAGATGTATTTGGCAACACAGAGCTAGAGCGAAGATGAAAAAATAGGAGCAGAGCCGTCCCAAACACCCCCATAGATGCATATTGCAGAACTTTTTAAAATGTGATTCCTCATTATTAAGTATCTACTTAGTTGAGATAATAAATAAGCATCCACTAGTAGAGATGTGACTTTTAGTCCTGGGTTGGAAATTCCATGTTGTCTCGGTTACCCAACCGAAATTGCCCAAGCGGGACTAAAGATCCCCCTTTAGTCCCGGTTACGCCAACCGGGATTAGAGGGCAACCTTTAGTCCCGGTTAGTGTCACCATCCGGGACAAATAGGCATCTTGAGACTTGCCTCCCAGCATGCCTTTTTAGTCTTGGTTTGTGATAGCAACCAGAATAAATTGGTTTGGCCTTTTTCTATTTTGGTATATTTTCATTTGCTTTCATATTTATTTCAAATTAGTTATTCGTGTACGAATTCTACGTATAATAATCTAATATATGTTCGTTGGAGCATTTTATACATGAATAAGAAACTAATATATATACACACACAAAAGCTTAACTAATGTTTTAGTTTACATCGATCCATGCATGTATGGATGAAATAATAATTATAAGTGTATCACATGAAACTTTATTCTTGGGCTTGAGCACACACTCTATCGTCGTCCTACCATCGACTCACCATTGTGTCACTGGTACTAGGTAAGACTCGGTTAGGGTCATAGTAGAACTTGCCAGTGGGCGCCGCGACTTGATCAACAAGAAATCCTGAAATAGCCTCTTGAACTGCTTTGATCTGGTCTTCTCGCATACAACTTGCCTTTAACCAATCTTCCTGCAATGTGCGTGAATGAATGAAAGTAAGGTATGAATATATATATACTATATATACCGAGAAACGTACGTAGTCAATTGTGTTTCCTTACATACTTTGAGTTGTTCTTCTGGAGTCCTCTTTCTGAAGGCCATCATGTACTCGCAGACATAGTATGCACATAAATTCTTCCCTGCTCCTTGTTGTATACACCACTTAACGAGAAAATAAATGATTCATATCATCATGAACCAAAGAAGCATGTTAGTAATTATCATTTTGAGCTAATAATAAAGAAGCATTGAGAGCTATTATATATATACTTACACGCCATGGCCTTACAGTTAGAGGAACGGTCCAAGCCACGTCAACTTTTGTATTTACCCATGAGCGTAAGCCAAGATCTGCATCCACAAGAAAAAAAATTAAGCAATCATTAATTAGCTAGTTGCCATATGCATGCAATAATATATATATATATAGAGTTTTATATAATATATATTAATTACTTCTGGATCATATCTATCATATCTTGGTACTCCGTTTATGGTCCTAACTTGGAGTCTAAGATTATTATGAAGCCCCCTTTCAAATCAATGACCAGCAGTATCTAGTGAAAGCTGCAGGTAATGATCGATCATTATATAAAGCGTGGTCTTTGTTTCTAAACAAACGTTTCAAGCATGGTATTATAGGAGTATACCACATAACCTTAGCAGGGATTATCTTTTTGGGATGTTGTTCATTGGTGTCTTCCCCCTCAACTTCACCAGGGTCATCTCGCCTGATCTTATACCGCGATGTATGGCATACCGGACATTCATCTAGTGTCTCCAACTCCTTGCCGTGGTAGAGGATGCATTCATTAGGGCATGCATCTATCTTCTAGATTTCTAATCCCAGAGGGCAAAGAATTTGTTTTGCTTCATTTGTTGTGCCCGGCAACTCATTATTCTTCGGAAGCATCTTTTTTTGCATAGTCAGCAACTCCCCAAAGCCCTTGTCTGAGACACCATTCTTTGCCTTCCATTTTAGCAATTCTAGTGTGGTACCTAACTTTTTCTGCCCCTCTTCACATGTCGGGTATAACAATGTCTTGTGATCCTCAAGCATGCGGTCAAACTTTTTCTTCTCCTTTTCGAGTTCATAGTCTCTCTGTGCATCACGGATGGCCTGACCAAGTTCGTCGGGTGTCTCATCTTCTGCTACTAGATCTTCTTCCTGTTCTCCCATTGTGGTGTCACCAAAGGCATCAGTGTATTCAGTGAAGCCATGAATAATATTGTTGTCATCCCCTTATTCTTCTTCGTCTTCTTCCATCATAATGCCGCGTTCTCCGTGCTTAGTACAACAAACATAGTTTGGCATGAAACTCCACCGAAACAGGTGTTCCTGAAGGACCTTTGAGCAAGAATAATCCCTCTCATTTCTGCATGTGACACATGGGCATGACATAAAACCATTTTGCATGTTTGCCCTGGCCACACTTAGGAAACCATGCACGCCCGTCATGAACTGTGAGGAGTGGCGGTCAGAGTTGTACATCCATTGTCGATTCATCTGCATTACATGACACATACACACCACATCAAAAGAGATCCCAAATTATAGTCTCCATCATTCAACATGATTACACTAAAAACATGATCTTATTCCATCCTACATACAAATGTGCACAACCACAAGTATCACTAAACAAAGTAATAAACCTACAATGCACTTCAACGAAAAAAGGTTTTCATGACCAATTCCAACTAAAATAGACAGATCATCAATGGGCTTCTCCTCCTTGGTTCAGCTGGTTCCTTCTTGATACTTCTGTATGGTATTCTGAGGTCTTGTACTCAACAAAATCTGGCCATTCTTCCTTCAACCTTTGGTACTTCAAATCTGGACTGAAATCTAGAGTTACATTCTTCTTGACAAATTTGGCAAATAGGTCCTTCTTCCATCTTCGAAATAGATCTGCCATCTTCTTAAGTGTCTAGGCTCTAACTAAGTTTGTTTGTTTCTCCGTAAGGCCACGAGGGAGAGCGAAATGTGCAATAACTTCTTTCCAAAGAAAATCCTTATCCATCTCAGAAACATAAGTGATATGAGGTGGAGCATCCTTCCTCTTTTTCCATTCATGGGTGTTGATCGACAGCCTGTACCTAACAAGAGGCCCACAGTGTTTGACATAAGTTTGTTTGGAGGGCTACAAATATATAGATATATAAGACCACAAAGGAATTAATGGAATTTGTTATTAATACCATACATACAATTATACACATATGTTTTTATATTATACCTCCTCAACATTTTGTTGCACACGATTTGGATCCTCATGAAGGTTTTGCCACACATGATTTGGATCATCCTCATGAAGATTGCCTCTAGTGCCTCAAAATCTAATAAATATTGATTGGGGTCGACCTCTGGTTCGGTGGCTTCATTCTGGTTAGGGGGAGAGTGCATATTGTCCGCCGTCCGAGATAAGATGATGCATCAATTCTTCATGATTATAGTTGCCGCTCGGATCCGCCATATCTTATGAACTATATATATAAATGAAAACTGTGGATTAGTTAGCTAGCGATATAGCATGGGGAACGATCAATTAGCATAGTAGGGTGGAGAACTCGCATTATAATCAAAACTCACTCTATAATAATTTTAAACATAATCAAGATTATAATAATCTAATGAGATCCACCTAGCTATATATCTAGCAAAATCATAATAAATCACGATAGTGATCAACTACAATGACAATACTATACACTTAGATGATGACAATGACAATACTATACACTTAGACGATGACAGTATATATATAGAATCGATGACGAGAATATATACAAAATGAATATGATTGCATATATATAATGAAACCAAAGCAAACCCTACTCAAAACCTCTTAATCAAGATTATAATAATCTCATGAGATTCACCTAGCTATATATCTAAAAAAATCATAATAAATCACGATGATGATCAATACACTTAGACGATGACAATATATATAGAATCGATGACGAGAATATATACAAAATGAATATGATTGCATATATAATCGAACCAAAGTAAACCCTGCTCAAAACCACAGCCTTAATTACTACCAGTGTCGAGCTGCCAGACGACGGCGGCGGCGTGGTGTGGATCGAGCTCGAGGCGGCGTTGACGTATGGGTAGAGGGGACCGACGTCAACGACGACATATACGGGTTGGGGAAGAGGGCCGGCATCGAGAAACGGAGAGCGGGGCCAGTGGAGGGCCGGGCTTTTGGGCCGGGGCACAGCTTCTCATCGCCGAGCATTGGCACGGGTTGTCCCGGGTTAGCCATCGGTGGCGCGAGTGGTAGAGAGGCCGTGCCGGCATCGAGGACGCCCGGAGTAGCCACGGCGGCACCGAGGAGGGGCGGAGCGGCCGCGGTGATGTCAAGGAGGGGTGGAGCAGGCATGGCGGGGCGGGTCGAGGCCGCGCTCGAGTTCAATCGAGAGGCGGCGTCAATCTGCGCGCGCTGGAGCAGAGGAGGCGGTGTCGATGGTGGAGCGATCGAGGCCGCATTGAGGAGGGTGTGCCGGAGCGGCCACGGCGACATCGAGGGTTGGGTCGAGGAGCGACGACATGGTGGTGTCGACACCACGGTGGCGTGTGGGTGCCAGAGCGACCGGGGGCACACGGCGTCGGCGTCGTCCCTGTTGGAGCTCGGTGGCGGCGGCGCGCGTTGGTGGCGGCTGCATCATCGTCGTCGACTGGTTAGGGTTGGAGCGAGATTTGGAGGCGCGGTGGAGGAGGAAGAGGAGCCAGCGGGCCAGGGTTATATACCCTGGACCTTTAGTCCTGGGTCGTATTACCATCCAGGACTAAAGCGGGGTCTTTAGTCCCAGGTTGTAACACCACCCGGGACTAAAGGTAAATTTTGGCAAGCCACCAAAACGCAGCCCACCTTTAGTCCCGGGCCGTGGTGTCACCTGGGATTTAAGCAGGGTGAGTTTGGCTTTCCGCCAATCTCCAGAACGATCATCTCTTTTTCTTTTTTTAAATAAGAAATACCCATAAAACTGATAATTGCCGAGTAAATGGAATATTAGCTATGAAAAATTCAGAAAAATAATCTACATCTGGTCTTGTATTATTGTTCACGAGAAAATGGCATAACTAAACTTTTTGCTCTATATTTACTAATATATAATATAGTCTAAATTAATGTTGACCATTTCAACCATGCAAAAATGTAGCTAATAATAAAAATTATTAGAAGTGTTGATTTCTAACTAGAAATCAATTTCCACATCTAATTAACATAGATCATTGTGTTTTTCATTAAACATTGGCCAAATGAAATTCACCGAGCAAATGTGAAATCCAACATGATATAAAAATCTTATGAAACAGAATAAATATTACATATATGATAATTTAGTTCTAATACACTGCAATTTCAAGCGAGAACAGCGACAAAGTTCTTCCTAACATATGTCCCTTGTGTGCGATCTCGCCGTAACCATGGAGTGTCCTCATCATTTAACAGGATACTTGGGTCACTTTTCACTGTGAAGGGCGGAATTCTATGTTGCTTTAGATATTCAGACATGTCAGTCCTGTCCTCGATTCCCACGATGTTTCTTTTCCCTGAAAGAACTATGCGGCGCTTTGGCTTAATGTCGTCATTTTTTGTTTTCCCTTTATTCTTCGGTTTGCTCGCCATGTCCTTAAAATAGAACACCTTATTCACATCCTTGGCTAAGACAAATGGCTCTTCTATGTACCCAAGATTATTGAGGTCCACTGTTATCATTCCGTAGTCTGGGTCAACTTTTATCTCTGTTTCGTTCAACTTCACCCATTGGCACTGAAACAAAGGTACCTTAAAGTCGAGTCCATAGTCAAGTTCCCATATCTCCTCTATGCGGCCATAATATCTTTCCTTTTCCCATATGGGTCTGTGGCATCTATGCATACACCACTGTTTTGATTGGTGCTCCTTTTATCTTGTGCTGTCATGTAAAATGTATTGCCATTTATCTCGTACCCCTTAAATGTAGCGACATTCCATGATGGTTGCCTAGTCAACATGTACAAGTACTTATCAATACTCTCATCACCCTGACATTGTTTTTTCAACCAATTCCCAAAGTATTCATGTGCTTTTTTGTAATCCATGCATCACTCTTTCCTTGGTTCTTGAATCGTGGGGTGTTCTTGTGCATGTCGATATAAGGGTGACCAAGGTGGAGTGCTGCAGAACTGTGTACTGTGCTTTTTTGAAAGAATCGTCCCCCGTGCTTTTATATGGTTTCCTCCCTAGTGTACCCTTTCCACTAAGTCTCCTCTCATACTGTGATTCAGGAACACCAATAGGGTCTAGGTTAGGAATAAAATCAATGCAGAACTCAATGACCTCCTCTGTTCCATAACCCTTAGCGATGCTTCCTTCTGGGCGAGCACAGTTGCGAACATATTTATTTAGTACTCCCATGAACCTCTCAAAGGGGAACATGTTGTGTAGGAATACAGGACCGAGAATACTATCTCCTTGACCAGGTGAACTAGAAGGTGAGTCATGATATCAAAGAAGGATGGTGGGAACACAAACTCAAAGCTGACAAGACATTGGACCACATCCTTCTGCAGGTTAGCTAAATCCAATGGATTGATTGCCTTCTGAGAAATTACATTGAGTAATGCACACAACTTCATGATGGTTAATCGTACATTTGGAGGTAGTATTCCTCTTAATGCAACAGGAAGCAATTCTGTCATAAGCATGTGGCAGTCATGAGACTTCAGGTTTGTAAATTTCTTGTCTTGAACATTTATTATACCCTTTATATTCGAGGAGTATCCAGATGGAACCTTGATGCTGTTTAGGACTTCAAACATGATTTTCTTCTCTTCTTTGCTATGAGTATAGCTAGCAAGTCTAAGGTAATGGCTCCCATCATCTGTCTTCTCTGGATGCATATTGTCTCATTGATTCATACGTTGCAGGTCCTATCGTGCTTCTAGTGTGTCCTTAGGCTTCCCATACACACCCATGAAGCCTAGCAGGTTCACACAAAGATTCCTTGCTAGGTGCATCACATCAATCGCGCTGCGTACCTCTAGGACTTCCCAGTACGGTAGCTCCCAAAATATGGACTTCTTCTTCCACATGGGTGCGTGTCTGTTAGCATCATTTGGAATAGGCTCGCTACCAGGTCCCTTCCCAAATACTACATGTACATCCTTCACCATATCAAATACAACCTTGCCACTGTGACTGTTAGGCTTCGATCGATGATCTGCCTTACCTTTGTAATGTTAGCCTTTCTTTCTTATGGCGTGACTTGTTGGAAGAAAATGATGGTAGCCCAAGTACACGACCTTTCGACACTTATTCAAGAATACACCTCTAATGTCATCAAAAAAATGTGTGCATGCATTATATCCCTTGTTCAACTTTCTTGAAAGATTACTAAGAGCTGGCCAGTCATTGATTGTAACAAACAACAACACTCGCAGGTTAAAGTGTTCCTGTTTGTACTCATCCCACACACGTACACCTTCGATCTTCCATAACTCCAGAAGTTCGTCAACTAATGGCCTCAGGTACACATCAATGTCGTTGCCAGGTTGCTTTGGTCCTTGGATGAGCACTAGCATCATAATGAACTTTCACTTCATTCACAGCCATGGTGGAAGGTTGTAGATACATAGATTTACGGGCCAAGTGTTGTGAGCGCTGCTCTGCTCCCCGAAAGGATTCATGCCATCCGTACTCAAAGCAAACCTTAGGTTTCTTGCATCCACTGCAAACTCGAGGAACTCTATGTGATTGCTCTCCACTGGGATCCATCAGCGGGGTGTCTTATCATATTGTCTACCTTACGGTCTTCTTTGTGCCAATGCAGCAACTTTGCATGATCTTTGTTTCTAAACAAATGTTTCAAGCGTGGTATTATAGGAGCATACCACATCACCTTAGCAGGGATTCTCTTTTTGGGATGTTGTTCATTGGGGTCTTTCCCCTCAACTTCACCAGGGTCATCTGGCCATTCTAGTCAGCAACTCCCCAAAGCCCTTGTCTGAGACACCATTCTTTGCCTTCCATTTTAGCAATTCTAGTGTGGTACCTAATTTTTTCTGCCCCTCTTCACATGTCGGGTATAACAATGTCTTGTGATCCTCAAGAATGCGTTCAAACTTTTTCTTCTCCTTTTCGAGTTCACAGCTTCTCTGTGCATCACGGATGGCCTGACCAAGTTCATCGGGCATCTCATCTCCTGCTACTAGATCTTCTTCCTGTTCTCCCATTGCGGTGTCACTAAAGGCATCAGTGTATTTAGTTAAGCCACAAATAATATTGGTGTCATCCCCTTCTTCTTCTTCATCTTCTTCCATCATAACGCCGCGTTCTCTGGACTTAGTCCAACAAATATAGTTTGGCATGAAACCCCACTGAAACAGGTGTTCCAGAAGGACCATTGAGCAAGAATGATCCCTCTTGTTCCTTCATGTGACACATGGGCATGACATAAAACCATTCTGCATGTTTGCCCTGGCCACACTTAGGAAACCATGCATGCCCATCATGAACTGTGAGTAGCGGCGGTCAGAGTTGTACATCCATTTTTGATTCATCTGCATTACATGACACATACACACCACATCAAAAGAGAACCCAAATTATAGTCTTCATCATTCAACATGATTACACTAAAAACATGATCTTATTCCATCCTACATACAAATGTGCACAACCACAAGTATCACTAAACAAAGTCATAAACCTACAATGCACTTCAACAAAAAAAGGATTTCATGACCAATTCCAACTAAAACAAACAGATCATCAATGGGCTTCTCCTCCTTGTTCACTGCCTTATTATTATCCACACTGCTAGCCTCCTCGTAAGGTGAAATAGTCGCCTCCTTCTTATGTTGGCTCCCTACCACATCATCATCCACACCTGCACTCTCATCTGTCGCTAATGCCTCCTGCTTCGCAAGATACTCTTTAACACGAGTCTCATATGCTTCCTCCCAGTACCATCCCTTGCATGATCCTGTTCCATCCTACTGAAATCACACCAACATAAATGAGAAGACCGTTAATTAACCAAAATCATCATGATCAATGGCTCCAAAACATAAAATAAGTAACATGACAAAATAAACAACTCACGTTGCGATCCGGACATGTGTAGAAGATACGACCATTGTTTTCACCCTCCTTCCTCACTCGATACTCCTCCACAGTCTTCTTCTTACACTTGCCGCATGGAACGAGTGGGAGGTCTGGCCTCAATCGCCTAGGTTGATGTGATCCTGAGGAACCGGCCGAAGCGGTCGCCATATACTCTATAAACTCATTTTCACCAACTACTATAAATTTCTAATTTATGAATGTATAAATTTATGCCACCATGCATTGTTGACACTAGGAATCAAAACATTGAAGCTAGTTTTCATGAACTACTATAGCTTTCTTCATCCAACTATGCAACTATCAAGCAATTTTGAGCTCAAAGGGAATACAAATCAAGAAACAACACTATTTATCTTCCATTCTACAAAAACCATAAATCCTCCTATTCTAGACCACGAAATGAGAAATGACATGGATGAATCAATAGAGGATGAAGTTTCTAACCTTTACAACCGAAAAAAGGAGGGGGAGTAGATGAAAATCGCAGATGGCCGAAGAGGATGAAGACGCGCCTGCGATGAGCAAGAATCGAGAGCACGCAAATGGCTCGGGCTGGGGCAGGAAGAAGGGTGGTATTTATGCCGGGACCTGTAGTCCCGGGTTGAATCTAGAAGCCAGACTATAGGTCAACCTATAATCACGGGTGGTGCCACAACCTGGGGTAAATTCATTGCAGCCGGGACTGGAGATTGATCTCTAGTCCCTGTTGGTAGCTCCAACCGGGACTAACCTAATATCACCCGTCACCGGGCTGCAAAAGCTGCCTCTGGAGCCGTTGGGAGGGGCTTTAGTCCCGATTGGTTAGACAAACCGGGATTACTGAGGTTTTTAGACCCGGGCCAAAAAATGGCCGGGACTAAAGCTCCGATTCAAAAGCCATTTCTGTACTAGTGATCTACGTACATGCATGATCACACATACAATGACACAAGCTAAAAAGATAGGGGTATAAGCACTAATCAATGTGGAGTCATAGTCAAACCCGGAAACACTTACATTTTCCTTTTACTATTATATTGATTATTAATTATTATTCCAACACTGTTGTCAAATATAATGAGAAATTCAATAAAAAAAAACATGATGCACAACGTGCAAATGGAAGGAGAAACAAAAGAACTGGCCAGTTCAAAGCAAAATAATGTTACCAACTCCATCTCAAGAGGACAACATGAACAACTGCCAAGTTTTACTACGGTGTCAGTCAAGGCATAAAACAACCAGATCTATTTTGTGTCACTTACATTAAAAGAATAGAAGAAACAAAGATAAAAAACAATCTATGGGCAATAACTGATATCACTGCAATGGAGTTCATAATTAAAATGTATCAATTCAGGCCAAACATGAAAGATAAAATACATTTCAGAAAACAATTACATGTATTGATCCAAAAAACAAATGATCAATCATGTTATATTAATTCTTTTCTGGATGACCTACAATTACACCTTTACTTTTTTCCATAAACAGTTCAATTCTAAAATGGGAGCCACACACACTCCTGTACAATATTAAAGAGAAGCCGCCAAAGTCAGACACAAAGAGGAGAAAGTACATGACAGGTCATACTATAGATTCGATCTAATGCTTTGCTGATAGAATAATGGAATCAACAAGTCACATTACATGCATACTCTTCCTTTAATAGTTAGTTATTTTGTTAGATACTCAGTTGTGATTCAATAAAAATAAACCAGCTACATTCATAGAGCCTGTGGGTTTTCAAAAATTTATTTGCATATTTTGAATAAATAAATAACTTTGGTTTCTGCTTCACGTGCTATTTTAGTTTCAGCGTTTAAGGCGTAAATTAAAGTATAATCCAGTTTCATGTAATATGTTAACAACAAAATCTTTAGCTACATAAAAAACTAGAGTCAATGTATAATTGGCCTGGTAATATTTTGCTACGAGCTCTATTATATATATGTTGTATTGTTGTACGATCACAGATGTGATTCTATGTTTTTGAACAAAACATCTAGAGCAATCTGGTGATCCAATGGTCTGATGCAGCACTACAAACAAGGCAAGTCTACCGATCGACATAGCTAGTGAGCAAGTTCACTGTCCCATCTATGTCCCTCCCATCCAAACTAGGGACACGATCATTTCACTATTTTTTATCCTTGCAACCATATTAAAAAAAAGGAGTGATCCTATCCTTTCATCTAGAGAAGAAACGGGATCATCCCATCCCTCAAATGGGAGACCGGACCGTCCCATCCCACGATGTTCTGAAATCAAACACATGCTTTGTATGGCCCAGTCGGCAGCGTATATGGTGGCCTTGCTGAGAGGTATGCTGGTGACCTGCAGGCCGGCAGAGCCTTCCTTGATGAGCAGCAGCCTCGACGGGCTGTCCCTTGTTCTGTTGCAGGTGAGGTCGTTGAAGCCGGGGATGGAGCAGTTGGCGTTGATGCTGAACGGGTACGGCAAACTCACGTTAACACATGATGAGGTCTGGCATGTAGCCCGATCGACCTGGGGCGCCGCCATAGCCACCAAGAGCTGCGGCTCCACCACGGCCGCTATCATGGCCAGCAGCAGCAGGGACGACCACGGCGGCATGGATGGCCACTGTATTTGACAGACAGACCGCCGTCTGTGGTTTAGCCTATTATAAGTCTCCTGACCTTTGGCCATGCCTAAATGCAATGCACGTTGGCCTTTGCTAGTTTGCATATATATTGCTCACAGTCCTCTCAGTTCATCAGTTACCCGGCTAGCGTGGTGGCCTATGCAGGCATACAGACAAGGGAAGTTCATCGAGACTTTCCTATCTTGATCTTTCCTGTTGGCTATAGCTCTTGGCGCTGCTCTAGTAGTGCTTTTCGTCTCGGACGGTCGTTTGTCCAATGTGCTGGCTGAAAGAGACGTAGCACGGTGAAAATTGTTTTCGGTGCGGGCCATGCATCGGCAAGTCATGGAGACCAGCTTGACAATGTTGGGATCTTTCCCCCAGCTGCATGCACGTACGGTAAGGGGAAAACCGGGCGGCCAGCTTGTCCTGGAAGTAGGGCACACATAGACACCGCCAAAACTAAACTACCCAACAAATCATTTCATCGACCGGCTTGAGACAGTTCCATGTACCCCAGGCAATATATATGTTTTTCCATAAGAAATAAAAGGAAATATGAGAGATAACTGATCTTGAATACAAGCATGATTCAGGTCACTGGTTGTGATGCTAAGATATAAACAATTGCTTCAAACACAACCAGTATAATGATGGTGTAATCATAAGCCTACCTAATAAAGCCATAAAACTTCAGCATGCCTCCTGCCAAAGAGTCACCATGATTAGCTCAACTTCTTGGTTTTCAAGGTATGCAGCATTATATTAGTCAGCATACCTTGAACACCAAGAAGTTCCCCGAGTTGGAAACTATTCCATCTGTACTGTACGTGAGTTTTCCTAATTTGTTTCCCGAAGAAGACCCTAGAATGCCACTTGATTGAGACATATAGGAGTTCGTGATTGAGCTTATATGCCTATAGAACAACTATAAACTCTAGACAACCTTATAGGATGGCACAGCAAGAGTTTGCAAAGATGAAGAAGGGTACATCCGACCATGTTCTTCTCCTTTGGGATGCCTAGCCTTGTTTTTATTTTTAACCATGAAAAACAAGAGTATGTCTTTGGATGCGTTGTGGATTGCAAGCCTTTATTAAATGCTGTGATAGTGGAGAGCAAGTATCCACTCCCTAGAGAGTCAACCTAATTGATCGGTTAGTTTGGAGATAGGTTCTTTTCCAAGATGGACCTAAGATAGTGTAAAGACATACCAAACACGACTTTCTCGATTCCGTATATATGTCTTTATGAGTACATGGTTATATCATTTGGACTCACAAATGACCCCAACTTACTTCATGTATCTCTTAAATTCTATTTTGATCAAGAAAGATGTGTTCATTTTGATATTCATCGATGATATCCTGATTTCAACAAGTTACCTAGCGTGGATTCATGCCACGGCCACTACCGGATTCGTGGTCTTCGTCGAGTGCCGAAAGCACTCGGCAAAGCCCTATTTGCACTCGACAAAGACCAGTCGGTAAAGAAGACGTCGGCAAAGAAGTCTTTGCCGAGTGCCAGGTGCCGAATACTCGGCAAAGACTTTGCCGAGTGCTAGGTAAGCACTCGACAAAGTTAACGGCAACCGTCATCTGACGCCTTTTTTGCCGAGTGCTGACATGGCTGGCACTCGGCAAAATAAAAATTCTTTGCCGAGTGCTGATCTGGCTGGCACTCGGCAAAGATTTTTTAATTTTTTTAAAACCTTTGCGGCAAAGCTGTGGCTTTAGGAAACTGGTTCCCACTCGGCAAAACTGGAAATTTATTTTTTGTTTTTTTCATATATATCACAGTAGACAAATACACACATATATACAACAAAAATCCATATATATCCATCCACATATATAACACAAATCCACATATATATCATATGCCATACATAACAAATCCATCCAATAAGTCCAACATCCATAACAAGTGCAACATCCATTACTAGTCACAAATCCAACATGTACAACATAACAATCACAAGGTCACAAAGTCCATCACTGCTCGTGTTACGACCCGGCGTCCCTATGCCCCCAAACTGTGAAGAGCTCCCACCTGGCCACGAAGACCACCCGGAGTGCCCGTGCTGCGGCGCTAACTAGTTTGTCCACCCGGGTAGCGGAGGAGGGCCGCTTGCCCACCCGTAGTGCCCGTGCTGCGTAGGGGGAGGAGAAACACCACCTGGCCATGTGTACTATGCACCCTGGCCAACCGGGCCAACCGGCCACCCATGGTGTGGAGAATGGCCATCTGGAGGAGTCAGGTTCAAACCCGCCGATTATGGCTGCACAAAGGAGAAGCGATCTCATTAGTACCTGCAGGATGGTCACACAAGCCAAAGCAATAGACAAACATATATACTCACTGGAGTCACTATAGGGCTAGGAGGAGGGGGTGGAGCGAACAGCAAGGGAGGCAAGACGACAGCAGGGATCTGAAGGCCCTGAAAGTAGCCGGCCACGTCCTGCATCTGGCAAGCCGTGTGATGTCGAACAGCCTCCACCAGATGCACTGATTGCTGCTGGACAGCCTCTAGCTGCGCCGATGGGTCTCTGCCTAGGCCCTCTGATGGGCCTGCAACTCGGTCAGCTTGGCTTGCAATATTACACCCGCAAGGTTTAAACAATGCAAAAAGAAAGATACATATGTAAAACCAATGAATGATGAATAAAATTATACTTACCTGAAACGCCGCCATCATCTGCGTGGAGCTCGGCTGCCGAGGTCGTATGGGGACGTCGAAGCAGCTCGTGCTCCCTGATCGAACCTGGCGGAGCATGGGAACGGTGGCCGGGTCGATTGCGCTGTGGGCAATATAGTACCGGCCGTGCTGCTTCCCTCCTCCCGTCCTCATCAAGAGGTCTGTATCCAGGGGCTCGGTGACCGGATCGAAGGCCTCCCCATGGTGCGTGCGAGCCGCCGCGGTGTACTTGGCCATCTTGTATTAGGCGTTCAGGTTGGTATACACGTCGGCCCCGTCAGTCGGGTTGTAGACGTTGTCCGGCGCTGTCACTCAGCCCTTGTGAGCCAGGGCGTACCCCATAAACTCGTTGATCACATGTGGAGATGTCTGGGTTTCAGGCATCCGATGTCACAACTTGTTCCAAATATTCTCAAATTTTTAGGCATCCGACGTCGTAACTTTCTCCAAACATTCTCAAATTTTTGTCATAGATTCTACATGCGATAACATGACACCTCGACAAGTTTCATGATTTTCGGACTTTGATAGGATTTTATATAATTAAAAAACACTTCTCCCGCACATGGATGGTCATGTTTTGTGGACAGGCGTTCAAATGTTTGGGTGAGTTTATGGATACGGCCTCAAAATACACTCTCTAACGTGAATATTATTTTTTGAATGGCTATATTTTATAATTTCATACACCTGCAGTTCAAATTTGTATTATCCCAAAAAAATTAAGTAAAGGAAATAAGTAAACGAAATATAGCAAAATGTTATAAAACGGTTCCAAATTCGAATATGTGCTTGTAAACAATATACTAGGGCTACAGAAAAGTTTGAATTCAAAATTCAAAAAAAAATCTTTGCCAAGTATCATGGCTGGCACTCGGCAAATAGGCTCTTTCCCGAGTGCCAACGATGTGGCACTCGGCAAAGAGGGGCCGGCCTGGGCCCAGGAGCCGGCCACATGGTGACTTCTCGAGTGTGAGGACTGGCACTCGGCAAAGATGTACTCTTTGCCAAGTGCCCGACGGCAGGCACTTGGCAAAGGTAACAGAGACGGACGCCATTTGGCCCCAGGCACTCTTTGCCCAGTGCCACTCTTTGCCGAGAGTTGAGCACTCGGCAAAGATGATCTTTGCCGAGTGCCTGGATTCGCCGAGAGCCGGGCACTTGGCAAAGCCTTCTTGCCAAGTGCTCTGGTTGGCACTCGGCAAAGAGTGTCTTTGCCGAGTGTCCGGGCACTCGGCAAAGTCCGCGTTTCCCGTAGTGGGCCATAGTTAGATCACTGCTAGGGCTTCTGACCAAAGCGGGAGGATGAGCAAGAAGAAGAAGGAAATGCATAGTGACGAGGAAGATGGCGGCGAGGAGAATGATTTCCAAGAAGGTGATGAAGCCTCTGCTGTAAAGAAGCTGAGCGTGGATTTTTTTTTTTTTGGAACTGAAACCGTGGGGCAAAGAGCCCCTTGGCAGCTTCAATTAAAATAAATGAGACAAATACAGAGTGACTTACAAAGAAATTATATGGCTCTAACCAGCAGTTAGAGTGGGGAAGGAAACACGCTAAAAGTTATCTAACTGACTGACTGACTAAGAAACTAACTATACAGCATCTAGCCAGTCCTGAATTGATCCTACAGAAATGGTCAAGAACTTCTTTCTTAAAGCTAGCCTTCCAAGAGGCCAGGTCGGGGACCTTCCCATTGAAGACGAGAGCGCTCCTTTCATTCCAGATACACCAAGCCCCTATCATGATAATTTCCATGAAGAATGGATGCATAAATCATTTCCTAGCAATATGAAGCTTCTCATGTAGTTCAACGTCTTAATTCCAAATAATTCCTAGTGCAAACCACCGTTCAATCGAGGCTGAGCAGTTAAAGAAAAGGTGCTCAATAGTTTCCTCAATATCATCCTGACAGAGAGCACTAGAGTAACCTTCCTCCAAGAATTTCTTTCTTCATCTCAAGACGTTTTTCGTGTTCAACCTGTCATTTAAAACCAACCAAGAAAAGAATTTGATTTTGGGAACACATTTTGACTTCCAGATCTAGGTCATAATTCAAGGGGCGACAGAGAAGAGGACCGGTAATGATAATATGTTTGCAAGAGGTGTATCCTTGCTGTCCCCAAATGTAACTCCACTTGTCTTTCAAATCTTCTTCTGCTGGGGGAGCTGATAAATAATTTCTTATAGAATTAAGAACTCATTATATACTTGCCTAGTCATGGTAATTCCGAAACAATCCAGCGGAGTCTCTGCATTTCTCGATTTCCAGAGGGAAATTTTAGGATCTTTAGCAAAGTGGAACAATTTAGGGAGAGATTGGGAGTCAATAGTGCCATCTATGAGGTCATCCAAAAAACCAATCGTGTCACCTTTGACTGGGAGGCAACAATCAATTTCCCTTGTACTTGATATTAAGACTGAGAATATCCTTCCACCAAAAGGACCCCGTTTCTTTTGCCAGGTAAGGTACTTCATCAAGATAGTATTTATGCCAAATGAGACTGGCCCACTGAATGTTCTCTTTTTTGTAGAATTTGTCAAGTTGTTTCAGTAAGAGGGCATCATTCTGTAGACGACTGAGATTGATCGCACCAAGTCCTCCCTTGTCCTTGGGTTTTTGAACCAAGTCCTAGGCAGCCAAATTGTATCCCTTTTTTCTGAAATCATATGATGTCTATCAAAGTAATAGGGAGCTTTAGAGAACACATGTAGAAGGTTTTGAGGGAATAGATAACAGAATTAACAAGTTGTAGTCTACCTGCATGAGACAAGAGTTGAGAACTGGCCAAGAGTCTTCTTTCTATTCTGCATATAGGGGGGGGGGGGCAATAATCCTTCACTTGTGGCTTGGTAAGGCCCATTGGGAGACCAAGGTATGTGAAGGGAAATGAACCCATCAGACAACCAAAGGAAAGATTTATGGGAACAATGCAGGATTTATGAAAATTAATCACAAGCCCAGAGGAGATGGCAATTTCATGTAATATTTCTTTCAAGTATAAAAGCTGCTCTTCACACCCTTGCATATTAAATAATGGGGAAGAGAGTGTCAGTATGTTGTGCGAAGGGAGTGGAAAGATGACCTTGCATATATTCATAGTCAATTACTCCTTGCAGAAGATCAGCAGCAACGGCAAACGCAGAGAGGGGTCCGTGGGGGTATAAACCCCTGTACCCTCACGGCTGGGTCTTTGGCTGCTCGGACCAAGTGGCCCGGACCACAAGACGAAGCCTGTGGGCCGCTACCGAACTGGTCGGTGGTCTACACAATTCTGTAACTGTACCAAATAGGTTACTTTGCTTGTAACTCTGTCCCTTCGAAATATATAAGGAGGGACAGGGACCCCATCAACTCAAGTTGATTCATATCAATACAACCGAACAGAGCACAAGACATAGGGTATTACGCTTTACAGCGGCTTGAACCTATATAAATCGTTGCGTCTTGTGCCTTTGTTTACATCTAGTTGTTAATCTAAAGCGCACCCTCACCGCTTATCTACTATCCCGGCTAGCCTCGTGGTAGACTGCCGAGGATATTTTATCGACAGTGGCGCGCCAGGTACGGGATGTGCGTGCAGACCCTATGGCGAGCTAGATGGAAATTTGCTTTATCAAACGTCATCCACGACAACTCGACTTCCTACGGCGGACGTTTCTTCGTCAACATCGTCCAAGGCGAGTCGCCGACGAGCCAGGGTGTTCTTCATCAACAACGTCGCAGGCGGCAAGTTGATCTGCTTCACCATCTGCATACGAACTCTTCTGCGGCCGGAGGAACGAGTGCCCTTCTCCTATCGATTCGCCCGGCCACCACGCGTGCGGAGGAAATAGGCTGCCCTGCTCCGATTGCTGGTCGGACATACACCGGGCGGGTGGATCGCCACGAGCGCATCACATCTATTTGCACGACGGCCGCAACCACATCACGACGAGCGACCGTGCGGTAGAGTCCCGTTGGTGTGCGGGTCAGAGACCAAGACAAGCTGGAGGCCTACGATCCGATCTACATCACGTTGAAGGATATACGCAAGCTAACTATGGAAGCCATGCAAGCTATCGGGACTTGCATGTACCTATACCGTTCGATCAGACAGACGCATGCAAATTTAGATTATTATAAACACTGTTATGTGTATGTGTCTACATCTACTTTTCATGATTATTCGCAGCCTCCATGATGCCGACATACGAGCAAGCACATGGACTCCATGATCTACATCTACGTGACCAAGCAGCGTACAAGTCGCGGTGCGCTCGGACCTGAGACGTCGTCCCGTCGTCAACCCCCAGCAAGCCGTCCGGGCCATGTCCATCTGCGTTCTCGGCCACGACGACACATCCATCTGCACGGACATGCCGACCACTCCGCCGATCGACAATCAACTCGACGCTCATACCCGCCGTCCGCGCCGCTGCCGACCGCTGGGCGTACAGCTCGATGCTCGTATCCGCCGTCCGCGCTGCTGTCGATCGCTGGGCGTACAGCTCGACGTTCGTACCTGCCGTCCGCACCGCTGCCGATCACTGGGCGTATAGCTCGACGCTTGTATCCGCAATCCGCGCCGCTGCCGACTGGCTGGGCGTACAGCTCGACGCTTGTACCCGCCGTCCGTGCCACCGCTGGGCGTACAGCTCGATTCTCGTACCCGCCGTCCACGCCGCTGCCGAGCGCTGGGCGTACAGCTCGACGCTCGTATCTGCGGTCCACGCCGCTGCCGACCGCTGGGGGTACGGCTCGACACTCATACCCACCGTCCACGCTACTGCCGAACGCTAGGCGTACAGCCCGACGCTCGTACCCGCTGTCTGCATAGCTTCGTCTCCGACCACACGCTGCTCGGGGACTCGTCTCTTGTCGCCTCGGCTCGGTGCCTCGCACCACACAGCCTCGCATCACCTTGGCTCGGTACCACGCACCGCACAGCCTCGTCTCCAACCACACGCTGCTCGGGGACTTGTCTCTTGTCACCTTGGCTCGGTGTCACCCACTACATAGTCTCGCGTCACCTCGGCTCGGTGCCACACACCGTACAGCCTCGTCTCCGACCACACGCTGCTCGGAGACTTGTCTCTTGTCGCCTCGGCTTGGCGCCTCGCATCACACAGCCTCGCGTCACCTCGGCTCGGTGCCACGCACCGCACAGCCTCGTCTCCGATCACACGCTGCTCAGGGACTCGTCTCTTGTCGCCTCGGCTCGATGTCACGCACCACACAGCCTCACGTGACCTCGGCTTGGTGCCTCGCACCGCATAGCCTCACGTCTCTTAGCTCGGTGCCTCGCATCGCACAGCCTCGCGTCTTTTGGCTCGGTGTCATGCACCGTACAGCCTCGCGTTTCTTGGCTCGGTGTCACGCACCACATAGCCTCGCGTCTCTCGGCTCGACGCCTCGCACCGCACAGCGTCGCGTCTCTCGGCTCGGTGTCACGCACCGTACGGCCTCGCGTCTCTCGGCTCCGTGTCATGCACCACACAGCCTTGCGTCACCTCGGCTCGGTGTCTCGCACCGCACAGCCTCGTCTCCGACCACATGCTGCTCGGGGAATCATCATCATCGTCTCGACACGTCTTCAATAAACAAGCTAAGTATTAATATTTTAATTAATATTTCTTCGTTCGCTGTACATGTCTTCACGACTCTTTACCGACCACTCCTAGAGGGCGCTCCATACATTTTCACCATCTATCATACATGCGCCATGCATAAGTCATAGTTAAACTTTATTTCTTACCCGCCGAGAATAGCTTGACAAGGCACTGTCTCGATCCTCTTACAATGTGTTACAGCTCTGCACTACATGGCACTAGGAGATTTGGCAGTCGCTCTCTAACGGTACTAGGTACCTAGTGATCCTGGCATTCCTATGTTGTTCACTAGCGCATCCATATGTCACCTAATAGAGTTAGCTCGCTTCGAGGGTGGGGGCAAAACTTAATTGTCGACATTTTTTTCTATGACTACATATCAAATATTAAAAATGGCATATATGTTATCACCCGCTTAACATGCCTACTTAAAAATACATCAGCTGCTAATTTTTTTACGGAGATCAATTATTTATACATCATGTACTACTTTTCTTCATGTTTATTTTTTAGGGACAAGGTTCGGTAATCGAGCTCACTCTTTACGCTCGGAAACTAGGTCAAGGATCATCGTCCAGGTGGTCACGCCACCTGGCACAAGAACTTCACCGCTGACCAGTTGGGCTGCTCGGAGCTTACCGCCCAATTGGTCCAACTTCTCGGTGTCGCACACTACACACCTTCGCCTTCGTCACTTGGCTCGGTGCCACACACCGCACTGCCTTGTCTCTGACCTCATGCCGATCGAGGACTCGTCATTATCGCCACGGCTCGGTGCCACACACCGCACAGCCTCGTCTCCGATCATGCTGCTCAGGGACTTTTCATCGTCATTTTGGCTTGGTGTCACACGCCACACAGCCTTGTCTCCGTCACCTTGGCTTGAACCTACAACATGCTCCTTGCAGAACTTACCAAGGGACTACGCATCGACTTGCCACCCGGAGGTGTCTATGGACCAGCGGTTCTTGGTGTCCCTCGACCCGATTGAGCATGTGCTTCATCCTAGACTTGCCTGGGGACTGCGCATCGACTTGCCACCCAGAGGTGTCTATGGACCGGCGGTTCTCGGTGTCCATTGACCCGATTGAGCCTATACTCCATCCAAGACTTGCCTAGGGACTGTGCATCGACTTGCCACCTAGAGGTGTCTACGGACCAGTTTCTTGTTGCTGAGTTTTTTCTTAAAAGCTCGATGCAATATGTTCCATCTTCCATCAAGCTTGGGGACTACGTGGGCCCATATCACCTCGTGGTGAATGGGCCTATCCTTTCTTGGATTGTTTGCGTTAGCATTTCAGTGATCTCTGTATCACATGTTAACATGGGCCCACGTCCCAGGGACGTGAAAAGCTTTTTTCCTTTTCTTAGAGCACCACGTATCTTTCGACAGACCATCTTCCTTGACAGAAGCAGTGGTCAGGAGTAGACTTACGAACTACTTGGGATGAAACTGGTTGGTACTACGTGGTCAGCATCTTCACTGATCGGCACTACGTGGTCAGCATCATTGCTGGTCAGGACTACGTGGTCTGGATCTTCACTGGTCAGCACTACGTGGTCTACATTTCACTGGTCGGCACAGGTCAAGACGGCGTCTCCCTCAAGATACATGGTGCTGGGGACTAGCTGTGGGGTATAAACCCCTATACCCTCACAGCTGGGCCTTGGGTGCTCGGACCAAGCGGCCCAGACCACAAGACGAAGCCTGTGGGCCACTACCGAACTGGTCAGCGGTCTGCGCAATTCTGTAATAGTACCAAATAGGCTACTTTGCTTGTAACTCTGTCCCTTCAGAATATATAAGGAGGGACAAGGACCCCATCAACTCAAATTGATTCATATCAATACATCTGAACATAGCACAGGACGTAGGGTATTACGCTTCATAGTCGCCTGAACCTGTATAAATCGTTGCGTCTTGTGCCTCTATTTACATCTAGTTCCTAATCTAAAGCGCACCCTCACCGCTTATCTACTACCTCGGAGAGCCCCATGGTAGACTGCCGAGGATATTTTATCGACAGGGTCTCCCTGCTTGACCCCTCCCCTACACTTGAAATCTTTACCAGCTACTCCATTGAGGAGCATGAAGGAGGTAGCCGAGGAGAGAATGTTTTCTGCCTATTTAATCCATCTATGACTGAAGCCCTTGACTTCTAAGATTTGAAGGATGGCAGTATGCTCCACTAAATTGAAGGCCCATACACCATTAAGAGAGTCCAGGCTTCTAGATTGTGAGCAGAAATCATAGCAAGCTTAATGCTAAATGTGATAGGGATGGGGTTCTTGATCTTTCGTCAAGTTTAAGGTAAACAATGATTTGGTCGGAGAGTGACACACCAATCTGGTTTTAGATCGCAAAGACCCAAACCCTGCAACCTTAGCACCATGTCTCCTCTGGTTATCAACTGTGTCACAATCCGATTCACCTCGCCACGAAGGCTAATCCCTACTGTGAATCAAAGAACACAAGCAAGAACAAGGTAAAATGCAACTCAATTAAAGTGGTAATTGCGGATATATGATTAAGCTCACGAATGTGGCCTTTTACAATCCTATGAATGGTGATAATATGAAGCAAAACCTGGGGGAGAAATGAGGACTCTAGGAACCTTAAGTACATGCTAGGGGATCAGAGCCAAGAGAGAGTGTTGTGGTCATCCTAGTTCCTAGGACTTGGTTATTTTGTGGTGCATGTGTGTTGGCAGTCCTTATCAATGATTTTATACCACCAATAATAATTCAAAAAGGGAGAAACTAAATGCTTCTATGCACATATACTTTACTACTAATCAAATTACACTTGTAGTGGAAGTTATGACACTCTGCAGGAAATAAACCAAGTACAGGTTTTGTACCAAATAAGCACTTTCCAAGAAAGCGTAAAATGCCAAATCATTGCAAATGGACCAAGAAGCCCAACCAAAGACCAAACCTAGGCAATTCCCCTGCACCGCATCAGCTGGGCCCTTGCCAACTAAGGATACAAAAGGGGAAGAGAAAGAAGATCGACCAAATCAAGGTCAAGATTGTTTTGGACTACACGAATAGGCCCGGGTAAAACGAATGCCCCAGATGCATCCGGACTCTGATTTGGATGTTTTACCAAGCGTTGGAAAGCTAGTTAAAAGGCCCACGAGCCAATGGCAAAAGATGGGGCCAAGAGAGCCCAGGAGGGGGGCAGCCAGACTAGGTGGCTCGGTCGGTGCACCCCGAAGGTGGTTCAGGCTCAGCCGCTTCATGTCGGTACATTGAAGGTAGAGGAGGGCGGTGCAGTGCTGGGTTTTCCCATTCTACCCCTGAACCGACCTCCACACACTATAAGAGGAGGGAAGGAGGCACTCTCTTATACACACCACACAAGAGTCTCTCTCCCTCCACACTTGTATTCTTTTTAGTAGTTTTAGTTTGGTTAGTTGGAGCTAGGAGGAGCTATCTTAGAGAACTTGAGAAACTTAAGCCTTTTGGTATGAATTTTATCAAGAGCTTCCTTTTGTTCTTGTTCTTTTCTTATCAATATAGCTTTGTTATGAAATTAGAGCAAAGTTCTTATGTTATAATCTTGATATACATACTAGACTATAGTTTATATGTCATGCCCTTAGCATATAGAACTTTATGCTTAATCTATCATACATACATGTTTAGACCTAGAGCTAAGTTGAGGTGATAAGTTGTTTCTCAATTTAATCTTGGTCAAAGTTGGTTTGCGGGATTGTCGTTCGTCCTTGTGGTGATTACTCTAGCAGAAGGACCCCGGGACGGGTAAGCCTTGTCGACACGCTAGAGTAGTAGTCGATAGCTAAGACGTGGTGTCTTGGCTGGAGCTACCTTTGTTTGCTCCTTTCTTGTACGGTTGAGGTGGTAGGCGGCAGGGAGTGACCTTGTCTTGTCCATCCTTTGTAATCCCCCACATCTGGGTTTGGTGTAGAGTTGTATACCGGTATCGCCTAGCAGACCAGGTGCGCTCTGGTGCCCGAAGTAGATCAACAGCAACTAGACTATCGTACCTTAGAATCTCTGACCCTATATAACAAGCATGTATATGTATGATCATCTGCTATCCTAACATATCTATCTAGGATCGTTTGCTCCAGTTTAGGTTATTCTTTATTCTTTCTTTGACCCTTATCCTTGAGATTGGCTTGAGTGCATGTGTCAACTTATCAAAATACCTATCTTACTTTACCCTTGTTATGAATTTTGGTCCATTATGCAATAATTATGTTACCTTGTCCATGTCCCTATTACACTCTTTTACACCATGCCTTCTTTTGGGAAAATATAAATAACGATACCCTGATTACTTTCGGGTGAAATGCTACAACGGTATTTCCGTGCACTTGTGGACTTGTTCTATGAATGCTATAGAACACCTTTAGGTGTTTTTTGGTGTTGTTACTAGGATATACCAATCCTGGTAATGATGTTAAGAAATGGCAACAATGTGGAGACCCTTTTTTTGCGGTGCATGGAGGGTCGATGCATGAAGGGATTATAGCCAAGAGAGAAATGATGTGTACATTCCATAAGACACGGATATTCTGCTCTTCATGCTCACTGGCTAAACGTAGGTGACAACACAAGTGGATGAAAATTGCTTCATCTATTCCTCAAGCTCTTCTATTTGTAGAAGCTGCTTGTGATCAATTCGATCAAGAGATGCAGTCCTAGACATATTCTGGATGTCCACTTCTTTTGTTGATTTCTTGCACCCATGCTGACTTTCAAAGGTGGTGTCCAAGGGGGAGGACATGCAATCCAAGAGCTTTCTTGGTGTGTTCTCCATCTTCTTGGGGGCATGCTCCCACTTGGGCCATGGTCCTAATGATAAATAACAAGCCCATCATGACATGATAAATAACAACTCCTAATCAAGAACTATCATGATGCTGGTTGTTGACGGTAGATATGTATCAATTTTAACCGTCAACATAACATGAGAAAGGATTAAAACATGAATACCATCTAGTTATAGGGGTTACACTAATAGAATTTCACAAGTTTTGGTGAATGCCTATTTCTACAGGGGGTTATCAGAAAAGAACCAAAAGAGGTCCACATGTCAGATTTACATAGAGAGAATATCACATCTAGCAATCAAAGAATACTCTGGACGACTCGAGGAGGCGACCCTGTGAAGGAGGGCCCACCTGGCAGCAGCAGCTGGGCGCCCACCCATAGGCAGGGGCGGCCGCCCAGGCCTCTCCACCAATAGGGAGCAACCTCATGGATCCTGCATCCACCGACCTTGAGGATCAATATGAAGCGTCCATTTAGGACAGTTTGATCCAAGGGCTATGATGCATCCTAGGGGACTATATATTCAGGGCTCCTGGCCCTTAGAGAAATGCTAATTCATTCAATAATTCATTTGGAGAATTCATCCTCATCTCCAGAGAAGCCCTAGAGCCACCATCTCAATTAGAGCTCCATAGTTTAGTAGCATAGCTACATAGGAATAGATCTAGAGGGAGTCAAGCCTAGCTTGGAGTCTAGATCTGTCAGCATTCTTGGTAATTTCTTCTACTTTATTGTAATATTCATTATTATTCTTGCTACTATAAATAGTACTTTATTCGATTCTACTCTATTGAGATGATTTTTATTATTTTATGTGGCTATGTGCTCTCATTTATCCTTTGTCACTTACCATTCATATATATATATTATTTTATGTGACACTTACCCTGTATGAGAAGATAGATAAAGACACAGTTAAGCTCTCCATTATCACATGCAGTGCTCATTGCTCATTATCCATAAGCATTCTCTTCTCAGTGGTAAAAATATAAATAACGATACCTGGATTACTCTCGGTTAAAATGCTACATCGGTATTATCTGTGCGCTTGCGGATTCCTTATTCATTTCTAGAAAGCATATGCATTTAATACCAGCACATCTGGTACCATGCTGGGGATGACAACCTAGCTTAAGTGGTGTTAGAGGTATCAACCCTGGTGAACTGAAAGTTCAACTTAAATGGACTTACACTTTGGGACACATTTTTATCTATAAGCAGATGACACTAGCACAGAAATTGATATCAGTAATGCCACCCATTTTTAGCAGAGGCAGTTCACATAGCACAGCGTCTCTGACCGCACAAGGCCGCACTGTAGCGTCGCAGCAGCCCCTGAAAATCTGTCTTTCGGAGCGGTTAAGTTAAGAAAACAGCCTCTGAAACTAGAAAATCTTCTAAGTCGGTTTAGTTATGAATGCTGCCTCTAAAGAATGATTTTCAAGTGTGATTCATTTATGTCAATTGATCCTGAAGATTGCATTTTCTAGAGGTCATTGTCTTAATCATCCGCCTCTGGAGATCGAGTTTCCCCAACCGATCCTGAAGATTGGATTATCATTTTTTAGAGAAATAAAGATTGAATTTTGTAGAGGTGGTTGTCTTAATCCATCCGCCTTTGACAACTGAATTCAGTTGGCCGCCCTCACATCCCATCTTCAGGATGCTTGTGACTTGGCGCTCATTTTTTTTGAATAGCCAGTGTTGTCCTTCATCTATATTGCAAACTCGAATATATAAGAAATCTAATAAAGAATATTCTAAAAATAAAATATAAGAAGATAGATGAGTATGAGAATAAATCAGCCTGCTATCAATGTCATCTTTGTGTGGCAGTGATGAGTATGAGAATAAATCAGCCTACTATCAATGTCATCTTTGTGTGGCAGTGATAGCAGACCGATTTATTATCGTACTCAGCTGTCATGTTACTAACATGTGTGCTTGGCTTGGGTTTTTAAACTAGTTGTCCTGTCCTCCAACTTCCAGTATGGTACTAAACTTTGTGCTATAGTGTCTCTAGAGTATCCATGGCTTTTAGGCTGGGTCAACTTGGCCCAATGGGGCTGGTTTGAAGCCCAAGAGAGAAAGAAAATGGTTGAAAGATCTAAATTAAATTCAAGAAACTCAAGGATACCTGATATAAAAGTTTAGTGAAAAATAATAGAAATATGTATATGTATATATCTATACCTCTATCCTTTCCCTAATAATAAAGTGGTAAAATTCTCGATCATTCTATCGTCCATCTGTTGTAATTACAGTAGTTTAAATAATCTAGAAGAGATAAATATATTTTATTTTTATATCTCACAAACGAAGTCGAGTTTGGACAAAATATTTTACAAGGTGTTATATCATCACTACATATGTGATTTTTTTATGAATTTAGATGACTTTTTTTGCCATGGTTTGCATGGGTTTTCACAAAGAGGTGGTTTGCACCTGATCCGTTGCCTATAAATAAATATTTAGAAATTTCCCACGAAGGTCTGTAAATATTTGACGGGCTTTTTTCCCACCGCAACGCACGTGCATATGCCCTACAATTAAAAAATAATGAAAAAAGGAGGGGAAGGTGAAACAAATGGTCAAAAATCACGGGCTACCCTCTCTGTCACAAAACAAATGGTCCAAAAATTTGAATAAGAAGACTTCAAGTTAAAAATATATATTATTTTGAAATAGACAGAGCAATGTTACTTTGAATCGGCTATAGTTCCAAGGCAGTCACTTCACAATTACTGGTGTCGCCTGATGGACTATTGCTTTTTCAAAAATTTTGACACCCTAGACCGTCGATGGTTTCCTTCCAAACGAAGGAAGCTCTATCAATTATCCGTTGGGGGACAAAATTGTCATCCCGGACAATTTTTGAGGGTTTTCGTTTGTCCCTCCACCGCAACCCAAGCTTGGCTATAAATACCCGTCGTTCGATCTTCTTCCTTCATTAACTACCACATCATCTGGCCATCTCCTTCCTCCCGCTCGAAAGCAAAATCTCTCCTTCCTCCAGCTCCAAACCCACCACTCCTTCCTCCAGCTCTGAACCCACCACCATGGGGAACAGCCCACCCAAGTTCCCCACCCACCCGAGCTCCAACGATGACATTTCTGACCATGGGGATAATTCCCCCGTCCCCTCCGATCCCAAGTCCGATGTCATGACGAGCGAGGACGAGGACCCAGAGGAGATGGAGGAGGAGGACGGTGCTGACTCCAAGGAAGAGGACGAGGAAGAGGAGGACAAGGATGACAAAGATGAGGATTCAGAGGAGAGGACGAGGAAGAGGAGGATGGCAACGGCGACAGTGACAATGGCAACGACAATGGCGGCAATGGCAACAGCGACGGCGGCAATGGCAATGGCAATGGCGGCAACAACAGCAATGGCAATGGCAACGGCAGCGGCGGCAACGGCAACGGCAATGGCGGTGGATCCGATGAATCCATCGGCGAGAACCACATGGCCGACGAGCCTCCTCGCAAGCGTGCGAAGGGAGGCTAATCATGATCCTCTCTGCGAGAGGATGGTGTTTAGAAATACATGTATTTAGTTTAAATTAGTCTAAGTAGTTTAGGTAGTAGTTTGTAATAGTTTGTGGATGACGAATGTGCCTGCTCGCTAGCGTGAGAGTGGAGGATGAGTTTGCCTCCTCGCCAGTGTGAGTGGAGGATGATCCTAGAGGATTATTTTGCCCGAGGATCATGTTTGACCAGTATTTTGGTTCCTCACAATTGTGCGAATGAAGGATGACCAAGAAGTTTAGCACCATCTCAAAGTTGATCAAGTGTTGCAATCATTGTCTTGGTTTTCATTTGCATGCTGAAGCATAATTATATTGCTACTTATTCCTTCATTCCAAACATGTTAAATATTGTCTCTTGTAATGTGTGATAAAATGTAGAAGAAATTTTTTGTCCTGCGAAAACAAATTTCTCGCGTAGGTTTGCTATACTTAGAGCAGGGTCATACCTTTAATTGATTTCTTTACAAAAGCAGAGTTATCTTTTTAAAAAGTTTAAATTTCCATAAAAATTATCACATTTGATCCATGATCATTAAAATCAACCTTGTCATGTGGTTGTTATATCTCCTTCATCAATGCCAATATGGAGTGCCAAAGTTTGTGTATATAGGAATACAGGAATGCGTGCCAGCAATTTTACAACTATGGCAAGAGAGCATGTTGAGATTGGCATGGGGATCCAAAGATTTTTTTTTATGGTTTTCACGGGTGTGCCAATACATCAATTAAGGTATGGCTCTTTGTGTTTATTTACGGTCGGACAGTCTCTTCCTTATATCAGGAAGCTAGTAAAGTGAATATTTCTCCGGTCTTTGCTTAGTTTTAATGGCCGGACCGTCTCTGCATTAGTTAGGAAAATGAAGAAGAAAATTCTTGTCCTGTGAAAACAAATTTCTCACATAGGTTTGCTATACTAAGAGAAGGGCCGTACCTTTAGTTGATTGCTCTATAAAAGCAAAGTTATCTCTTTAAAAAATTTCCAATTTCTGTGAAAATAATCACATTTGATCCATGCCTCATTAGAATCAACCTTGTCATGTGGTTGTTATATCTCCTTCATCAATGCCAATATGGACTGCCAAAGTTTGTGTATATAGGAACAGAGGAATGCGTGCCAGCAATTTTATAACTATGGCAAGAGAGCATGTTGAGATTGGCATGGGGATCCAAAGAT
>CM041633.1:38491951-38513763 GCA_023333625.1 Bothriochloa decipiens | reverse complement strand
GGCATGGGGATCCAAAGATTTTTTTTATGGTTTTCACGGGTGTGCCAGTACGTCATCAATTAAGGCATGGCTCTTTATGTTTTTTTACGGCCTGACCGTCTCTTCCTTGTATCAGGAAGCTAGTAAAGTGAATATTTCTTCGGCCTTTGCTTAGTTTTCATGGCCGGACCATCTCCACATTAGTTAGAAAAATAAAGAAGAAAATTCTTGTCCTATGAAAATAAATTTCTCGCCTGGGTTTGCTATACTAAGAGCAGGGCCGTACCTTTAGTTGATTGCTTGATAAAAGTAGAGTTATCTCTTTAAAAAATCTCCAATTTCTGTGAAAATCATCACATTTGATCCATGATCATTAGAATCAACCTTGTCATTTGGTTGTTATATCTCCTTCATCAATGCCAATATGGACTGCCAAAGTTTGTATATCTAGGAACAGAGTAATGCGTGCCAGCAATTTTACATCTATGGCAAGAGAGCATGTTGAGATTGGCATGGGGATCCAAAGATTTTTTTTATGGTTTTCACGGGTGTGCCAATACATTGTTTGGGTTGTTCTGAGCAATCTGTGCACACAAGCCCTGAACATCATTTACTAGAAATATATTAATTTATTAGAAACATAAATAGTTCTGGTCATCTCTTCTCCCTTTATTTAATATGACAAATTTATTATAACAAGGACGCGGAATTATCTGGAAAAAGGAAAAACTCGAAGCGAAAGAAAGCATTGTATAGGTCTCGAACCCAGGTCAGTGCAATACATAGCACATGGCTTAACCTCTGTACTATGGAAGTGAATACCACAAGTTAGGAAGGGAAATTTCATTTAAGCAATCGCTTCTGACATAAAGGAACCGCCCCTGCAAATCGTTCTGTGCCGCAAAAATTTCTATGAGTTGCACTCTTGTTCGAATTTGGTTTCAAAATTTTCATTGCTGCCTCTGTCCGCCTTCTTGTCCACCTCTGCCACCTGGCTTATTCTTCTCTACCCCTCTTCGACCCCCTCCAAGCCCTGGTTGATGCCGAGCTCGACGGGGACGGCGGCGCCGCCGCACAGCAAGATCCACCTCAGAGCAAGACCCATTGGCTAGGTCGCTAAGGCCACCTCAACTGGTGGGTTCTCCTCACACGTTTCTCTCTTCTTCCTCTGATGTTAGGACTATTGATGTTATCCACCATTTGCCTCTCACACAGATCCAAGATTCTGACTTTAATTTTCGTCTCAGAGTGGCCAGTCACGCGATGACCGCGCGCCCTCGTCTCCGCGTCGGTGCTCCTCTGATCTAGCCCATCCACCTCGTGCCTCAGCTCGTCCCGAGCCCTCGGTAAGCATCCTTTGACCTGTCCTTTGCTTTCCTGCTCCGCCTAGCTTCGTGCCGCCGCATTCTGGCTATGGTGTTGCGCGCCGTTCTGGGCACAGTTGTGCGCCTTGTGATGAGTTTTCGTCACCCTGTGCGCGCACAACAGGGCTGGCGTTTTGTGCTGTTGTTTAGTTCAGTGTTGTGATTTATCTTGTTGATTTGTGTTGTACAAGTTACTCTAATATAGTTTTATCTGAATATGTTATATAGTACAACTAAAATCTGAACCGTTTCTAGGAAGTGAAGAATTAAGTGATGGAAGAATTGTCTTAACGATGTCACGATCCTATCATACTCTGCTCTCATGTGTTGTTAAATTGTAGTGCTGCTGCTTCATTCTCATCTTTCGTTGGTAGCTTTAGGTACTTTTGGCTAATTTCTATATTAAACATCTACAAACAGGCTGTATTGGTTCCTAATTTACAAAAAAATAAATTAAATCTGAGTCCTATTAATATACTAATTGAATGACCTTTAGAAATGAAACTGAGCCAATCATTATTATTTTCATACCAGTGTTATATGAAGGTAGTAATGTTTGGTTTTGTTTCATTTGCAAAGGTCATTTTGTGTGGCCAATGATGATAAAATTATAAGATAATTACTACTATACTTAATGTTGAATGTTGTATTATTATGAGCTGAGGTTGCCTTGCTCTTCATGGTATTTATTTATGTATCTTTGCTTTTTTGTTTGATATGACAGCAACAACCAAAGACTCTGATCAATGATGTTTTTTTACATATCATTGAAAACATCTGTGTGACGAAACACCTCGCGCACCAACTAGAAACCACTCCTCAAGTTGGCTAGAGTCCTCTGTTCCATGGCTAGGGGGTGACCGCACGCCCATGATATCGCGCACAGGCTTGGTCGTTGGGAACACGTCCCTCATGTATTTGTTTGTTTGCACTGTATAGAAAATTCATTGTACCATAAATTTGGTGCTCATCATCGATATTTCCTTTAAACAAAGTGTGTAGATACTGAATGAAGGTGCAACCCCTGCCAGTCAGTCCTAAAATTATGGCTTCGCACGCCAAGTGTGGATCATTCCCAACATTTTTATATACAAGTATAGATAATTAATATCTTGTAATGTTGAAATTGTTGTACAAATTAAATACTCAAGTGACTGTGTGTATATTAATGTATAGTCACCGCGGCTATTGGCGTGTATTTACGGAGTTAATCATTCGTATTTGCATTTCCGTGACAATTATAAAATATGGTGGCAATTTTAAAATTTATATTATAAATATGGTCATTAAACATCGGTCCAGATTAATTAAGAACTGTTTTCTAAATGAAAGAGCCTCTGGAACGCTTTCATCTGAGGCGGTTCTCCGAATGAAACCGTCTCCAAAAAAGCCTAACGAGGACCCCGTTCTCCTAATGAAGCGTCTCTGAAATTCTTATCAGCGGCGGCTCTCGTGACGCAACCGCCCCTAAAATGCAGGCCTAACAGAGGCGGTTCTCTTAATTCAACCGCCCCTGAATATCCTCATTTCAGAGGCGGTTAGAAAACCGACTCAGACAGCTGCGATCTTTACAATCGCTGGCATAGTGTCGGTTTGTTTATCTGCTCCTGAAAATGGGATTTAGCCGCCTCTATAGTAAAATTCTATACTAGTGTAATGACATGTACATGTAGAACCAAGTGAGTTGTACTAATAATCATTACGCATTGAGGAACGAGCTCACTTTATAATCAATGATCATATCCAAAGGTGTCATGTGATCATCAAAAGGACTACTTTTCCAGAACATTGGTAGAGAAATAAGAGGAGGCCCTACATACTAAAATGTCACCTGAAGCACCTAGGGAGGGACAATAATCAAATTTGTCAAATCTTTTGGCGACAAATTTCTAATGTACTGAAGGTCAAAAGTTTCCCTTTTAGTTTCTTGAAGGCGAAAAAATATTAGCACTATGTTCCTCAATTTTGTTCCCGATGGCATCCCATTTGTCACTATCATTAATACCACATAACATTCCAACACAATATGTTCCAAACACGACTATTCATTATAACAGTAATCAAAGTACTGCAGCAAAGTGATGGGTGCACAACATCCATAACCCAATACATAGCAAGTTCCAGAAAGGATACATAAAGTAGGAAAAGGGCCACAAGCCCACCACCATCTTCTCCACCATGGTTGTTCTTTCATCTTCATTGTTCATTATTCAGAGGCTTGGTGGAAGTCAACATCATCAAACTCCACAGGAGGGATGCCACAAAAGGTTGTGCCAAGACTGAGGAGAGTAGCAGCTGGAATAGGCTCCACTTCCTCAACTTCCTGGTCAGTTTCCAGGCTTCTGTTGATTATGGCACTCTTCAGATCTTCAACAGTAGAGAAGTATACAGTCTTTATGGCAGCACCTGGCTTCTATCTTGGTTCCCCGTCAATTTGGACATGCTTTTGCTCATTGCCTTTCCTGAACCTGGAGCTTCTCCTGACTTCATCATCAACCACTGGGGTTTTAGGCCTACCCTTTCTCTTTTTCTTGGCTGGGGAGGGAGTGGATCATACCAGGTTAGAAGTTTCACTTGCAGGTTCCTCAACTATTTCCATGTCCATTTGCATGCCATCTAGGACAGCTAGTTCAACATTGAACTGAGCAGGAGGACGGAGGTTATCCAGAATTTGTTTCTTAGCAAATTCTTGATTATAGGGTACAATCTCCTTGCTAGCATAATCTTCATCACACTCATCCATGTCACTATGGCTGAGCAGTTGGAGCCTAGGCAGTTTCACTCCAGATGAGGAGGATGCCTCTGCATTGTGCTTCCAACGGGGTTATCAACATCCAGCATCCAAGGATCCAAGACTGGACAGTGGGTGAGATGATTCCAACTGAACTGAGGCAGTGGTTCTTTCATGGGTAGAAGCTTCTGGCTTTTAGAAACGATCAAGGCCATTCCCTTAAGCAACATTTCCACTGATGGAGCAGGTCCAAATCCACAGTGCATCCTAAGCCGATCTGATAATCATTGCCAGAGTGAACATTATGTCCTGGAAGAATAAGCATCCTATTCTCAGAGGGTGCACCATCTGCATTCATTGGTAGAGCCCAGTCTGACAGGAAGGCCTTGAGCTCTGATGAATGCCCTTGTCTCACTGCTAACAGAAGCACTATGTTGTGGCAACTCAGGATTGACAGGATTCATAGCACCAGCTGCATTTGCAGCAGCAGCAACATTTGTCACAGCTGCCAGCTCATTTCATCAACCAGCTCACCTTCTTGCTGAATCCATTGCCCCGGCCATTGTTGTTGTTCTGGGAGTGGAGACGAGGAGGCACCTCCCAACCCTGATTCTCATTTTCCTGTTGAACCTCGTTTAGATCCCCGTAAGAACTGTCAACCCTCCCTTTTTTATTTATGTTATTGTCCTTACATATTGCAGAAACTCATTTTGTATTGTCTTTTATTTTGCTGTTTTTTGCAGAACCTGTTCCAAAAAAGAATTCTTGAGCTTATGAATGTGGAGAAACTAACCTGGGTCCAGGGAACATGTTGCCAGCCATCGGCAGGTATGGCATTGGCACGGACTCCTAGCATTTATTGCTGTTGCTGCTATACTTCCTCCTTTGTCTATGTTTTAGCCTGTGATGCATATGAACCAAAACCTTAATGGGAACTGGGTGCATGCCAAACTATCCGATTTTTTAATATATTGTTAACATATTCACTTACTTGCTATCGATAAAACCAAGTATGGCGTTCACGTCGGGCGGGACAGTGATTAGGGAGAAGGGCGACTGGGCGACTCGCGGGCGCCGCCCCGGCCCACCACCGGCGATGACCACCCGATCCCCCCAAATGGAGCTTCCCCGACACCACCGGAGAGCATAGGTTCTCATCCCTCCCCTACCTCCCTCCCCCGCCCCCCCCCCCCGCCCCTCTCTCTCGCATGTTCGTGGAGGTCCCAGATCCAGATCCACGCGCCATGGAGATTGCGCATGCGCCGGAGATGGAGGCGGCGCTCGAGGCCGGCACCCCAGGCAAACTCCTAGCGGCTCTCAGCCACCGTGGGCCGGCGAGCATCGGGGATTCGACCCCGCGCAAGGAGTGGACCGACATCGACAAGGAGCAGCTCCCTCTGCCGGAGGAGTTCTTCTCCAACTCGCCTGGGCTACTGCGGATCCTCCTCGACCGAGGTCCTGACGAGCACGATGCTCTCAGTGACTCGGAGGACGTAGATCCGGCGCCCGAGGCACCAACACCGGCGAATCCTGTCGTTGGGGAGGAGGGGGCTCAACCGGCTGCGCCCCACCGGGCAAAGCACAGGCAGCGTCACTGACGCCACCGGAGGTGCGCTGCTGGGCCCTATGAGCGGATAAATCTTGGACGGCCGCGCGCGTCCCCCGCCCTCGAACGGCGAACTGACAACCATCCCCCGCCACCAGCGGCTCCACCCGGGGGGAGAAATGGCGGCCCCGCAGACAACTCTCGCTGATGGGCCGCCCCGAGCGGCCTCGGGAGGACAGAAGGCACGCAATGGAGCCGCGACAAGCGAGGCGCCAGCACGCGGAGGAGCCATGGCACGACAAGCGCCGACACACGGAGGAGCCATGGCACGACAAGCGCCGGCACGCGGAGGAGCCGCGGCACGCTCGCCCTGCTCGTCGGTCACCCGCTGCCGCCCCGCACCGCCATGGTGTGCCCCGTCGCGCCAGCCCGGTGGCGCACCCACCGCGCGCACGGGTGAGACTGGACCACGACGGATTCTTCGCTGTGCGGAGCCACCGACATGGCTGCCCCCTGGGTGGGCCCGGCGCCGCCCCGCTCCCTCCCAAATCGCCAAGGGTCATCCCCCCGGAACTCAACGGCTTCTGCTTCAACTATCTGCAACCTAGGCATATCAATGACTGCTGCCATGCGCCGTCGCGGTGCCGCAACTGCGGAGCGGAGGGGCACCGCTCCCACTTCTGCCCTCTACGGGCAAGGTCGGGGGCCAAACGTGCGCGCTCCCCGCGAACGTACGACGACGACCGGAGGGTACTTCCTCGCCGCGACGGCGCTAGGCGCCACCGAGCTGAATCCACGTCCACCATCTCCGGCGGGTCGGTCTCCACTGGCTGGTCAACGTCGATCCCTGCAATTTGCTCACTGCCCTCGCCGCAGCAGCACGCTGCGGCACCCCCGCCCCCGCCGCCTCCGCCACCTCCACCGCCGCCGCTCGTGCGGGAGGCACAGGGCCGACCTGGGCGGGTACGGGGGGACTGTGCGTAGAGAGCATGGCAGGAACATGCCACAGCACAACAACGCGACACCGCCCCCGCCACCACCTCCACCCCGGGCCAGGCTGGGCAGGCACGGGGGGTCAGAGCGCAGAGAGCACGGCCGGCCTGACCCGGCCAAGAGTCGGGCTCCAATGTTGCACGACGAGGGCACCAGCGCCGGTGGCACATCCGCCCGCCGCCCACACACCCCCTGATCATTGTCCTGCGCTCCGGGGACATCCAGCTAGCCGAAAATGCGCTGGGCCTAGCGTTGGTCGCCACGGTGGGGGGCTTCCGGCCACGGTCTCCACCGCGATGGTGCGGGATGCACTCCAAAGCCAGTTCGCCGTCACCCTCACTGACGTTGATGTGCACCGCCATGAACCGGAGGACTTCCAGGTCTAATTTCAGCCGCCAGGAAGACCGTGATCGCGTCCTCGCCTCGACGCCTTGGGGTCCACTCCTCCCGCTGCGATGGATGCCATGGAGCAGGACTAGGACTGGGACATTGAATGCCTTCCGCTACCGCGTTCTCCTCGCGCTAAGGCACGTCCCGGCGCACTCAAGGAACGCCAACACAGCGCAGCGCGTCCTAGGCTGCTGTTGCACGGCCGTCGAGCTCACCGACATCCGCGACAGGCTGACAGACGACGACCGCGAATTCTTCGTCACGGCATGGTGTCTGCACCCCTCCTACATCAAGCCCGAGCACCTGACCTTCATTCCCAAACCACTGGTGGGTGACATGGTGGAGGATGACCGCACCGAGGTGCGCTGCCTCGAGTACCTGGTGCGGGTGCGCCTCGTGGCGCACCACGACCCGGACGCTCTGGATGATGATGACGATGGGGGCGACGGTGGTGGAGATGGTGCTAACGACGATGATGGAGATGGTGGGGACGGGGACGCCGACCACCCCATGGACCAGGACAACTATGGAGATGACTACTGGCCCACGCCGCGGCGGGACTCCGATGAAGACTCTGTCACCACTGACCCCCGACATCGGAACGACCACCCCACCTGCAACTACCCGCCGGATTTCTCCAACGAGTGCGTGGCGTCCGTCCTGATCGGTGGCCTCCGCTGCCCCTTGCGGGTCGACGTCGAGGACGCGGGGACGGCCGGCCAGTCCCCAGGGTCACCCGGTCGTTGGCCCATGCTCACAGTGCCGTTCGACCATGGGCGCATCGCTTCTCCAGCGCGGGCGCCCAGCCCCTGTCACCCCGCCTATGAGGACTACCTCACACGCCGACCTACGCTCCCCTTCACTATCGGCCATCCGATATGTGCCTGCATCCGGGAAGGTGGGCCGCTTCATCGCCCTAGCACTGCAGCTGCTACAGGGGGGTAAAAGCACGCAAACCCCCTCTGAGGACGGGGACTGACTGGTGGTCATGCTGGGTCTCCACCGAATTGAGCTTCGTCGCAGCTTGTCCCCTGCACGTTCGGTCTGCGAGCCCTCCCGGGTGGCCTGCGTCCTCTCCACCGACCATGGTCATTGACTGGTGGGGGGAGATGGCAGACGCCGAGCTGCAGCATGGGCAGGTGGACGTGCCACCACCGGCCGTCTCGGCCCCCGTGTAGGCCGAGCAAGCCGTCTGGTCCCCCGAGCAAGCTGTCTTGGCCCCCGAGCAAGCCGAGCAGGCGGCAACCACGGAGGCAGACGGTGCTAGTCTTGGCGTGCTGTGCCGGGCCCCTCCCGCGGCCCGCGGCCCGCGGCCACCCAGGTGGTACAGCCCTCACTGTCCTCTGTCTCTAGCTTCATCGACTCACTCCGACTGCCGCTACAGTAGCCCCTCATCAGCTCGCCCCCACGCGCCCACGTCGTGCGCCCGGAAGAAGACGGTTGGCGCCCGAGACGCAGCTCCCGCCTTGCCGCCAAATCAGCCTACCGTGACCCTATTCCGGAGCGACAGGCCAAGCGCATCCTTCTCAACAAGTGGAGTGGGAAGCCGACGAACTACCCTACTGCGGCATCCGACGATGACGTTGACCACCAGTTCAACCAAGCGTTTGTCAACTCCTCCCCGACGGCGCGACGGCAGGTGATGCGGGTGTTGTTCCCTCACCGTGGTGCAGCGGCCTCCCCCGGTCCGCAAGTGAGTAGCCTAGTGGTGTCCCCATGAGTATTGACCACCTACTCATCTGGAACGCGGGGGGCTCAACTCCCCCGCCCGATGCAGCATAGTCCACAACATCGCCATCAACCATCGAGCCCCTATTGTATGCCCACAAGAGACCAAGCTTCAAACCTATGATGTATCCCTGAACAATGATATCGTAGGATCGGATTTCGACTATGTATGCCTCCCCGCCGTTGGCATTGCTGGTGGTGCGGTGACAGCCTGGCGCCGCGACCTCTGGCGTGTGGCTGCTCACGACGTGCGGCGTTTCTCAGTGTCCGTGCTCCTGGTGCCGCTGGATGACGTCGGGGGGCCGTGGTGGCTATGTAATGTTTACGGGCTGGCCAACAATGCCGAGAAGCCAGACTTCCTTCAAGAACTCCGCGACGTGCGCGCGGCTTGTGCCGGACCATGGCTCCTCTGCGGCGACTTCAACCCCATCTACATGGTTGCAGACAAGAACAACGGGTGCCTATACCGTGGACACATGAGTCGCTTTCGGCGTCTCATCAACGACCTTCTCCTGGCCGAGGTCCATCTGTCCGGGTGGCTATACACATGGTCGAACAGCCGCGACTCACCAACTCTCGAGAGGCTCGACCGGGCATTTGGTGACCATGCCTGGCTCGCACGCTATGAAAGCCACCACCTTCGCTGCCTCTCGTCGGACACTTCAGACCATGCGCCCCTGCTGCTGCTACGCACTGAGCCATGGGCGACGCCGGGATTTATCTTTGAGCTCTACTGGCCCAATATCGAGGGCTTCCTAGACGTCGTCAAGAACACCTGGGGGCCGCACCAGGTCGACATGGATGCGTGCCGCGCCATGGACCGGAAGTTGCGATTCCTGGCGTGCGCGCTGCGGAGCTGGATAGCGTCCAGAGTTGGAGACATCCCCATGAAGCTTGCGGCTGCCTGCGTGGTGATCTACGAGCTCGAGACAGTGCAAGATTCGCGGCCCTTGGCGAACGTTGAGCTAGATTGGCTCCGTGAGCTGAAGTGCAACGTGCTCGGCTTATCCTCGCTGGCCCGCACCATGGCACGGCAACGAGCACGTACGCATTACTTAAGTGAGGGGGACGCCTGTACCAAGTTTCTCCACCTGCAGGCCTGTCACAGGAGGCAGAAAAACTTCCTGCTAGTGCTCAACCATGAGGGCCACACTTTCACGGAGGAAGAGGCGAAGGCGGATATAGTACACAACTACTACAATGACCTCATCAGGAAGCCGTTCACGTGCCTCCATAGGATCGACCTCGCGCAGCTGGACTTGCCTCGACTCGACCTTACCGACCAAGCAGTCCGGTTCACGCTGGAGGAGATCTCCAAGGCGGTGCAGGAGACGCCTTGAGACCGTGCGCCAGCCCAGATGGCTTCTGTGGGCGGTTCTACAAGGCCACTTGGGAGGTGGTTGGCCCAGACATTCTGCGTGTATTTGATGCCCTCTAGGAAGTTGACTTTATGAGTTTCTACCACATCAACGAGGCCGTCATGATACTACTCCACAAGAACCAGGCACCGGAGGGCCTTCACGACTACAGGCCCATCAGTCTCATCCACTCTGTCGGCAAGCTTTTCTCCAAGACCCTGGCCATGGGCCTCACCTCCAGGATGCCTGAGCAAATCAAGACTAACCAGACCACCTTCATTCAGGGAAGGATCATACATGAGAGCTTCAGGACCGTGCAGCTTGCCTGCAGATGGCTACATGCCCAGCGCAGGCCTACGGTGCTTCTCAAGGTCGATCTGGCCAAGGCATTTGACACGGTGGCATGGCCCTTTCTTCTGGAGGTCCTGGAGCACGCCGGGTTTCCGTTGCACTAGCACGACTGGATTTTCACCATGCTCGCCACAGCAAGCACCAGGGTCATGCTCAATGGCCGTCCAGGGAGACGGATCTGCCACGCACGTGGATTGCGCTAGGGTGACTCTTTCTCGCCGGCCCTCTTTGTGATCGTGATGGAGGTTATGAACGCACTGATCCTAGAGGCGGACCACCGCGGCCAGCTATTGCCCTTGCCGGGCGATGCGGCGAGCTGCCGGGCGATGCGGCGAGTTGCAGGGCATTGATCTATGCCGACGACTTGGTCATCCTCCTTACTCCAACACGTCAGACTTCGTGTGCATCAGGCAGCTGCTGGAGTTGTTCGCAGGCACCTCTGGCCTCACGACCAACTTGCACAAGTGCTCAATCATGCCCATCCGATGTCTAGCCAAGGAGGTCCAGGAGGTCTTGACGGTCTTCCCTTGTGCCGTGCAGCAGTTCCCTTGCCATTACCTCGGCGTGCCGCTGTCTGTCACCAGGCTCAGCCGCGCGCACGAGCAGCCTATCATCGACGCGGTGGCTGCAGGATTCCAAATTGGAAGGCCAACATGATGAACGCGGCCGGCCGCATGACGTTGGTGCAATCCACGCTGTCGGCCATCCCTGTGCACGTGTCCATCTCCTGTTCCTTATCGCCGTGGCGGTCAAGGAGATCGACAAGCGGCGACGAGGCTTCCTGTGGGAGGGGAAGGAGAAGGCTGCCAGCAGCAAGTGCAAGGTGGCATGGCCGGTCACCTGTGCACCGCGTTTCCTGGGTGGGCTTGGCCTACCCGACCTCAGGCTCTAGGGCTTCGCACTGCGCCTACGATGGGAGTGGCTGCGGCGCACGAGGACGGATGCACCGTGGGCACGGCTCCCACAGAAGAGAGAGCTCAGCGTGCAACAAATGTTCGCGGCCTCGGTCCACTTCGTCATTGACAATGGCAAGTCTACCATGTTCTGGATAGACTATTGGCTACTGTGTGGACCGCTTTGCGACGCCATGCCCATCCTCTTTGGAACGGTTGGCCCACCGAGGCGCAAACACAGGTGAAGGAGGCCCTCCAGGACTGGCGCTGGACTTCGGACGTGTCTGGGGCGCCAACGGTTGCCTTCGTCACCCAATTCACCGCTCTGTGGAACCTCACGAAGGAGGTACAGTTGCAGCCGCTTCAGCAGGACCAGATGATATGGTGTTGGACGGCAAACGGGGTTTACTCTAGTGCCTCTGCCTATCAGGCGTTCTTCATTGGTAGGGCATCGCTGGCCGGCGCCAAGGAGCTGTGGAAAGCGGTGGCGCCCCCCAAGGTGAAATTTTTCTTCTGGCTAATGCTGCACGAGCGCCTTTGTACCGCGGAGCGCAGGAGGTGCCAAGGCCTCCAACAAGGTGACGATTGTGCTCTCTGCGACCAGCTACCCGAGACCGCGGACCACTTGCTTGCCAGGTGTGTGCTATCTAGGAGCATCTGGCACCGTATGCTATCCAGGATCGGTAGGGTGGACCTATGCCCAGGTGCCACCTCGAGGCTAATTGACTAGTGGCTCTCGGCGCGGCAGGATATCCCAACTGCCCTCAGAAAGGCCTTTGACTTGGCCGTGTTGTTAATCTCATGGTGCCTACGGAAGGAACGGAATAGGCACACCTTCAACAACATCACGAGAACCAAAGCGCAGATCATCCAAGCAATTGGCGAGGAGGCAGACGCCTGGATTGCAGCCGGGTTCCTAAGCATCGCCACGCTTTTCGCTTCGTAGTGCTTACGCTCTTCTGTCATTGTTGCAAAATTAGTTTACTTAAGAGTACTCAACAATAGCTCCACCGTTCAAGTCGGTGCCCTGTGTAAGTATTTCCAATGCCCTGAAGGCTCCTCGCCTACGGGAACATTGGGTTGTAAACCTCTAACTTCTCTTAATGCAAACGTGACATGCACGATTATGAAAAATCGATAAAACCAAGTGTTGCTTACCGTAGCATAGTTTTGTGTTATGGCTGGTGCTAAAATATCATGAAAGATATTTATTTCAGTTTTGATGTTTTTGTGTTTGGACATTTTGTTCAGTTGGTTTGGAACAATCTACATAATTGGCGCAAATCAGAGTTATTTAATTCCTTTGCAACACCAAACATAGAGATAGTTCATGTCGTATTCTGCTTTTGAGCATGCTGATGAGCAGATTAAATTTCCATATTGGTGGTATACTTGTATACATAGTACAAAGTACAAGTTATGTTTCCAATTTTGCCACCCTCAATCTACCATTTATACCTTTAGTAAAAAAATAGTAGTGGACTAAGCTGGAAGCGGGTCCAGCATCATGGAGCCAAACCATCAATCTTTTACTGTTGAAATATTCACTTACTTGCTGCCGATAAAACTAAGTGTTGCTTACTTAATATTGTGTTATGGTTGGTACTAAAATATCATGAAAGATGTTATTTCAATTTTCATGTTTTTGTGTTTAGGCATTTATTCAGTCGGTTTGGAACAATCTGGATAATTGGTGTGAAATACAAGTTATTTAATTCTTCTGAAACCCTAAGTATAGAGATAGTTCATGCAAAACTAAATTGCTTACTCTGCTACTCTGCTTTTGAGCATGTCCATGAGTAGATTAAGGTTTTATACAAATTACTACAAATTTCCAGATTGGTGGTATACTTATTTGTAGTACAAAGTACAAGTTATGTTTCCAATTTTACCATCCTCAATCTACCATTTACCTTTAGTTAAAAGAAAGTAGTGGACCAAGCTAGAAATTAGCACCTGTATTGTCTCGAGGTTTATATAAATTGTGGTACATATTTATGTTAATGCCTAATCAGCTAGTGTTGTGATATGCAGAAATACAAGCTCTATCTCAAACGGTTAAGTGTTGTGACGTCACAACTAGCTAGCATTGTTGCCACTTGCTGCTTTTGGAGGTAGAGACCTCTAATCATTTATTCACATGGGAGCCTTTGAAGGCCTTCAGAGTACCTTTTTGCCCATATCATCCTCATCCTTCAGCCACACGGCTTGGTAGGGATTTTTTTAATTTTGATCGATTTTAATCAATATCTTAATAATAACCACACCCAAAAGGATTAAGGAAAAGTGACCCCTTTGATCACGTTGGCGTGGCTGATGCAACAACACCGTTAGGGCAACAAGGGGCACCATGTGGTGGCGGCAGCTGCTAACCTGGGCTGACGTAACGTTTGATGGGTCTCACCCAATCGCGCCAGCGACTCGGCGCGACAAGGGGACATAGGGTTCGTAGGCCCAGCCCACTTTATTTTCTCTCTCCATCTCCCTACCTTTTGCGTCCCACAAGCGCCTAGGAGACCTAGGCGCCGCCGCCGCCTCCCTTCCTTAGCACCAATCGCCGCCGCCTCCCCCGCCGGCGGCTAGGACGTGGATCGCCCCTGCTCCGGCCACCCTCCTACACGCTAGGTACATCTTCCCCCTCGATTTATTGATTTGGTGTCTCGTTAGCTTCATGGCTAGGGTTATAAAATTTTGGATATTGTGAATGTGTCTTTTACGTTTGTTGTTGTTAGTATTACATGCATAGATTAGGTTTATGATATACACTCTGCCCGCGGATTCGACGTAAGCTATGTGTTGCATGAACCTAGGTTGTTGATACATGAAGGATTTGGGTAGGTTTGTAGGTTGCCTTATTTGTTGTCATCACTGTGAAGGTTGTGATATGTTAGTGTAGTAATGAATGCACACAATTTGATTTAGAAATATGCGATTGAGATATGTTTGTTGATGTATTGCTTCATATTTTGTTGCTAGATCATTTAGTGCGATTGTTTCATGGTGGTAAAGTTCAAGGAAATGGGGAGTTGGAAGCATGAAAGAACAAATTTAATTCTTTAGTAATTTTGATGCTTTGCTTACCCAATGCCCGGAGAAAGACTAAGTGTTGCAGTCAGTTATTGGTAGCAAAGTCGATACGTCCTTTGAGCTTGGTGCCTTGAATGATGCCTTTGATATAGAAACGCTTGTGGAGGACAATGGGAACGGAGATGGAACACATGACATTGACGATATATCCGAAGGATTGGAGGATGACAAACTTGGTGTCCTCTTATAGGACAAAGATTAGTATACTTCTATGCCAAGTAGTCTGAATGATGTGGTGGAAGATGAGTATAGATCTGGCCTAGTACCGAGGACCACAGTGACTCATATGAGGTAAGATCTACGGAGTCATATGAGTCCCGGCTAACAGGCCACTGACAATGGAGTACAATGACCTCGAACTGAGTCACTTGAAGGTTATCCATGTGAAGGTAGTAGGTACCATGGGTACCAAATTTTATGGACATTATTAGTATGGTTGAGCAGGCAATATGTGACACCGCGGTTTGACATTGTTAGCTCCAGTATTTCCTGATGGATTCCTATGCCATTATTAGGTTTCACATGCCTTACTATTGTCGCCAAAAGTTCACGGTAGCCACCTCTTGCCATTTTAACTTATAGGCCCTGTCATCTCTGCATCGTGTTCATGTCATGCACTCGTTACTGACTTGCACGCCCGTGGTGGTTTATCGACGTGCGTGATAGCTGAGAATTTTTCATGGCGTCCACTGTGCTTGCAGGTGGTCGGCGATCGCAACGCACCTCCCGAAGCGCAAGAACTACTGGAACACGAAGCTCAAGAAGCGGCTGGCCATGACGGGCATCGGCTGGGTGACCTGGCTCACGCGCAAGCGGCGCTCCGACGGGCTCGGGACAGGCGGAGGAGGGCCCGGCGGCGGTGCCTCGGGCACGCAGCACGCCAAGACCCACCACACGCTGCAGTTGGAGAGCGCGAGGCTCGAGGCGCGTGCTCGCGAGGCCAAGCGCCTGCGCGCGTTCACGGCCTCGGCCTCCGCGTCCGCGTCCGTCTCGGCGCCGCCCCAGATGTCTGGACCCGCCGCGGCGCACCGGCTCGACTCGCCGCCGACGCCCATATTGTGCTTCTCCGTGAGCCCGGTGCAGGCGGTCATGCTGGGCACGACGGGCACCTACTGGGTCACGCGCAAGCGGCGCTCCGACGCGCTCGGGACAGACAGAAGAGGGCCCCGCGGCGGTGCCTCGGGCACGCAGCACGCCATGACCCACCACACGCCGCAGCAGGAGAGCGCGACGTTCGCGGCCTCCGCCTCCGTGTCCGCGTCCGCCTCGGCGCCGCCGCAGATGCCTGGACCCGCCGCGGCGCACCGGCTCGACTCGCCGCCGATGTCCACGTCGAGCTTCACCGTGAGCGCCACGCAGGCCTCGGTCCTGGAGGAGTTCCGCGCCGCCTATGGGATGCAGCCCGTGCAGCAGGCTCCCGAGGAGGCGCGCAAGGAGGATCATCCTCAGCAGCAGCGGTGGGGAGATCACTTTATCGATGTCGCTGACGCAGACATGCTCGCGGCGGAGTACGCGGGCATGCTTCTCGACGAATCTTTGCACGAGCAGCAGACGGAGAATGAGAAGAAGTACTGGGAAGGCATAATGAACTCGCCGTTGGAGACGTCGGTGGCGACGCCCGCGGCGCTCGAGGCGTCCTCCTCGTCGGCGGCCTCGCCCTCGACATCAGTCGCTGTGCCCGCGCCTACTCTCCAGCGCGGGACTTCTGACCCCAGCCGCCCCGCGTGATCAAACATGCGAGGAAGATGGTTGTGCCGAATTTAGGCTCCGTTACTCGTTCATCAGTTGCCAAAGCTTCTTGTAGACTGTGGAACAGTGCACATTGGAATTCTTATTCGTTTTTTTCGTCTGAACCCATATACATTAGAATCCAAGTGCTCGAGTTGTATGTTGTGGCATTATACTACTTATGATAAATTGATAATGGACAAACTTCGCACTATATATTGTTCTTTGACTTGTTTTTTTAATTATTGGTCTTTAACTCATTGTATTCTGTCGTTCTGAAAGGAGATATTCTTTTTTCTTTTTTTGCCAATAGATCTTCTTTTCTTTTGAGAACACTAAAACAATGGAGTAGAGGGATATGCATGCATTTTACCATCAATATAGCCGTTGCAACACATTGGGCAGGCTCTTCAAACAGGTCCAGGTCCATGCATCATAATCTATTTTTTAGGTTGTGATGCATATGAACCAAAACCTTAAAGGGAAGTGGGATCATGAGCCAACCCGTTAATTTTTTAATTGTAAAAATATTCACTTGGAGCATCTCCTATAGACATGGCATGTTTGTTGCTATATTTAGATTTTAAAGCAAAAAGTAAACTCTAACAACTATGCTATCTTGTTTTATAAAATAGCAAGTTGGCTATTTTTAAAATCTCGTATGATAAATATAGTTTGCATGTGCTACTAAGAGCATCTCCAACAGTTTGATAAATGACTTGTCATCCTTTAAAATTTAACAAAATAAGAAAAAAATCCTTGTCCAACAGTTTATCAATTCAACTTACCATTTGATTCAACTTGCCAAACCTCGAAGCCGCGCGTGTATCTTTACGTGCGCGTATATGCCTTGCCATCGCGAGCCCGCACATCTTCCCCTCATTCCCGCGCGAGCATGGAGATTTCCGCGACTCTTCCAGCGAGCGCCAAGCCGGCGCATCATATATCGCGATCAGTTTCCCAGTCCATCGGTCCCAGCCGCCGCGAGCGATCAGTTCGCCGCCGCCGCCGCCGCCGCCGCCGCAATCTCTTCACCCGGGAACGGAGGAGCTTGGCGGCTAATACTTCCTTCCCGTCGCGGGAAGACTTCCTTCTCGTCGCATGAAGGCTAGATCATCAACGCCCCGATCTTCATCTTTCCTCGGCAAGAAACCCACATGGACGACGGCGGCTGTACGATCTTCGATCGTGTATTTCCCGGCTGTCACCGATCGTCATCTGTCCTCGACACAAAACACCCCATCTTCACGAAAGGATCCATCAGCGCCGGCGGCTGGTTGTCACTAGGGTTCATCATGCTTGTGATGGCGATCTCTGCAAGGCCGCCGCTGCCTGCTTTGCCTGCTGGGCCGACCGAATGATGGTTGTCGCGCTGCTGCCTTCTTTCTTGCCCGGTTGCTGCTGCCTTCGTTGCGGCTGCTGGTAGGACTAGTAGATGATACTTTTTGTTCATGACATTTGTCATTCAATTTTTCATCTAGCACTGTTGCCTGAATGTGTATATTAATTACTGGATTGCATGAATGGCCGGACGGCCGGGCATGGTACTGTGGCATCGTGCATGGTCATGTACATCCTGCTTGTCGAATTGTTAGCTACAGCTTCTCGGTTTGTGCTAATGCAAGCTATTGCTTTCTTGTCTGCTACCGGGTGCTTCTCTTGGCTGGGAAATCATGCTGCTATTTGTTCAAGTCCAAATCCAACTCTGAACTCTGAAGGGAGATTTTGCCATGGCTGCTCGTTGCCGGCAGTGTGCTATGCTGCTATTGGCTATCAGTTGCTATCAGGTGCCGCAAAGTGTATTGATGGGATAGATAGGATTGCCTTGCACTGCTGATCAATGGGTGATTCTTCTGCATATGGTCGGCAGAACCTGGATGGAGCCTGATTCCCGGCACCACTGATTCTTCTGCATATGCTGCTGATCGATGGGTGCTGGTCAACTCCCTCAAGTGGTGGGCCATGTTTTTTCTTAGCAAGCTGAAAATAGGAAACTGTTGAAGAGAGCCAGATTTTAATTTGCTATACTCTTTTAGCAACTTATCAAAACATAATATTTAATAAATTAATTTTATCAGACCGTTGGAGATGCTCTAACCTAACATGGACGGACCTGGATCAGGTGCAGTTGCTATTGTAACTGTAACTTAAGCAGTGGCGTGTTTTCAGCCTTCCAAAGACCATCCAACGGCCCAACGAAACTAGCAAAACTTTTTCAGTCATCTTCCTCCTGTGCTGCTTGCCTGCTTGTCTGTCACTCTGTCCCAACCCAAGCAGCGCGGAGAAAGGTCCGGGGTGCACAGCGGCGGCGAGGCCGGGCAGTTTGTGCGCCCACGCAGGGTGCCGCCACGCGAGATGGCCCGTGAGGAGAAACGCGGCGGCGAAGGCGAGCAGCGCAAGGACGGCGGAGGACGCGAGCTCGCGGAGCTTCACGGCGCGGGATTCGAGCGCTCCTTGTTGTCCACCTGTCCTCAGCTGCATTTCAAAATTGGCCAACACCAGCAGACCATGGCTCGATTTCTCGCTCCAGTAGATGCTCTAGGAGGTTAGCTATCCACCCGACGTTGTCTCGCCGGGAACCGTCAGGGTGAAGCGACGAATTTTGAGTTTCCCCGAAACCTGTCCGCCATGGCCGCTGGGGCAAAGCTCCGCGATGGCCGCGTCGCTCTCCTTTCTCTCGCTGCCCTTCACCCCGTCCTAGCATCTCCTTGACCTATTTACCCTTTCTCTTGTACAATTTCGCCGGAGGTCAATCTGTTCATTGGAAACGCCGTCGGCCAACATCGCTTGGTTCGTGAAAGAAGACATGGCTTGGTTCGTTTGGGCCGTTGGATGGTCTTTGGAAGGCTGAAAACACGCCACTGCTTAAGTTACAGTTACAATAGCAACTGCACCTGATCCGAGTCCAGCATCCACGTACTAGAAAGGTTATCGTATTTTTTTATTTTTTTATAAAGTTTTTTATTTTAGAGGTTAGCTAAATTATAAGTTTAGCAATCTATTTTTATCAACTCTCTTGAAGTTACTTTTGCTATGATAAAACTTACCAGCTTAGTTTTGTGTTACGGCTGGTACTAAATATCACAAAAAGATGATATTTCTATTTTGATGTTTTCGTGTTTAGGCATTTGTCCAGTCGATTTGAAACAATCAATATAATTTTTGCAACATCCATGTTATTTCATTCCTCTACAACCCTAGTTCATGCAAAGGTATATTGCTTACTCTGTTTTCGAGCCTGCCGGCCGATGAGTAGATTAAGGTTTTATACAAACTACTACATTTCCAGATTGGTGGTATCACTAATCACAGTACAAATTACAAGTTTACCTCATTTGCTTATGTTTCCAATTTTACCATCCTCAGTCTAGAATTTACCTTTAGTTAAAGAAAAGTAGTGGATTAAGCTGGAAAGTAGTCAGTTGTATTATCTCATCCGGGTTTATATAAATTGTGGAACATATTTATGTTAATGCCTAATCAGTTAGTGTTGTGATATTAAAAATTCCAAGCTCTATATCAAACTGTTAAATGTTGTGACGTCACAACAAGCTAGCATTGTTGCCACTTGTCGCTTTTGGAGGTGGAGACCCCTCATCATTTATTCACATGGGAGCCGTCGAAGGCCTTCAGATTACTTTTTTGCCCCTGCCATGCTCATCCTTCAGCCACACCGCTTGGTAGGGGATTTTTCTAATTTTCAATCATTTTTAATCAATATCTTGAAAATAACCACACCCAAAAGGATTAAGAAAAAGTGATCCCTTTGATCACGTTGGTGTGGCTGATGCAATACCACCACTTTGTTGGGCCATACCCACTGGCGCAACAAGGGGCGCCATGTGGTGGTGGCGGCCACTGACCTGAGCTGACGTGGTGTTTGATAGGGCTCACCCAATCGCGCCAGGGACTCGGCGCGACAAAGGGGACATAGGGTTCGTAGGCCCAGCCCACTATATTTTCTCTCTCCATCTCCCTTCCTTTCACATCCCACAAGCACCTAGGAGACCCGGGCGCCGCCACCACCTCCTTGCCCTAGCGCCGACCACCGCCGCCTCCCCCACCAGCGGCTAGTGGATCACCCTGCTCCGACCACCCTCCTATAAGATAGGTACATCTTCCCACTCGATTTCTTGATTTGGTATCTAGAATTCTAGATCCATGACTAGGGTTGCAAAATTTGGGATATTGTGTGTCTTTTGTGTTTGTTTTTGGTATTACATGCATGGATTAGGTTTAGAGGATATACTCTATCCGTGGATTCGACGTAAGCTACGTGTTGCATGAACCTAGGTAGTTGGTACATGAAGGATTTGGGTAGGTTTGTGGGCTGCCTTTGTTGTCATCACTATGAAGGTTGTGATATGTTAGTGTAGTAGTGAATGCACACAATTTGATTTGGAAATATGCAGTTGATGTAGGTTTGTTGATGTGTTGGATCATTTAGTGCAATTTGGAAATATGTAGTTCTTTAGTACACCTCCTAATTTTGATGCTTTGTTAGTTGCAAAAAAATGATGCTTTGCATTCCTAATGCCGGGAGAAATTTGGGTAGACAATAAGTTTGAAAGATCGATTTGACCATGGGAAAGAATGACCACACTCTATGTTATTGGCTTTGTCATGTGAGGAAGTATGGAAGAACTATAAATAAGTTGTTAAGAATAGTAGTGTTGGGTGCTTGGAAGTTGTTGTGGACAAGGGGTCTGGCCCATTTGTGTTGTGTTTGGATGATAATGTGGCTAAGACTAAGCGTTGCAGTCAGTTATTGGTAGGGAAGTTGATAGGTCTTTTGAGCTCGGTGCCTTGAATGGTGACTTCGATGTAGAATCACTTGTGGAGGACGATGGGAACGGAGATGGAACACAAGATTTTGACGACATATCCGAAGGATTGGAGGATGACGAACTGCATGCTCTCTCAAGGGACAAGATGAGCAAACTTCTAGGCTAAGTAGTCTAGATGATGTGGTAGAGTATGGGCCTAGTACCAAGGACGACAGAGACTCATGCGGGGTAGGGTTTACTAAGTCACAAGGAGTCCCAGCTAACTAGTCATTGAGAATGGAGTACAATGACCTCGAACCGAGGCAATTGATGGCTATCCATCTGGATGTACCTCGGTACCAAATTTCATGTACAAGTATGGTTGAGTAGGCAATATGTGTGACACCAATTTGACGTTGTTATTAGCTGATGTAGTACTAGAGAGTCAAGAGGTAGAGATTAAGAAGAGAATGTTATTTGATACATTTAGCATCTCCAATTTTTTCTAACGGATTATGTCGTTAGGTTTCACGTGCCTTACTATTCTCACCAACAGTTCACTGTAGCCACCTCTTGCCGTTTTAACTCATATAGGTCGTGTAATCTATGCATCATGTTCGTGTATGTGCCAGGCCATGCACTCGCTTTACTGTCTTAGATGCCCGTGGTGGTTAACGCCGCCGATGCAGATTTGTCAACGCACGCGATTGCTGAGAAGTTTTTCATGGCCTCCGCCGTGCTTGTTGGAAATAAACCTGATCGGTGTACGTGCTCCGGTCAGAAGCATGTGCGTGCGTGTGCAAGATACAGGCGTTCGTCGCTGCGGCGTTCGTCACCGATAAATTCCTTGTCTATTGTTCATTGTCTATTGATCGTTCGTCGATCCTCGGTTCCAACA
>CM041633.1:38474001-38491941 GCA_023333625.1 Bothriochloa decipiens | reverse complement strand
CTATTGTTCATTGTCTATTGATCGTTCGTCGATCCTCGGTTCCAACAGTGCTTGCAGGTGGTCGGTGTAACATCCCTAAAAAAAATCCAAACACCAAAAATTATAACCAACAAAACTTTTTCTGAAACAACTCTTGGATGGTGAGTGTCATGTAGGAAACCTACTAGTAGTTGCACAAGTAGCACCCAATGTTAATTGAACTTTTGCATTTTAATTACAAGAGTGATTTGCTTCTTATTTGATTTTATGTGATGTCCAATAAAATCAAATAACCTTTATATATATATATATGTATGTATGTATGTGTAACAAACATGAGTTATTAACTTTGGACATGGACCCCCACATTCCCATAAAACTCTAGTGGACCAAGTATGATGTTAGTGCTATAGTCATTAACATGCATACACTAACTTAATCATGGCATGGTTTGAAAGCTTGGAAAAGAAATAGAAAAGGGAATAGAAAATAGAAAGAAAAAGAAAAGGAGAAAGCAGCCCAAGCCAGCAATCAGACCCAGCTCGGCCTGCTGGCCTCGCACGCGCCGCGGCCTAGCTGGCCAACCGACCCAGCAAGGTGGACGCACGCGCCCGCTCGGCCGCCCGCTCTCGCTGTCCCGCGGCCCACGAAGCCGGCCGGCCCAGCAAGGCCGCCTGCTGCACCACACGCCGCGCCTCCCCGATGAACCGCTGCCACGCGGGTCTGGCTCGTCAGCCCCTTCCTTTTCCTTTTCTGGCCACCGGCGCGTCGCGTCCATCGTTCCAGAAGTGGAACAGCGCACCCCGGCTGTTCGCCCCGCGCCGCGCGCCTCGGATGCCGTCCGTCGCCGCTCGGCCACACCGCGAACCCTAACCCTAACCGGGAGCCGCGCCGGACCGCCCGATGGGCATCTCTCATCTCCACCGTCCCGCCATTGCCGCCGGCGCTACAACAGGGAGGGCTCTGAGCCCTTAGGGTTTCCCCAAGCTGGCCGCCATTCTTGCTGGCTACCGCACCATGCCACTCGCCTGCCAAGCCGCAGAGAGAAGGAGCTAGAGTGAGGGGAGAAGAAGGCGGGGAGGAAACTGAAGCCGGAGCAGAGCACCGCCGGCACCACCGTCCATACACGCCGAAGAAGGACCGGCGACCCCGTTCGACTAGGTCGAGCGCACCGCACCACTCTATTTCCTCTCGCTCGAGCCGACATAGCCACTGCCAGCCACTAGCACTGCCACGGGAAGGTGAGGAACTCCGTCGCCCCAGCTCTTGCCATGGTTGTCGCCGGAGTGCCACCGTGTTCACGCCATTCCGCTGCACGATAGGCCTCATTAACTTCCCCATCGCATTCTCCATAGCCTAGAACGCCAGTTTGGCAACCTCTTGGAGCGTGGCAATGACCATAGTGAGGGCGCGTCGCTTTGCCGCCCTTGGTCGCCATGGCTCCTGGCTGCCGGAGCGCCACCGTGGCCAAATCGGTCGCGCGCGTCCCCGCTATGCTTCGTTAACCATGCTAGCTGTCTTGGAGCTCCTAGCTGCTCCAATCGAGAAGAGAAGGTGAAGATGAGGCCTCAAATCGGTCCTAGCCCGGTCTTCCGCCGTCGCCGTTGACTTCCGTCGCCGCCGAGCTCCTCGCCAGTGACCACCTAGCTAGGGACCTCTCGCATCCAAATTGGAGCCGTAGACGCCTTCGCCTTGCCCCCACGAAGCTAATGCGCATGCCAAAGGGAGTTCCAACGCTTCCTGGAGCCCTACCGCAATAGCTCGGTCGAGCAGCGCCGCCCCGGCCCACGTGCCGGCCGGCCGACGCATGAGTAGGCTCGCCGTGACCCCGCAGCCGCTTTCGCCTTGACCTCGCAAGCCCGTTGCGTGAGGTGAAGTTGTCCCCCATGCACCACAGCACCTTGCAGCTATGTCCTCACCGTCCGCCACCGCCGTCGCGCGCAGGCTGGTGAGCCAAGGAACCGCAGCCCCACTTGGGCTCCACAGCCGCCCTTGCACCGCCACCGCAAAGCCGTAGCGCACTCCCGAGCAGCTCCCCGCACGCTGCATCACCCCACCGCCGCCTCCCCCGTGCCGCAGCGCCACGCTACCGCCGCCTCGCCGTTGGTCGCTGCCGTAGCGCGTGCGCCGACGAGCCGAGGACCCACAAGCCAGCTTAAGCCCCACAGACGCCTTCTCCTTGCCCCCGCGAGGCCGACGCGCAAGCCCAAGCCTTCTATGGAGCACCATGGCACCCTGCAGCCGAGGCCATGCCGCTCATCGCCGCCACAGATAGCACACCAGCCAACTATCAGGCTGCGAGCGCGCCGCGTCCCCTCGGCCGCTTCAGCCTCACCCCCGCACAGCCTTAATCGCCACGCAGCTTAGCCCGCACTGCCCGCAGCCATCGCACCAGTGCTCATCGCCAGCAAGCACCACGCCCGTCCGAGCGCGTGAGGAAGAGGATGGGGAATTTCCCCTGCCCCCGTGCACCGCGTCCACCGCGCCGCACTGGACCACCCAGAGAAAGCCACGCGTACCACCAGCCTCTGGTCCACCATGGACCAAGTCCACGCAGACAGAGACCATAGACCAGGCCCGTTATGGGCCAAGAGAGCCACGTGGCACACCCCAGCACTTGACACGTGTCCGAGCCAGGCTGGCCTAACCCAACCCTGATCCGGCCCTGCCCAGGCCCTCCGAGGCCCGGTCAAGGCCCGGTCAGGTTGACCGTTGACCGGTCAACGCTGACCGTTGACCTAGGACCCACCTATCAGTGACTAAGCTAGTCGGCCCCACCTGCCAGCGCTGATGTCAGCATGACGTTAGCCCTGCGCCATCACTGCTGAACCCGCGGTGCCACGTGGACCAACAAGATTGGGCCACGTGTCAGTCCTAGGTTTAATCACCCTTTTTCTTTTTCAGAAAATAATTTAAACTTTAGAAATTCATAACTAATTCATATGAACTCCAAAAATTATGAACCAGGTGTCCAAATTTTTATAAAAATGAGCTCTATGTCATAGGCTTATGCATTATTACATTTGGAGTTATTGGATTTCATTTGGTTCTTTGTGATTGATCTATAGGGGTCGCTCCCGCGACCATTATGTCTTGATTTTAGATCCTGCGAAGGAGTTCTCCAAGGAGAAGGATTAGGAGCATGCCAAGGACTTGAAGGAGGACTTGAGTGACAACTATTCAGGTGCCACACCCCATCCAACCTTGTAGAATCCTATTATGCATGGCATAATATCTAGTTTGCTAGTGCTTTATTTATGAATATCACCTGATGATAGGTTGCATGGTAGAATTGCTTGATGAGCCTTTACCTTGTTGCAACCTTACCCCTGCACACCCGCTGATAGGCTAGACGCATGCTTATTTACTTATGATGCTTTACTTCTACTACGCTTATATCTGTAATGTGATGCGTGGTGGAGAGTATGGTAAGGTATATGGTTAAGGCACGTGGTGCCACTTTACTCGGGGAGAGTGCTGCGTGTGTCTTGGGAGTGTGGTGAGGGTTTGAGTCGATCGGACAGGATTCTACGATGAGCCATTAGGGCGAGTCTTGCCGAGGGGTGTGTTCTAGGCATCCCTATGTGAGGTATCTATGGCGGATACATTGTGAGATATATGGTGATCCCAGGGGTGACAGCCTTCGTGGAGCGAAGACCCGGGTAAGCGGTGATGTTTTAGCACGGACTATTTTAGTCCCTATGAGAAGATAATCTTGTCTGATCCCCCTAGGACCTGATATCTCTTGAGAATTGGAACCTTGGGACCTACGTGCTCACCGCTCGCCCCTGTATGGGCGGGGGACAGATGTCTAACTAGCTAGGACGGTGCCACTACTATTAGGTTGTTAGCAGATGGTGCAAGAGGATGCTTCCACAATATCTCTTCTACTTCCATAGCTGTTCTAGGTGTTAGACACTCTGATAATTCTTCCATGGGGCGATGTAATAATTTATGTAAACCCCTCTATTGTATTCTTTTATTCGATGCATGGCTTTGTAATCAACTAATATTAGATAATTGATGATTTGACCTCCTGGGCTATCATTATATCCTTCATTCTGTGTATTTTCCCTTCGTGGAAAATTGAGGATGTTTCAGTTCGTATCAGTATGCTTGACCCTAGGATGAGACCCATAGGATTGGACGATAGAATAGAAGATCTTGAACTATTTTTGGTTATATACCGACCTTGCATACACTTTTATGCTTGGCTCACCCTTCGCTTACTCACCTTCTAACTTCTTTCTCGGTTCCAAATGCAGATGGCAACCTTTGCAGAGGTCCCTTTCAACGGACAGAAGCAGCAAGACTACGCACAGATCCTACATGAGACACTCGAGCTGCTTGGTGTCCCCAAGAAGAGCTGCAGCTGGACTTGCCACCGCAAGATCTAACCCAATAAATCAGAAGAGTGCTATGTGGTGAGTATCTGGATTACCGGGTGCGAGGAGGTGCCCGCACTGAACACCTTCATAGTTCATGAGGTGGAATGTACCGTCACCTACGCAGCACAGCTCACAGCATGCACCACCCTTCGAGAAGTGTTGTGGGACACCTATGAGCTACTCAAGCAGGACCACTTCTCCTGTTGCCCTGAGCTCTCGACCCCTCCAAGGACGACAAGGAACATTTTGGACTGAGGCCATGAGCATTTGGGCTAGGGAAGATGATGCTGCACTCAGGAGTACGGGAAGACACGTACTCATACAGGATAAGATTATCATGCTACTGGAAGGTGACAAGCGCTTCTACAAGCATCAGGTCTCTGAGTTAGAGAAGAAGGTGAAGACCCAAGAGGAAGAATTAGCCAAGCTGAGGAAGTCAAGCTGGTCCAACATGGCATACCTTGCTAAATACATGAAAGCTGGTGTGTATTTGTGTGACATTGTGAGGACAATGCGAGAGAAGTGGAAGTAGTCCGATGCACGCCGTACCCGACAGTACTGGAAGGTGCAGATGCAGCTACCTGCCCACCGCCGCAAGGTGCCTCGCGTCAAGAAGTTCAGAGTAGGATCCACTAGTCTCAACTTGGATGCTTGCCCTATACCTTCGGTAGAACCTACTCCAGAGTGGGAAGAAGCCCGCAAGCATGTGCAAAGGATGTTCAGGACCAACGCATAGCTCCAGGAGATGGCTACTAGTACCTTCTCCCTCGAGCCACCCGGTTCGACACCTGAGCAGTGATCCACAGACGATGCAGAAGTAACCAAGTTGATGATAGTCCCGCAATGGCTAAGATGACATGACTCACTTTTGAAGTAGAGTAGATTGTCCCCTTTTGAAGCCTACCTGCGCGTAGTGCAGAAATTCTCGTGAGTCTTCTAGTGTAGCTACTAGGGACATCACCGTGTAACAACTCAATGTAATGGATGCTCAGATCTTATCGTTTCTTATGGATTTTCATGCTTCTTTGAATAAGTGTTAGATAGACGAAAATGTTTTAAAATTTTAAATCAGTTTAACAGTTTAGCTAAAGTTGATAGTAACTCATATCACTTGGACATGTTCCCTAAAGTCTGGTAATCTTGAAGCAGGATGTCTGCCTGCCGTTCAGCTCACCTGAGCCGCCACGCACCACTCCCAGGGCCCACCATGGGCCATGGACACGGTGGTAGACATAGCTACATGGGACACCGGACCCCCATTGGTTTCGACCTAGAGAAGGAAGAACTTCCGGTTATCACTTCGCCAACCGTCAGGACCCATGTTGGGGAGTGTTCTCCACCACCCCTACCACTTTTGGCTAGGGTGTTGACTCAATAGATACGCCTTCTGGGAACCTTGGCCGAAGAATTCTAGTAGAAGTTGGCTAACGCACTCCTATTGGAACTCCCTACCTTTGATGGCGCCAACGGTGACCCTATAACTACCATGGACTGGCTATATGACATGACTGAGTGGCTAAAAACAATCATCTACACAAAGGAGAATTAGATCAAGATCATAGCCCACCACTTCAAGGGTAACACTCAAGCATGGTGGAATGGATTCAGCATGTCTCATCGAGACCCCGCCAACATCTCATGGGACGAGTTCACTAAGGCCTTTTACGAGCACCATGTGCCAGCAAAAGTGGAGGAGACTCTAGCAGAAGAGCTCTGCAGTATCAAGCAAGGAGCCAGCACAGTTCATGAGTATGCTGTCCGCTTCATTCGCATGATGCAGTATGTGCACCCAGAAAGTGTGGCCATCGAGAAGGACAAGGTGCATTACTTCATTAAGGGACTGGAAATTCCCCATCGCATTGCTATCACAAGAAGGACTTGCCACACCCTTGAGGAGGCCATCAACGAGGTAATGAAGTCAGAGAAGACCCATCCTGAGACAAGCACGCTCATCTGTATGAAGCATCACCTTGAAGGATCATCTCACAACCTGGTCCAGCAACGACCGCGCATACATGATCTCCCTACAAGCAGCTCCTTCTGGAGTCACTTCCTTCAGGTTTGTGACATGTGGGAGGCTACCGCACTTTCCCTGGTGACCAGCGTGCCCTTCACCTGCTACGGATATGGCCAGCCTGGCCATAGAATTACAGGATGCCCAAGTAACAAGGTTGCCACACCCGCACCAGCAAGAGGTGGACCCGTCATTTGTTTTGGATGTGGTCAACCGGGTCACAAAGTCATCAGCTGCCCAGGGATTGATAGTGTTTCACCAGCTATGATCCTTTTTAATAGGATTCAGGGTTCAGCAAAGGAGGTTCGCGATGACGCACGAGCTGCCCGCTGGCAACTTGCACATGGTTCTGCTAAAGACGTCCCCAACAACGAAGAGCAGAACGCAAGAGTCACCCCAACCCTCAATAGAATAACCTATTTTAGATGTGGCCAAAAGTGTCATAAGGTTGCATTTTGCCCTCTGAAGGATGCCACCGCAAGTCCCATGAGCCGCAGAGAGCAGAAAGCCACCTACTAGCGTCTCGCCAAGCAAGCTGCTAAGGACACCCCCGACATAGAACAAGGTATGTGCTTATAATTGGAGTTAATGCTTCAATTTTGATTTAAATCTGGTATTGAATCTTTTATGCACTTACTACCAAGTCTACATAAGATTTTAACCTGCACAACTACCATATGAGGATTCCCTCAGTTCTAGTTCCTTTAGATGCCTCCACCCCAGAGAAGTATGTTATATGGATCGCTACACTAGGATACCCTAGTAGCTAAACTCACCTTACCACCCCTGAGGGCATGAGAAATACTTTGTTATTTGGAGGAGATCTCTGCAAGCAAACACATGGATCAATGCAAGCTCAAATAGGTGAATGCAACCCTCTACACCAAAGGAAAACAAGGGAACAAGATGTCGTGCCATTAGGAACAAGTACCCCTACCAAGGATAGAGACTCGCTAGATCAGCTGCACAATGCTAAGTACTTCGCCAAGATTACCCTTAGATTAGGCTACTATTTGAGCAGCACCTAAGGATAATATTGGAGAAGATACAGAAGCATCAGCTCTACGCCAAGTTCAGCAAGTTTGAGTCTGGCTTGAATAGGTCAATTCTCCTAGGCCATGTGTCCGATGCCATCAGAATAGCTGCTGACCTGTCCAACATGAAGACAATGAAGAAGAGAGAGCAACTGCAAAAATGCGACTGATAAGGAGAGATTCTTGGAAATTGGCCGGTTAGTACCACTGACTCTTTGAGAGCTTCTCTAGATAGCTCGCCCCATGATCAACCTCCTAAAGAAGACCAATGAGTTTGAGTGGACACCCCAGTGCAAACAGAGTTTCCAGACCCTGAAGGAGAAGCTCACCACGACGCCTGTTCTTGCCTTGCCCGATATCCCCAGGACTTTGTGGTCTATGGCGATGCATCTCGCCACGGGCTTGGTTGTGTTCTGATGCAAAATGGGAAAGTCATTTCCTATGCTTCCTATTAGCTTAAGGATCATGAACAATGTTACCCTTCCCATGATCTCGAGATTGCAGCTGTGATCCATGCATTGAAGATTTGGAGGCACTACCTGATTAGGAACAAGTGTGAGATCTACACCGTTCACAAGAGCCTAAAGTACTTTTTCACCCAGGGAGAGCTGAACATGAGGCAGCGTCATTGACTAGAGTTGATTAAGGACTACGATGTGAAGATCCTTTACCCCAGGAAAGGCTGATGTAGTCATTGATGCTCTTAGCCGCAAGAGCCATTGTCATGCCTTGCTCACCACGGCTTTGCCCAAGGAGTTGCAAGAGGACATTGACGAATTACAGCTTGAGATGATACCCCATGGCCTATTGAATGAGCTTCGTGTGCACTACACCCTCATGAACCAAATCCGTGAAGCCCAGCTCCATTGTCCAGGGATTTGGGAGGTACACGAGCTCCTGATGCAGAGTAAGTGCCTAGGAGTCAGTAAGGACGAGCAAAGCCCTCTTGGGTACAAGAACAGCATCTGTGAGCCTTTTTGACTCTGCCACGCACAATGAAACCCTATCAGAAGGGCATGAGTTCAATTTTCACATTCACTCTGAGAACACTAGGAAGTATGTGATTTTGAAAAGCAAATCCTAGTGGAAGAGTATGAAGGTAGATAACACAGGACATGCTACTAGGAGTGGCATATGCAGATGCATCAAGCTGAGCACAAGAGACCTGCAGGAAAGAGAACTGGAGGTAGCTGAATGAAAACATGATAGCATGCCTATGGACTTCATCATGGGTTAGCCTCAAACCACAAAGGACCTTCTATATGAGCGATAATCACTCACCTCACCTAGACTAGCTCACCTTCTTGGCAATAAAGACACCAGAGTTGGACCGCTAGCAGATCTGTATGCTGGAGCATTCTCAAGATGTATGGAGCCCCAGAAGTATAAGCATAAGATCATGAACCTCTGTACACGTCCAAGTTTTGGACAGGCCCTGGACGATGCTATGGGAACTCAATTGGACTACCGCATCGCTTACCACCCGCGGACAGTGAATGTGAAATTTGACCCTTGAGGACAAGCTTCGAGCTTGTATTCTCCAATATGGACAATTTGGAAAAAAAATTAATTTGGTCTATGATGAGTTCTTATTCAACAGCAGGTGCCAAGCTAGTCTTCGGACATCACCATTAAAGCCCATGTATAGGAAGGCTATGCAAAACCTACCCCTGGTGTGAGGTCAGAAGAAGGAAAGAGATCAACATTCTTGGACCTGCCACCATCAATGAGGCCAAAGAAGGAGTCGTCCGAGTGCAAGAGTACCTAAGGTCTTCTTGGGAAACGTCAGGAGAACTATTCGAACAATAGACATAAGGACCTCGAGTGGAAGTCAGAACCATGCCTGCCTTAAGGTCTTCCCACTTTGAGGAACTCTCAGTCTCTGTGTAAAAGAAAACTAACCCCCAGGGTATAAGGAACCATACCGGATCGGTACCAGAATTAGCAAGCTTGCCTACAGGATAGAGTTGCCTGGGCAACTCGTGAATGTACACCCAGTGTTCCAATTGTCACAGCAGCACAAGAGTCTGGAGCTACCACAATAACCAATATCCCCTGAGGAACTAGAGAACCAGGACGCCTTGAATATAGAGAGCACCCCGCCTGCTTTTGAACAAGCCACCGAAGGACCTAGGAGAGCCGTCATACCGATGTGCAAGTTCATCAGATCAATCATGCAGAAAGAGAAGCAACTTGGGAAAAGAAGTCAGTACAAAAGAAAGCTCTACCCCAACCTGTCAGAAGAGCAAGTTACACCTTTAATCTCGAGGACGAGATTCTCACAAGGGGGTATGATTGTAACATCCCTAAAAAAAATCCAAACACCAAAAATCACAACCAACAAAAATTTTTCTAAAACAACTCTTGGTTGGTGAGTGTCATGTAGGACAACCACTAGTAGTTGCACAAGTAGCACCCAATGTTAGTTGAACTTTTGCATTTTAATTACAAGACTGATTTGCTTCTTATTTGATTTTATGTGATGTCCAACAAAATGAAATAACCTTTCTATATATATATATAGGTGTGTGTAACAAACATGAGTTATTAACTTTAGACATGGACCCCCACATTCTCATGAGACTCTAGTGGACCAAGTATGATGTTGGTGCTATAGTCATTAACATGCATACACTAACTTAATCATGGCATGGTTTGGAAGCTTGGAAAAGAAATAAAAAATGGAATAGAAAATAGAAAGAAAAAGAAAAGGAGAAAGCAGCCCAAGCCAGCAATCAGACCCAGCTCGGCCTGCTGGCCTCGCAAGTGTCGCGGCCCAGCTGGCCAACCGGACCAGCAAGGCAGACACCCATGCCCGCACGGCCGCCCGCTCTCGCTGTCCCGCGGCCCACGAAGCCGGTCGGCCCAGCAAGGCCACCTGTTGCACCACATGCCGCGCCTCCATGATGAGCCGCTGCCATGCGGGTCCGGCTTGTCAGCTTCTTCCTTTTCCTTTTCTGGCCACCAGCGCGTCGTGTCCGTCGTTCCAGAAGTGGAACAGCGCACCCCGTTCGAACCCGCGCCGCGCGCCTCGGATGCCGTCCGTCGTCGCTCGGCCGCACCATGAACCCTAATCCTAACCGGGAGCCACGCCGGACCGCCCGATGGGCATCTCTCTTCTCCACCGTCCCGCCATTGCCGCCGGCGCTATAAAAGGGAGGGCTCCGAGCCCTTAGGGTTTCCTCGAGTCAGCCGCCATTCTTGCGGGCTATCGCACCATGCCACTCGCCTGCCAAGCCAGAGAGAAGGAGTTAGAGTGAGGGGAAAGAAGGTGGGGAGGAAACCGGAGCCGGAGCAGAGCACCGTCGGCACCACCGTCCGTACATGCTGGAGAACGACCGGCGACCCTGTTTGACTACGTCAAGCACACCGCACCACTATCTTTCCTCTCTCTCGAGCCGAAATAGCCGTTGCCAGCCACCAGCACTGCCACGAGAAGGTGAGGAACTCCGTCGCCCCAACTCTTGCCATGGCCGTCGCTGGAGCGCCACCGCGTTCATGTCGTTTCGCTGCAGATAGGCCTCATTAACTTCCCCATCGCATTCGCCATAGCCTAGAATGCTAGTTTGGCAACCTCTTGGAGCGTGGCAATGACCACAGTGAGGGCACGCTGCTTTGCCACCCTTCGTCGCCATGGCTCCTGGCCGCCGGAGCGCCGTCGTGGCCAAATCGGCTGCGCGCGCCCCCGCTGTGCTTCATTAACAATGCTACATCGTCTTAGAGCTCCTAGCTGCTCCAATCGAGAAGAGAAGGTGAAGATGAGGCCTCAAATCGGTCCTAGCCCGGTGTTCCGCCGTCGCCGTCGACTTCCGCCACCGCCGAGCTCCTCGCCGGTCACCACCTAGCTAGGGACCTCTCGCGTCCAAATTGGAGCCGCAGATGTCTTCGCCTTGCCCCCGCGAAGCTAATGCGCATGCCAAAGGGAGCTCAAACGCTTCCCGGAGCCTTGCCGCCATAGCTCAATAGAGCAACGCCGCCACGGCCCACGTGCCGGCCGACCGACGCACGAGTAGGCTTGCCGCGACCCCGCAGCCACTTTCGCCTTGACCTCGCAAGCCTGTTGCGCAAGTCGAAGCTGTCCCCCATGCACCACAGCACCTTGTAGCCGTGTCCTCACCGTTCGCCACCATCGTCGTGCGCAGGCCGGTGAGCCAAGGAACCGCAGCCCCGCTTGGGCTTCACAGCCGCCCTCACACCGCCACCGTGAAGTTGTAGCGCACTCCCGAGCCGCTCCCCACAAGTTGCATCGCCCCACCATCGCCTCCCCCGTGCCGTAGCGCCACGCTACCACCGCCTCGACGTTGGTCGCTGCCGTAGCGCGTGCGCCGGCGAGCCAAGGGCCCACAAGCTAGCTTAAGCCCCGCAGACGCCTTCTCCTTGCCCTCGCAAGGCCGACGCACTAGCCCAAGCCTTCAATGGAGCACCATGGCACCCTGCGGCCGATGCCATGATGCTCATCGACGCCACAGATATCACACCGCCGACGATGGTGATCTGGAAGGCCGCGAGCACGCCGCGTCCCCTCGGCCAACTGGATGGTGATCACACCGGCCAACTGGAAGGCCACGAGCACGCCGCGTCCCCTCGGCCGCTTCCGCCTCGCCCTCGCACCGCCTTAATCACCGCGCAGCTTAGCCCGCGCTGCCCGCAGCCACCGCGCCGGTGCTCACCGCCAGCAAGCACCGCGCCCACCCGCGCGCATGAAGAAGAGGATGGTGAATTTCCCCTGCCCCCGTGCACCGCATCCACCGCACCGCACTGGACTACCCAGAGAAAGTCACGCATACCACCAGCCTCTAGTCCACCATGGACCAAGTCCGCGCAGACAGAGACTGTAGACCAGGCCCGTTATGGGCCCAGAGAGTGACGTGGCGCACTCCAGAACTTGACACTTGTTCGGGCCAGGCCGACCCAACCCGATCCAGATCCGGCCCTGCCCAGGCCATCCGAGGCTCGGTCGAGGCCCGGTCAGGTTGACCGTTGACCGGTCAACGTTGATCGTTGACCTGGGAAGCACCTGTCAGTGACTAAGCCAGTCGGCCCCACCTGCCAACGCTGACGTTAGCATGACGTCAGCCCTGCACCATCACTGCTAGACCCGCGGTGCCACGTGGACCAACCAGATTGCGCCACGTGTCAGCCCCTGGTTTAATCAACCTTTTTCTTTTTCAGAAAATGATTTAAACTTTAGAAATTCATAACTAATTCATACAAACTCCAAAAATTATGAACCAGGTGTCCAAATTTTTATAAAAATGAGCTATACATCATAGGATTATGCATTGTTGCATTTGGAGTTATTGGATTTTAATTGGTTCTTTATGATTGATCTACAGGGATCGCTCCCGTGACCATTATGTCTCGATTTCAGATCCTGCGAAGGAGTTTTCCAAGGAGAAGGACTACGACCACGCCAAGGACTTGAAGAAGGACTTAAGTGACAGCTATTTAGGAGCCACACCCCACCCAACCTCGTAGAATCCTATTATGCATGGCATAATATTTTGTTCTAGTGCTTTATTTATGAATATCATCTGATGATAGGTTGCACGGCAGAATTGCTTGATGAGCCTTAACCTTGTCGCAACCTTACCCCTGCACACCCGCTGATAGGCTAGATGCATGCTTATTTACTTATGATGCTTTACTTCTACTACGCTTATATCTATGATGTGATGCGTGATGGAGAGTATGGTAAGGTATATGGTTAAGGCACATGGTGCCACTTTACTCGGGGAGAGTGCTGCATGTGTCTCGGGTGTGTGGTGAGGTTTGAGTCGATCAGACAGGATTCTACGACGAGCTTTGAGGGCAAGTCTTGCCGGGGGGTGTTCTGGGCATCCCTATGTGAGGTATCTGTGGCGGATACATTGTGAGGTATATGGTGATCCCGGGGTGAGAGCCTTCGTGGAGCGAAGCCCCGGGTAGGAGGTGCTATTTTGGCATGGACTGTTTTAATACCTATGAGAAGATAATCCTGTCTGATCCCCTAGGACCTGATATCTCTTGAGAGGCCGAACCTTGGCACCTACGTGCTCACCGCTCGCCCCTGTATGGGCGGGGGACGGATGTCTGACTAGATAGGACGGTGCTACTACTACTAGGTTGTTAGTAGATAGTGTCGGGAGGTACGGGCGTTTGGGACCCACACCCTCCTTAAAGTCGCATAGTTACCTTGGTGGCCAGGGTAACCACGCCTCACAGTCTTAGTGTGCCGGTGGTATTTATCTGGGATGTCCCAGTACTGAGTGGTAGGGTGGCATCGCACCGGTTAGAAAGCAGCCGGAATCAGCCTAGACGGAGCGCACCGCCGACGATGGTGATCTTGTGGTTATAGGAGTACACGCTCTGTAGAGTTTTGAATCTATATATAGTCCGTGGCCTTGGCATGGCCTTTCCCTCGACCTACGCTTCTCGGGAGTAGTGAGATGAGTCCCTCTATTCTCCCCCTGGTGTTACCCTTCCGGCTGTGAGCCGTTGAGACAGGCTCCGACAGGGAGTTGGACCTGTCGACTGAGTACGAGAGTGTGAGATGTGTGTGATGGCGATGGGATGGGGTGGTTATGTGGATGAGATGGGTTAAAACTTGATGAAATATGTTTATAATGTTGGTCACTACTTGCATAGGAAACCACAACCATATATTAGGCTTCTTTGATTATATCCTCTGCATCCACCAAAAACTACATAGCAAAACAAAACATAGGGTAGGAGATGTGGCCGGTACAAAACGTAGTGAAAATTTGGATTCAGGTTTAGATGATCGCTTGTCGACGCCCCTGAAGGACGAAAGGATTAGATGGTCTCGTGCCTACGCTCAAGATGGTGCAAGAGGACGCTTCCGCAATATCCCTTCTACTTCCATAGCTGTTCTAAATGTTAGACACTCTGATAATTCTGCCATGGGGCGATGTAATAATTTATGTAAACCCCTCTATTGTATTCTTTTATTCGATGCATGGCTTTGTAATCAACTGATACCATATAATTGATGATTTGACCTCCTAGGCTATCATTATATCCTTCATTCTGTGTATTTTTCCTTCGTAGAAATTTGAGGATGTTTCGGTCGGCGATCGCAACGCACCTCCTGAAGCGCAAGAACTACTGGAACACGAACCTCAAGAAGCGGCTGGCTATGATGCATCGGCTGGGTCACGCGCAAGCGGTGCTCCGACGCACTCGGGACAGGCGGAGGAGGGCCCGGCGGCGGTTCCTCGGGCATGCAGCACGCCAAGACCCACCACACGCCGCAGTGGGAGAGCGCGAGGCGCAAGCTGCGTGCGCGCGAGGCCAACCGCCTGCGCGCGTTCGCGTCCGACTCCGCGTCCGTCTCGGCGCTGCCGCAGATGCCCGTACACGCCGCGGCGCACCGGCTCGACTTGCCGCCGACGTCCACGTTGAGCTTCTCTGAGACCCCGGCACAGGCGGCCTCGGTCATGATGGGCATCGGCTGGGTCACGCGCGGGCAGCGCTCCGACGCACTCGGGACAGGCGGAGGAGAGCCCGGCGGCGGTGTCTCGGGCACGCAGCACGCCAACACCCACCACACGCCGTAGTGGGAGAGCGCGAGGCGCGAGGCGCGAGGCGCGTGCGCGCGAGGCCAAGTGCCTGCGCGCGTTCGCAGCCTCCGCCTCCGCGTCCACGTCCGCCTCGGCGCCGCCGCATATGCCCGGACCCGCCACGGCGCACCAGCTCGACACGCTGCCGATGTCCACGTCGACCTTCACCGTGAGCGCCGCGCAGGCCTCGGTCCTGGAGGAGTTCCGCGCCGCGTGTGCGGCCGCGCGCGCCGCCTGTGGGACGCAGCCCATGCAGCAGGCTCACGAGGAGGATCATCCTGAGCCTCAGCAGCAGCGGTGGGGAGATCAGTTTATCAATGTCGCTTACGCAGACGCCGCCGCGGCGGGGTTCGCGGAAATGCTTCTCGACGAGTCCTTGCACGAGCAGCAGACGGAGAATGAGAAGAAGTACTGGGAAGGCATAATGCACCTGGTAAACTCGCCGTTGGAGACGTCGGCGGCGATGCCCGCGGCGCTCGAGGCGTCCTCCTCGTCGGTGCCGTTGCAGACGTCAGTCGCCATGCCGGCGCCCGAGGCGTACTCTACTGCGGCGGCGGCGGCGTTCTCGGCGTCAGTCGCTGTGCCTCCGCGCGATGCCTAGCTACTCTCCGGCGCTGGAGTTCTGAACCCCTACGTGATTACACATGCGAGGAAGATGGTTGTACCCAATTTAGACTCTGTTACTCGTTCATCAGTTGCCAAAGTTTCTTGTAGACTGTGGAACAGTGTATTAGAATTCTTATTTGTTTTTTTCGTCTGAACCCATATACATTAGAATCCAAGTGTTCAAGTTTGTATGTTGTGGCACTATACTACTGATGGTAACGGACAAACTTCGCACTATATATTGTTCTTTGACTCTTTTGTTTTTTCAGATTATTGGTCATTGACTCTTTGTATTCTATCATTCTGAAAGGTCTTCTCTTTTTTTCTTTATTTTTACGAATAGGTCTTCTTTTCTTTTTATAACATTATAAAACAAGGGAGTAGAGGGATATGCATGTATTTCGCCATTAATATAGCCGTTGCAACACATTACGCTGGCTCTTCAAATAGGTCAAGCCCATGACGACAGGCCTGGTCCAAATATTATCCAGCCCACTCGGTTTTCCAATTTGGAGTCGAGCGCACCAGCTCTGTTGAGCCGTTGCCAAAGCTTCATGTGCAGTGTAGCGCATGCTTAAGTTTTGATTGTCTTTTTTTTCGAAAACTTGCGTTGCACGTACCTGATTAACAGAATCTAGAAAAAGTTCATTACATTCCACTCGTCTGTGTGGCGAGATGCCCGCGGAAACAATGGACAAACACTAACACAATGCGTCAACTTTATAGAGGTGCTTCAAGGGTCGTACTCTCTATTAAACTAGTTGTGCTACTTGAAAGGGCACTGTCGATACTTATGCTATGAGTTGCGTCGCTAGGGCACTATATTCCTCAGCCTCATCGCGGATCCTGTGTAGTACTGTATTATTGCAACCTTAAAGTTAGTATTATGGGTTTGCGCTCCGACCCCAGCGACAAAAATTCTTGGCTTCGCCCCTGGTAGTACCGTTGTTGTTGTGGCGCTGATGTTGTGGAACGTTCTCCGGTTTCGTTCCTTCCGAATCATCCAACAGGCGAGCAGCGCGAGGGCGTCGAATCCGCGACGTCGGTGCTCCGGAACAAGGACGCGGTTGCGAAGCCACCAATCAGCCAGCGTATAATCGGCCAGGTGGGGCAAAGATCACTGAGCCCCACACGCGTCAAAAGGCGCAGTCAGATCTCCCACGAGAAAGAGCAGGAAGCGAGGAGGTGATCAGCGTGCTCAGGCTCCTGTGCACACAGTGCGCAGTCGTCATCTTGCTTAAGTTTTGATTGTCGACTGATATTCTGCTGATGGCATCCTGGAAAGGATGCCTGACTCTAGTATGAAGTATAATGTGGATGCATGATCTCTGAACACCAGGAAACCGATGAAAGAAGACAAGGTGCTAGTAATTCATAATGAACGATGGATGATCACAGCAGAATTCAGGAAACATTTCAACTATGTGCTTGAGCTGCTTCTGCTCTGCCTTATGTGGGGTGCCCTATTGTGGGAGCTTAGATCACTAGCTGTAGGTTGAAACATCCTCAATTTTCTACGAAGGGAAAATACATAGAATGGCGGATAATATAATAGTTCGAAGCATCAAACCATCTCATTATCTCGCAATAGTCGATACAGGATCCATACATCGAACAAAAGAATACAATTAGAAGGGATTACATAAATAGTTCATCGCCACACTGGCGGGATCATCAGAGTAGCAGCAGCTTCTGGGGCAGCTGCGGAAGGCGGAAGTACAATAAAATCTCCAAAAAGAAGCCTGAGCGTAGAAACGAGACATCTACTCCTCTTCGTCATCATAGTCGTAGCCGGGCTCACCTGCCAAATAATTTTCAGTACGGTTTGTACTGGCCACATCTCCCACCCTATGCTTTGCTTTTGCTATGTAGTATTTGGTGGGATGCAAAGGATATAATCAAATCGACCTAATATGTGGCTGTAGTTTTCTATGCAAATAGTGACTAATATTATATAATATAATTCATCAAATTTTTATCCATCTCATCCACACATCCAAACCCATTCCAACTCCATCACACACATCTCACCCTCTTGCACTCAGTCGACAGGTCCAACTCCCTCTCGGAGCCTGTCTCAGCGGCTCACAACCGGAAGGGTAACACCAGGGGGAGAAATAGAAGGACTCCTCTCACAACTCCCGAGAAGCGTGGGTCTTAGGAAAGAGCCATACCAGTGGCTCGCGGACTATATATAGATTCATAAACTCTACAGAGCGTGTACTCCCGTAACCACAAGATCACTATCATCGGCGGTGCCCCGCCTAAGCTGATTCCGGCTGCTTTCTAACCGGTGCGATGCCACCCTATCACTCAGTACTGGGACATCCCGGATAGGTACCACCGGCACACTGAGA
>CM041633.1:38312460-38473601 GCA_023333625.1 Bothriochloa decipiens | reverse complement strand
AGCTACGTGGCTGGCCGGCTAGGTGCTCGAACTTGGGGAAATCGACCCTCAAGCCGGTGGCGGTCAGCGAGGCGCGGCAGCGGCATCTGGCGACGGCGAGGCCAAATCTGTCGGCGAAGCCGGGCGTTGGTCTCCATCTTCCTTCTTGCCCTTCGATTGGAGAAGCTGGGATCTCCATGAGCTAGCTACCGGGGCTAGTCGAGGCACGGCAGGGCGTGCGCGGCTCGGCGGCCACGGCGGACGCTCCGGCGGCCAGAGTCCGGGGAGGCCAGAGCTGCAAAAGTGCGTGGCTCCAACTGTGACCGGATTTCTAGGGTTGTTACAGTCCTACCCCCTTATGAGAATCTCATCCTCGAGATTCAAGAGTGTAACTTACTCTTCAAAAAGGTAGGGGTAGAGCTTCCTCATTTCTGACTCCTTCTCCCAAGTTGCTTCCCGTTCTGTGTGATTGCTCCACTGAATCTTCAGATACGGCGTGCTGGAGTTTCTCGTTTCCTTGGTGGTTCTGTCCATAATGCGGACGGGGTGCTCTCTGTACTCCAAAGTGTCCTGAATATCGAGTGCCTCTGCGGGTACCGGATGCTCTGGCGGCTGCAAACACTTGCGCAGTTGCGACACATGGAACACTGGGTGTACTCCTGCCAGTTGTGGGGGCAACTCCATTCTGTAGGCAAGCTTGCCAATCCTTTCACTGATTCTGTACGGTCCCACATACCTCGGTGCTAGCTTTCCTTTTACATGGAACCTGACGGTCCCTCGAAGCGGGGAGACCTTGAGATAGACATAGTCTCCTACCTCAAACTCGAGGTCTCTGCGCCTCTTGTCGGCATAACTCTTCTGACGGCTCTAGGCAATTTTTAGATTTTCTCGCACCTGAGCGACTCCTTCCTCGGCCTCCTTAATGGTGGCCGGACCAAAGAACGATCTTTCACCCGTTTCAGACCACATCAAGGGTGTTCTGCATGGTCTTCCGTACATAGCTTCGAAAGGTGACATCTTGAGGCTAGCCTGGTAACTGTTGTTGTAGGAGAACTCTGCAAAGGGCAAGCTCTTCTCCCAATCAGTCCCATATTTTAGAACACAAGCTCGAAGCATATCCTCAAGTATCTGGTTCACTCTTTCTGTCTGCCCATCTGTCTGAGGGTGATATGCGGTACTGTAATCTAGCTTGCTGCCGATTGACTTGTTCAGGGCTTTCCAGAACTTGGACGTATACTGCGGTCCACGATCAGATATTATGCTCTTAGGGGCTCCATGCAGCTTGAGAATGTTCCCAACATACAAATCTGCTAGCTGGCCAACTCGGGCATCAGTCCTGATGGCTAGGAAGTGAGCTACCTTAGTCAAGCGATCGACTATTACCCATATGGCATCATGGCCTTTCGGGGTTCGAGGCAAACCCACAATGAAGTCCATAGAAATGCTATCCCACTTCCATTCAGGTATATCCAGCGGCTTTAACAGCCCTGCAGGTCTCTTATGCTCAGCCTTGACGCGTTTGCAAATGTCACATCTAGCAACATGCTCTGCTATGTCTGATTTCATGTTCTTCCACCAGAATTTCTTCTTCAAATCAGCGTACATTTTAGTACTGCCTGGGTGGATACAATACTTGGAATCATGACCTTCTGATAGGATTTCGTTGCGGATAGCTAGGTCAGCAGGCACACAAATTCTGTCCTTGTACCAGTAAGTGCCTAGCTCATCCTCACTAAACTCGGGGCACTTGCCCTGTGTCAGGAGCTCGTGTATCTCCCAAATTTCTGGGCAATGGCGTTGGGCTTCACGGATCCTATCCATGAGGGTGTAGTGCACGCGAAGCTCATTCAACAGGCCATGAGGTATCACCTCCATCTGTAGCTCATCAATGCCCTTTTGCAACTCCGTGGGCAAGGCGGTGGTGAACAAGGCATGACAATGACTTTTGCGGCTAAGAGCGTCAGCGACCACATTGGCCTTCCTAGGGTGATAGAGAATCTCCACGTCGTAGTCGTTAAGCAGCTCGAGCCAACGTCGTTGTCGCATGTTCAGATTTTCCTGGGTGAAAAAGTATTTCAAGCTCTTATGATCGGTGTAGATCTCGCACTTGTTCCCTATCAGGTAGTGCCTCCAAATCTTCAAGGCATGGATCACGGCTGCAAGTTTGAGATCATGGGTAGGGTATCGCTGTTCATGCTCCTTAAGCTGGCGGGAAGCATAGGCAATGACTTTCCCATTCTGCATTAGAACACAACCAAGCCCGAAGCGAGATGCATCGCAATAGACCACAAAGTCCTGGTGGATATCGGGCAAGGCTAGAACAGGCGTTGTGGTGAGCTTCTCCTTCAGGGTCTAGAAACTTTGTTCACATTGGGGCGTCCATTCAAACTCTTTGGTCTTCTTCAGGAGGTTGGTCATGGGACAAGCTATCTTGGAAAAGTTCTCGATGAATCGGCGATAGTAACCAGCCAATCCCAAGAAACTTCTCACATCAGTCACATTCTATGGCTGCTCCCATTCCTTCACTATCTCAATCTTGGACGGATCGACAGCTACTCCGTCAGCATTGAGCACATGACCTAGGAAAGCGACCTCCTCAAGCCAAAACTCACACTTGTTGAACTTGGCATAGAGCTGATGTTTTCTCAACTTCTCCAGTACCATCCTCAGATGTTGCTCATGCGCTTCGGCGGTGCCACAATAGACAAGAATGTCATCAATGAAGACCACCACGAACTTATCCAGCTCCTGCATGAACACTTTATTCATCATGTTCATAAAATAAGCTGGCGCATTCGTAAGACCGAAGGACACGACAGTGTACTCATATTGTCCATATCTGGTGACAAATGCTGTCTTAGGAATGTCTTCCTCTCTGATCTTCATCTGATGGTAGCCTGATCTGAGGTCAATCTTGGAGAAGTACTTGGCATTGCGAAGCTGATCAAGCAGGTCATCTATCCTCGGCAAAGGATACTTGTTCTTTATAGTTACGGCATTCAGGTTTCGGTAATCAACGCACATCCTCTGTGTTCCATCCTTCTTCTTAACAAACAGCACAGGAGATCCCCAGGGCGAGGCGCTGGGCCTAATGAACCCTTTCTCGAATAGTTCCTCGAGCTGTTTCTTAAGCTCCTTAAGCTCGTCAACTGCCATACGGTAGGGTCGCTTGGAAATCGGACTCATACCAGGCATCAGGTTGATCACGAACTCAACATCTCTGTCCGGTGGCATTCCTGGTAGCTCTTCCGGGAAGACATCCGGGTACTCACAAACTACAGGCACTTCCTCAAGTGACTTCTCTTCCAAGGCACACAGCATGGATATATCTGTCCCTTTGTTTGGCTCACATCTGATCTAACGGCCACTTGGATGGGTTATATCCACAAATCTGGGTGAGCAAGATATCACTCCTTTGTTCTGGGTTAACCAATCCATCCCTAGAATGACGTCTAGGCCTTCGAAGGGTAGCAAGGTAAGATCAGCAAGAAAGGTAAGACCCTCGATGGTGATACTCACTCCCTTACATATTTTGGTACAACAAATGTTGCCCAAGGGTGAACTGGTGTATAAGGTTTCTTTTCGTGGAGTGACAAATATATGGTGCTCTCGTGCAAACTTGGAGGATATATATGAACATGTAGCACCTGAATCAAACAGCACGGATGCCTTAACTCCATGCACTAAAAACATACCGTACACCACATCGGGGGCACTCTGGGCGGCCTCTGCTGAGATGTGGGTGAGGCGGCCACGGGGCGCTCCGGATGGCATCTGCTTGTGCGGGGTGCCTTAGTTCTGCCTGGCGGGCGCTGGTGTAGCAGGTGCAGCCTTGTTTGGGCACTCGGCTGCCTTGTGACCTGGCTGGCCACAAGCGAAGCAAGTGTAGGTCATGCCACCTGTGGGGGTTGGCGCGGCAGACCTCCACGTGCTACCTCCAGGTGCGGCACGAGCGTATGCTTGGCGGTCCTAAGTAGGGCGGGGGTAGTTGCTGGTGTGGGTACCACCGCCCCGGCTCGAACCGTGAGCCGCTCCCTGGGCGAAGCGAGAGCGGGGAGGCTGAGAGGTCTCACCACGCGACCTTCGTGGGGCAGGTGCGCGGGAGGTGCCCTCAGTACGGCGCTTCTTGTTTTTGCCAAGCGCTTCCCTCTCCGCGAAAACCTCGTCTCGGTCCTTCTCAATCTCCATGCACCTATCAATCAGGTCACGAAGGGTGTGGCTTTTGGTGCCTGAGAGAGAAAGCCTGATATGACTAGACAAGCCCTTGCGATAGTAGTACATCTTCTCCTTCTCAGAGTTCACCACTGAGACGGGTGCATAGCGCAGCAGGTTAGTGAAGCGGGTGGTGTACTCATGCACCTTGTCAGCTCCCATGGAGATGTTGCGGAACTCGTTCTCCTTCTTCTCCAGCGCACCTTCACGGATGTAGAATGCGCGGAACTCGTCCACAAACTCATCCCAGGAGATGTTGGCGGGGTCTCGGTGGGTTTCGCAGAGGCTGTCCCACCAAGATCACCCAGCACCCACAAGCTGGTGAGCTGCCAAGCCAACGCACTCCTCGTCAGTGCAAGTGGTCAAGTCCAGCTTCTTCTCAATCTCCTTAAGCCAATCATCAGCAGCGATGGGATCGATGTTGGTGCCATCGAACGTCGGGGGCCTCAGCTTGAGAAAGAACTCTAGCTTCTTGTAGAAATCATCGCGGGGCTCCCGGTGCTGGGGGTGCAGCACGCTCTCAGCTAAGACTCGAAGAAGCTCGGTCTGCTGGGCCATCACATCCGCCAAGAGTGGCACGGGAGGTGGTGGTGGAGCTGCATCTCCTCCTGCGGCAGGCTCGGGCTCAGCAGCAGGCTGTGGCTGTCCCACAGCCGCGCCTCCGGCAGCTGGTTCTGGCTCAACTACCGGTGGTGGCGATGGGTGTGCAGGTCGTGGGGTGGCAGCGCGGGGTGGCTCCTCAAGATCGAGGGGTATGCGACCAACGCGTGCACGACCACTTCTGCGTCCGCGGCCCCTGGCGGGCACGGGTGAAGGAGAGCGGTTTCTCAGGCGGCTGGCACGACGAGTGGACATCCTGCCCAACATAAACCTCAGATTAGGGCATACGGGCTTATTATAACTTTGATATAAAAGGCATACTTATTTGAAATAATTTTAAAACATTGCTAATTTATCTAACATTCAGACGAAAAGCATGAAGATCCAATAATATGCGATAAAAACCAAATCATTCATTACATCAGGGGGGTTACATGGCGATGTCTTTAGCGGCTACGCTTGGAGACTCGCGAGAAACGTACTACACGCAGGTAGTCTAGCAAAAAGGGTGGACAACTACTCAGCATCATGGTGAGTCTGGTCACTTGGCCATACAGGGCTCATCACCTCCTGACCTGATATTACTCTAGACCATCTCCAGAGGCTGGTCCAAACTGTAAGCTGTGGGAGGTATACTGATGCCAAATGCCTGGATCTGCTCGTCGGTCATCTAAAGGCGAGAGACGTAGCAACAGGCCTCCTCAAGCTGAGGGGTGGACACTGCCTGTCCACTAAGTCCAGTGGTGGGACATCCACTCAAGTTGAGGCGAGATTGCCCCAGCTCAAATGTCTCAACCCTGACCCTCTTACGGGCACGTAAGGGAAGCTCGTCCTGCAACTCCTCGTACTCTCTGACCCTCTTACGATCTGACCTCTTCCAAGCTTCCATAGTGCGTTTGAGCTTATCCATGAGGTATGCCGTCTTATGGACATAGTTGATCAGGTGTCCCTGGTTGTAGCTAGCAAGGGTGTATTCCTGTAGCAGCTTCTCACGTTGAGCCTTGCACTGCTCACGGAGCTTGTCCCTGTAGGCAGCATCTTGACTCTTTTCCTGGAATCTCTTTGCAATGTCTTCATTCTTCTCAGCCAGGGTGGCCTCAAGCTCCCGGATATTCTTGTTGAGATGGATGTTGTGTAATTGAAGCTTATCCATCTCGCTCATCAGACTAGTGATCTGAATCTGGTGAGTGTGCTCTTTGCGTGCTATCTCACGCTCTAGATCTGCAATCTTTTGCTTCCATGCCGCTTCCTTATCCTCTGACTTGCGGATCCTCTCGTCAACTTCCATCAGGTAGCGACGATCACGGCGTCCCTTCCACTCCAACTCAGCAATGTACATTTCCTGGCACTACATGTACATCATAGAGGCGCGGTGGCAGGGGTTGCGGTCGACTCTGGTATTCTGCTCGATGTAGATGACCTCTCCCCAAGTACTGTATTATTGCAACCTTAAAGTTAGTATTATGGGTTTGCGCTCCGACCCCAGCGACAAAAATTCTTGGCTTCGCCCCTGGTAGTACCGTTGTTGTTGTGGCGCTGATGTTGTGGAACGTTCTCCGGTTTCGTTCCTTCCGAATCATCCAACAGGCGAGCAGCGCGAGGGCGTCGAATCCGCGACGTCGGTGCTCCAGAACAAGGACGCGGTTGCGAAGCCACCAATCAGCCAGCGTATCCTCGGCCAGGTGGGGCAAAGATCACTGAGCCCCACACGCGTCAAAAGGCGCAGTCAGATCTCCCACGAGAAAGAGCAGGAAGCGAGGAGGTGATCAGCGTGCTCAGGCTCCTGCGCACACAGTGCGCAGTCGTCATCTTGCTTAAGTTTTGATTGTCGACTGATATTCTGCTGATGGCATCCTGGAAAGGATGCCTGACTCTAGTATGAAGTATAATGTGGATGCATGATTTCTGAACACCAGGAAACCGATGAAAGAAGACAAGGTGCTAGTAATTCATAATGAACGATGGATGATGACAGCAGAATTCAGGAAACATTTCAACTATGTGCTTGAGCTGCTTCTGTTCTGCCTTATGTGGGGTGCCCTATTGTGGGAGCTTAGATCACTAGCTGTAGGTTGAAACATCCTCAATTTTCCACGAAGGGAAAATACACAGAATGGCGGATAATATAATAGTTCAAAGCATCAAACCATCTCATTATCTCGCAATAGTCGATACAGGATCCATACATCGAACAAAAGAATACAATTAGAAGGGATTACATAAATAGTTCACCGCCACACTGGCGGGATCATCAGAGTAGCAGCAGCTTCTGGGGCAGCTGCGGAAAGCGGAAGTACAATAAAATCTCCAAAAAGAAGCCTGAGCGTAGAAACGAGACATCTACTCCTCTTCGTCGTCATAGTCGTAGCCGGGCTCACCTGCCAAATAATTTTCAGTACGGTTTGTACTGGCCACATCTCCCACCCTATGCTTTGCTTTTGCTATGTAGTATTTGGTGGGATGCAAAGGATATAATCAAATCGACCTAATATGTGGTTGTAGTTTCCTATGCAAATAGTGACCAATATTATATAATATAATTCATCAAATTTTTATCCATCTCATCCACACATCCAAACCCATTCCAACTCCATCACACACATCTCACCCTCTCGCACTCAGTCGACAGGTCCAACTCCCTCTCGGAGCCTGTCTCAGCGGCTCACAGCCGGAAGGGTAACACCAGGGGGAGAAATAGAAGGACTCCTCTCACTACTCCCGAGAAGCGTGGGTCTTAGGAGAGAGCCATACCAGTGGCTCGCGGACTATATATAGATTCATAAACTCTACAGAGCGTGTACTCCCGTAACCACAAGATCACTATCATCGGCGGTGCCCCGCCTAAGCTGATTCCGGCTGCTCTCTAACCGGTGCGATGCCACCCTACCACTCAGTACTGGGACATCCCGGATAGGTACCACCGGCACACTGAGACTGTGAGACATAGTATCGGGCCCCCGTGGTCACTATGCTGTCTAAGGAGGGTGTGGGTCTCCACGCCCGTACCTCCCGACACTTTCTGCTAACAACCTAGTAGTAGTGGCATCGTCCTAGCTAGTCAGACATCCGTCTCCCGCCCATTCAAGAGCGAGTGGTGAGCACGTAAGTCCCAAGGTTCCGGTCCTCAAGAGATATCAGGTCCTAGGGGGGATCAGACAGGATTATCTTCTCTTTTGGGACTACAACAGTCTGTGCTACAACAGCACCTCCTTCTCGGGGCTTCGCTCCACGAAGGTTCTCACCCCCGGGATCTCCTTTTGCATCACAATGTGCCCGCCACAAGCACCTCACACGGGAATGCCCAGAACACATTCCCCGGCAAGACTCGCCCACATGGCTCGTCGTAGAATCCTGTCCAATCGACTCAACCCTCACCACACACCCAAGACGCACGCAGCACTCTCCCCGAGTAAAGTGGCATCACGTGCCTTAACCATATGACCATACTCTCCACCACGCATCATCATCACACAGATATAAGCGTAGTAGAAGTAAAGCATCATAAGTGAAATAAGCAAGCGTCTAGCCTATCAGCAGGTGTGCAGGAGTAAGGTTACGACAAGGTAAAGGCTCATCAAGCAGTTCTATCATGCAACCTATCATCAGGTGATATTCATAATTAAAGCACTAGCAACTAGATATTATGCCATGCGTAATAGGATCTACGAGGTTGGGTGGGGTGTGGCACCTGTGAAGTCATCACCGAGCTCCTCCTCGTACTCGTAGTCGTCCTCCTCAAGCTGATCCTCCTCTAAAACGAGACATAATAGCCGCGTTAGCGGCTCCTATAGAGTCAACACAAAGAAGCAATAAAATTCAATAACTCCAAATGCACTCATACACAAGCCTATGACGTAGAGCTTATTTTTATGAAAATTTAGACATTTGGTTCATATTTTTCGGAGTTCGTATGAAGAAGTTATGAATTTCCGAAGTTTATTCTATTTTCAGAAAAAGAAAAAGGGCGGATCATCCTGGTGCTGACACGTGGCAGCTCCTGGTTGGGCCACGTGGCGTGCAGGAACAGTGCAGCTGGGGCTGAGATGACGTCAGCACTGACGCGGTCTGGGCTAGTGACGTCATGCCGACGTTATGCTGACGTCAGTGTCGACGGGTCCAGTTAGTGGCTAACAGGTGGGGACCACGGGTCTGGTCACTGCCAGGTGGGGCCAGGTCAACGGTCAACGTTGACGGTCTCGACCGGGCCTCGGATGTCTGGACGGGGCTGGTTCTGGGCCAGGTTGGGTCGGCCACTGTGCACTCGAGGGGGGCGGTCCGGTCGACCCCTCGAGGACGGAGCTCGCTCGGGCGAACGGACTGGCCTCGAGAACGAAACCTCGCCTGGCGAACGGACTGGCCTCAAGAACGAAACCTCGCCTGGCGAACGGATTGGCCTCGAGAACGAAACTTCGCTCGGCGAACGGGCATGACCTCAAAGATGGAACTTTGTTCGCACGAATGGGAGCCCTCGAGAACAGTGATCCCCTCGAGACTTGAACCTCTGGCCTCGAGCCGAAACCTCGACTCGGGCCAGGTCCTCGATTAGAGCCAGGTCCTCGACTCGTCGGGCGGACCCTCGACTCGTCGGGTGGACCCTCGACGAATGTCGGACGGACCCTCGACGTCGTCGGACGGAACCTCGACTCATCAGGGGACCCTCGACGAATGTCGGACGGACCCTCGACGTCGTCGGACGGAACCTCAACTTCATCGGGGGACCCTCGACGAATGTCGGACGGACCCTCGACTCGTCGGGCGGAACCTCGATTCGTCGGACGGAACCTTGACTTCATCGGGGGACCCTCGACGAATGTCGGACGGACCCTCGACTCGTCGGGCGGACCCTCGACGAATGTCGGCTGATTAGCTGAGCTACGTGGCTGGCCGGCTAGGTGCTCGAACTTGGGGAAATCGACCCTCAAGCCGGTGGCGGTCAGCGAGGCGCGGCAGCGGCATCTGGCGACGGCGAGGCCAAATCTGTCGGCGAAGCCGGGCGTTGGTCTCCATCTTCCTTCTTGCCCTTCGATTGGAGAAGCTGGGATCTCCATGAGCTAGCTACCGGGGCTAGTCGAGGCACGGCGGGGCGTGCGCGGCTCGACGGCCACGGCGGACGCTCCGACGGCCAGAGTCCGGGGAGGCCGGAGCTGCAAAAGTGCGTGGCTCCAACTGTGGCCCGTGCCGGCTCCAAGAGGTTGCCTAGAACACGCTCTAGACTACGGCGAAACTATTGGTCGCGGTAAGGAAAGAAACAGGGGTAAGGGGAGCAAGAACGTCGACGGTGTACTGGTAACGGCCATGGCCGAGCAGGGCGAGGGCGGGGATGCTTACCCGTGTAGCGACGGTCGAGGCAGGTGACGCGGGCTTGGTGGCGGCTCGGTGCAGGGAAGGCGAAGCCGGGGCGTCGAGGCGGTTATGCGGCGCTCCCAGGTCCTCCTCAGCGCGCGGACGGCGGCGGCGACAGCAGCGCTCTAGCTCCGCCTCCTTCCTACTCCTCCCTTCTGCTCTCTCTCTCGCTCGACTGATCTGGCGGCGGGTCTCCACAAAGACGGCGGGGCGATGGGGAAACCCTAGAGGCCAGGGTGCTCCTCTTTAAATAGGCACGGCGGCCGGCCATGGACGGCGGAGGCAGAAGATGCCCATCGGGCGGCTGTGCGCGGCCACGATTAGGGTTAGGGTTCGGTGAAGCGCGGTGCAAGCAGGCGGTTAGATGGACGGCGCGGGACGCGGCCGTACTCGGGCTGACGGCGGAGGCGCGCGGTGCACAAAAATGGTGCGACGGACGCGACGCGCGGTCGACCAGAAGTGGTAAAAGGTAGGAGCTGACAGGTGTGCTCCGCTTGTCAGTGAGAGAAAGGGAAGGGGCGCGGGCGCATTCGGCGGCAGGCCCTTGGTGGGCCGCCTTGTTGGGCCGGCGGTCGGCTGGCGGACGAGCGCGCGCGCTAGCGATCGACGGGGCGCGGCAGCGCGTGGCGCGACTGGGCCGACGCTCGAGGCAGGCTGGTCGGGCGAGCGCGCGAGCAAGCGGGCAGGCGGCAGCGCAGCAGACCGAGCTGGGCCTCGAGCTCGGGCAGGCAGGCCGGCGTGCATGCGCGTGCGCGCGCGGGCGAGCACGTGCGCCGGAGGTCGAGCGCGCGGCTAGGCTGGGCCAGCGCGGGGGGGGGGGGGTCGATAGCAGGCCTATATATATACATACATTAAAGGTTATTCGATTTTATTAACATCACATAAAATCGAATAAGAAGCGAATCAAACTCTGGTTATTTAAATGCAATGCTCGGGCTAACGTAGGGTGTTATTTGTGCATCTATTGGCGGGTTTCCTATATGACATCCACCATACACTGGTAAACTTTAGAAAAATTTTTAAAAGCCCGTATTTTTTGTGACCGGATTTCTAGAGTTGTTACATAGGTGCTGTTGATTCGGAGTGAAGATTTGAGTCTCGAATCTTGATATTTTGATGGGCACAAATGGGTGAATGGGAATCTTAAAATGCACAAATCACACAATAGTACCAGTAACCTGTTAAATACTCATATGTAGGGTGTTGGAACGTAAACATGCTGCCCCCTCTTGTTTTTATGTTGCACTAGTCAACATCATAAATTTACTTTATTATTCTATCTAATTGCAATCAGTAACCTCAAAGGCCAGCTATAGTAAAAGAAGAAAACAAAGCATCATATTTTTTTTACACAAGGAATAGTAGGTAAAAGGGGAAAATGCAAGCCCTTTTTTTCAAACCATATATAGTAGATACAGGTAATGCTATGTGTTTTAAACTCATGGCAATCTGATACTCATGATATTGCAGGCACGTTCACAGCACAGGTCATACAATATTTGAAGCTCACAGAAAACTAATGGCAAACGCAACAGAGACCCATCACATCTATAGCCAACACACAAACTCATGATCATGATCTGCAAGCAAGAAGGATTGCAGAAGCACAAAGATTTTATCTTCAGCCAGCAGCAGCTGTGCACGCGGTCTCACTCAAACCGTCAAGGCAGAGTTGCTACCAGGGAGGTCTTGCAGTTCTCCAGGATGGCCTTGGACTTGGTGTAGAGCGACGTGAGCTGTCCTTCCCGCTGCAAGAAGCCGCGGCTGATCACCCGGATATCCTGCCTCAGCTCATCTAACTTCTGCCTCTCTGTGCCCAGCTCCCCAGCCAGCTCCTGCTTCTCAGTGGCGAGGCGGTGGGCCTCCTGCCTGACGGTGTAGAGATCCTTCTCGAGTGACACACACTTCGCCCTCAACTCATTCAGCTGCGCTTGCTTCTCAGCCACCAGGCTGTCGGCCTCCCGCTTGGACTCACAGAGCTCCTGTTGCAGGGACAACTTCTGGTCCCTCAGCAAGTCGCACTCTTTCTCGAGATTTGCCTTTGATTCCTCAAACTGTTGCCGATCAGAGATGCACTCCTTTTCTAACCTCTGGCATCTGGCGTCAGTAGGTTCATCCAATGGCACAGCCTGCATGCAGAGCAAATAATGACAGAAATAGGAAAATCATGTCTCAGTTCCAACATATTCCTTATGGAAACAGACACCAAATTTGATAAAACAGAAGGGTATGAAACAGAAAAATTGATGAAATATAAGCAATTAATTATGTCATCTCAATCTTCTTAAACTAGAGGTATCAGGCCCAGTAATTTATGGAGTAGGAAAAAGAGCCAGATGGCAGTCCTTAGTGGGTAGAATAAGTATTTTGATTCAACTATGTTGCAACTTCTTGAAGCAAATTTATCAAAATCATCCAGACCTCAGATGTTTTACCATAATAAAAAGCATCCAGATCAATATTATCCATTTTTATAAGACATACTTCCCCAGATGGACTCTGCCAACTAGCTATTACAGACACTAGAGACACTCTAGACACTGAAGCAGTCTCTTGTTGGATTGAGAGCTTACTAACTAGCTTATGCTCTCGCTTGGCAAGTAGCAGTAGAAAAATAGGTAAGAGCAAGATCTAACTGTTGATAAATCCTGGCAAGGTTGGTCGGAGATATGGGTGCAAACCCCATCCATGTTCAAGCCCTATTGAATACAAAGTTATCTAGTTCCTGCTTGGTAATATGTTACTCTATTTTTGTAACAATTTATGTCCTAATCACTTTCTTGAGATAAAATCACAAAAATCTGGGCTCTATGAATATGGACAGCCTAAAATATTTGTAAACAAACAGATTAGAGCAAATGATGCAGGAACACAGAAACACTTACTGATGTTGTATCTTGTAGAAAGGATGCCTCACGTTTCAGACCAGGTGTCATCTCGAGCATGTCAAGATCAGTAACACAGCCTTTGTTGAGGTGTGCCCATAGGTCTTCATGAGCAATATTATCCAAATTTTCAGGTAATGGGCTGTACTCAACATCGTTTGAATAACGTGAGCGACAGGCAACAAAGCCATCTGGTACAGACTTCGAATCTGGAGTTTTCCGTGCATCCAGCTGCAACAGGCAAACGTATAGTTTCAGTATCGCCAGGGACTTGCATATTAAAAATACGGAGTAAGATGGAAGGAAGAGGGTGGATATGGTGACAGACATGGACCATCAGTGACATGTGCTGTGTGGACAGCTTTTAGCTTTCCATACAAGACTGAGATTACTATTTGTTACCATGCTTCTTCTCTATCAAATATACCTGGATTGAATCAGTAAAGTGGTCTGACGATATGGCCTCTAGCTTCTTCTGTTGCTCAGTCAAATGTTGTTCTAGAGTCACCCGTAATCTTTTTTCCTCTTCAAGTTCCATGGCCAGTCGATCACGCTCAAGTTCAGACTACATGAAAAGAAGACAGGTGGCTTCATTATGTATTTATTAAAGTAGTGATTTATTTATACGAGTTTAAAAAAAGTAGTTCTTTGATGCGCCTTCACTGTGAAGAATAATCATGATTTAGTGAGAAACAAGGTTTTATTATAGCCATTAGTGTTTACACACCTTGTGCATGTCATTCCTCAGTTTTAGTACAACCTGCTCCAACCCTTCCGAATGGGAGCCCTGAAATTAATGAAACATAAATCAAGACTCAAATACCTACTTTAATGGAGAGCAATGCTAACCTAACAGCAACTACCTGTAGTTTTTTACGAAGTTCTTCTATCTCCAGCTTTTGCCTCTTCAGCAAAGCAGCATCTGTTAGAATCTGTCACAGAAGTGGCCAAGTTAGATTCTCTTGCTACTTATAAAATATGCTAACAACTAAAATTGAATAGACTATCCTTACTGCAAATATAGAAGCAGGAGCAATATTTCGATTTGCATCAGAGCATTTACAAGAACCCATTCCAGACGTATGGAATAAAATTTTCACTTTCAACAAAATAAAAAATAAATTCTACCAATGCACCTATGACCACTCACAGTGCCAATTCGTTTACTTGAAAATAATCACTAGCATAGCTCAACCATTTTTTTCAAGATTTAACACATACCTCATTTACTTGGGCACAATTGCTGACACATTTTGCTCTGCTTGCGAATTGAAGAGTTCCTCTAGTTTCCTCAATGTGAATCTGTAGATTAAATGTCAGTTTTATTCAGATTGTGCAACAGTAAAGGAAATACTAGTTAGTACAGCAGTTTGCCCAGATGCAACAAATTCAAGTGTATAGACAAACCTCTTCAGGTGCAGCAGTGCAGATGATAGATGTCTTTGCATTGCCTCCAAGTGCAGGTTGGAGAATGCGTGTCAACTTACTATCACGATAGGGAATGTGCCCACTGCATTAAAATATTCACCTAAATACCATTAAACATAGATCTTAAAAAGTTTCATATGATCATTGCATCCTGTACTAGAATAAAAGTAACATGAAATATTTCATTTTCTTGCATAACGTAGTAACTTTTTCCATTGAGAAATACAACAATGATTGAAAACTCTCCATAAGGGATACCTCAAGGCGATAATGAGATCACTGAAGAAATAAATAAATGAGCATATTGACTGCAGTACAGAAGTGCACACTGTCACCTAAATAACACTAAACATAGATCTTACAAAGTTTCATATGATCGTTGCATCCTGTACTAGAGTAAAAGTAAGATAAATTATTTCATTTTCTTGCATAAGGTAGTAACTTTTTTCATTAAGAATACAACAATGATTGAAAACTCTCCATACGGGACACCTCTATAAAACTCAAGGCAATAAAGAGATCACTGAAGAAATAAATGAATGAGCATATTGACTGCAGTACAGAAGTGCACATTGTCAACACCAAAAAAAAAAGTTTCTCTAGCTAGTAGAAGTGGAGAAGGTAACAGTCTCTTCACTAAAGAAACTATAATGGTTAAAAAAATCACCAATGATGATAAATAAAGCTGCTGCATGTACTTTGGATAATGAAAATCTCAGTTAATATACTAACAAATACACTTGAGTCGTTGACAGAAGGTGGATTTGGTATTTACCATTATGACTTTATGAGGCAGTAAGACAGTAATAGGGTCAACCAAAAATAATAGATAAACAAGTATACTACAAGCGAGAATATTGCATGGAATTGATGGATTGATCATGGAGGATGGAAGGTTACATAAATATGGTCAAGGATGACCCAATCAATGGTGATCCTTGCATATAATGACTCAATCATATCCTAATTACGACAGGTGCATGGCCCATAGGGACATCAGCTGAGCGGCCCACTAGGCCAGCTATCCCTATGCTGTCTAACATATACGTCTCTAGATTAGTTTTCCATCAATATAGAACAATCCGCATAAAGGAAGAAACTTATGCAATACTCTATAGACAGTACCTTTGTTTTGCGTTCTCACTCAACTTATTGATGACATTCCCAAGAATCATCAAGCTCTTGTTAATATACTTCCCCTCATTCAAGCGTACCCCTTCTGCCCCCGTCTTGATGATTCTTTCTGACCCAGCAAGGTCCACCAAATTCTGGATGTAAAATAAAAGGGTAAATCACAATACTTTACACATTTATTTTTAATACATACATGATACCTGAGTATAGAGTGAGCAGAACATACCAAAATAGAAACGCGGATAGCATCCCCACAGTCTGTCTGGTCCTTACCACTGCTTTCAATTACCTGCCAATATAAACAAAACATTCTTGATTTAGTTATCACTTCCATTCAGCTACAGAAAAATGGTTTTAGAACACTTGAACTACTTTGGAATTCAGAATTCTATACCATTCTGAAAATAGTGTGTGAGCGACTGCTCCGCACATTCATGTTTGTCTCTCCAAAATGCCTGTTCGCTGAAAACAACAAAGAAATCACAGTGACAAACAGTTACATAAGTTTCGCAGTTGGTGAAAAATAAAACATAGGGACAGAAATGTGCCTTCTCCAAGCTGAAGGAGCTCAAACACTTGCTCTGCGCTGTTCACTATCTCCTCCCGTAAACCGGCCACATACACTCCACGCTATAGGCAACAATAATTTTGTTCATTGTTACAAAAAATCTGCCAAAAACCAGAGAAAAAAGGTCCAAAGGAGTACTTACCTCCAAGCTCTCATGAATCCGCAGCTTCTGGCCCTCAATTGACAAGAGGTCGTTGATCTCCTCGTTGTAGATCTCCATATAAGACACGCGGATAAGGAACTCACGGTCGTCAGCCTGACCCAGACAGACACAAACCCAACAAATCACTCGCGTGCATCAGAAACGATCGCAGCAACCTATCTAGCAATTGCGACGTCTTGTTCAGGGAGCAGCTAATCGAGAAATCGACGCACCTGGCGCACGGTGTCGAAGACGTCGCGGACCGCGCGGGGAATAATGCCGGGGTCGGCGTCGGAGCCGTTCATGGTGAACGTCTTCCCGCTGCTGGTCTGGCCGTAGGCGAAGGCGGTGCCGTTGAACCCGCCGACGACGGCGCCGATGAGGTCCCGGACGAGCACGCCGTAGATCCGCTCGTTGGTCGCCGCGCCGTCGAACACGTGGTCTGCGGAGCCAGCCGACCGACCAAGCAGCCCAAGGAAGGAGGCACGAGTGGGCGGGATTAGGGGTCGAAAGAGAGAGTGGAGGAGAGAAGGTCGTAAGAGGAGGGGAGATCCGTACCGAACGCGAAGGAGGCACCGGGGACGGGGCCGGCGGCGCGGTGGAGGAGGGAGACGCGGGTGTCGTCGATGCGCCACTCGCGGTCGCTTCCTCCGCTGGCTCCGGCCGAGGAGGGGTCCGCGGCCGCCGGTTTGGGAGGGCGGAAGCGGACGGCGACGGAGATCTTCTCCATGACGCGGCGGCGGCGGTTGCTTCCTTCGCAGGCGGTGGAAGGAGGAGACTGCGAGGACGATTTCAAATTTCGGTGTGAGCGGGGAGCGGGCTATACAGCTACTGCAGGGAAGAGGAGGAGCGTGGTGACTTGTAAAACTCGTGCTGCTGGGCTGGGCCGGGCTTAACCGGATTGCTGGGCTGTTTGATAGTTCTTCTGTTTCCGTTTCAGATTGCGTATACAAATTAATAATTTTGTAGTGATTCTCAAAAGGAAAAATATCTAGTAAGCGTTCTCCATCTGATATATAATTTTTAGAGAAAATTTCGTAACTTTTATGCATGGAATGAAACAGCGCAAGATAACTTTTCTAGCCCTCTACATCGAGAGTTATAACTTTCATGTAAAAGGTAATATTCATCTGAAACCGTATGAAAAAAATTCTAAGTCGGTAAACAATTGTACGCGATTATTATGATGCTAAAAAATTACTGTTAGGTGATCAAATCATACACATATATTTAAGATAAAAACAATATGTAGATTGCAATCGTATCTCATTCGCCATTTAAGAAATCTTACAAAATTAGTCATGAAACTTCCTATACATTTAGCTAGAAAGCACATCGGCGAAGTGATGAAACACACTTCGCCCCTTTCCTTTTGTCTCCTTAAGCAACTTTGGACCTGATCATGATTTCTTGACTTGGCTGACAACCTCATAGACTCTTCATGCGAAGCCGCTACGTCAACTTCGCTGGTCATCAAGAGTTTAGCGAAGTCATCTTCGCTGGATAATATGAAACATGTGAAAACATATTGAGTTTAGCGAAGTTTGAAATAATCGCGGCGGCGAAGTGTCCACGTCATCTTCGCCGAATATTGAGTTGTCTCAAATATTTATAACGAGAGTTTGTTCTCGACATCAAAGTTTGTGATGGAAGTTTGTATGTCAAAGTTGTTCCCCAACAGCAGCCCCTCGCGGGCGAAGGCCAACTCCAAAGGTCTGAATCCCGCGAAGTTTATATGAAACTTTGCCTAACAAACGCCATCCAAACTTTGAAGTTGGCCTGTTTGAATTTTGAATCCTATGGCTAGTTTTGACCGGTTGACTGAGCTTTGCCTATTAATAGCGAGGCCCTCCCCCTGAGGCTGTTGTTTTCAGAAGAAGGGAAACTCTGCCGAAATTTTTCTTGATCCCTAAAGTTTGAGATAGCTTTTCTTAATATTTTTCCGTTGTGTTCACTTGGTTTTGGATCTTTTGATCGAAGTTTGCGTAACACCTTCGTCAAAGTTTGTTCCTTTAACTTTTATATTTTCACGATTTTGTCGAATAGTGTTTCTGATTTTGATTTTCACAGATGTCTTCACGAGATTTACAAGATCAAATTCATTCCCAAGAAGGCTCTAAAGGCGAAAAGGATAAGTCTCAGATGGATTCTGACAAGGAGAATCTTGATGAGGTTGATGCGTCTGTTGAAGATTTGGTGAAGGATGAGGAAGGTTTTACTTTGACTTTTGGAAGGACTTTGTTCGAAAAGAGTCATCTTGACGAGATGGTTCGATTGAAGTTTGTTGAGCACGGTCAAGTGAGGGTGCCTGATCCTGCGAAGACCAATCCGAAGCCGTATCCAGATGAATGTATTGTTTATAAGGATTTGTTTACTGCTGGTCTTCGCTTCCCTTGTCAATATTTCCTTGAAGATGTGCTAAAGGCCTTTAATATTCAAACGCATCATTTGATGCCTAATGGAGTGGTTAGGTTGGCTCAGTTTGTTTGGGCTGTGAAGTCCCAGGAAGCTAATGCTGATATTGCCGCTTTTTGTGAGTTGTTTGAGATGCATACTCAATTCAAATAGTTTATATTTGATGGTCGGGTTGTTACCAAGTACTTTGCTTGTTCTAGCTTTAAAATGGCTCGTAATGCCGTTCAAGTTTCTCCAGCAACGAAGAATAAGTGGGGTGTTGGAGATTGGTCAAGATATTGGTTCTATCATAAGGTGCCTATGGTTGAAGAAAGGGACCCAGAGACGAAGAAAATGGTGAAGAAATATCTGATGGCTGCTAGAATGGAGATTGAGGAGTTTAAATTATCTTCAATTTTTTCTACTTTCATGATCTCGAAGACTGCTGTGAAGGCATACAAGTGCACAGCTTCGCTACAATGTGCTAGAGATCTCGTTTAAGAGTATGCAGCTGCCAGAATTTGACCGTTGAAGAAAGGTTGGTCTTTTTAACATTTTTATGCTAAAAAGTTTGAGGGGTGAACTACAAATACCCGGATAAGGACTTTCATCGTCCTAGGATGTTTGCTACAGACGAAGACTTCATGAAGTCTGTGGAGAGCCGTGCTGAAGATTTGCTTGGGAAGTATGTTTTGAGTGAGAAAAATAACATTGAAAAAATTCTTGGTCCTACTTATGTGCGTTTGAACAGAGTTTTTGAGGTTGCTAATGTTGAGTATGGCGAAAGACCTCCTCCTGCTTATGCCCGTGATAAGAAGCAAAGTAAGAAAAAGGAGAAGGAGACTACTGTTCAGGCTAAGGGAACTAAGCGAAAGGATGGTCTTAGCAAGGTTGTTGCCAAGAAATTGAAGAAGAATCAAAGTCCTTCTGTCTTGCTTGATGCTGAAGAGCTTGACGCTGTGCTGGAGCGAAGCTTAAATATGGAAGGAAATTTGGTTGTTGGTTTGGGTGGTTCTGGAGAAGAAGATACTTCCAAAGTTGTTGGTGATGTTGGTGTTTCTGAGTCTCAACATGTTGAAGAAGAGCTGAGAAAAATTGCTATGGTTTTTTCTTCCAGTGATTTTACTCCGCCGTTGCTTACTCCGCTGAGTGATGTATTGCAGAGTATGCAGGGTCAAAATTTGCCTGCCAAGGATTCTGCTATAGTTGCTACTGTCGAAAGTTTGGTTTCTGAAAAAGAAACTTCTGGAAAAAAAAAACTTTTGTTGAGGGTTCTCAAAGAGCTGCCGATCCTATATTGCCAAGATTTGATACTAAGGCTCCTGTCGCTGGGTCTCATGATGAGAATGTTGATGTTTGGAAGATTACTTCGCTTAAGGACCCTGCAATAGTGGGGGTTGGCGAAGTTGGTATCTCGAATGTGGCAAAAAAATTTGGTGGCTCTAGAGTTTATTCTCTTAATCTTGAAGAGAGTGATGATGAGGTTTTTGATGAGGAGACTAATGATGAACGGTTGATGCGCTTGTCGAGCTCCACTATTCATGTTAAAACTGGCAAAAAGGTTGAATGTAGCTTGGGTGAACGTGTTTCTACTGGTAAGTAAAGTATTTTTATGTCTGACTTGTTTGGCTTGGGTTGTCTTATTTTGCTTAATCCTTAATGTTTATCTCTTTGCAGAAACTATTTTTCCTCATGCACCGTCTTCTCCTCAGAAAAGTGTTGATTTTAGTAAGATGGAAAATGTTCAACAAGATCCTTTGACTCCTGTTGTCCCTACTGGTGGTGAAGGAGAAATTTCTGAAGCGCTGAGGCGGGGCTTAGAATTTTGTCAGGAGAAAGGTTTGGGTCTTGACTGCTTCAAGTTTGTAGGCATTGGGGCTGATAAACTTCGGATGATGCATCGTACTTCTGAGGTTCAATTAGCAAAGTGTATAGACGAGGCCTTCACTGTCCCTGATGCAGAACTTGAAATATCCAAGAAACCCTTGCTCGAAGTTGCTGATGCTGGGTTATCGTTGATGTACAAAGGTTCTCTCCTGATGAGAGGTTTACGGACTGGGTTGAAAGAAAACGAGAAAAATTTTGCCCTTCGCGAGCGCGATTATCAGGTTGAGATCCAGAATCTGAAAGAGCAACTTGCGAAAAAGGAGAAAGAGAGAGTTGATGCCGTAGAAGCTCATAACAATTTGGAGACTAGGTTAATTGGTGCTCTTGCTGATGTTGAAAGGAAAGAAGATGATATGAAGAAGGTTGTTGCGGAGAATGAAAAGTTGAAAGAAGATATGCAATGTATTGAAAGAAAATTGAAGGAGCAGCACAAATCTTTCTTTGACAACTACAATCATATTTGGGAATTGTACTTTGAAAGTTACGATAAGTTTGGGGCTAGGCCTGGTGAAAAATGTTGGGATCTAGGTGACCGTGACAGTTTCTTCAGTTGGCTTTGCTGTCAGTATGAAGACTTGTCTCGTGTTATGGAGACCACAATTGACATTGATGTTTACTATTCTGCTCGTGCATTGTTTCACTTGATGAAACAGAGCCAGGATCCCTTGTTTGCGCAACTTTGTGATGACCAGTATAAGTTTCCTTCTGTGGATAACTTGACTAATGTGACGAAGGCTACACAAATGTTATGTAACAAGTATCTTAAGCAGTATTGGAGGTCTGGTGGTCGAGCTCAGTGTTTTGATAAAGCTAAGGAGAAGTTGCAGAAGGTATGCAATGTATTTAGCTTGTTGTGGTTTTTTCTATTCTTTTGTGTCTAACTTTTTTTTGCTTGATAGCAAATTGCAAAAGAGGTGGAGGCTGCTCAGAAGGAGGCGAAGGAGATTGCGAAGAGGGATGCTGGAGCCAAGGGTCAAAGTGGTGCTGGATCGGGCAATGTTAGTGGCGGCCATCCTTAGGCTCTAGCTGTTTTTTTTTTAGATGAGAGGGTCCTAAGATACAATGGTTCTAAGTTATTGACATTGTAATATATATACTTGGAAGTTGTTTGACTATTTGCCCATCCTACATAGGTTCCACATGTTGAGCCTGTGTAGGATGTCGAAGACGTTGCCCCCCTGTTAATGTGTAAAGATAACTTCGTTTTCGAGCCTAGCGACTTAAAATATGATGGTTGTGATGTCGATGATTTTCTTGCTCGTAAGTTTTGCTTTTGTTATTTTAAACTTGAGCTTTTTTGTGATTCTATCTTATAAAAAATTTTATAAATGTGAATAAACGATACTGTAGTATCAGGCCTCCCAATTGTCGAGTTTTTGATTTCAAGAACTTTGCACAGGTAAAAATTTAACGTGTAACGTTTACTTTTTGTGGTTGGACTTTTGTTTTCTAACTTTTTCTTCTTATAGTCATCTGAATCAAGTACTTCGTCGGCGAATGTTTTTGAGGACTATTTACGCCGTGAAGTGGATGAAATTATTAGCGAAGTTGTGAGCGACATACTTGGTGATGCTGCCGAAGTAGTTTGTTCTCAAGATGATTGATTTTGTAAACACATTTTTGTAATTGGATAAGTTGTATTGCAGGACATCTGGTTGTATTGCGAAGTGTGTGAGTTTACCTTCGCTTGTAAATGAGTATTGTATAATCGATTTGAATTTTATCGTCTTTCTTTTTGAAGATCCTGCTTTTTATTTTGAGGTGATTGTCTGTGTTTTGCCTAAGGACTGGTAATGTTTTTGCTTTGACGAGATTGATTTGAAGAATTTAATAAAATTTTAAAACGCCATATTCTTTTCGTTCGAATTAGACGCGTATACTTCGCTTAGAGACTGAAAATGTTTTCTTCTTAGTGAAATAAGTTCGAAAAATTTGCCTTAGCGAATTTTGAAACGTCGTATCTTCCTTTTCGTGAGAAGTGGACGCGTGCGCTTCGCTTAGAAGCTTCAAACACTTTCACCTTAATGAAATATGGTCGAAAAATTTGCCTTAGCAAATTTTGAAACGTCATTCCTTCTTTTTGTGCAAAGTGGACGCGTACGCTTCCTTAGAAGCTGAAAACATTTTCACCTTAGTGAAATGAAGTCGAGAAATTTGCCTTAGCAAATTTTGAAATGCCGTCCATTCTTTTTCGTGCGAAGTGAACACGTACGCTTCCTTAGAAGCTGAAAATATTTTCACCTTAGTGAAATAAAGTCAAAAAATTTGCCTTAGCAAATTTTGAAATGCCGTCCCTTCTTTTTTGTGCGAAGTGGATGCGAGATGCGTACGCTTCCTTAGAAGCTGAAAATATTTTCACCTTAGTGAAATAAAGTCAAAAAAATTTTCTTAGCAAATTTTGAAACGCCGTACCTTGTTTTTTGTGCGAAGTGGACGCGTACGCTTCCTTAGAAGATGAAAATATTTTTACCTTAGTGAAATGAAGTTAAAAAATTTGCCTTAGCAAATTTTAAAACGCCATCCCTTCTTTTTCGTGCGAAGTGGACACGTACGCTTCCTTAGAAGCTGAAAACATTTTCACCTTAGCGAAATGAAGTCAAGAATTTTGGCTTAGTAAATTTTGAAATGCCGTCCCTTCTTTTTCGTGTGAAGCGGACGCGTACGCTTCCTTAGAAGCTGAAAACATTTTTACCTTGGTGAAATGAAGTCAAAATTTTTGCCTTAGCAAATTTGAAACACTGTCCCTTCTTTTTCGTGCGAAGTGGACGCGTACGCTTCCTTAGAAGCTGAAAACATTTTCACGTTAGTGAAATAAAGTCAAAAAATTTGCCTTAGAAAATTTTGAAACGCCGTCCCTTCTTTTTCATGCGAAGTGGACGCGTACGCTTCCTTAGGAACTAAAAACATTTTCACCTTAGTGAAATAAAGTCGAGAAATTTGCCTTAGCAAATTTTGAAACGCCGTCCCTTCTTTTTCATGCGAAGTGGACATGTACGCTTCCGTAGAAGCTGAAAACATTTTTACCTTAGTGAAATAAAGTCAAAAAATTTTCCTTAGGAAATTTTAAAACGCCGTATCTTCTTTTTTGTGCAAAGTGGACGCGTACGCTTACTTAGAAGATGAAAATATTTTCACCTTAGTGAAATGAAGATGAAAAATTTGCCTTAGCAAATTTTAAAACGACATTCCTTCTTTTTCGTGCAAAGTGGACACGTACGCTTTCTTAGAAGCTAAAAATATTTTCACCTTAGTGAAATGAAGTCAAGAAACTTATCTTAGCAAATTTTAAAATGCCGTCCCTTTGTTTTCATACGAAGTAGACACGTACGCTTCCTTAGAAGCTGAAAACATTTTCACCTTAGTGAAATAAAGTCAAGAAATTTGCCTTAGCAAATTTTGAAACGCCGTCCCTTTTTTTCGTGCGAAGTGGATGCGTACGCTTTCTTAGAAGCTGAAAACATTTTTACCTTGGTGAAATAAAGTCAAAAAATTTGCCTTAGCAAATTTGAAACACTGTCCCTTCTTTTTCGTACGAAGTGGACGCGTACGCTTCCTTAGAAGCTGAAAACATTTTCACGTTAGTGAAATAAAGTCAAAAAATTTGCCTTAGCAAATTTTGAAATGTCGTCCCTTCTTTTTCGTGCGAATTGGACGCGTACGCTTCCTTAGAAGCTGAAAACATTTTCACCTTGGTGAAATAAAGTCAAAAAATTTGCCTTAGAATTATTTGAGTTGGATAAGTTAGCATTTTTTTGATTTAATAAAATATTGATGCTAACTTAGTTTTACAAAATTTGGGGTATATGTTGGATATACTATTCGGTATTTTGTACTTTTAGTTGTGCAAGGTAGAAATGTATCTTTGGGAAAACTATTTTCTCATTTATATTTCATGAGATTTACAAAGAGACTGCCTCGTTAAAAAACCACTCACCCAGCGCAGGGTTTTCCCTGAGTGGAAAAAGAGTGCAGCTCAACTACGTTGTAAATTTGCTTGGAATAGAACTTCTACTTCTACTTTGTGAAAAAGAAAACTACTCTTCTAGTTTGGCTATGAGTAGTATTAGTGGAGTGCTTCTATATTCCAAGTGTGACTAAGTTCTTTACCTTTCATATTTGTTAGATGATACGCACATTGTTTGTTTGTTCTAGTGATGATGAAAGGCTCTTTCCACTTTTGTTAGAATTTTTCCAATGTGTCTTCGTCTCTTTTTCTTTTGAGGACAAAATCTCCTGGTGCTAACTCTCTTGGCTTGACTTTTTTGTTGTACCACTTCTTAGTTTCAAGTTGGTACTTCTTGATATTCTTAAGTGCTTTATTTCTTTCTTCTTCGAGTAAATCTTTGCTTGTTGCTTGATCCTCTTCTATGATCATTTAAATGTTTGTTCTTGGTCCCTCATACTTTATTTCTTCAGGGGTCATTGCTTCATCTCCGTATAGTAACTTGAATGGAGAAAAATCTGTTGGCCTTGGCTTCGATGTGTTGTGAGACCAGATAACTCTTGGTAATTCGTCGACCCATTTTTCTTTTTTCAGGTCTGTTAAGCATTTTGAAATTTTAGAGTAAATTATCCTATTTGCTCTTTCGATTGCTCCGTTAGACTGTGGGTGTCTTACTGATGTGAAGCAAAGCTTAATTCCCATTGACTGACAATATTCCCTGAAGTCTTCGCTGTCAAATTGCATTCCATTATCTACTGTGATGTGTCTTATGACTCCAAATCTGCATATGATGTTTTGTCATAGGATTTTTTCATTGTGTAAGAGGACATGTTGGTGATTGGCTTTGCCTCAATCCACTTGGTGAAATATTCAACTGCAACTATTGCGTATTGGTAATTGCCTTGAGCCGGAGGTAACTTTCCAACTATGTTGATTCCCCATCTTGCAAGTGGCCAAGTTGGTTCAATTAGTTGTAGGTTTATTCCTAGTGTATTGACTTTTGCTCCCTGCCATTTGACAATTGTGATAAGATCGAATGATTTCTTTACTGTCACTTTGGGCAGTTGGCCAGAAAAACCCTTGCCTGAAGGCTTTCCCAACTATTGATCTAGCCCCATCGTGACATCCACAGATTCCTTCAGGTATTTCTTTCAACAAGTTTTTTTCATCTTCTCTTGAAATGCACTTTAGTAGTGGTTGGCAAACTCCTTCCTTGTACAGTTCTTCGTTGATGATTTTGTAACTTCTGGTCTTTTGCTTCATTCTTATTTTATCAACTTCATTTTCTGGCTCATAAAATCCTTTGAGGAATGCCATAATTGGAGCTCTCCAGTCTTCGCTTTCTATGATGTGTACTTCTTTCGGTTGTTCAACTTTTATTTTTGTTGAGGCTTCAATGATAGTTTGAAAGAATACTTCCGGTGGTAACTCTAACTTTTGGGCAACGGCTTTTGTAATTTTGTCTGCATCTGTGTTATCATTTCTTGAGATACTTTTCACTATGAATCCAGCGAAGTATTTTTCTTGATCCCTCAATAGTTGGAGATACTTTGCTAGCTCTGAATCTCTTGCTTTGTAATTTTTCTCTATATGCTCAGCCACAACTTGAGAATCTGTCTTGATTATTAGCTTTTAAATTCCCATTGCTCTTGCTTTGCGAAGTCCCAATAATACTGCCTCATATTCGGCAATGTTGTTGGTGCATTGAAAGTCTAGTCTTGCTGCGTATTTGAGTTTGATTCCAGAAGGTGAGGTTATGATTGCTGCTGCTCCTGCGCCGGTGAAGCCCCAAGCGCCGTCACAATAGATTATCCATTCTGGTTGCTCCATTCTTTATTAATTGTACTTTGAAGGTGTCCAATCTACTACGAAGTCAGCCAATACTTGAGATTTGATTGCTGTTCTTTTCTCAAATTTGATGAAGTATTGAGAAAATTCTGCAGCTCATTTTCCCAATCTCCTTGTGGACTTACAGCCTTGTAGCACTTCTTTAAGGGGTTGATTTGTTGGCCCTCTTATTTTGTGTGCTTGGAAGTAGTGTTTCAACTTTCTGGATGCCATAAGTACTGTATATGCAATTTTCTCGATTTCTGAATAGAAAATTTTTGATCCAGACAAAGCTTCGGATGCGAAGTATACTGGAACTTGTCTTGTTGAGTGCTCATTTTCTTCTTCTTGTATCAGTACTGCACTGACTGTATTTTCATTTGCTGATACATATAGTAGCAAATCTGCCATTGGGTCAGGTGTTGCCAAAGTTGTGGGGTTAGATAGATGCTTCTTTATTTCTTTGAAAGCTTCTTGTTGTGCTTGACCCCAGTTGAATTTTTCCTTTTTCCCTTTTAGTGCTTGAAATATTGGGAGGCTTTGCTCAGCTGATTTGGATATAAATCTGTTTAGTGAAGCTAATCTTGCTGTTAGTTTTTGGATGTCCTTGATGTTTCTTGGCACTTGCATATTTAGTATTGCCTTCACCTTCTCTGGATTCGGGTCAATTCCTTTTGCGAAAATGATGCACCCCAAAATTGTCTGTTTGAACTCCAAATGTGCATTTTTCTGGGTTCAACTTTAGATTTGCTTTTCTGAGGTTTGAGAAGGTTTCTTCTAAGTCTTCGACATGGTCTTCTCTTTTCTTGCTTTTGACTACCAAGTCATCAACATACGCAAGCAAATTTCTTGGTATTTGATCTTTGAGGACTGTGGATGTCATTATGATGAAAGTTGTTCCTGCATTGCGAAGCCCCTCGGCCATTCTTTGGAAACAATAAGTTCCAAATGGTGTAATGAAACTTGTGTATTCTTCATCTTATTTTTTCATCCAAATTTGATGGTAGCCTGAATAGCAATCGAGGAAACTGAGTATTTCACTTCTTGCTGCTTGGTCTACTAGAGTATCTATTCTTGGTAGAGGGAAGTTGTCTTTTGGACATGCCTTGTTGAGATCTATGAAGTCTATACACATTCTCCACTTTTTATTTTTCTTTTGCACCATGACTATGTTTGCGAGCCAAGTCGTGAATTGAACTTCTCTTATGACTTTTGCATCTAACAATATTTGGACTTCGGCTTTTGCAGCTTGTGTTCTGTCTTCTGATAACTTTCTGAGTTTTTGCTTTTTCGGCCTAAAGTTTGGGTCAATGTTTAACTTGTGTTCTATGACATCCCTGCTTACTCCTCCTAAGTCTTGTGCAGACCAGGCGAAGATATCCTTGTTACTTCACAGGACTTGTATTATCTTTTTTTTCTTCTTCTTTTGATAGATTTGTGCCGATGATAACTTGTCTTTCTGCCACCATTGGGTCGATTGGTACTTTCTTTGTGTCTTCGCAAGGCTTCTTTTTTTGTGTCTTCGCATTTTCAGTTTCAAGCTCATCATCTTCTTCTTCTTCTTGTATCACATGGATATTTTTGAAATCTAGGCTTGCATCTCTTTCTATGTTTCTTGCCTCTGTTTGATCATCGAAGACGGTTATGATGCCATTGACTGCTGCCATCTTCTTGCATAAGTATGGGTAGCTTACTATGGCTTTGAAAGCATTTAAACTTTCCCTTCCAAAGATTGTGTTGTATTGGCTGTGTATTTCGACAACATCAAATGCTATTTGCTTTGTTCTCACATTGTTCACTATTCCGAATGAGACTGGGAAGACAATTCTACCGACAGAGTTTATTTTCTTTTCGCCAAAGCCAACCAATGGGTGCTCGGCTCTTCCCAAGATTTTTCTGTCAATTTGCATTGCATCTAGAGTTCTTGTGAATATGATATCTGCTGAGCTGCCACCTCTATTAGAATTTTTGATATTGCCTAACCTTCAATGTTTGCTTCTATGACCATTGCGTCCATATGAGGGTAATCTTTGAGCTTGAGATCTTGTTCTGAGAATGTGATTAGCATGTGGGACCATCTTGTTTTCTTGAATGGACCTTCGACTGCTATGGAGTTTACTCTTCTGAAATAATTTCTTCTTTCATTTCTTGTATCAAGCTCCATGCTATTTCCTCCAAAGATTGTCATAATTCTGTCTTTGCTTGGGATGATTGCATTCCCGTTGCTTGTTGATGCTTCGGGCATGTTGTTGTTGTGTTGAATTTGGTGGTTGCTATTTGCCACTGAACTTTCAGGGTAGAAACTTTGCTGCTGACTTGGGCTCCATTGAATTTGTGGGCACACTGCTAATGGTTGACAATTATAGATTGGCGGAGGTGGTGGAAACATGTGCTGAGGGTAAGTTATTGGCAGGTAACTTGTTCTTTGGGGAGCTAGATAGTTGACAACTTTTAGCTATGAAGTTGCTCTATTCTCTTCTTGTATTTTTTCAATGCTTTTCTTTACTCTTGGGCACATCTTTGATGTGTGACCAGCCCCTTTGCCATGTATGATACAGTATATTTCTTCGGGCCTCAAAATTTTCCTTTTAAAGTTTCTGCTTTGGTTATTATAGTTTGGCCTTTGTTGGAAATTTTCTTGTAATTTCTGTTGCTTTGGAAATTTCTCTGATTGCTTGAGCTTGGACCTTGGCTGTTGACTTCGCTTGTGTTGTTGATATGGCTTATTCTCTGAAATGATCTTCGCTCTGTGTTTTCCAATCTTGAATATTGGAAGTTGTTGTTTGGTCTTGACATGTTTCTTTCTCCTTTTTCTTCTTTTATTCTTTTCCTATAATCTTCGTCAGACTTGCAGTACTTTCTCATTTCTTCGTATAGTTTTTCAACTGTGGTTGGTCTTTCCCTTTTGAATTGTGATGAGAGTTGACCTGCTCGCGGTCCTTTGATTGCTGCTATAATGACGACTTCGTCTGGTATGTTTGGTATTTGAGCTTTTGCTTGTATAAATCTTTTGTAATATTGGCTCAACGTTTCTTTTGGTTGCTGCTTGATGTTGAAAAGATCATCGCTGGTGAGTTCAACTCTTTGTAAGCCTTGAAAATCTAGGAGCAAAGTTATTTTAAGTTGATCCCAAAATTTAATTGACCTTGGTTTTAGCGAAGAGTACCAATGTTGTGCCGGTCCTCTTACTGACATGATGAGTGACTTCGCTAGGGTGTTCGCATCTCCCCCGCTTGATGCTACTGCTGCTTCGAAACTCATAACGAATTGTCTTGGGTCAGACATGCCATTGTAGGTTGGGATGATGTTGAATTTGAAACCTGCTGGCCACTTCACTAGCTGAATATCGATTGACAAGGGCAACTCTGTATCAATTGTTGCTATTTGACTTTGGTTCTCTTTGCTGTTGGTGTTCTTGCTTGCTGAGTTTGGATCTTGAATCATGACTTCGCACTCATTTTCTATTTCATCGTTGAGCTTTCTAAGTTCAGCCTCTGCTTCTGCGATTTTTTGCTTTAAAGACTTTTCTCTTGTCTTCGCTCTTGCTTTCTCCAACTGTTTTTTCTTGATGATGAGTTGATCTTCGAGTTCTTTGAGTCTTCTTTCTTCGTTCTGAGTTTCTTCATCTTCTTGTAAGCGTCTGTTTTCTGTTTATGTCTCATCTTCCAAAAGTGGGTCTTTGTCTCCAACCGAAGCTGCCTTTTTGCTGGGTCTTGCCATTTTGTGTCCGTGTGGTGGTCGTGAGTGTCTTCGATCACACAAACGGACGGCGCCAGATGTTGGGTGATGAAATCATACACATATATTTAAGGTGAAAACAATATGCAGATTGCAATCATATCTCATTCTATCCAAAAACTTACACCCCAGGGGGTATTTATAGACCCCCCTGGCTTCGCCATTCAAGGAATTTTACAAAATTAGTTATGGAACTTCCTATACATTTAGCTAGAAAGCACATCAGCGAAGTGGTGAAACACACTTCGCCCCTTTCCGTTTATCTCCTTAAGCAACTTTGGACTTGATCATGATTTCTTAACTTGGCTGACAACCTCATAGACTCTTCATGCGAAGCCGCTACGTCAACTTCGCTGGTCATCAAGAGTTTAGCGAAGTCATCTTAGCCGGATAATCTGAAACATGTGAAAACATATATGCGAAGTTTGAAATAATCACGGCGAAGTGTCCACGTCATCTTCGCCGAATATTGAGTTATCTCAAATATTTATAACGAGAGTTTGTTCTCGACTCCAAAGTTTGTGATAGAAGTTTGTATGTCAAAGTTGTTCCCCAACAATTACATTATTTTTTGAGCATTATAATTATCTTTGAATATAAAACTCAAAAGATTTCATCAGGCTCTTCCTCCAATGACGTATGAAAAATATGTCATTTTTCTAAGATTGAGCCTTGTCACACCTCTCGTGTTGGTCATGTGGGTGAGGTGCTAGATCTTGCCAATGGGGGTAGCGTGACAAGGTTTTCCATATGGAAATCATCGTCCAATATGTTTGTCTCGCCAATGCATATGAGCAGCAAACTAATTTTGCCATGCTAACCGCATTAGCACAACCAAAAGGGTTAAACAAAATAAGTGAGGTTATTTTAAAAGAAAATTAAAAAGATTAATAAAAATAAATTTTTTGATAGATGGGTTTTGAGATGTCTAGTAGCAAGTCCACGAAGCACTTGCACTCAGAAACATGCACAACCAAGTAGATCGATAATAAATACAAATATTACAAATTGAAACATGAAGACAAGTAATTTGATCACCAAAGTTTTTGACCCTACTTGAACTTTGCGTCCTCATTGAGGTACATGCCATCGACCACTCGAGAGTGTACTCTAGTTGAGTCTCCTTCAGTCACATTTCTCGATCCACTAGATTGATACTATTCCTTGTGGAAGTAAGAACAAAGCCATCACAAACTTGCCACGACACTTCACAACCTTGTGTGCTTACCGACAACTCCTGGCTAGTTATCTTTGGAGATTTGATCTTCAGAAGTAACAAATGCTTCACGAACAATTAATGGAATCAACAAGGTCGTAAGGTTTAGATTGCTCTCTTGTACTCTTGAGTCTCTCAACCCAGCTCAAATGACTTTCACAACCCACACAAAACCTCACTAAAGGGGTGGCAAAGAGCTCACAAGGCTTTTAGGTTGTTATTGCGGCACGAGGCCACGAGTTATTCATCTTCGAGCGTCGGTACAACTATGATATGCTTGGTTGCAGGTTAGAGTCAACCATACAAATTTTAATAACTATTTTAATGTACACAATTAGTTTGAGAACAAATTGAAGTTTCGCTAGTCCGAGAAAATCTGGCGCGCCGGCTACAGTCAACTTAATGCCGAGCAGCGCCGATAGCTGGCTATCATAGCCTGCTAGAGCATGCCCGGTGCTGGAAACGAGGTTTAAGTTGCTATTGGATGCACATGCATCGGGATTTTTGGAACATAAACCGTAAATGCAAATACTCTACAAAATGAAACCAATATCCAATTTTTTAATTTTTTTTTTCAACCATTGCATTCCTTATGATTTTTGTCTACAAAACAAAACCACACATGTCTATATTTAGAAGAAGAAAAATAACGACCACACATAGACTATACACGTCATATTTTCATAGTTTTGTTAGAAAATGGCATGGTCATGCAAACGATATATTTACCAACATAGCCAAAGAAATTTTGATGAGAGCAATTAGCCAAATTCGGCAAGTTTTTGTAGAGCGATGAACCAAACAACATAGTTTTGTACTCCGTACATGTTTTTGGTATTACCGCCTGTTTGACTATGGACAAAGTTTAGATTGCCTCGTGCTTGCTAGTCACTGCTTTATGCTCGCAAAGTATGTAATTTATTACTTTCCTCCTAAAGAAAGTCCCCATCTAACTTTAACAATGCATATAAAAATATAATTAATATGAATATCATAAAATATTGTACTGTGTACAATAATATAATCATCTAATACTACTAATATTCTTTGTTTATTTATTTCTGGATCCGGATGTGTGTAGACTTTCGATCTGGATCCGCCGCCCCGCAGCGTCACACAGGTCACACGGCGCCCCGCAGGGGCACGGCGCTCACATGGCGGATGACACTGGCAGACACTGTGCCACAGCGCCCGGCCCGCTTGACTGCTTCAGCTTGACCGTGCATCCGCAGGCCGCGGCCCACCCTTTATGCAGCAGGAAACCGGTGAACCACCTCCGGCCCCCGCGCCGCGCCACCCGCCTTTGGTCTTTGGCTGGGAGGCTGGCCCCTTTTCCCCCGCCTAGAAACCCGAGCTCTCCCTCCCTCCGGCCTCCCCTTCTGCCGCACACTTCCCCCAGTTCCACAACACCCACACGCGAACGAGACGAGCCTCGCCATGGCCGCGTCAGAATCTGTCAAGGGCGGCGGCGCGCCGAGGCCGCACGCCGGCGGCCACCTGCCGCTCCTCCCGGCGGCGGGTCGGGTCCGCGAGGGCCTGGCGTTCGCGGCGGGCGCCGTGGTGTCCGCGCTCGTGCTCCTCTCCTCGTCCGCCGTCCTCTCTCCACCCCCCGTGCCCACCATCGTCTCCCTGCCCCAGTCGCCGTCGTCGTCCGCCAACGCCGCCACCTCTTCCTCCTCCCCCTCCGCCCCCGCCGCCGTGGCCGCCGTCGGGAAGGGCCCGCGCACGTTCTACGACGACCCGACCCTCTCCTACGCCGCCGTCGGCGGCCACCGCATCACCGACTGGGACGCGAAGCGCGCGGCGTGGCTGCGGACGCGGGGCCTGGACGCCGCGGCGGTGTCCCGGCGCGTGGTGATGGTGTCCGGGTCGCAGCCGGAGCCCTGCAAGGGCCCCGGCGGCGACCACGCGCTGCTGCGGTTCCTCAAGAACAAGCTGGACTACTGCCGCCTCCACGGGATCGAGCTGCTCTACAACACGGCGCTGCTCGAGCCCTCCATGGTGGCGTACTGGGCCAAGATCCCCGCGGTGCGCGCGGCGATGCTGGCGCACCCGGACGCGGAGTGGGTGTGGTGGGTCGACGCCGACGCCGTGTTCACCGACATGGACTTCGCGCTCCCGCTGGAGCGGTACAACAACGGCGGCAGCAACCTGGTGGTGTACGGGTGGGAGCGGGAGGTGTACGAGGAGGAGCGGCCGTCGTGGGTGGGGCTGAACGCGGGGGTGTTCCTCATCCGGAACTGCCAGTGGTCGATGGACCTCATGGACGCGTGGGCGCGCATGGGGCCGGCCTCGCCGGAGTACGCTCGGTGGGGGAAGACGCTGCGGGCCGAGCTCGAGGGCAAGCCCAACGACGAGTCCGACGACCAGTCCGCGCTCGTGTACCTCCTGTCGGGGCGGCGGTCCGCGGAGCGGGCGCGGTGGGCGAACGCCACGCGCCTCGAGAACGGGTTCTACTTCCAGGGCTACTGGGCCGAGATCGTGGACCGCCTCGACGGCGTCGCGGCGCGGTACGAGGCCGCCGAGCGCGGCCGGGACGGGGCCCGGCTCGGGCTCCGGCGGCGCCACGCCGAGCGCGAGCACGTCCTGTACGCGGCGGCGCGGCGCGAGGCGGTGAGGCAACGGAGGAGCGGCGGTGGGAAGGGAGGCGGGATCCCGGGGCCCGACGGCGGCGGGCAGAAGGGGTGGCGGCGCCCGTTCGTGACGCACTTCACGGGGTGCCAGCCCTGCGGCGGCGCGCCCAACCGGATGTACACGCGGCGGCGGTGCGCCGAGGGGATCCGCCGCGCGCTGGCGTTCGCCGACGACCAGGTGCTCCGCGCGTACGGGTTCCGGCACGCCGCGCCGCTCAGCGGCAGCGTCACGCCGCTGCCGTTCGACTACCCCGCCGCGCGGTGATGGACGGAGTACGGGTGGTCTCCCGTCGGTGGGTGGGGTGGGGCGGCGGTGGGTTCGTCAACTGGTTTATGGCTAGATTAAATGAGACAAACTATGAATGCAGATTGGAAGCAGAGCGTCAGTCCTGTGGTGTACATTTGGGGTGTCATGTCTCATTGTTTTGATGATGATGATGATTTGGGCCTCTTGTACGAGCTGTACCGCATGGATTTCGTGCAAAGACTGATGAAACCACTGTGTCGGCGTGTTTATTTATAGAGTAGTAGGACATCATTGCGACAATGTAACCGGTGGATTCTGCAGGAATTCAGAAGAAACGACCTACTACTCCGTATTAGAGAACCTTTTTGAGTGAAAAGAAATACATCCTATGTTCCGGTTTTGTCTTGTTTTATTGCGAGTTCGTCCAGCACACGAGGAACAAGCTCGCTCGCGCGCTCGTCTCGTCTCGTCTCGTCCGTCCCAAGTCTAAAACAAGAAAGGGCTTCCCGATGCCGCGGGTGTGTGTCGGCGTCGGTGTGGCTGTTGCGCAGCGTCGGCGGCGTCCGTCCTCATCCTGCATCGGCCCATCCCGATCCCGCGGCTGTTGCGTTATTTGAGCAACAACAGCGACAGTTCCATTGGCGGTGATATGGGCTCTGACGATCGTGGCCGTGTTCTTTATTATATATTTGGCGCCGGCGGAGGCGTGGAGCAGTCAACGTCTGCATGTGGATCGCGACAGAAGCGGATGTGACTGATTTCGGGCCACCGGTGGTAGTAAAAAATTCTAAATCAAAGTTTACTTTAATTTTTTTATATATTTTATTATATATTTAGATAAATAATATGTTTAAATATATAATAAAATAGATGTATTAAAAAATTAAAGTGAACTGTCATTTAATTTAGAACAGGGGAGTAACTCGTTTACGCGAGCTGTTAAAGCGGTCCTGGTCCTGCGGTGGGAGCGTGTGACGACGAAGGTGGCATGGCATATCGGCAAGAACGTCGTGCTCCTGCTCCTGCTCTTGCTCAGCCAATCAGTTTCAACTCATGGTACACTTTACCAATTACCATGATATAAAAGTAAACCATCGGCGTAGTACCATGTCCAACGTGCTGGTACATTGTACATGTACTACCTGCAAATTACTATCTGCGTATTTTTTGGCATCCAAGAAAGCCGAAGTCAGTGTGCGCTGTACATTCTGGAATGGGGTGTCGTCGTACTATCATGGATTTTGGGCCTCTTTTGTTTTTACGTCTTATTCAGTTGGTCGTTTCGTTAATTTTGTCTGATACTGATTTATTGTAAGAAAAAAATATTATTAGATGGCTGGTTGAAAGCGCTGAAACGACCAAACAAACGTGACGTTGATTTGATGATGATTTTAGGCCGCTTTTACGAGTTGTAACGCATGGATTTCATGCAAAGACTAATGTAACCACTGTGTTGGCGTGTTTTCAGACTAGTAGTAGGACGTCGTTTGTCCAGCACACGAGGAACAAGCTCCTCGTCTCGTCCGTCACTAGTCGAAAGCAAGAAAGAGCGCTCGCCGATGCCGCGGGTCGGCGTCTGCGTCGGCGTCGGCGTCGGTTACAGGCTGTTGCGCTGCGTCGTCGGCGTCCGTCCCCATCCCAGTTCCATTGCTGATGGGCTCTGACCAAGTGACGATCCTACTACCGCAGTGCTCAATGACACGCACCCAGCCATAAAGAAACAAGTAAAAGTGGGTCAACCTATGCGTGATTTTCGGATCGACTGGTAGGGCGACCGGGAGGCGATTCTGAACCCGACGACGATCTAGGTTGCCACGCCGGCGACCTTGATCTGCTACACCGCCGGTCACTCGACCGCGGTGTCCACGCCACGGCTCTACCTCGCAAAGTGGAGCTGGCCAACGCCATATCGTCGGTTAGCCGTTTTCAGGCGCCGTCGACGCAAAAATACCGATAGGGTTGCCGCTTAGGGTCCTTAGTCGGGTTCTGAAACTCGTGGTTGTGAATCTAATCACGCAACGCACGACTGTTTACCCCCCGGTGATCGACATGTCGGGATCGGGAGAGGGTGGTGGTGTGGGTAAGGGCGATGGCCTAAACCCTAACGTTGAGGATCTGCTCCGCAAGCTCCACCTCACGGAGGAGGAAGAAGCGGTTCTAGATCTCAGCGGCGATGAAGAAGAGGATGCCATGGCGTCTACTGAATGGGCGCTGGTTGGAAAAATCCTTTCCCCGTTTCCGATCGCGGTCGAGACGATTCGTACGGCGATGAAGCCAGCATGGGGTAACCCGATGGGGCTGAAGATCAGGAAGGTGGGGGAGAAGGAGGAAAACCTATTTGTGGCAGAGTTTGGGAGCGTACGTGACATGGAACGTGTGCTGGCTGGTGCGCCATGGATGGTGAAGAAGTATGCGGTGCTGCTGCAAGAATATGATGGCTCGCTCAGCGCATCAAGCATTGTTTTTGATCGGGTGGAGACGTGGGTGAGGATCCTTGATCTACCCCTGGGATGGATGAACCGGGACAAGGGATCGAGGGCTATGGACATGCTCGGTAGAGTTATCTCCATGGATGTGGATGGAGATGGTAAGGCTAGTGGTGCTTTTCTCCGGGCAAGGGTGGCTATCGACATTAATAAGCCAATCCGAAGGGGAGTGCTGCTCCGGCTGAAGAGAGGGGAAGAACCAAAATGGTTTAAGGTACAGTACGAGAAATTGCCGTATATCTGCTTCTCATGTGGAAGAATGGGTCACTCTGATCTGGAGTGTCCAACACCGGCTGAAAGAGATGAGGAAGGGAAACTCCCATACGACGTTCAACTCCGGGCACCTGAGGAACGGCGTCGACGGATTCAGTCCTTCGCAGGAGCTGCTGCTGAAATGTTTGGAAGTGACTCATACTCAGGTTTCAAGCCCCCTCGAGAGTCCAACCAATCCAGGGAGCGCGGATCGAAGTCCGGTTCTCGTCACTCTGAAAGTGTGGTGGGAGACTCGGAGGACCAGGAGGTGCAATCACCACTCAAACAAGACCGTGGTAGTGCACCAGTGAAGAGTGTTGTTGGAGGTCCAAGTGACCTCCAGGGGGATGAGGAGGGGCGTCGTCAGCATCCTCGTAAAAGGAAGTCGAAAGTGGCTACACTGGTTACGTAGACTCCTGATCTCAATATACCTCTGGGTGCTTCATCTGCTTTGGTACCAACAGGCCTGGTCAATTCTCAGGTGCATCAATTGGATGCAGGCACAGACAATGGAGGGAGCAGCATGATTGAGACTCTCAAGAAACAGAAGTGTGGTTCAAAATCAAATGCAAGATCGGCGGCGGCTACAGGGAGCAGTCCCCGCCGGACACAATGAAAACCTTTTGTCTGAACTGCCGGGGTTTGGGGCAGCCCGCGGCAGTTCTAGAACTTCGTAGCTTGTGTGAGCTACACCGCCCTTGGGTGGTCTTTCTGTCGGAGACCAAATTTTTTGATGATAGAGTGGATGGCTTGGTGCGTACTCTTGGCATGGCGGGGGGCTATGGGGTAGGCAGCCTTGGTCGGGGTGGTGGGCTAGCCTTACTCTGGAGCCATGAGGTCGAGGTCAAGTTGGAGAGTTACAACAAGTTCCACATAGACACCACAGTAACTCTGTCGCCAGAGGTGAAATGGAGATTTACTGGTTTCTATGGGGAACCAAATCGGGATCTCAGGTTTCGAAGTTGGGACCTGTTGAAGCATCTTAACTCTCGTAGCAGTCTTCCGTGGCTATGTGCGGGGGATTTTAACGAAGTCTTGGAAGCAAATGAGCACATAGGTGGTCAGGGTAGATCAGAGTCGCAGATGGATGGCTTTCGTGATGCGGTGTCTTTTTGCGCTTTCACTGATCTGGGATACATTGGATTACCCTACACCTGGGATAATAGACAACCGGCTGATACAAATGTCAAGGTACGGTTGGATAGAGGTTTGGCGAATGCTGGTTTTCTAAATCTTTTCAGTAATACTAAAGTGTGGCATGTTCAAACTACGGAATCAGATCACTGCTGTCTATTACTAGAATGTACGCAGTTTGAGCAACGTGGGAACAGACGGAAACGTCGTTTCCGGTATGAAAATATGTGGAGACGCGATGCATCTTATGTGCAGATGGTGGAATCAGCTTGGAACTCGTTAGATATACCAGCAACAATGGACCAGCTGGCATCAAACATTGTTCAGGTATCGTCGAGAATGCAGCAATGGGATCGGACTTCCTTTGGCTCTGTCAGACAAGAGCTGGCACGCCTGCGTCAAGAGCTAGAAAATGTGCGCAGGCATGGGATACGCTCTGGGCTGTCGAGGGAGGAAAGACGTCTGATGGCAAAGATCTCTGAACTCCTTTCGAGAGAAGAGTGTATGGAGAAGCAGCGATCACGCATTGAGTGGCTGAATGAGGGTGACCGTAACACCGCTTTTTTCCAAGCTAAGTCGAAAGAAAGGGCAAAGGTAAATAAAATTAACGCCTTGAAGAGAGAAAATGGCACGGTGGTATCCACCCAACACGAACTAGAAGAGACAGCTATGGAGTTCTATACTCAGTTGTTCACTAGACAGGAAGTGTTGGACCCGGGGCTAATTTTCGAGTGTGTTCCAACAAAGGTCACACAGGACATGAATGATCTGTTGATGAAACCCTTCACAGCTGATGAAGTGCGATCTGCACTCTTTATGATGGGTGCAAACAAGGCCCCCGGACCTGATGGAATGACAGCAGGTTTTTTCCAATTTCATTGGGAGTCGGTTGGTCAGAGTGTTACCACTGCAGTACTGAATTTTTTGAATGGAGGGACGATGCCTGAATCGGTAAATAGTACTACTCTTGTACTTATACCAAAAGTGAAGCACCCCCAAGAGATGAAGCAATTCAGACCCATCTCCCTCTGTAATGTGGTTTATAAGATTTGCTCGAAAGTTTTGGCAAATAGATTACGAAGTTGTCTTGATGATATAATCTCCAAGGAACAGAGTGTTTTTGTTCCGGGGCGTTTGATTACAGACAACGTTCTTGTAGCGTATGAGTGCACCCATTACCTAAAGAGAAAGAAAGGGAAAACTGGTGCTTGTGCAGTGAAGCTTGATATGGCAAGTATCTCGAAGGCATTATGTTGAAACTGAGTTTTCATGAAATGTTTGTCTCGCTAATCATGAGGTGCGTTTCCTCGGTATCTTTCTCAGTGAAAGTTAATGGAAATTTGTCTTCTGTTTTCAGACCTACTAGAGGAATCAGACAAGGGGACCCGATATCTCCATATTTATTTCTTCTATGTGCTGAGGGTTTATCCTGCCTATTCAAGTCAGTTGGCCCAATGCATCTTGCCAGGGGAGTTCGCGTGGGCATCCATGCTCCCTGGATTTCGCATCTACTCTTTGTGGATGACTGCATCGTATTTTCAGAAGCATCGCAGAGAGGGGCAACTAGGCTGCAGGAGATCTTGGAGACCTATAGCAGGGGCTCCGGTCAAATGGTAAATAAAGACAAGTCGGCAATCTTTTTTAGCGCAAATTGTGAAGAGCAAGTGAAGCAGATAGTTAGACAAGAGCTACACATTGACACAGAGGCTCTCTCTGATAAATATTTGGGGCTCCCAACAGCCGTTGGACGTTCGACTACTGAAGCTTTTGAGTTTATGCCAACAAGAATCAAGAACCTGGTTGGCACATGGAGTGGACGAGAAGCCAGCTGGGCGGGAAGAGAGGTTCTCCTCAAATCGGTGGCCCAAGCAGTCCCTACGTATTCAATGAGTTGCTTCCTCTTGTCCAAGACAACGTGCAAAAAGATGAGATCAACGATGGCCAACTACTGGTGGGGTGGTGCAGTCGAGAGCAGGCGTATGCACTGGCTGAGATGGGATCGGATGACTGACCACAAATCTGTTGGTGGCCTGGGCTTTCGGGATCTGCATCTTTTCAACAAGTCGATGCTGGGCAAGCAAGCGTGGCGCCTGATCACCAGGCCTGAGAGCTTATGTGCCCGGGTACTCAAGGGTAGATACTACCATGATAGAAATTTTATGGCCAATACTAGAAAGAAGCATGCCAGCCATACTTGGCATGCGATCCTGGCCGGTAAGGAGGCTGTGGACAGTGGATTGATCAGAAGAATAGGAGATGGTACCTCGACCCATATATGGAGGGATAGATGGATTCCAACCCATTTTGATGCCAAACCACTTACTCCAGGAGAGGGACAGGTGCTCACTATGGTCTCTGAACTGATAACTGAATCCGGGGAGTGGAATGAAGAGCTTATACGAGAAATTTTCATCCCCGTAGATGCACATGCCATCCTTCGTACGCCGATACGGCAACATGATGAAGATCGATGGGCATGGGAGCTGGAGAAGCACGGTGACTACACGGTCAAGTCTGCCTACCGTGCCTTGTATGCGGTGAACAGGCGAAATGCAGTGTTATCACCTAGTGGATCAGGAGATGTTTCTTGGAGTTTACTATGGAAACTAACGGTCCCTCCAAAGGTTAAAGTATTTTGGTGGAGAGTGTTACATGAGTTTCTCCTAGCCAAACAGATTCTTCATGGAAGGCATGTTGAGCCGACCATGTTTTGCGAGGTGTGTGGAGCAGATATGGAGACCATCCAACATGTTCTCATGGAATGCACGGTGGCAAAGGAGTTCTGGAAGCAGGTCAAGGCCACAACTGGAGCAAAACTTCCAATGCTCCACCCTGAAACGTGGGCAAGGGACCTGCTCTTTTCAGATGTTTGCACTGACAAGGAGCGTTGTATTTTTATCATCGCATGTATGCTCTTTGGATGCAGCGTAACCAGAGGCGACATGGCGAGTCTGGCAAACCAATCAGCATCGCGGTGCAATGGTCGCTGGACACATCCTACGATCTCTGGAATTTAAACAAGCCAACACCTCCAGTGCAACAAAGGAGAGTTGTGAAACGATGGCAGTCACCACCGGAGGGTTGGCTGAAATGTAATACAGATGGCGCTTTCGATCCAATGAAGGGCGAAGGAGCTACAGGAGCGGTTCTTCGTACGTCTTCCGGTGACTTTGCTGGAGGGCGAGCGAGATGGTACCCCCATGGTCTGGATGCACTGACACTAGAGGCTATGGCCTGCCGTGATGGTGTTGTCCTAGCTAGAGAAAAGGGAGTCATGAAGCTTATCCTGGAGACTGATTCACAAGTGTTTCTGAAGCTATGGATTGAGGATGTCAACCACCAGATTGCGCCAATTATCAGTGAGATCCGGATGATTAGCTCTTGTTTTGATAGTTTTTCTGTAGTCTCAGTAAGCCGTTCTTGTAATCGAGTAGCTCATACTCTAGCTAAACAAGTCTCAGGTGATAATAGGACGGGTGAGTGGCAGCAAGCCCCAACCTATATAGTTCACCTGTTGACTGAAGATTGTAATCATAGTTGATTATGAAATGAATTTTCGAGTCGAAAAAAAAAAGACACTGCTGGACGAGACGAGATCCAGACCGGGGACCGGGGACCGGGGCCATATTGCACTTCTAATCGGATCTTCTACGTCGCCCAACCCACCCGGGGAAAGGGGACTCGTGGTGTTGGACTGTTGGTCGTCACTGGGCGTGGGCGCGGGAGAACGAGGCGACGACAACGAGCAGTGAACTCGGAGGGAGTGTCCACTGTGCCATTGTGGCTCGTGCATGTGGATAGTGACCGAAGCGGATCAGACTGGCTTCCAGGAGCACCGGCTGGCGGTGGTAAAAACAAATTAACTGCTGCATTTACCGCGAACTATTTTTTCAAACAAACATATATACTGCGAATTGTTTTTTTTAAACCACGTGACTTTCATTAGTTGGCTGACAACTCGTCAGTACAGACACAAGTTGGGGCATGGAGGTGGTAAATTCTCCTCGCCCACATTACTCTCAAGACCAGAGCTGCTAGTTCAAGGGTAGCCCTGTTATAAGCTCTACGAGCAAAGACACATTCTACGTGAATAAAATTCGTCTCTAACAAAGATTTTACTTCGTCCACTAGATAGCCTATCTCTACATTATCATAAACATTCGACGTAATGGCTTTCACCACCTCCTGTGTATCAGTTTCCACGATCAACCGACCAATGCCAAGGCTCACTGCCATCTGGACGCCTTGCAAGCATGCGACCAGCTCCGCCTGCATGGGGCTCAGGAAATGATTCATTCTTCCTCTACCTGAGATGACCACATCACCATCATGATCCCTGATTAGTGCTCCCCAACTTGCCGCTTTCTCCACGCCAAGAAGTTCCCCGCTATCCTGCTCAAGGTCGACCTATCCAAGGCTTTCGACACAGTGGCCTGGCCCTTCCTGCTAGAGGTCATGGCGCACTTGGGGTTCCCTGATCGTTGGTGTGAGTGGATTGCTGCCATCTTGCATACCTCCAGCACCTGCGTCCTCGTCAACGGGCGCCCTGGGCAATGCATTTGCCATGCACGCGGCCTTCAGCAGGGCGATCCTCTGTCTCCATTCTTGTTCATCCTAGTCATGGAGGTGCTCAATGTCATGCTCGCCGAGGCCGATAGGGCGGGCTTGCTATCGCCACAACCTGGTGAGACAGCACGGTGCCGCGCGTCGGTCTATGCCGATGACCCGGTCATTTTCCTAGCACCAACGATGCGTGACATCAACTGCGTGTGTGAGATCCTGGAACTGTTCGCTGGTGCATCGGGGCTGCACACCAACGTCGACAAGTGTTCTGTCACGCCTATCTGTTGCGTGCATGAAGAACTGGTACCGCTGCTACAAGCCTTCCCTTGCAGAGTCGAGTCGTTCCCCACCAAATACCTAGGGGTTCTGCTCTCCATCAGCAGGATCCCGCGCGACAAGGAAAAGGTGCTGGTGGACGCCATCGCTGCGCGCATTCCCACTTGGAAGGCTGGCTTGCTCAACGAGGAGGGGCGGGCAACCCTCGCGCGCGCAGCACTCCGTCCGCCATCCCGGTGCACCTCTCCATCTGCTGCACCTTGTCACCGTGGGCAATCAAGGCCATAGACAAATCTAGGCGAGCCTTCCTTTGGGTTGGAGCCGCGACGGTCACCTGAGGAAGATGTCGAGTAGCCTGGCCTGTGGTATGCTCTCCACGGTTGCTTGGAGGACTCTGCTTGCCAGATCTCCACGCGCTCAGTTTTGCTTTGCGCCTGCGCTAGGAATGGGCGAAGAGGGCCGACCCCAACAGCGCATGCGCACGCCTTCCAGCCAAGGTGGAACGCCAGGTTGACGCCATGTTCAATGCATCCACTTCCTTCCAGCTACGTAACGGTGAACGCATACGGTTCTGGACGAACTCCTGGCGGCCGAAAGGACGTCTCTGCCAGCTTGCCCCGACTTTCTTCAACTCCATCCCTCGCCATTACCGGAACCGTAGCGTCAAGGATGCCCTCATCGACAATCAGTGGGCATGGGATGCCATGGCGGCCTCTACGGTGACCTATATCACATAGGTCATCACGCTGTGGACTATGCTTGAAGGAGTCTAGATTGACAGCACGAAGCATGACCAAATGTCCTGGAAGTGGATGGCCGATGGGAACTACTCCAGTTCCTCGGCATACCGTGCATTCTTTGTAGGAAGAACGACCATGCGCGGTGCGAGGGAGCTTTGGGCTGCGTCGGCGCGGCCCAAGGTTAAGTTGTTCTTCTAGATAGCGCTCCATGGACGCCTGTGGACCGCGGAACGGCGTGCGCGCCATGGGCTCCAGCTCAACGACAGCTGCATCCTCTGTCTATAGGTACAGGAGCACTTTCATCACCTACTGCTCTCCTGCATCTATACGTGAGAGCTTTGGCACAGGCTGTTGTCAAGGGTTGGCCTTGGCCACCTCGCGCCTGTCGCGGACGACAACCTAGAAGACTGGTGGCTGGGAATGCGCGCTCTCATCCCGACAACTTTCAAGTGCGGCTTCGATTCATGCGTACTTCTAGTATCATGGATGGTCTGGAAGGAGCGAAACAAGAGGACCTTCCATGGAGTCGCCAAAACAACTGACAATCTGCTCGCGGCTATCAGAGAAGAAGCCGATGCATGGGTTGGAGCTAGATTCAAGGCGCTGGCGCCACTCCTAGCTCTTTAGGATACCGCTGTAATTAGGAGCACTACGGTTTTCCTTTTTAGTACAACAACCGAAGCAGCGCCGTTCCAGCCGGTGATTTATGTAAGTGTTTCGTCCATCAATCCCATGGCATCTCACCAACGTGATTGTTAGAATGTAATTCAAAAATTCTATCTTCCCTAAATGAGATACGTGCTACGCACGTTTTTAAAATAAGTGGTCCCCAACTCCCCGCTCGGCTGTCAGGAAGGAAGGATCCATCACGATTGAGCTTCAGCGTATCGACTGGTGGTTTAGACCATCTGGTGCCTGAGCGATCATGACTTGCATTGGGAGGGGTCAAGCTTTCAATCGCTTTCATTTCTTTGACATAAATCTCCACACTTCGAGCCAGATATGCGGCGTTCTCCGTCTAGCTTCTTCTCGATTGCATTCCTCTCTGACCAGGTGAACCAGAGGGCGGTAATCATCAACATCTTTCTTTGGTCCGTTGCTTTGAGTATATGTTCCACTGCTTCGATAGCTGAAAAAGTATTTGCTAGCACCACCCTGTCTGCTTCCAACCCCAACAGACACCAAAGTTGTTTCGCCAGCCCGCATTTGAAAAACAGATGTCCTCCATCTTCGCCCACATGGTCACAGACGGGACACCTTGGGGGTATTTTCTTCCCTCTCCTTATTAAGTTATTCCTGAGCGGGTGACTATTGTGCACAAATCTCCACATAAAGTGCTTTATCTTGTTCGGGGATGTAAGTTTCCAGATCCTTTCCCACAACCCATTCGGTGTAGCATTGCTGCCACCCTGTTGTCCGCTCAATGAGTTAAACAAACATATATACTGCGAACTGTAAAAGCGTCGGGCGTAGTGTTCCTGGTCCTGCGGTGAACTGGCGAAGCATGTACTACTAGTAATAACCTGCTCGTTTTTTTTTAAAGAATTAACCTGCTCGTGTTCATGGCTTTTTTTTTTACCAGTTTCGTCAACTCATCATCGTGGTATAGTTTACCATAGACGAACGTAATATTAACATACTACCGGCATATTATGTAGTACTAGGCATTTTACTCACATGACCAACTCGTGAACGTACGCGCGGAGACTAATAATCTTGGGATCCAAAGTCAAAGGATTCTGATCCCACGGGAAAAAAAAAATGCTATTTCTCGCTAGAGTTGGGGATTTCCGGCACCACCAAGACCGGATCCGGCCCCCAAGCGGCCAGATCCGGCGCCGCCCCGCTCGCCCCGGCCATGGAGCGCTTCTCCACTGGCCCCGTTCTTCTCCATCCCGGTGTCTCTCCACCGTGTGTGGGCTTCTCCTGAGCCTAGAGCCTGGCTTCGGTGGCGGGGGTGCGGCCAACGGCGGCTCTATCTAGGCCGGATCCGTCCCGCCTGCTGATGAAGGACCTGCGTCCCAACCTCCCCTCCACCTATGATCCGGTCAGGATACAACCGGGCAGCCAGATCTGCTCAGGCTGCGGCGCCCAGGTCTCCCATCTCCCTCCCCATCCCTCCTCCTGCTACTGCCCCCTCCTCCAGCGGCACAGCGGCACCAGCCGGATTGATGACGCACGACATCTTGTGCGGTTGTGGGTGTTGGTGCAGCGACGGCACCCTTCCCCCACCCCAACGGGGGCTCGGGGTTACTATCCCTGTGTGGCAGTGACTGGTCGCGCGCGTCCTCAACCACCTGCCATCGCTGTGTGGTGACAGCCTTCCTCCTTCCCCAGCGCGGCGACTACGCAAGTGACAACGGCTTGTACCCTCTCTGTTCGGGCATGGATGACTTGTTGCAGGTGAGGCTGAACGGCACCGCGGCGCGTGGCGGCGACCGACAATGTCGGTGCTGAAAGTCCCTAGTTTGGTTTTGGATAACTGATGAAACCTAGGACTAACCTTGTTTCTAAGTGGATGATTTAGATAAAGGTAATCCGTGCCAAGTGGAGCTCAATGTATGGGTCATGACATGGAGTTGTGTAACCAAAGGTGAAGATCAAGATGGGGCTTAGCTCGATGGACCGGTTGGAAGTGTGAAGGGCAAGTCGAGGCTTGAAGTGAGGGACTATGCGTGGTGAAGCTTGGGCAAGACTTGGCGCCGATGGACCGACCAATGGTGAAGAGCAAGTAAGATTGAGATCAATGGACCAAGACAGTTGCATGATGACGTGGAATGCCACATGTCATGTGAAGGCTTGGCGGTTGATGGAAAAGCAAAATGGACTCAAGGCAAAGTATAACCTATAGGGCCATTTTATTTTGCACTCAAGACACCATAGAGGGTGTGAGTGGTTTAGGATCGATAGCCGGACTATGAAGAGGGAAAGTCTTCGGTAATTCGGTTCATGAGTGCCACTAGGTCTATCATTTTATGTTGATGCATTAGGATCTAGTGTGCTAATTGAAAACCCTTGAAAATGATTGTGAAAATGCTAACACACAAGCACATAGAGATGTACACTTGGTGGTGTTGGCACATTTGCAAGGGAGGTGATGTTGAAGTTGATTGTGATCAACTTGGAGAAGAGAGAAAGGTTTGAAAAACTGCTTTGATACTTAACGATTGGGATCAATAGGATATGTGGGTTATGTAGTCCTGTAAGTAAGCTTTCCAACGAGTACAAGATCATCGAAAACAGATTTCAGAGCTAAGAGATATGCCTGTTTTAGTGTAGGGTAGTCTGCTACGGACACGTCCGAAGGGGCTGCATACGCGTCCGGAGTCGTCCGGACGCTACTCAGAGTGTATCGCGGCGCAGGGCAACCTCTGGACGCTGAGGTCCGAATGCGGGCTTAGAGATACGGACGCATCCGGAGTCCATAATGACTACTTTGCTTGAAAATCGATTTGTGAAGTGTGGACGCTGACGTCAGCATCCGGACGTGGTGTGCGGACGCGTCCACAGTGTTCGTTTGAATGGAGAACTTTCTCGCGCGTGAAAAAAAACGGTGCGGACACGGGTTGGAGCATCCGGAGATGGAGTGTGGACGCGTCCACAATATTCATTTTGAATCAGTTCGGTTCTCGTGCGTGGATTTGAATAGTCTGGACGCGTCCAGAGGTGAACTCAGGACGCGTCTATAGTGCACGTTTTGGGGGAAATCTTTGCCAACAGCTAGTTTTGAAGGATGGGGTTATAAATAGGTGGTGTACGGCCCTTGGGGAGGTACCTAGCCCATTCTTTCATTCTTGAGCATCCTTTGAGCCAAAAAACTCCCTTCTACTCATTCTCTCTTGCTTGGTTGCATATCTTGAGTGAGATTGAGTGATTCGAAGTGCATTGCATGAGTTGATTCATCTAGTGGCACTTGCGAGTCGTTTGGCCGGTGGATTTCTTGTTACTCTTGGAGAGTACCGCTCCTAGCTGGTTTGGAGATTGTTGGAGGCATTGAGAAGAGTTGGTGATTGTTCTTGCCTACCTCCGGTTGATTTGTAAGAGGTTCTTGTGCTTGTCCTCGGCAGGAAGCCAAAAGCAACTCTAATACATTGCGCGCGTCATTGAGTTACCTCACTTGATGTAACACCCCTGGTGTTATGATAACTAAAACCTGCCATGTCATCATATGCACTGCAAAGCATTCATGTTTAGGTCAACCTTTGATGTGCATCAACTAAAACAAGTTTACATTTCATAGGTTGATTGTGTATCTAAAATGTTTTGCCACATGAAATCATAAAACCCTACTTTCGAATGTAATCTCAAATACTTAGTGTATATTCTATGTACTTGAGGTGTAAACTGTGTTTACACTAGTGTCAAGCATAGTGTATAAATCTAAGTCCAACTCTTAAAAATGATTTCCACAATTGAAGTTGAATTTGGATTTCAAAGCTTATTCCCAAGTCTTGCGATTTAAATTTAAATTCAAATTGGAAAGCTATAAAAATGATTTTTGAAAGTCAACTTGGTCAACCAAGGGTGTCATTGGGTCATTTACCTAAAAATGTCCTGGGGATTTTTTGATCACTAATGACCAACCGATTAATTTAGAAACCAAATCGAATTTGAGTTCAGTTTCAAAAACCTTTATTTCAAAACCTAGTTTTATTCCTTTTCAATAATTAAAAATATATAATGAATTTGGGGATGCTCTAAAAAGATATTTTGTAGATCTTGACAAGAGCTACAAAGTTGGTATTCAAAGTTTTTCAAGTTTCCAAAAAGAATTTCAAATAAATTCGAAAATACAGTTTTCCAGTATTTATCCCCTTTTGATTTTAAAAGCATAATTCCGCATAATTTGGGAAAACTTTGTATATGAAACATGTTTGGTTTGCAAATTTAAACATTTCATAGTTTTGAAGATTTTCAAGTTTTATTGAAAAATCAAAAGTAATTTCAAATATTTGTTTCTTGGGTTTTATTCCCCTTTTGACTTTGAATTCATATTTCAAAAACTAAGCAGAATTTCAAAATGTTTGTTAAATGAAAAGTGTATCTCTTGAAAAGTTATGCAAATGATATTTTTGGAGATTTTCAAGTTTATTTATAAATTTTGGAATAATTTGCAATTTTTGGCGAGTAGCATTTCTGTAATTTTCTTAAACAGCGCTGAGGCCTATGAACGGCCGCCATGGCCGGCTTCTCAAGCCGCGCCGCCGTCCACCGTCGCCCATACCGGTGTACCGTGGCTACCAGCTCACCCCGAGCACATGAAGCTTCACTGCCCGCGTGTTGCCCGTCCATACCCCGCCTCTGCCCTATATATATGCGTAGCCGGCCGTCGTCTTCTTCTTTTCCTCCTGCTCGCAATCGCCGACGACCTCCATCCGCCACCCAAATTCACCACTGCCATTTCACTGCAGCTCAATTGCTCTTGCCAACAGCTCTGCCACATCCTTGGCTCAGTTTGATCTAGCTCGTGCTCACTATCTCCGTCCGAATCGCCTAGGCCGCCGTCGTCTTTCCCGCGGCCGGTCGCCGAGCCGCCGTGAAATCGCCGTGTCCACCGTCGCCAAGGTTGAATATATATTTCCATTAACCCTCCTAGCGTGCTCTCCATGTTATTCTGCTCCTCATGCGCACCTTGGTCCGTTCGTTGGTACACAGGAACCACCGTGACGCCGTTCTTGCCACCGGAGCGCTGCCGCCGCCATCAGCGCCGTCGTCCGCAGCTCGCCTCAGCCCGCCTCCAAGCTAGCCAACGTGCAAATCATTACTGCTGTGAACTCCTGCACCCCTCCATGCCCTCAATTTCACCTCTACTGTGTCGTGGTGTCCGGCCGCCGTGGCTCGCCGCTGGCATGGCCTTGCCAGCGCCGCCGCGCGCATAGCCGTCGTGGCTGGGGTTCAGGGTTGACCTCATTTTGTTGCCTAACGCGTTCACCTGAGTATGCAGAAGCTTATACTCACCTCCCCATTGCCAGAGATGCTTCGGTGAGCCTTTGTCGTCGCGCCCGAGCTCCGCCGTGCCGCCATGGCCGCCGACGAGCCGGCTGCTTTTGCTCCGCCACTCCATTAGCTACCTCAATCGACTCGCCATGTCGAGTTGAGCCTGTAGGGTCAAACCTCATCGTCGGAGACCTCGTCACCGGCGAGAAATCGCCGGTCAACCGCCGGCGGGTCTTCGGTCAGCGCGGGGACACTATTCCCATTTCCTTTTTCTTTTTTAGAAAATGATTCAAATGCTATTTTCTTTGAAAAATCATAGTAATTCATGTATAGCTCCAAAATTTTGAAAATTTATATGTAAGCTCTTTATGATGTCCTCTATTTAGGAAAAATATGAAATGCCAAATTTGATAATTTTTGCATAAGTTAAAATTAGCTGTTTTAATTGAAAAATGCATCTTCTATGATTTTTAATAAATAAAATAATAGGCTTTTATTTCTGAAATTTATTTTGCCATCTAATTAGGCCAAGAGCTTTTCAAAATAAAATTTTGAGCTCAATTAGACAACTTTAATTTTATGTCTTTATTTTAATGCTTTTAATTAATTAAATAACCCCTTTAATCATGTTTAATCATTATATGGTTGTTTGACTTTGGGATTGCTTGATGACCTTGGGTCATTAACCCTAATGACCTTTGACACTTTAATTAATTATTTGCGCTTATCTTAATCATGTCATTAGGGTTTGAAAGCATCTAGGCCCCTTAATGTGGTTTCGATGATTGATGACAATATTTACCATAACTAACATGTGTTTTGCAGAAACATTGGTAAGTTAGGTTATGGTGATGGATACCGTGGGCAATACGGGTTTCATACTCCCTTGACGATGGAAATCGTTTCGGTTTTCAAAGGATGGATGACAAGGTCAAGAATGGTTAGTTCTGATCGTCCATGGTGTTGGGTGACGTCGGATTAGTCGTTAGGACTTTGTTTTTCTTTTGGCCGTACTATTAAGGGGGGTGCAAACGGGTAGCTTGACCTAGATAAGTCTAATGGTTTAGGTGTGATGCACACTTGTGAAACTTAGCACTAGGTAACTACAAAAAGGCCCTAAGGTACGTTGGAATTAAAGTCGTTCACAAAGATCGTCGAATTCGAAGTGGAACGGTTGTTTTAGATGCACCGGACGCTGGATCGAAGAGGACCGGACGCGTCCGGTCTATTCACCTGCGTGTGCAGCAAAATGGTTGAACGCACCGGACGCTGGGACAGTGAGTCCGGTGGTAGGCACCAGACGCGTCTGGTGAAACGCAGAAAAGGATAACGTACCAGACGCCGGCCCGGACGCGTCCGGTGCTACACCAGACGCTGTCCAGAAGCTATGTTTTCAGACCGAAACACCGGACGCGTCCGGTGTAACTCACCGGACGCGTCCGGTGGTTATGTAACGGCTAGCTGAGTTCGGTCGTGAATTGAAAAATTGAACAGACCGGACGCGTCCGGTGCTGGGGACCGGACGCGTCCGGTGACCCCGAAAATCGTAGTTTGGAAGGTAACGGTTGGTTTTGGCCCGTGGGGCTATAAATACATCTCCTACCCCTCCATACCAGTGGGCTCGCCCATTATTTTCAGCTGAACAACCTCTTTAGTGTCCAAAGAGAGCAAGAGCCCTAGTGAGGTGCTAGTGATTTGAGAATCCATTGATTAGCACTCATTAGTGAATCAAGAGTAGCAAGTGTGCATCCATCGTCTCATTAGGCTTTGCGAGGTCAAGTGAGAGCTTGTGCTTTTTACTCTTGGTGATCGCCATCACCTAGACGGCTTGGTGGTGGTTGAGAGTTTGGTGATCATCCGGCGGAGCTTGTGGATGGCCCAACTCAAGTTGTGAGCGGTTTCGGCGATTCACCGCGACGGAGTGTCAAAGAATCAGCCCGAAGAGAGCACTTGGTCCTTGCGCGGATCAAGGGGGAGCTATACCCTTGCGCAGGTGCTCCAACGAGGACTAGTGGAGAGTGGCGACTCTCCGATACCTCGGGAAAACATCGCCGTGTTCCTTGCTCCTTTACTTTCCGCATTTACTTTCTAGCATTTACATTTCCGCAATTTACATTCTTAGAATTTCCATGCTAGATTAGGATTGGAACTAGGGTGCAAAACTTTTCTCGATAGAATCCTTAGAAACACACATAGGCACATAGGGTGAAATGGGCTAATAGGTTTTAATTCCGCAAGAAATTTTAGAATTAGCCCAATTCACCCCCCTCTTGGGCATCTTGATCCTTTCAGGGTTTAATCAACGTTATTTTATGTGTATAATGAACTTCTCTAATAACGTAGTTAACCTAATGAACTTAGTAAGTAAATTTTGTTGGCTTGCAACTTTATCATGAAGGAAAGTTGTACTCAACTCCTTAATCCGATCATGCATCCATCGAGCATCATGTTTACTATTCCATCATGTTGAAACATATCATTTTATCGTATAGTTTCTGTTAACGGAGAATTTAACGTTGTCGTCCCAGATCCCAAGGAAGAGCAAACTCAGGAGTTGGAAGTTAATCCAAAGCTCGAGACCGTCTTCTCCGAATATCAAGGCAAGCCCCGGATGCATTCAAAACCTACCCTCATTTTATAAAAGTTTATCGCTTCAGTTATGTTATGTTGCATTAAGTTATATGAGTTGAGTGATAACCCACCAATTGCATTACCTGTCTTATTTCCATATTCCTTGATACTTGATGTTGGAAAATGCGTAGTTATGCTTAGCCCTGCTTAATTAGTAGGTTTTCAAAAAGAAAAGAATGAAAAAGTTGAGGATGGTTTTACTTGTTGGAATCATGATGATAGTTAATAAATCGAGTCCGGACGGATAACTTGCATTGGGAAAGGAGTCCCTCTGTAGTGTTTCCGTCTGTTGATGCCCTAGGTCCCGTGTCGATGGTGAACTGGTGATATTGAGAAACTAGAAATCCACATGCATGAAGTGACATATTAAGGGTTGGAGCCTAGGTATGTCATGGAGTGATATATCGTGGTGAACTGGTGATATTGAGAAACTAGAAATCCACATGCATGAAGTGACATATTAAGGGTTGGAGCCTAGGTATGTCATGGAGTGATATATCCAGAGTTCTCATATATTTCATAGTGTGTTATACTATGGGTTTAAGTTCCTATGTATATCGGTACACTGGGTCGCAGTGCTCATGTGTATCATGTGGTGATATATGGCTGCAGTTGTTATCCCGGTATATCTTTGGTCTGGTATGTATTTTGGTTGGAGCCTCATGCATATCAAGATCTAGGTCCCAGCTGGGTATCAAAATGGATTCGAATCGCCGTTGCTTCTCGGAGAAGAAGACTCGATCTGTGTTCATCATCGTAGTAACAACTTGAATAATATTTAGAGTTTAAGAATGAAGTTTGGTTGGTAATCGTGATCTAGAGTAAGACAACTTTACTTTCTGTCAAGCTTTTCTGCAAAAATTCTAGTCTCTTGCAAGCCTTACCTTGTCCATCTAGCCTGCATTTCTGAATCTCCACCCCTCTCTTTCATCGGGTCAGTCTTGTTGAGTACTTTTGTACTCAGGGTTTGTTAAACCCTTGTTGCAGGTGAGACTCATGCACAAGAATGTTTTGCATCCTGCTGCATGACAGTCGTTGCGGAGAGTGACGACGAGTAGGATGTTTGGCTCTTGGGCAGAGCTTATCACCTGGTATTGTAATAAAGTTTTCTATTGCTACTCCACTACTACTATGGTTTGTAATAATCCAACTTATGATTTGTAAGGTTTGAACTAAATGGTTTGTAAATTTATGTTATTGTAATCCTTTCGTTATTTTACTCCGATATACCTTACTTGTATAAAATTATTGTAATACTGCAATGTCTCTTTGTAATGATTGATCCTGCTCAGAGAATCGTGGATGATTCAGGATTTACCCGACAGACCTTTTAAATCTCATGGCACACATTCATGGTTATTAGGAGTTTGTTTAGATAACAATGATACATGTGGGTCATATGATTTAGGAGGTTCTGCCACACTTGAGAGTGGTGTCTTCCGGTTCCCTTGCGAGGGAGTGCCTTACGAGTCACACCAAGGAACCATCTAGGTGTTGATCAACACAACCGGTGACGTAGCTTGTCAGTGCACAAGTGAACATAGGGTTAACAAAATAATTATGTCATCTTGTCTCCCGGTGATTGGTTCTTCATTGATATATATATTGTCATCATTGTGATTGATTGCATATCATCTTGGTGATTGGCAACATCTTCTCTTCACCGTCGGTATTGAAATCACCTCTCTACCTTGAATTTACTTTCTAGATTATATTGTGTAGCTTGTGTAGAATTAGTTCTCTTGTTATCTCAATAGAATAGAAAGTAGTGACATAGCCTTTGTGTGACATAGAGATCATAAGATATACTAGAATTGTCATTACGAGGCTTGTTCACCATCTAGGCTAGGCAAAACCGCTCATTATGCCATTTGTGTTACTAATAAGTTTTGTCTAGTGGTTTGTAGATTTTATAATAGGCTATTCACCCCCTCTAGCCATCTAGGACCTTATAGGTGCGCGCCTTCTATCGTTGTGGGCGAGGCCGAACGGCTCCGCGGCGTGTGGCGGCGACCGACAATGTCGGTGCATGCCTCCCGCCGTCGCGGGCGAGTGCGAAAGGCTCCGCGGCATGTGGCGGTGACAGGCACGACGACACACCACCTCGTCCAGTTCATAGTGACATTGGGGTTGCTTCCTACAGGTTTTGAGTCAAAGCTAAGCTCAGTTTTATCTGGGCCAGTGATGATTATCTCCTTCTTGAACGTGTCACTAAAGAACCTCTTGTGTTATTCTTGTACGGTCGTCTTGTTCAACTCCATAGCAACCCGGACGAAAGCCTTGCCAAGCTCTTTGGTTGCTTGGCTGACAATGATTACGTTATCGCGTCATCCACCTCCCTGGAAGCATCGCTGAAGGGTTTGTATGCTTTGGTGTTGTAATTCTCTTTTTTTTCTTTTTTTATGTTTTTGTAAGCAATTCGTGTACTGGTTTTAGTCTGATTTTCCATGATTAACTAGACGACCAGGTTTCTTGCCTCGTTTCCTAAAAACGAGACCATTGATAATTTACCAATGTATTCGTGTGGGGAAGCTCTCCCCGTTATTCGGTTGAAAAAAACAACTTACACCCAAATTGACATTTTGCGCTTATATCGCCCCAGCACGCGAATGATGTATAACAGGATGTCTAATATTAATAAACATCTGTAAAAAAATAAAAAGTGCTGCTGAAAATCGAGGTCTTTCCGTGGAACCGGACATAGTATATCCTCCTGTGACGTTTATCCGAGACGTGTGCTTAAAAGGAGGTTTTACCAAAGCAAGCGCCTATACTATTGGAGTGGTAGACACTGTAGATGCATACATATCGTCAGGGACGAAGGAGCTACCCTAGTGCAGCATCGGCATAACAACGGACGCAATTCCAAAGCCCAAAAAAAACGCAAAGAAACATGAGTCTTTTCTATTTATGCTATTATAAAAGATTGCAAATTTCACACGGATCACTAAAAAGTTGAGGCGATCATGTGTGCCATCGCTCTAAACTTCCTTTGTCATACACGCTATTCCGTCCATAATCACTCCCATAGGTGTCAAATAGAGCAGCAAAAAGACCTAAATACCCTTAGAGGGGCCATCTGTAAGTCTCCAACGTTTTTCCTCTCCTCCGTCCTCGTCGTGTCTTCGGGCTGCTGGACGTGCTGCGCAGGGACGAAGGTGCCCGTGGTCCGGGAGAAGCCCGCCACGGTCGTGTGCCAGGTGGCCGAGTCGGGCAGCGCCGTCAACAACCGCAACCTCGGCGGCGCTGAGGTCCGGTGCCTCCATGAGTCCGCGTGTGCAAGCTCCGACCTCGCTGGTGCACGGGCGAGGTCCAGCCACGGAGCGGACGAGCTGCGACTCCCTGCGCGCCACCAGCCCAACCACCATGGCCACCGCTCTCGCGACGCCGAGCTAGCCGTCCTCGGCGCGCAGGATGGGGTCCGCCCGGCCCACCACGGGCGCGCAGGATGGGGTCCGCCTGACCGCCGCCGTCGCGAGCCCGAACGCACGGAGGAGCGGCGTGGAGGCGGAGAGGGAAGCGTGGGAGTGGCGGATTCCGCGGCGGCGGGTCCTGGTGTCGGCGGGGAGGCCGAGGCCTTGGTGGGGGGTGGCAGCGGCGGGGACAACGTGGAGACCTGCTGCCTCTCGGCAGCCATGGCGGAGGCGAGCGTGACAGCGGCTCGGCGCCCAGCCGAATTGAGGTCGTCCTCGTCGCGGAGCTTGAGCAAGTTGCGACAGAGGTTGCCGGATGGAGAGGCGCGGGCGTGCGGCCAGCCGCCGTCGCCAAGCGTGGTGAGCGGCCGGCAGCCGCCGCCAGGCGCGGCGCGTCCCAGCGTGGGCGCGTGGCCTAGGCGCGTCCGGGTGTGCGACCCCGGCCCGACGCACGGGCACGCGGGCCATCCGGCCTCCGGCCCTCTCGGAGGAAAAGAAGGAAAGGGTGGCACGGACACGGGTCAAATAAGTCAAGGCCTCAGAAACAAATATTTCTCCCACGTCTTTTTCTAATTTTTTTCTTACTTCAATTCGATTTTGTCCACGAGCTACACGACGCATACGAATCCATCGGAGCCCTCCGCACCCTGGCCTCACCGCATCGCCTGCCTCGTATGTTTCGCGCGTGCACACGCGTCGGCGGCGCGGGCGCCGGCGGCCGACCCGAACACCTCATGGGCATGGCCCTCATCCCCTACCTCTCGTCCTCCCCTTCCTACTCCACTCACCTCCCGCCGCCGCCGCCGCCGCCAGCCGCTACCCCTCCCGCCGCAGCCGCCGCGGCGCGCCCGTCCCGACTCCGCCTCCTGTTCGCGCGGGCCAAGGCGCGGCGCGACCCCGACCCCGAGCCGGCGCGGGAACCGGATCCGGAGCCCGTGCCGGCTGTCGAGGAGAGGAGGTCGCTGGCTGTCAGGACGGGGGAGCTGTTCCTGGGGCTGGCTACGCTGCTGGTGCGCGGGGCCGGGAGCAGGGGCGGGGCGGCGGCGGTGGAGGAGGTGGAGGCGAGGGACGGGGTCTTGTGGGAGCAGCGGCCCGAGGACGTGGACGCGGAGCGGGGGCGGCGGCGGGAGCTCACGAGCCCCGGGTTCAGCTTCTCCGCCGCGGGGCTGCTCTTCCCCTACCACCTCGGCGTTGCACAGTGCCTCATGGACCGCGGATACATCACCGTAAGCTTAACCCCATCTCATATTATAATGATGCATTACAGTTTTTGATAAGATTGAAAGATGAACTGTGATTTGTGCTATTGTGCTTGCAAACTGTGGAGTGCCTTTCCAAACAAGATTGACAAAATTACAGACAACAACTTAGCATACTAGAGAGCAATAATGGTTTAGTCTGGCATGGATTTCTTTAGTTTAGTAGCTTCTTCATCTCTTGGGACCTCTTGGCCTCAAGCTAGTCTGTATGTCATAGCATCTAGCGATGCTTGTTACATTTACAGTTATGCATGGGAATCGTGTGTCCATGTGGTTCATTTTGTGTGATATACATTACGCACTCTTACTATTTCTGTTGTGCGGCCCTCCTTATAATGATTTTGTTTTCCGGAACTTATATTAGGAGAAAACTCCATTAGCTGGCTCATCAGCTGGTGCCATAATCTGTGCAGTGATAGCATCTGGGAACACAATGCAAGATGCCCTGCAGGTGACCAAAGTTCTAGCTGACAACTGCCGGACTAAAGGCACTGCGTTTCGCCTTGGGGTATGTGCTCCCGTTTTCCTTGGAAATTCCCTCTATGTTATGTTGCAGCTGAAACTTTGGAATTCCTCTATGTTATGTTGCAGATGATGTTTAACATCCAGTCAGTCCTGTATTAGCAGATTGATTCAATTTTATTTGGTTTCACCCCTCTGATCCTGTGTACTTTTGTAGGCTGTACTCAAGGATGTCCTTGATGAGTTTCTCCCAGATGATCTTCACATTAGATGCAATGGAAGAATTCGTGGTAAGCTTAACATTTTACAAGCACTGCCTCTCCTTATATATTAAAATGTGTGCATCTTCTGGTATTTTGTTCTTGAGAAGTAACTTGGTTTCTCCATTTTGAGAATACTTATATTCTTCTCATACAGTTGCTATTACTCAGCTATCCTGGAGGCCTAGGGGCTTGCTGGTGGACCAATTTGACTCCAAAGAAGATGTTATTAATGCAGTCATTACATCCTCCTTTATTCCTGGGTAAGTTCTTTCCTATACGTTTATGTATCTGTACTTATTTTTTGGTTACAAGTGTTAAATAAGAGTTTTCTTCTCATTTCAGGTACTTAGCACCCAGGCCAGCTACTTTCTTCCGTAATAGGCTCTGCATTGATGGGGGCCTTACATTGTTTATGCCGCCCACTTCTGCTGCAGAAACAGTATGTGCCTTTTGGTTTCTGCAATTCTGATGCTTAATGTATATGAATGGCTGGAAAAATCATATTAGAAAGAAACAACATATTGTACCAATGGTGGCACATAGTTTCATTTCATGACACATGAATACATGGTATTTACCAAACTATCTCTTTGTGTACTCGTAGTGCTCATTACTTATCTGCCTACCATTGTAGGTCCGAATATGTGCTTTTCCAGCCAGCCGTTTGGGATTGCAAGATATTGGGATCAGTCCAGATTGCAATCCAGAGAACAGGGCTAGTCCAAGACAGGTGACTCATTTTTTATCAACTTGTACATACTTCAATTCCATGGTCTATTTCTGACTGTTGTACATTGTTCTCAAATGCCCTCTAAACCAACTGCAGCTGTTTAACTGGGCTCTGGAACCTGCCGAAGATGAAACTCTAGACAAATTATACGAGCTTGGGTACCTGGACGCAGCTGTATGGGCCGAGCAGAACTCTGCGGAGCATATCACCAAGAATGGTCAATCCCTTGTGGCTGATTGAATTGAGTTCTGTTTGCTCAAAACTAATTTTGGTGTCCAAAGCTGAGTTCATGGGAGTTCATACCTGTAATATATTGTAAAGATAGCACCCTCACTGTCAAAGGTTGCATTGTACCGCATTGGCTTTGGGTGTTTATGCCAGCATTTTCATTGTTGTGGCAATAGTGCAGAACAGGTTGGTAGTAGGGCCTTAAAAGCTGATCAGCATACAATGTATATGATTATAGATGAGGTTTGACATGAGCCTAAAACAGGGGGGTCATGTTTGTGCCAGACACTTTCGAAAAACGTTACAACTTTTATGTATGAAACTTTTGTGTAAGAAGAAAATGATAGTGAATTTTTTCCTTTTGAGTTGACTAGCAGTAGTCACGGTTCGATTTGTCGATCATTGGATATGAGCTTCCAGTCTTGGAAGCCAATCTGTGAATTCCTGGCTCATCATTTTCGTGCAGTATGCGATGTGATTATGCATCAGAAAATATAAAACCAGTAAACAAAACGGTTATGTACATTGTCAAATAATTTGGAAGCCTATCTGTCGAATGTGGCATTGTACTGCATGGGATTTGAGTGTGTAGAAGATCACACGAAATGGTGATGCTAGCATTTTCATAGTTGTGACAATAGTGCAGAACAGGTTGGTAGTATAGCCTTGAAAGCTTATAAGCATAATCAAATGTATATGATTATAGATGACGAGGTTTGACCTGAGCGTAAAACAGGGGGATAATGTTTGTGCCAGACACTTTCGAAAAAACTTTTACATAATAAACTTTCATGTAATCATAAGTTGATAATAAGTTTTCCTTTTTTTGAGTTGACAGTAGTAGTCACTGTTCGACTCTCTGATTGGATGTGAGCTTCCAGTCTTGGAAGTGAATCTGTCAATACTTTGCTCAACAATTTTGTGCAGGATGATCATGCATCAGAAAATGTAAAACCGACAAACAAAAATTATGTACATTGTTATAAATAATTTGCAACACCTTGGCCTATCTGAGGTCTACATCAAACCCGAACCATAAGCCTCACAGGAACGGATAAAATCGCTCGCGAACTTCTACAACCACCTTATGTAACTTTGGAACAGAAGGGCTTTGGAGACTTCTACAACCACCTTATGTAAATTTGGAACAGAAGGGCATTAGAGACTGGGCCACCAAAGCACTTCTACAACCACCATATGCAACTTTGGAACAGATGGGCACCGGAGATTGGACCGCCAAAAATTAGACAGGAAAAGAAGTATTCATGGAACATTATTGCTCCAAAATATCAATTGTTTCTGGGACCTGGGCATCAGGAATAAGAAAACACTATTCCCGTTTGTCCTCCTCAGTCTCATCTTCTAAGCTGAAAGCACCGCTAACACCAGCACTTCTGTCCTTGTCAATCTTTACCATCCCAACTTCACCATCTCCTTTCGTCAGAGATTGAGATTCCTCATCATCATCATCAGCAGCTTCACCTGAATATGCATATCTGAACAAAGAAATGGCATATTGATTACAAAGCCGTTCATACATATAGAACAGCTGCTATTTTTCTATTGGTTAAGTTGGTAATTTTTGGCACTTTATGGATGATATGATTAGGCAAGAAGCAACCAGCAACCAGTGTAGATTATGTATTGCATTTAAAATGGAAGACAATTACCTTTGTGAGCTTTGGGATGGTGCCCACAGATAACAAATCACAAGAAGCAACACAAACGCAAGAACATGCCAGAAGGCAGTTATGATCCAGGCAGTCTGCCACCTCTCACTGAAAGGGTCTGTCGCTTTGAAATAGACCTGCAAAATGAGGCAACAGTAACAACTAGGTGATTGAAATCTACAAGGTTCAAAACTTAAGATTCTCAGACAAAGAAATTTCAAATAAATTAAGCCACTTAAAATATTATCGATCAAAGAGGCAACTATGTTATATCCTTGTACGGAAACTGCAGAGATTTATGGATATGCAGAGAAATTGTTTGATCATAGACTTTCATGATTCAGAATAACTTGAACCAATCAAACAGCCTATGAATAATACTGACACATGCATTGGATAAAAACTGTATGCCACTCATGAATAGGTTTCATGCCTTTGGTGGTCATAAAACTGCATACCATTCATCAATTAGTTTCATGCCATTGGTTTTGGTAGCAACTAGCATATTACTTGAGAGAAAGCTCACTAAAAATGAGGTACTTAGCTATTAGTGTAGGTCCCTAAATCTTATGAATTGGCTCCTCAGCTAAAGCAGATTTCAATGAAACAAATAAGATGGGAGTATTTTTCTTGAGCACGCAGGAAAATAAGATGAGAGTAAAATGACTATTCTAATCACTGAAACATGTTGATATACCACAATTTTATTCAATGTCTATTATTAATCAAATCAAACTTTCTCGTAAGTAGTTTGATCCAGTGTGGCACAAGACCAGCCATTGCAAATTTGCAATATTGTGGACAGCAGAAACTTGTTTGAACCATAATCATTAGTCTAAGAGAGTTGGTATTAAGAACTTAAACCTAGAAAAATCTGCTAAGAGTGTAACAGTGACATGTTGATGCAGGTAATATTTTTCCTTCAAATGGCAGAAGCATTTCTTTGAGAAAATATTTGGAGTTCAGTAAAATAGTAACAATCAAATATATCCTTATACATGAGTAAGAAAAGATCCCAGGTCCATTGGTCAACTCATTTTCTCATATTTGAATGGCACAACTTCAGGAAGTTATCAACTAGGATCTTCATTAATCTTACAGCAATTTAATGGACCAAAACCAAGCAAGATAATCTCAAGTTGTTAGAAGAAATGCACCCAAATCTTCCTGTATAGACATAATGTTTTTTTTACCTGAAAACATGGCTGTATAGACATAATGTTCACTATGTATTTATTTAGAGAAATTCACATACCTCATAACCAATCCAGGCAACAGAAGCTATCACAGAAACAGCCAATGCATTTGTAAACTTTCTGTATATATCCAATTTCACGGAACTCCTCCTAGCCTGATGAACGAGAAAAGTAGCAAGTTTAAGAAACAACAAAGACACAACTCTTCATTCAGGTTTAACAGGTTTCCTCACAATTTCTATCTGTTCAAGAAACTGTCCTACACTTCCTGAACACATGAACCCATGTACTTCATGCTTAATACAAGTATTAAGAATTCTTAGCATACTAGTCACTTTGGCAGATCTAAATTAGCCACATTTCCTGAAATAACAAATAACTACTGCATTATATGTGTAAATAAATACTAACATTTGTGGAAATCTACAAAGTCAAGACTGTATGAATTTACATAAAGAAAGAACTATTAGAATTGCTTTACTTGTTAAACTACACTAAATTAGGTTACCTGTAGCTTCTCTAGTGTGCGGGAAAGAGAAGTGAAAATCCAGAGTATGAGAAAAGCATCCAAAAATGCATCAGGAAGGACCAGGAAAAGCCTTGCTTTGCCTGATATATCATTAATTGTTCCAACATTTTCCGCGATGTCCAGCAACTCAGATGCCAGGAAATATGTAAGTCCGAGTAGCAACACCTTGGAAGTGAGACCTCCCAAAGTTGGACGAACAACACCATAACCCATTGAGATAGAAAGGATGAGTAGACGCGAAATTGTTTTTTTGATAGCTCCAACAGTGACCACCCAAGTTGTGATTCCAACTGGACGCACACCACTGCTGTTGAAGTTCAAGTACTCAAAGTACCAAAGTGTCATCTCAAACAGACCAAGTGCAATGACTAGAGTGATCCAATTCTGGATTGGCAATATATCCCTCCAGAACCTTATGTATTGGCTAAACCAAACAATCATTACCAACAGATATGCCAGCGACATGAGCACATAAAATTTCATCAGAGGCGCCATTCGTCCCGGTAGATACCCACCAGGATTCTTCCAGATAGTCTTCCCACTCATAGTAAGGCCTCTCAGTTTCGGGTCACAGGATATGAAGAACAAGTTGTACATGCCTGTCTTTGTAATGCGCACTGGATCATCTTCTAATTTCACTGAAAGGTGATTGGCACTGAAGTGCGTGTCTAGCACGTAGGGCCAATCTGGGTCATCAGAGGATGGCCTCCTGATTACTTCCCCTTGCTTGCAGCCCTCTAGTTTAGCAAGGTCCGGGGTACAACATATGGATCTCTGTCCGCCATAGGCAGATCCCCCAATGTTATCCCTGTCCGTAGCTTCAAATAGGATAGCCTGCACCAAGCCTGTACTGTGTGCCATTTTTGCGTGTGATTCTGCAGCTTCTGGGGTTCTCCAAAATGTAACATTCACAAACCTGAGACAGGAAGACAGGGCATGTAGTATATCAGAGTCAGCGCCACACCACATGGTTTAAGTCTTACAAAAGTAGCCAATTAGTGAAGTCAATGTACAAATTTAAGCCTATTTGTGTTCGTTGAAAGGATAATTGTACACAAAAAATGGGATGAAATTCTCCAAATCAATAGCTAATGCAACAAATAAAGGAAATATCAATGGCATTAAAGCTTGCCCTTGTTCGATGTGGAGGGCACTACCCTTTACTGGTAAGTACATGTTGAAAAAAAGGTAAAAAAAAAGGCAGCCATAAAACAGAACCAAAATGTGCTGGTTTAACACAACCAAACAGCTGAGTCCCACTCTAAGCAAGATGAATGTGGGCAGCAACACTCAAATTAAACATAGGCTAAGCACAGCACAAACCCATCTGCATCCAGCTCCTCAGAACGAGCCCAAATTTCCAAAGCATCGCGAGCAACCCCTTGCACATTTCACAACGAATCAGATACCGAGCATTTACGCAGGAGCAAAACCTTTCCACCAAATGTGGCACCAAGCAAGCAGAGCAGCGCAAGTTCCAGCAACCAGTTCCCGTTCCCAGTGGCGCGCTCCAACTCCACCTTTCCTCAGCTCTAGCATCACCCCAGCTAGCTTCTAGAAACTACGGCCATCCGAAGACAAGAAGGGAGGGAGAAGGCGGAGGGCGTGGGGGTCGAGAGAGAGGTCCTCACTTGATGAAGGAGGATGGGGGTGCGGCGGGGTCTGCCGCGTCGGCGACGATGCCCTCGCTGCCGCCGGAGAGGAGGAAGGCGTTGCCCACCTCGCGGAAGGGCTCCCGGTCGTAGGTGTGGATCGACGCCTCCGCGCACCCGGCGGCGAGGGCGGCGAGCGCGGCCGCGAGCACCGCGAGGCGGCGGAGATCCATGGGAGCGTGGAGGCGGGAGATCTCGCTCGCGGCTCGCGTGGTGCGGTGGGGGGACGGTGGTGGGGGGTGGGTCGGTCGGAGCAGATCGGTCACTCGCTTCTCACCGGAAGCGAACTCGGCGAGGGGGAGGGGGCCGAGCCCGTGGGGCCCACTGGTCAGTGACGCCTGAGAGAGGACCGGAGTGGCAGTGAAGAATGCTTGAGGCTCTCGCGGCTTGCCGATTTGCACGAATCGAGTGCTGGTGGCAGGAGCTTTTCGGATAGGATATTTTTTTCTGGATTCCTCCATCCACCCATGCCATTTCTGGCGCAGCATTGAATGATATCCCGACGAAACAATGTTTTTTTCTTTATTTGACAACAGATGAAACAATGTTATTATAATAAACGTCTCATTAATTAACTCAACAGAATAACACACGTTCAGAAAAAAGAAAAAAAGAACGGAATATCTAAGGCCAGGTCAGCGTGAGGTTCCATGTCCTAACTTTTGAGACTTTCGTGTGTGTAGGCAAGTTTCATCTACATGAAACTTCATTCAATAAAATGTTTATTGTCCGACAACAGACAATGTGTACATTAGCTTATTTAATGATCATAAAACCTTTACCGAGATAGGTTCATGCAAGTGTAGAACTAGTCGAACAAGAAGATCTAGCTAGCACAGAATTCTAGGCTTGTTGACCGTATCAACACAAAAAAGGACATTCTCCCCCACCTAGATATAGGGTGGGATACTAACAATCCATATTGAAAACTATATTTTCGGCTTTAGTCATACTTTATTGAAAATGCATCAGGACATAATTATTATAACAGTATCTAGTGCTACAAGTAAGACACATGTCACATGACAACACTGCTACAACTAAAAAAATAAAAGAAATTGACGTCAAAATCACCACAGCATAGGCGCCCCCCTCTGCCCTAGGAATGCCCGGACCAAGCCCCCAACCCAGTGAGACGGACATCTGAGCACCTCTGCGAGCGCAGGCCGCGTCACGGCCATGCCGCCACCGGAGGATCAGGGCATCACGAATCCAGTGGCGGAGATGGGAGATCCGGGCCCTGGGTGGCCAGAACTGCCTCGCCAGCTGCACAACTTGCCGGAGATGGGGGTTGATGGGTGGCCGGCCAGCGAGCGCAGTCATCGCTGGCTTCCTAGCATACTTAAAGCTGGTACATGGTAGTGGAAGTATTCACTGATGAAGAACCGACTGAGGCACAGCACAGGCTGGGGCTGGAGTACCTTTATCTCAGTCATCGTCATCGTTGATTATTATTGATGCACGAACGTAGGGTGATTTTCTTTATTATATTTATTTGTCGGGTGTGTGAGTGTGACTTTGCTATTTACTCCCTCCATTCCCAAATACTATAACGGTTGCTATTGTGTTTGTGCCAAGGTTCGTACAAAGTATTAACAATATTTTTTTTCTCCAACAAGTTTATTATCAAAATAGATTCAGTGATGTCTTTTTAAAAAAAATATATTCAATGATCTGTCTAACGATAGTAATTATGTACTACAAATATTAATATTTTTATCAAATCCGAAAAGAGTTTGACTTCTCCCAAAGCGAGAAGTCAATCAATGCCTCTAAATACAGCATTATGCCATTCTACATTTTTTGAGCAGAGCATTCTGTCATCCTACTAAAACCATGTAAAATTAGTGGCCTGACCTTGAGAAATTTGGACCTAGCTAGTGTTGTATACATGAGCTAGGGGGAGGAAGAAGGGGTGAGGTTGAACATGATACGGTAGCGAGACAATGAAGACCCAACGGCTCTGGTTCATTGCATTGCATGAGAAAATTACTAGAAATATATTCTAAAAAAGAGAGAATTACTAGAATTAAAGAAAAACACGCACAAGGATGAATGCTGTGACCCATTACTATTTTAGAAATTACTGATCCATATGATTTTAGGGTATGCTAATTAGTTCAGATAAAGCAATTAGCTTGTCTTCAGTATCACCCACTGGCAATTAGTTTGCCAAGAAGATCAAGGACCAGGACAGAAAGCTCAAAATGTAAATGAATGAAGGTGAGTCAGTTAGTCATGGATGATCTGGACTTCTGTAGAGGTTTGTCAGCAAGTCTCCTTAAAAGAGACAAAAAAAATGTTAGGAAGTTGTACAGTATATATGGATGAGGTGTATAATAGGAGATTAGTTCCCCTGATTTTATATTGAACCCACTGTATGTATATGGAAATTCAATTCAAAACGCATTTTGGGTTTAGTGTTTGGGTTGCATGAAATTCGAATCTCATAAGGGTGTGTTTGATTCTCTTATCAGGTTTCTGCTCAAACATGACTTGTCTACAAAGTTTTATAGTATTTTTCCGGTGCAGTGCACGGCATTGATATATATAATGCCTCTAAATACAGCATCCTGTCATCACAGTAAAATCATGTAAAATTAGTGGGTCTGGGCCTGGTACATTGCATGATCGACAGAATTATAGTTAAACTAGGTATATACTCATGCGTTGCAACGGGAAAATAATGTCTGACACCCTCAATGTTGGACGATATCATGTTTCAATATGTGATTCTACTAAAGAATCATCTTAATCATTCATGATTATCGGTTTATGTTCCAATATGCTAAACACTAATGCAGCCTCTTAGTCCGTGGCCATTTAGGTGCATTAATGATCATATATGTGAATTTGAAACCAGGGATCACCTTTGGAATCACAATAATGATTTGTCGATGTTAAATAAGGCTCCAGCTATTTGAAACGAGATTGCTTCAGACAAATGGCTAATTAAAACACAACATCAAAAGATCACAGAGAGAAATTACTGCTCACTGTAAGTCAAATCACTTGTGGGAAAAAGAGACATATCATCCAATATGGAGCCACACATTTAATAAATATCAAAAAACGAGAGGTTTTCAAGGATAACTTTCATGCCTAGCTGGCTCGATCTGATTAGAATTACTCAGTGGATGGAAGAAAATGGTAGCATTATCACTGTAGCATCCTGCTCAAGATTAAACACATTTCAAGAAGGGAGTAACAGTAGACTGTAATTCTCTTTTAAATAACTCAATTCAATTTTAATTCAACATCAGCATTTCAACATCAGCATCATGCCCCTACCGCCAAGTTCTGAAATCAGCACGCAAGTAATTTTTCTTGATTGGGGAACTTTCGGGGCACAGAATATTGAGTGCAAAGCAGACAGGGATAGAAGTTAGCAGGCATATTACAACACGTACACACATGTAATTAGATTAGATCAGATCCGAATAGAAATAGCCAATTAGCTTAAAGATTTGGGTGCTCCGTATGGCACAGCAGGGAGGGAAGAGATGGGATCGACACACCTGGTGTTTGTCGTCGGCGGCGAACTGCCACGTTAAGACATGGCGATGGGCAACCTGGACACCTGAGCACGCGAGGTTCCAGTACCACCGATGGCAGCGCCCTGGACGAGGTCCGTATCAATCGCGGGCTCGTGGCGCGGGCAGCCCGGCGATGGCGACGTTGGTGTTCGCGAGCCCCCACTCGAAGGCTAGCTCTCGTTGAGCAGGTCCTCAAGGACCGCGGCGCCGGCGCTCGACTCGTCAGGATGCGGACGCCGGCGGAGCTCGACGTTGACGCAGGGGCGCAGCCAGAAACCAGGCGGCCGTGGGACGACGGTTGGGGCCGGCGCGTTGGCGGCGCCTTGGCCTTGTCGTTCACGGGCGGGAGGCGAGCCGGAAGCAAGGCGGCCTTGCGGCGTACGCGGCGCGCCGACGGTTTTGGCTGGCGCGTTGCCTCGACGTGCGAGGGCGGGAGGCGGGCGGCGGGCGGTGGTTCGCGGAAGGGAAAGCTGGGGAGGGAGACGTCGTGCGTGGGCGGTTCGGCGGAGGAGTGCGCGGGCCGCGGGGACGAGCTCGAGCTGAGCGTTCTGGTCGTGTGGCGGCGGTTCCAGTCGCAGGCGCGGGGCGGGGATTGGCGGGCCACCTTGGAGCGAGCATGGGAAGTTTCGCCGGGCAAGGCAAAGCCGCGTGGGAGCGAGCGATAGGGCCGGGCGAGCGATGGCGCGTGCGAGCGTGCGATAGGGCCGGGTGGACGATTCTGTTTGGATCCTTTTAGGAGTACAGAAAAAGGCCAAATCTAAATACTAATCCCTTATTCAAAACTATAAACACGATACAATGGAGGCCCAAATAGGCCCAATTCCTTTAACCGCGTATACATTTTCCCAGCTCCCATATCAGCCGCTCTCGATCAATCGTTGCGCGCGTGCGCGGCACCGGCAGGGTAGTCGAACGGCAGCGGCGTGACGCTATCGTTGAGCGGGCCGGCGTGGCGGAACCCGTACGCGCGGAGCACCTGGTCGTCGGCGAACTCCAGCGCGCGGCGGACCCCGTCGTCGCAGCTCTCCTTGGAGTACATCGGGTTCCGGTAGCCGCTGCAGGGCGCGCACCCCACGAAGTGCGTGACGAACGGCCGGCGCCACCCCTCCACCCCGCCACCGGCGGGCCCCGGAACGACGCTGCTCACGGCCGCGTTCCGCGCCGCCGCGTACCGCAGGTGCTCCCGCTCCGCGTGCCTTCGCCGGAGCCCCGGCTGCGTGTTCCGCCGCTCGACGGCCTCGTACCGCGCGGCGACGCCGTCGAGGCGGTCGACAACCTCCTTCCAGTAGCCCTGGAAGAAGTAGTCCGTCTCGATGAAGGTCTTCTTCCCCATCCTCTCCCATCCCTTCAGCAGCAGGTACACGAGCGCCGACTGGTCGCACGCCACGTCGGAGTCCCGGTCGCTGAGCGCGTCCTTCACCACCTTCCCCCACCGCGCGTGCTCCGGCGACGCGGGGCCCATGGACGCCCACTCGTCCAAGAAGTCGAGCGACCACTGGCAGTTCCGGATGAGGAACACGCCGGCGTTGAGCCCGAGCCACGACTTCCGCACGAAGAACCTGTGGGGCCAGCCGTAGACCACGAAGTTCCGGCCGGCGTACTTGGTGGCGAGCGGGAGCGAGAAGTCCATGTCGGTGAACACGGCGTCGGAGTCCACCCACCACACCCACTCCGCCTCGGGGTGCGCCAGCATGGCGGCGCGCACGATGGGGATCTTGGCCCAGTAGCTCGTCATGGCCGGGTGCAAGAACTCCCGGTTGTAGAGCAGCTCGATCCCGTGGAGGCGGCAGTAGTCGAGTTTGTTCTTGAGGAACCGCAGCATCAGGTGGTCCCCCGCGTCGCCGGCGCACGGCTCCGGCTGCGACCCGGACACCATCACCACGCGCTCCGGCGCGTTCCGGAGCCCGCGCGAGCGCAGCCACTGCGCGCGCTTGGCGTCCCACCCGGTGAGGCGCCGCCCCGTCGCCACGGCGTACGACAGCTCCGGGTCGTCGTAGAACGTGCGCGGCCCGTCCTCCGGGCCGGGCACGGGCACCGGCAAGGCGACCAGCAGGCCGCCGCGGCCGCCGCTGGGGTCGAGGACCGACGACGTGCCCACGAGCGCGAGCAGAGCGGCCGCGACGCCGGCCGAGAACACCAGCGCGTCGCGCGCGCGGCGGCCGCCGCGGACCGCCTCCGGCCTCTCCGACGACGACACGGCGGCCATTTCGTGCTACCGTTCGGCGTTCGCGCGGCGTGCGGCTACTTCGCCGGTGGTGCGGTGAGGTGGTGCAGGCAGCACGCCGCGCTAGCCGCGCACTTGTTGCAGATTGCTGCCCCCAGGGCCCTGCGTGGTCAACTAATCCGATCCGCGAAACATGCTGGGGTCATATTATTTTCCTTTTCTTTTCCGTTTTCTGGAGGCTCAGTACTGTGTACAATATGGCGCTCGAGACTTCGAGATTCGAGATCTCTCAACTCTGCCGACAAAATGCTTGGAAGTATATTTAACACAAAATCCAACGGTAAATTGTCAAGGTTGGTCAAATCAACCGAGTACTCCCTCTTTTCTAGGCGGGGCCAGGTACGTGAATTTAGAGCTTCAAAATGCACCTCTAAAAAATGCAGATATTTTTAGTTTCGTTAAAATTCCAATGTATGTACATTTATACAAAACCACAAAACAAGCACACCCCCCTCTAGTCACAAGGCAAGTATACCGCTCTAGTTTACTCTATCTTCATGGCTACTAGAACCAAACGACACCTGTAAGAGCTTGTCAACTCCAACTTGGTCCAGCTATAGCTTTCAAATTACCGTTTTAGGTCATTCATAAAACATCTAGGGTTGGCTCTCAACTTTACATTTTTAAGCTGAGATTTTATAAAGTTATCTCTATTTAAGGGGTTTTTGGGACTTCTCCACAAATTCCATCGTGCAACAGCTTCACAAACTCTAGGTTTTTGTTGAGTATCTTTTAGGTGCTCTCACAACTTCTTTTTTTTTTCTTGACCTCTTAACTAGGAAAGTTAAGAATACAACTAATAAAAAGTGAAGCCAAGCAGTCCTGCTATTTTTTTAAGACAAAGGAATAAGCCGTCCATACTAGCTAGTAGCTCGAAAATCCAAAGCCCACTGAGGCCGGTGTACAGTTTACGTTTGTCTGCACGTTGGTGCACGCAAAATACGCATGGGCAGCACACGTTTTTGTTGCAAAGTTGCAGTTTAGGTTACTTATTATAATACCAAGAGCTCCTCCTTTCATCTATCCCCTTGATTGCAGGTATTGCGCTTACAACTTTACAATGCTTATTATTATTCTTTGATTTGATTGCAGCGCTAACTTGGTTGATTAATACCCTGAGATTTCAATAGCCGGTGAATTAGTCGAGATGCGAGACCGAGCAAGCATTTTATTTTGATTTTCGATGGTCTCAGAAGAGACGAAGAGGAAGACCCGCTCTAGACAGTCATACGTCCAATTTGGATTTTGGGAGCACGTGTGGCCGAGGTCGACCGCTCGGACGGCTCATCTGAGGACAGTGGCTGTAGAGGAAATGGTTGGGTCTTCTTCGGCTATTTGCACCAGCAGAGACCGTCTTATTAGTCTGTCCACAACATGAGTGATGTTTAAAACAAAGTTTTTGTGTTTGCCGCCTCACTACTACATAATTGAACTTTCGTGACGTTGCCCAAACCCCCTCCGTGGCGGGCTCTTTTTTGCCTGCTGCGATAAATCCCATGATTTACCGTAGTGGGCACCTTTACTTATCGTAGCGGGCACTTTTACCCGCTGCGGTAAATCGATTTACCGCAGCGGGCAACTTAAAATGACCGTCACGGAAAATACATATTTTCCATAGCGGATACCTTAAGATGCTAGCTGCGGTAAATCGATTTACCGCAGCGGGCAATCTATAGTGCCCGCCATGGAAAGTCTCGCGGCCCAAAAGGCCCATGGCGAGGCCCGATAGGCGCATCCATATAAATACCAGGCAGTTAGGGTTTCACTTCACATCCTCAGACCTCAGTCACTTCCCCAGCCCTCCGCCCCCCGCGACTCTCTCCTTTCCTGAGGCGCTCGCCCCAACTTCCTGCGACTCTCTCGATCCCTCGCTCCAAAAGCCGCCGTCGCGCTCCATCTCGACGTCGGTGGTGGCCTGAGGGCTCACGACGGAGCTCTCCTTTCCTCCCAAAGCCGCCGCCGCTCTCCTTTCCTCCCAACCGGCGCTCACGAGGCGGACCACGGCGGCTCTCGACGCGGACCACGGCGTCGCGCCAGGTAGACCACGGCGGCGCGCGCGTGCTGTGGCGGGCTTCCCCTCCTCGCTCGATGGGCCTCTACACCGGAAGGGTGGCAGAGCCAACCCTAGGAGGCGCGCATCCTCTCCAACCGGCAGCGAGTTGCTCCTCCCCAACCTGCTCCTCCGTGGCCGCCGGATCCGCCCCCGTGGCGCCTGGATCTGCCGCCAGGGGCCAGATCCGCGACTGGGGCGGTCCGATCCGCCGTCGGTGGCCGGATCCGCGTCCTTCAAGGTGCTTTGTGCTCCGGAGAGGTCTGAGCTTATCTCCTTCTCTACTCTCTCTCAGATACCTACTCTCTCTCAGATTCTCCTTCCTCGCAGGTCTGAGCTCATTAGCGCACCATCGAGCACGCATCCTGGATTCGCGATGAGGTGGCTTGGGCACGGCTGAGCAGGAGCAGTGGGATCGGTGGCGCGGACGGCGGTCAAGCATCCCCGGCGGTGCTAGGGTTTCGGCGGGGTTTCGGGCTCGCCAGTGGGCTTGTGAATGGGCTCGCTGGCGGGCTATTGGGTTTTTTTTTGTTTTTTCAAAATATTTACCGCGGCGGGCATCCTAAAGTGACCGCTGTGGTAAATCCATCTTCCGCAGCAGGCAAAGGCACCCGCTATGGTGGAGGCCACGATTTACCGTGACCTTTCATCCGCCTTTGTCCGCTGCAGAAAAGCCAAAGTGCCGTCACGGATGTTCTTTTCGGCAGTAGTGCCTCATTGTAACTGTAATGTTTTGTCCCAATCTTCTTACCTACAGCTTGTAGTTTTACTCATTTTATTAGTTTCAAGCGAGCCCCATGAACAGTAGAAAGTAAGCTTGAATCTTAATTTTCTTTGATAATGTACATCTACAATGTACTATAGATGTGCATTGTTTTCTTTAAAACAACTATGTAATGTTCGCTGAGGATATTTTTTACGATACTATTCAAGAGATAGTTTATACTGCGTGCATTTTTCTAAAAAAAAAAGATCCCACGTTCTAAAGGGGAGATGTAGGAGTGGAGTCCTAAATTAGAGTGGGCACATTTGTTTGTGCTGTGCTCCCAAATTTCCTAGCACAGGGCACAGGCACCGCTAGCTTCGCTGCAGTGTGGAATAAAGAGCTTCAAAACTTTTGTCCTGTTGAAGTACCACACTGCATGCGTACTACCATGTCTTTTCTGCTTTCTCTAAGTTCGTCTCTCCAATTAATTAAAAAGATCATCTCCCAAAAACCCCTGATTCCTAACCCTAAGCTCGACATTTCCTTTTCCAATGCTGAGAAAAGCGCAGACACAGCTCAAAGCAGGTGACAATGGCCGGAACAGCTGAACAGGCAGAAAAACGGGTGCAATGCTGGAGGTTAATAAAAAAAAAAACTCTATTGTTGCTTAGCTTTCGTGTTTCCGATATATGGAACTAAAAAAGGTTTTATATCAACTATCAACGATGGAAAGAGATCGATACAACTAAGGCCGGATTCTTTTATACTTTCGAGTAGGAATTCGCCGGCATGCAGGTCCATGCATCTCGCCGGTCGCCGTCAATGGTTGCGCCCGCACGCGGCGCCGGGGGAGTCGAACGGCAGCGGCAGCACGCTGTCGTTGAGCGGTCCCGCGTGGCGGAACCCGTACGCGCGGAGCACCTGGTCGTCGGCGAACGCCAGCGGGCGGCGCATCCCGTCCTCGCAGATCACCCTGGTGTAGATCTTGTTCCGCTGGCGCCGCACGGGTTGCACCCGGTGAAGTGCGTGACGAATGGCCGGCGCTACCCGGACTGCCCGCCTCCGTCGGGGCCCGGGGCGACGGCGCGCACGGCGGCGTTCCGCGCCGCCGCGTACCGCAGGTGCTCCCGCTCCGCGTGCCTCCGCCGGAGGGCCGGGTCGCCCTTGCGCTCCGCGGCCACGTACCGCGCCGCGACGGCGTCGAGCTTGCCGACGATCTCCGCGAAGTAGCCCTGGAAGTAGAAGTCGGTGCCGAGGTAGGTCTTCTCCCCCCACCGGTCCCGGTTTTTGAGGGGCAGGTACGCGAGCGCCGACTGGTCGTCGGACACGGCGTCGGACTTCTTGCTGAGCGTGTCCCTGAGCATCTTCCCCCACCGGTCGTACTCCGGCGACGCGGGGCCCATGGCGGCCCACTCGTCCATGAAGTCGAGCGACCACTGGCAGTTCCGGATGAGGAACACGCCAGCGTTGAGCCCCAGCCACGACCGCCGCTCGTACACCTCGTCCGGCCAGCCGTACAGCACCAGGTTGTGGGCGCGGTACCGCGCCAGGGGCAGCGAGAAGTCCATGTCGGTGAAGACGGCGTCGGCGTCCACCCACCACACCCACTCCGCCTCCGGGTGCGCCAGCATGGCGGCGCGCATGATGGGGATCTTGGCCCAGAACGCCAGCATGGACGGCTCCAGCAGCGCGTTGTTGTACACCAGCTCGATGCCGTGGAGCCGGCAGTAGTCGAGCTTGTTCTTGAGGAACCGCAGCAGCAGGTAGTCGCCGCCGGGCGCCCTGCACGGCTCCGGCTGCGACCCGGTCACCATCACCACGCGCTCCGGAGCGTTCGTCCGGAGCCCGCGCGAGCGCAGCCACTGCGCGCGCTTGGCGTCCCAGTCGGTGACGCGCCGGCCGCCGAGCGCGTACGGGAGGTCCGGGTCGTCGTAGAGCGTGCGCGGCCCGTCGGCGGGGCCCGGGACGGGGAAGGCGACGAGGCTGCCGGCGCCGGCGGGCTCGGGCGGCGCGAGGACGGACGCCGGGCCCAGGAACGCCAGCACGGCCGCGGCCACGCCGGCCGTGAACACGCCACGTAAGGTGGAGCCAGAGGAGCGAGCTAGAGGGTGAGTGTGGAGCGGGATTCACGAGTGAGGAGATCGAGGATCGATCGCGTGCGCGCGAAGAATGCGCGATGCTGCTGACTACGATGCATGCAAATTCCCCGCGGTATCCGAGGATCACGCCACGTAAGGTGGTCGGCGTTGGCGTCGATCTCGGCACGCGACGCGACGCGGCTAGGGATCGGTGAAACTGTTGGTTTCTGCCACATTGTTTTTTTACATCTGCGAGGAAGGGGAAGGTCAGATGGCAGTGTTGGCGGCGCTTTGAGCGCAGTTTAAAATTTTGAGGACGACGACATCGTGCATAGCGTATCCTGTTTGCTTGAACGGAGTCCGGAGGTACTAAGGGTCCAGACTGCAGAGTCTGTTTATTTCAGCTCACCATCGAATACTTCGTACGGAGTAGTTGTATACACCCTCCGTGCTGGGGAAAAGCTGTTGTTTTAGTCTTTTAGAGGTTCAGAGGAATCGCACAAATCAAGTCGTTTTAATAGGGACTGGCAGCGAAAATTATACCCTAATTAATGGCTGCATGTTATGATAAATAATATCCTAAACGACTTTCTTAGAGTATAGTTCAAGAGAAACCCATTCTCTTCTTTCATCTTTGGCGGGCTTAGAAGAGGCTTGGGGAAGGCTCGACGACCTAGAGGTGGGGATGAGAGAGACTAGAGAGGGCAGTGAGGAAGAGGCGTTGGAGGCGGCTAGACGTAGGATCTCACCGGAGGCCCTAAAGCGCTGTGGCGGAAAGGAGGGTGATAGCAGCAGCGGGGTCATGCGCTCGCTCTTTGCGTGCGTGTTAACGGTGTCTTACATCGATTATTATAATCTATAAAGTATGCTCAAAGCCGAAAACAACAACTCGTCCACGCTTGGTAGTTTCCTCAGCATATATGTACATATGCTTTATGGTCTGCGATCGGATGAAAATATCGAAGGGTATACAATTTTGACTTACCATAGAATTAAAACTAGTACTCCAAAATTAAATTAGATCACATTCTACCTCATATACCTCACTATGGGCTCCATTCGGGCTTGGGACGATTTGGGTTGGATGAATTAAATTTGGGTCTAACAATGAAAATACATAACGAAATGGAACACTTCTAATTCAGCTCAACTATGTTATTTGGTTATTGATTAAATTGCTGAAACAAAAATCATATGAAAACAATTCTAATTCATGTTTACTTGTATAGTTTAAGAAACCAGTTCTATAAACCCTATGAATCTAGTTATTCAACGTACTTGGCCCTTCTTTGTCTACAGCATATAATTTATTTTTTCCTTTTCATGTAGGAGCCTGTTGAAGTTTCTGGATTTCACGAGAGAGTTGTAGAAGTTTCAGCTGGCAACCATCATTCTTGTGCAATTACCGGTAATAGAAAATAATTAGATTCTTTAGGTGCCTGATTTTATTCACCATAATAAGGTGAATTTATTAGCTGATAATAGCAAACGGAAGGAAGGGATCCATCTTCTATGTTACTATAGATTTTTAATGGAGCAGCAGATAGTTCAAGCTTCTCGGGTGTAGAAGTTTGTGCTTCCTTGCTTCTTGTTTGTGTGGGCCTAAACACAAAAGTATGGGATGAGGAAATAAACTTTTTTTTTGGCCTTTCTAGTTGTTTGAATATTGATCTACTGCTAAGTGCTTGAGTCTTCATGATTCAAGAATATTGCCATTTATCACGTGGAAGCTACATGGGTATGGTGCTGTAATAAGTTCATTATAATATTTTATTATGACTCCAATTACTTCACTAGACTAGATATTGACAACGGATTTGATAAACCAAACTACATATTAGGTAGGTTGCACTTTCAAGCAAAAAGGGCCATATGGATTTGTGCACTCTCACTAGACCCAAGTGCGTTTGCACCTTAATTGAAATATGTTATTGCTCATTTACTAATTGAGCTGTCATATGCTCTGTAAAATGTATTGATTTTTTTTAAGTTTATTGTCACTGAATGCTGCACTGCACCATACAACACATTACACCATAATAATGTCTTACTGATATCTAAATAAGTATAACAACATATTCGTTCCCAAGTTTATTTGTGCTGCACATATTTGCATTGAATAATTGTATTACCAATCTCCACTAAAATTTTGTGTTTTGACTTTCTTGAACAGAGGATGGTAAGCTCTTTGTTTGGGGCAGAAACTCAGGTGGCCAGCTTGGCCTTGGTAAAGGTAATAATGTCAATGTGTCATCCCCGATCTTTACTTCCTTAATGCCACCTATTAATGTGATATCCATAATTGAATGTTCTTGTATCCTCTGACACTATCAACAGCAACTTACTGACATTGATGAGTACTTGATCCCACAAAAAATAATATAATCTCGGTATGAGGTTAGGAATTCCTAATAGATAGCTTCATAGCTCAGGTATTACTTGATGACTGTTTCTACTCACCATACATGTCTTTATATATTATTTTTCATGCAGCATAATCATGTTTCTATTAAGATTTTGCTAGGGACTATGGTAGATCGTGCTATGGAAAATTTTCCATCAATTATCCTTTTGGCAATTTTATTTCTGAGATGGAGTTTCTCTTTCTTTAGGGGCAGGTAAAGTAGTTTCTACCCCAACAAAGGTTGATTGTTTGACTGACTTCAGAGTAAAAATGGTTGCTCTGGGATCAGAGCATTCAATTGCTGTTACAGGTGACTAAGAAATTGGTGCTTTATACCAGTTGTATTTAAATAGTATTTAAATATTTCTACCTTCACTTGTCTGAATCTCTCCTATCATTTACTTCTCAAGAGGACGGTGAAGTCTTGAGTTGGGGAGCTGCTGGTTCCGGTAGGCTCGGACATGGCCGTCAATCTAGCATACTGGGATTTTCTCTGACCTCAAGGTGTGTTAATATATATTTCGTAAAAACTTACTCTGTAAAAAAACTTGTGCTGGAACTTTATTGTGTATGTAATCTGTGTCATGGAATAATTGATTGTCATCTATTTAGAAGATAAGAAAATCCGTAACCATAAGAGATAGAAATTTTTCTACTATGGGCCTGCGTGCCTAACTACACAAGGGAGCTATGTGCATGATTTTAAGAGGGAATGGGCCTTCTAAATATCTTAAGCAGTTAAAGCTTGTGATGAATAAATTGGTGTGGCATATATGGGTACTGTTTGTGCTCCTTAAACGGAAGGTTGTTAGATTATGATGCATTGTAGTGCGAGTTTTGAGTAAAATGCCTGATGACATATAGATATAAAAGTTCAAAACTTGGAAGGCTTCTGTCCGATATCTTAGGGTAAAATAGGTCTGATGTTTCTGGATATGTTTGTACTGTTTGGTTTTAAATTGTTTGAAAGATAATAGATTGATAACTATATCTTCACTTGTGCAGTGAATATACTCCAAGATTGATCAAAAACTTTGATGGTATCAAGGTATTTTGACTTGAAACTCAACATGCCTATTAATCAGAAAACAGTTCTCTTAGTGTCATGTCATGTAGTGATTGTCTTCTATTTCTATTTGTTTATGCTTTGGATAGATTAAAAAGATAGCTGCAGGAATGTTGCACTCAGCTTGCATTGATGGTAAGCCTACAGAAAAGCAATATTCAAATTGTACAAATCACAATTACCCATCTTATGATTTCCCTATGTCAAAATTGCAGAAAAAGGTACTTTGTTCATATTTGGGCAGAAGACTGAGAAGGTGGTATCCAATCAGGACACCTTGACATTTTTTCCCTTCCGTTACCAAAATACTTTTATCTCCCTTCATTTCTTTGGATTTAACAAAATATTTTAGGGATTTGGAAGATCAAATGAAGCATTCAGACCAAATATTGTTGAAGAGATACCATTTTCAGAAGAAGTTGCTTGTGGAGGTTACCATACTTGTGTTATAACAGGTATTGGTGTTTGATGTCTTTGTTTTGTATTTTGTTAATTGGAATTATCAAAATTCTCAGCTGTTAACTTGTCACAAAATTTTGAATCATATACACTAATGGTTTTACAGATAACGGTGATCTGTATTCCTGGGGTTCAAATGAAAATGGCTGCCTTGGTCTGGGGTATTTCATTTATGACTTTTTCAAAAACTTTCCTACATCATCTTGTATCCTACCTATATGTGCATCCAATGCCAAAGTTGTATTCTTACATGATTATCTCTAACCAGAAGTACAGATATGGTTCGCTCTCCAGAAATTTTGAAAAGCTCGCTATTTAAACTTCCTGTATCTAAGGTTTGTGCTTCTGGTCACCTATTTAATTTTTTATGTATTGCACTACTTAACAGAAGTTCTTGTATTGATGTATGTTGGACATTTAAGCTCTAAAATTTACTTCATCCATTCCAAACTATAAGACGTTTTGGCATTTCTAGATACATAATTTTTGCTATGTACCTAGATATATATTGTGTCTAGATGCATAGTAAAAACAATGTATCTAGAAAAGCCAAAACGTCTTATAATTTGGAAAAGAAGGAGTATGTTGGACATGGAGTTCTTGACCATTTGCCCTCTGTAGGTATCATGTGGTTGGAAGCACACAGCTGTAATTTCAGGTATAATAATTATGTTTCTTGTTCACTAGTATGTTGGTTCTAATTAGTAGCAAATGCTAGTAAACGGGAACTCCTTTCTTTTTAGTCTGACAACAGCTGCCCCAATAAGGGCTCTACATGTTTGTTTTAATGGTATCTTGTAGGTGAAAAAGGTTGTTTTAAATGGTCTGGCTCCAAATTGTAATTTACTTTGATTTTTTTGGTGCATGCATTTTGCTATGTACCTAGATAAATAATATGTCTAGATACATAGCAAAATGCATGCACCAAAAAAATCAAAGTGAACTGTAATTTGGAACGGAGGGAGTAGAACAGTAGACTAGACTATGCTTCGAAGTGACAAATACTTTTGAATTGAATTTTCCTGTGTTTACTATAATCTAAAACTTGTTTGGGTCAGATTAGCAATGTGACAACTCATGGTGAGTCTTACCTTATAACCTTTTAACAAACATACTGAGGGTTCATAGGAAGCGAGGAAGTGGTCTAGAAATTTCTTGGATTTAGATCAAAATTTGAACTGCATCTCAAAGGTTTGAATCCCAATCCCCCTTTCTAAACAGGTCCTAAAGGTCGTGTGCAGGTTGAATCAGAGTAATTGTGTTCTTCAAAAATTAATATGGGATCTTCTGAGCTAATAGTTCTAGGTATAAAAGGTACTATAAATTCATTAAAAACAGGCTCTGGCAGGGTTCTGGGTAATGGCCCAAACTGTGCCAATATGGATGATGGAAGGCTTTTGGGGCAGAGTATTAAGTGAAGTTGTTTTTCTTTTTCTTTTGTCTGGCCTTTTAAGCTGAATGGATGACAAGATTGCGTGTGTTATTATCATCATATCATCTACATGTGTGATTTTTTTGGTGAATTTAGACGACTTTTTTATCGTGGATTGCACGGGTTTTTACAAAGAGGTTGGTTTGCACTTGATCCATTGCCGTTATGTATCGGGTACTTCTAGTTGTCAAAAGAATCTTTTCAGTTATATTTTATCACTCTGTGCTCTGAGCACGTCAAAACATCCAGGTGATGACATTTACACATGGGGTTGGGGAGGTGCAAATGGAACTTTTTTCGAAGAGGGTCATTCTTCCGGTGGACAGCTGGTGAGTTGCTTTCTGCCACAACTGTTTTTGTGCAGCATGCATAATCCCCACAGGACACCACTCATATGGTCAAACTGCCTTGTTACTTGCAGGGACATGGAAACGACGTAGACTATTTTGAACCTATGATGGTTCCATTTGGCAAGAATGCAAGAGCCGTCCATGTATCATGTGGCTTCAATCATACTGGCGCAATTTACGAGTACATAGGGAGCTGACTGGCGTGCCACCTGCAAATAGCTGATCAGCATGTCTGGAGACTTGAGACTAATTATCAAATTATATACTCAGTAGAAGTGCACAATTGGATATGCATCTCTGTGAAGAGAGAGAGAAGAGTGATAGCAGTCCCCCTGAGTGAGGGGATGTATATTAAACAGAATAAGAGAGAAACTGGATGCATTTAGTGATGCATCAGAGTTCCAGGCCAGTGTATAGCGTTCCAGCCGTTCATTCATTCATTGGGTGGTTATGTATTATTTAGCCCGCTAATAAGAAATCCATTGCCTGAGCTCAGCAGGCTGTTCGTGTACATGATGAGTACTTGACTGCTTGGTGCCTATGGGATTGCTGTGTTTCTGTGTAAATAATACATGAATCAATTAATCATGTTTGTACAATTAAATATGTACATATATCAGTGCATCGTTCGTTATTCTTTGGAGGATTTATTACCTGTCAGTGTATGGCATTCCTTCATTTATGGGGTGGTTTATGTATTATTTTGCCAGCTACTAAGAAATCCATCTCCTGGTATCTCGGTAGGCTGTTCGTGTACATGAGTGCTTGACTGAATGACTGGCTTCAAATTTTCCTCTTATAGAAAACGAAAAAAATAAAATAAAGGGTGCTGCTTTTTTTAAGACCAAACCTTATCACTAGAGCCCAAACGCTGGCCCACGAAGCCTTGCTCCGCCCACCTTATCGCTAGACGGTCCAACTGCAAATGCCGGCCCAGTTACCTACCTTCGCCGCGTCCTGCCTCGTGCGCCTGGGAGACCGCCATGGCCAGGCTCGTGACCTCTCGCATCCTCCGCCGGCACCGGCGCCGCCGACTGCCACCACCCTGCCGTCGCTTAACCCCGCCATCTCTCCCTTCCCCCTTTTGCAATCTCCGGCTCTTCCTCCCTGCCCCTCTCTATGACGCTGAAATGAGGTAAAAGAGAAGAAGCTGAACGTCGATTAAATCCTGTGGAAGAAAGGGTGGTTTGGTTGGATGCTCCCACGACTCACCCTCACTTACTGAGGTTCTCTGCAGGTGCAGCTGCAGGTGCAGCTGCAGGAACAGTAGAGCACATCGTGGCGTTGAGGTTTGGCCTCCTCATCTCTCACCAGTCGTCACTTCTGATGAACTGGTACGTTTTCTTTTGTATATACTATATTCATTTCTCTAGCTAGATCTGACAAGGTTAATAGGTTATCCACTTTTTTGTCCCAAATTGAATCACAAGTTAAACCCTCATTTACGATTCGAACCGCCCATGCTCTGATTCAGTGGACTCAAACTAGGTAGTCATTGAACCAAAGTTTGTTGTCTGGAAGGACAAATTCTAGACGCTAAATTCTGCTAAGAAAACTTCTGTATTCAGATTACTAACTGTATGCGCATTGGAAGCTTGAAACAAGGGGCAGCCTAGGTCATCATCATGATGATGTCCTGTCATCAGCTCAAGATTTGTGGTGGAATTGATTCGGGTAGTTAGTTAGTTTCGTATCATGATGACTAGTTAGTTTCGTATCATGATGACTTAGTTGTCTGGGCATACACGCATTGAAAGCTTGAAACAAGGGGCAATGTAGGTCAGTGTGATGATGTCCTGTCATCAGCTCAAGATTTGTGGTGGAACTGATTCGGTTAGTTAGTTTCGTATCATGATGACTTAATTGTCTAGGCATCTCGGCCACAGTAGGTATGTGCCAGGTAATGAACACGAAGCTCTGCATCGGCTCATCCTAAACAGAAATCTTTGCCAAAAAAGGCTTGAATGAGTTCCAGTTCATGCTGGAGGCTGCTGTGTCAGCTCTGGTTGCTTTCCTGTAGTTCCATGCTTTAGTTCTCCTCGATGCTTCGTTCATGTAACCCTTGGTCACTTTACATTTTCAATATTACTTGTTTAGCTGTACTATCATATACCTTAATGCTTCTGTATGCATATACCCATTCGCTTTCACTCTCAAGATGCAAATGTATAGTAGATTTGGAAGCCTGAGTTTATTAATTATTAGAAAGGGCAGTCCTGGTGCAAGCGGTAGAGCTTTACCACGTGTGACCAAGAGGTCCAGGGTTAAAGCCCCAGCCTACGCACTGTGTGGGAAAGGAAAGGCTGCTGGCTATTTTTCCTTTCCCCAAACCCGAGCCTACAGCACTGTGTACGCTCTAGGAGGATTAGTTATTTCTGATAGGAACTGCCCACTCTGAAGTTTAGAGAAGGGATATTTCATATTTGGATTCCTAGAAGTTTTCCCCCTTTAATAGAAATTTCTAGATTACCACCAAGAAGAATATTTAGAGACATAAAGTAGTCTTTCCAATATTTCACAACTTCCGTAAGATAAATTCCAATTGGCCTCTACAAGGTGTGGCTATTGTCGATTCTTTCTGTTATTATGGAACATGTGTTCTGAATGTCTTTCTTAACCAACAGCTTAGCATCTAGAGGCACATTAGGCAGGCATACGGTGGCGGAGGCCTTGACTGATGAGAAATGGATTGATGATATTCGAGTTGGAATACCTGTGGAAGCTCTGATGGAATATCTAGAATTGTGGGATAAATTATCTAATGTTGAGCTGCATGAAGGGGCACATGACAAACACATTTGGAGACTTTCGGCTTCAGGAGAATACACAACAAAGTCTACATATGATGCGTTCTTTCAGGGCGCCATATACTTCAAGCCATATGAGAGAATATGGAAGTCATGGGCTCCTCCCAAATGCCGTTTTTTTCATGTGGCTGGTTGCTCATAACCGGTGCTGGACGGCTGACAGGCTTGCTTGGAGAGGACTTCCTCACCCGGCCAAATGTCGACTTTGTGACCAAGAACAAGAAAACATTGATTACCTCTTAATTGGGTGTGTTTTTGCTAGGCAATTCTGGTTCGCCCTCTTGCAGCGCGTTGGACTCTCTTCACTCACGCCTCAACCTGAGGGTTCAGCTTGGGAGATTGGTGGGAGAAGGCAGAGGCTGCCACCACTAGAGATGTGAGAAAAGGATTAAACTCCATCATCATTCTTGGCTCCTGGAGCATCTGGAAACACCGGAATGACTGTGTATTCAATGGGGCTGCACCAAACATTAAAACAGCCTTTAGTATAGCTAGGGATGATGCCCATTGGTGGTGTTTGGCAGGAGCTAAGGGTCTGTCCTTGCTCACTGCTAGGGGCTTTTAGTTAGTTAGCCCGCTCGGTCGATGTACTCTCAGAAACATGGAAGGTGTGGTGTTGTGTGTGAGTGTGTTTGGGTCTATGTATGACTCCCTTTTCTTCTACTAATACAAATGATATGCAGCTCTCTTGCGTATTTGAGAAAAAAATTAAAATAAAAGTGATGCATCATGATTAGTAGCGTCTCCAGCAAAAACACTGGCACCATGTGAGGCTGCTAATTTTGGGACAACTTAACAACTCTTTTGCTCCTTTCAGTCCAATTCTCCAAGTAACCTCACCCACAGATTCCTATAATACCCCCTCTTCCATGATTTCATGATCATTTTCCATAGTCCCTAACTGCTTACTGCCTAGGAGGCTGAGAATGCCAATGCGTCCTGTTTCCATCTATGCCATCCTTTTGTTTCTTTCATGTTCATTCAAATTGATGCATCAATGCGCATCCTGCAACAGCCTTGTCCCTGGCAAGCCGCTCTCCCCAGGTAACACTCTTGTGTCTGATGATGGCACCTTCACCCTGGGCTTCTTCTCCCCATCCAAATCCACCAAAAAACACTGTTACCTTGGCATATGGTACAACAACATCCCACAGCGAACCATTGTGTGGGTTGCCAACCGTGCTGCACCAATCACTGATCTTTCGTCTGCAATGCTCGCCTTGCACAGTAGCACAAACCTTGTCCTGTCTGATGCCAATGGTCGTGTCCTTTTGAATTCAAACAACAGCATTGACATCAGTTCTTCACCTGCCACCACCGTCTCCGCAGAAGCCACACTAGAAAACACCGGAAACTTCATCCTCCGGTCATTGGGCAACGTTAACCACACCACACTATGGCAGAGCTTCGACCATCCATCTGATACTCTTCTTCCTGGGATGAAACTCAGGATCAGCCACAAGATGCATTCAATACAACACCTCATTTCAAGGAATGGCCTGCAGGACCCACCCCTGGGGTCTTCTCCTATGGTGCAGACCCCAACAACATTCTGCAGCAGTTCATCTGGAATGGCACAAGACCGCACCATCGAAGCCCAGGGTGGACTAGCTATTTCCTTCTTGGGGGCTACATGAACAACCTTCATTCTACCATTTACATGGCAATACATCGTGGCGCCGATGATGAGGTATACATGTCCTTTGGCATGCCGATTGCTAGCTTGTCTTTGCTGATTAGAATGGAGATAAATTACTTAGGCAAGGTAAATATTCTAAGCTGAGACAGTAACATGTCAAAATGGACAAGCTTGTACACACAGCCTGCACATAAGTTCAATGAGTATGGTTGCCTGTTCCAGCAGCGGGGGCCTTGCACGAAAGCAAACCGCCCGATTAAGTAGCAGTTGCTTCGCTGATGGGCCCTGTGAGGGGGGCATTGTCCCTAAGTTCTTACCAACCTCAGGTGTGTAATTACTGTGGTCCTTATGGTTACTGTGACAACACTGGAACTGCCCCAACATGCAAGTGCCTTGATGGTTTTGAGCCAAAAGATGATGAAGGCTGGGTCAGGGGCAGATTTTCACAGGGATGTCGCCAGAAGATGGCACTAAGATGTGGTGGACATGGTTTCTTGACCTTGCCACACATGAAGGTCCCTGATCATTTCATTTTCCTCTGGAACAAAAGCTTTTATGTGTGTGCAGCTGAATGCTGGAGCAACTGCTCCTGCATGGCATATGCTCATGCCAACATGAGCACCAAAGGCGTCAATGGCGATGACACAAGGTGCTTGATATGGACTGGGAAGATGACTGACATGGAGAGGTATAGCCAAGGAGGGGAGACCCTCTATATTCGGATCAACAAATCAAACGGTATGATTTATTGCTATTAATTGTATGCTTATCTTCCTAGATAGGTTTTTGAAATCTTCATGGTAAAGTGAAGATGGATCTATATTTGTTAAGCATTAAACTAAAGGAGGTGTTGTATGAGAAATACTCGTCATATAGTCTGTCTAATGGAAAGAATTTATTGATTCTTCATGAATTGGTTTTTGCAGGTGACATGACAAAGACCAAAACCCTAGAAATTGCACTGCCAGCCCTGACAAGTTTCCTTGTATTCATATGCATAGGGTTTTTTTGTACCTACAGGTTTAGAGGTAGACAAGAAATATTTTCTTCTCTTTTTATTTGCTTTCTCTGGTTCTTGCAAACTGGAGAAACTATATCAAATTCCCTGTGTTCCTTTCAGACAAACAAGGAAATACAGAGATCCGGAATAGTTTGATGCTAAGAGATATGAGCACTGCTAATGAAGTTGCTGGTGAAAGTGGAGAATTGGTATTATATAGCTTCAGAGAAATTGCCACTGCAACAGAGAATTTCTCTGATTCCACCGTACTTGGACATGGAGGGTTTGGTACTGTTTACAAGGTAACCAAGGCTTTTGCTGGTACTTTCGGTGGTTGTAAAGTAGTGTTATTTCTAACATAAAAAACCTTTCATTTATTCAGGGAACATTGGGAGATAAGGAAATCGCTGTGAAAAGGCTTTGCAAAGGTTCTGGCCAAGGGGCAGTGGAGTTTAAAAATGAAGGCAGATGAAAAAAATATTGATTTATGAATACCTTGCTAACAAAAGTTTGGATGCCTTCCTGTTCAGTACGTTCTGTTCACTTCTCGCAAAAGCTCAACTTTTGATGAAAGAAACATGAAGCACTGATAAGAACTTCATTTGATTCTACCCTTGACAGATGCTAAACGAAAATCACTGCTTGACTGGCCCACAAGATTCATGATAATCAAAGGTGTAGCTAGAGGCCTTCTCTCCACCAAGATTCAAGATTGACAGTAATTCATAGAGATCTCGAAGCAGGCAATGTGTTGTTGGGTGCTGAAATGAGCCCCAAAATATCTGACTTTGGTCTAGCCAGGACTTTCGGTGTCGACGAACAACAATCAAGTACCAATCGGGTCATTGGAACTTTGTGAGTGATTTCATACATGAAGTAATTTTGAATCAACACACCATTGTTCTTGAACTAATTAGTTAAAATTGTGATGTATGCTCATCTTCCAAAAAGTGGTTACATGGTGCCAGAATATGCATTGGAAGGCATCATTTCTGTCAAATCCGATGTTTATAGCTTCGGTGTCATGCTTCTGGAGATTGTGAGTGGCTCAAAGGTCAGCACAACAGGCTCATTCATAGACTCACCCAACCTTGTAGCTCGCGTAAGTACTTTCAGGTTCTCAAAAGTCAAAACTTGACCCATATGAAATGAAACCTTGACGTAATCATTGACTCAGGCATGGAGATTATGGAGTGATGGAAACCTGCAGAACTTGGTTGATCCATCGATTGTTGAGGCCTCATCACTTGTCGAAAGTCTACGATGTATCCACATCGGACTCCTGTTGGTGCAAGACAACCCAAATGATCGTCCACCTAAGCCTCGATAACGAAGGCATAGAGCTCCCACCGCCTATGGAGCCTGTATACTTCGCAAGGAAGCATTATGAAACTGGTGAAGCAGGAACATCCGGAGAAAGCTACGTAATGGATATGACCCTTGGAACACTAGACAAGGGGCGCTAGAGGTGACAACCATATCGAACTACAAAGTTTAACTTCCTTGGATCTCAGCGCTTGGTACAAACAATCATATGGAACAGAAACCGACACTGCATTTGAACAACTGCATTACAAGGATAATGCATCGCCTTTCAGCTCCAGTAGAGAGTAACTGGAGAAAGATACACCTCACATCCCTAGGGTTGAGTGACCTTTCATATAACTGTGTTTACATGTTAAGTCAAGTACAGCGTATTGTATCTGAAATTGTAACTGTCCGTGTCCGGGTAGTACGTCCTCGGACAAGGTAAACTCTGCGTGTCTTGATGCCAGGCCATTTCTCAACATGTCTAGCTGAATGCTATCTGCTCATGTTGTCCTGGTTGCTCTCATGTATTCTATCCCATGTATCGTTTCTGCTCGTCCTCTCTCTAGAAAGTTCTTAGTCACAGGATCTATCTCTCCGGTGCCTGAATTCGACCCTGCTGTTGACATGACACGTCTCAACTCTCAGGATCGTGGCACACTTTCTTCATGTTGCGTATGCTCGTGGAACGGAAGAGTAATGTTACATGTGCGAAGGATCCTCAAGTTCTTTTTTCGAGCTCAGGATCCTCAAGTTTTGTGTGTGTGTGTGTGTATGTGTGCGCAGCCAACTATGAAGAGTGCACGCTTGGGACTCTGTGGATGCTTTGATTTGGCCAGGTATGCCACGCACGCACTGATCGGTAGCAAATGTGCTAGCTAAAAATAGCTGCACTTTGTTAGAGCCGTGGTTGCTTCGAAACAAATATAGCTACTGTTGTTTCGCAAAAAAAAAATATAGCTACTGTTATCGCTGAGCTGCATTCTGACGTCTTTTGCGTGCGGCCGACAGAACTTGCATCTTCAGTCCATTCTTGATTGTCTATCTCCGCTGTTCTATTTTAATTCCCACTGGCTTTCTTTGTAAATATAGAAGTTAAATATAGAAGCTGCATGGCAGTCTGTAAATCAAAAGACGCAATCACACCCAAGGTTATGAAGGAGATACTGGGCATGCATGGAGAAGAAAATAGGCAAGAGATGAAAATAAGATTTCATTAGAACCGTTAACTTTTTGGAATTATTATATGCAATCCCTGACGCTCTTGTGATGGAAAATTATCACAGTAAAAGCAATATTACACCGATCTGGCATGTAAAGGGATAGGCGATGCGGCAATTTGGCAGCACCAAAATTGATTTGGGTGACAAATCTCAATTTGGTTGGTAGAATAGATATGTGTACTACCAAAATTTGGTTGGTTATTACAATATATATGCTATTCAACAACAATCATGTTTTGAATAGTAATTCAACGGGTGAGCCTACAAATCAATTACCCTACAATGGTAAAGAGACTATCCGCAAGAGTAAAATCCTGAGCGTGAGATTTCCCATGCCAGTTCATCACCCACAGTTATAAAAAGACGTACCAAAACCACAACTCTGTATGCCAACCACAATTGTAAAAAGACCAACCAAAACTATATGTGTGTGCCCTATAGCACCCATAAAAAGACATAACAAAACCATAAATGTGTATGACCACAATTATAAAAAAAACTACCGATACATCAAGTGTAAGTCATATAATGACACATCACATAATTTTTTTTAAAAAAAACTACCGAAACATCAAGTGTAAGTCATATAATGACACATCACATAAATAAATACTCCTAAACCTTCCTATCTCTCATTTCTCCCCTTTTCACTCTCCTTCCAACTGAATCACATAGTGGGGCGGCGGCGGCGGATTCCTTCCTAGGGTAAGGCGGATTCTATGTGGTGCCCCCTCATCCCTGCTGCTCACCTACCAGCCAAGCTCCCACAAGCCCATGAGGAGGTGTTAGCTAGGCTTCCTAGAAACCGGAGGGGCTCCTTCTACAGAGACAGGTTTCCCTTGGCAACGCGGGGTGGGCCTCATTGCCCTGCACAGTGCAATGTATTAGGGTTATCTCTCTCATTCATAACTCTCTCACTCGTCGCCGCTCTCTCGCTCTTGTCAGCTTGCTCTCTCCTTGTGCTAGTTAAGCCGCCAATGGGGTTCCTAGAATGGATACCAACGGAGAAGCTCGTCGCCACTCCCCAAGTGATTGTAGGTGAGACGTTGTGGTTCATAACAGAGGACACGACCTGGAACTCTTTCTAACTGCTCGTCCTCATAGGGCAAATTGTTCTTTTTGTTTAGATCCAGATGTTTTCTTGCCTTTTCTAGTGGTGATTATTATGACTGGATCTGATGAGCAATGCATACTTCTATTACTACCATTCATTATTTGTTCTTATCCTCTACCATATGTAGTTAATTTTATTCTAAGTCCATGGTAATGGTCAATGATGTTTGTGGATGTAGGAGGGGCATCTTGAATGACACGTCCTTATTTATATTCCTGATTATGGTTTATTCATACTTATGCACTAGCTGCCATAGTAATTATTACCCCCATGCCTTATTAGTCTTCTTTGTTATAGATCTAACACTTAGGAGTTGTCGGCTTATTAGAGGAGCAACCCTGGTTGTAGTCATCACTACCTAGCTACTTGTTAGATTTAGGCGCATGTCAACCAACAAGAGAGGGGTCTCTAGAAAGGATGATCAATCTCAAGTGTCCAAGCATGGTGGACCAGAGCAAGCAACCAAACATGACTATGTTTTCAATAGTAGCCTAGACAACCAGACATACCAATCTATAATAGTGCACAACTTTGCTTCCCGTGGCCCCACCATAAAAATCTAGCAGAGTAGCAAGGCTTCACACAATGGTCCATGGATAGAAGGGTTACTTTTGCACATCAATGAATCCATGCAAAAAAAATGGAATGGTGACTTTTATACAACAATGAGTGTGTACCACCCACAACTGTAAAAAGACCCACCAAAACCTCAAGTGTGTGCCAAACAACGACACCTCACATAATTAAATACCCCTAACCCTAGATATCTCTCATTCCTCCCTTTTTCACTCTCCTCCCACTTGGATCACATTGTGGCGGCAGCAACTTCTTTCCCAGGGCAAGGTGGATTCGGTGTGCTGCCCACTCACCCCCATTGGTGGCGACAGCTTCCTTCCCCACATTGCTGATAGCGACATCGCCTTCCCCATACCTTGTGGCGACATCCCCACATTGTTGACAATGACATTATCAATGATTAAAACATATAGGGTGTGTTTGGTTTTCTGCCAACCCTGGCCTGGCTTCTATAATACAACCCTTGCCTATTTGGTTTCTAATGCCTGCTAGCTAAGCTCCCACAAGCCTATGAGGGGGTGTTAGCCCAGTTTTACTAGAAACGGGGAAGGCTAGTTTTCACAGAGCCAGGCTACGCTTGACTGCGTGGGGTGGGCCACATTACCCTACACAGTGTGCACTGAATAAGACCCAGCTTCCACGTCCACCTATTAGGTTACCTCTCTCATTCACAACTCGCTCACTCGCAACCGCTCTCTTGATCTTGTCTGCCAGCTCTCTCCTTGTGTTGTCTTAGCCACTATTGGGGTTCCTCGAAGAGAGCCCATCGCATACGCTCATTGCCCCTTCCCAATCCCAAGTGCTCGTAGGTGAGACATTGTGGTTCATAATAGAGAATGTGGTACAAAACTCTTTCTATGTCCTTGTCCTCATAGGGCATGTCATTCTTATTCTTTTTGTTCAAATCCAGTTGTTGTCTTGCCTTTTATATTGGTGATTATGACCGAATCTAATGACCAATGCATACTTCCATTACTAGAATTCGTTGTTTGTTCTTGTCCTCTGCCATATGTACTTTATATTGCTGAGTCCATAGGAATGGTCCATGATGTTTGTGGATGTAGGAGGACCATCTTGAATGTCACATCCGTGCTTATATTCCTGATTAGGGTTTATTCATACTTATGCACCAGCTGCAGGACATATTAATTATTATCTGATATCTTCTTTAGAGTCATGGATCGACACTTAGGCATTGTCAAAACTTATTATTCGAAGAGCAGTCCTTGTAGTGTTTGCTGCCTAGCTTTTTGTTAGATTTAGGTGCATTTCAACCTACAGGAGAGGATCTCCTATGGCCCAATGACAACTAGGCAACAAGAAAGAATGAACAAATTTAGGTGTCCAAGACTGGCAGGGCAGAGCAAGCAACCAAACAAGCCTGTGTTGCAATAGCAGCCTAGCCAACCAAACATGCCCATAACCTATAATGGTGCACAACTTTGCTTTCCTAGGCCCACTATATAATCCAACGGAGCAATGAAGCTTCACACTATCGACCTCGTGATGGACGTCATCTAGGTCTTTCTGTTGTTCTAGAGGCAAAAGTGAAAGCGCCATATTAACCCAATGGGAAGAACTCTTTAAAATTGAGGAAATCATCATGTCCACCACTCTTGGACTCTGAAATCTTAGGAAAGCACTCCTCCACGCATTGCTTTGGGATCAATACACAATTCAGCTTACCAACATCACTTGGAGTCAAATCTTTTTGAAGAAGTACTCTGTATAAATAACATGGTCCATGGACGGAAGGGTGACTTTTGGACATCAATGAATCCATGCAAGAAAAAGGAAGGGTGAGTTTTGTAACATCAATTTGTGTGTGCCACCAACAATTGTAAAAAGACCATGTCAACCTATAGGAGAGGGATCTCCTATGGCCCAATGACAAGTAGGCAGCAAGAAAGGATGAACAAATTCAGGTGTCCAAGAGTGGCAGAGCAGAGCAAGCAAACAAACAAGCATGTGTTGCAATAGAAACCTAGACAACCAATTAAACACGCCCATAGCCTATAATGGTGCACAACTTTGCTTTCTATGGGCCCACTATATAATCCAGTGGAGCAGTGAGGCTTCACACTATCGACCTTGTGATGGATGTCATCTAGGTCTTTCTGTTGTTCTATAGGCAAAAGCAAAAGCGCCATATTAACCTAGTGGTGAAGTCTTCAAAATTGAGGAAATCATCATGTCCACCACTCTTGGACTCTGAAATCTTAGGAATGCAGTCCTCCATGCATTGCCTTGGGATCAATACACAATTCAGCTTACTAACATCACTTGGAGTTAAATCTTGTTGAAGAAGTACTTCGTATAAACAACATGGTCCATGGATGGAAGGGTGACTTTTGGACAGCAATGAATCCATGCATAAAATGGAAGGGTGACTTTTGTAATATCACTGAGTGTGTGCCACCCACAATTATAAAAAGACCCACCAAAACCTCAATGTGTGCCATATAATGAAGCCTCGCATAAATAAATACCCCTAACTGTAGCTATCTCTCATTTCTCCATTTGTCACTCTCCTCCCACCCGGATCACATAGTGGGGGAGGCTTCCTTCCTAGGGAAAAGCAGATATGGTGCGGTGCTCACTCACCCTCATTGGTGGTGATGGCTTCCATCCCCACATCGCCGACATCGGCATCACCTTCTTTGCACTGCCTGGAAGAGGTGATGCCCCTTCCCCAACAACAAGAGGCGATGATGACTAGCTTCCCCACATTGGTGAAAACAACATTGCTTTCCATGCACCTAGCGGTGACTTCCCCTCTCCTACACATGGCGGTGACGTCCCTTCCCCTATAACAACTAGCGGCAGCGACGGTTCCTTCCCTGCAGTAGTGATAGCACAACAACGATGTTACAATACACAAACCTGAGCAGCAAATTAAACGTTGGGTCACAACAGGCCGGAAAAACTAAACATGGATCATCAAAAGTTTCAACTACATATATAAGAATAGTGAAAAGCCTTCAAGAGAGCACGATGGACCTTAGGCATCACTACCACTACATCTCCCAACTTCTCTACTTATATAAGAGACATGAGTTTGGTGTTGTCGACCCGATTGGCTATTTAGTTGAGGAGAAGGAAAGTAAAGGACTCTCATGGAAAAAAGGTTAATTGATGGGATTTCTAGCACAGATGTGGTGCAAAACAAAACAAATAATCCTCAACCTTACCACGACCACAAGAAAAATAAACTGGAGCTCGGACAAAATGCAACAACCACTTTTAAGATTAAAAGGAACAGGAAAAAGGGGAACTGCTACATTTGTGACAACTAATCATCATGGTCATTGGGCGAGTGAATGTCACGACTGCAAATTGAAATAGAACAAAAGGCTACAGTGGTCTTAGTGCTTAGTATGGCTAATAGGCCAGCATATCAAACATGCCTAATCTGAATGGGCCAGGCCCACCCACAACGACAAACTACCATATTAAATATGCAAGAAAATGGCAATTTTTCCAACATTAGAATTGGGCTTTAGCTGTTTTGCCATGGTACATGATTGATTCCCTAAATTGCTATTATCAAAATAGGTACACATGCTGAAATGTTGTTTCACTAATTTGTGTCCAATTTTATCATTATTTTCATTCCAACTAAACTTCCATTCTCGTTTTCCCCTGCCCCTAAACTCAGAACCTTCTCTCTTTCACTCAACCTGTTCATCTTCCTCAGCGCATACACACCAGCAGCCCCGAGTAGGCACACGCCATCCATGACTGAGTAGATGTCCGCCCACGGCTGGAGTCGTCCCATCACGGATTCACGACATCGCCGACCTCCACCTCAGCACATTGCGCGCAATCGGGGTGGTGCTCTTCGTGGCGTCGGCATGCGGCCGCCCCCGTGCAAGAGCAGCGGTGGTGGGCTGGCCCCTGGGCAATTTCGCCATCATCAAAATTGGGCTTCAATTTTGCCAACACGCCCAATCTGAATGGGCCGGCCCACCCACAGCGGCACAGGCCCATCTCTCTCGACGCCAATCCCCTCCGCTCCGCCGCCCGCACCCAATCTCCTTTCCCAAGCTTCCCTCCCTTCCGCCACTCGCCAGCACCAGCGCGGCCACGCCCTCCGCCCGCTTCTCCGTACCTGCTGTTCGCCCCGCCGACCACCCCCATTCTCCTCCAGCGACCGTAACCCGTGCGCGTCACACTCGCCGACGATGGCTCTAATCCTCCTCCGGGGGATGCGGACGCCAGTCTCGTCCACGCCAAACTCCGGCGGCCTCCTCTTCACCGTCCTACGGCCTCGGCTGTCGCGCTTCACGACACGGGCGGAGAGCGTGCAGGCCGCCACGGAGCCGAAAGCGGCGGCGGCGCCGAGGTCAATCCAGCTGGCGGCCAAGGAGGCGGCGGAGCAGAGGACGCAGGGCTTCGAGGCCGTCATCGGGATCGAGACGCACGTGCAGCTCTCGACCGCCACCAAGGCGTTCTGCTCCTGCCCGTACAGCTACGGCGCGCGGCCCAACAGCACTGTCTGCCCGACCTGCATGGGCCACCCGGGGACGCTGCCGGTGCTCAACGAGAAGGTGGTCGAGTGCGCCGTGAGGCTGGGGCTCGCGCTCAACTGCGAGATCTCGGTGGCGTCCAAGTTCGATCGCAAGCAGTATTTCTACCCGGACCTCCCCAAGGGGTACCAGATTTCGCAGTTTGATATTCCCATTGCCGAGAAGGGGTATGTCGATTTGGACCTGCCGGTGGAGTTTGGAGGTGGGCATAGGAGGTTTGGGATCACGAGGGTTCACATGGAAGAAGATGCAGGCAAGCTGCTTCATTCTGAATCCAGCAGTTACTCTCAGGTCGTCCTTGTCTCTGACTGATAATTGCTTAATTTTTTCTGTTAGAAATTTGTACAGATGGGCTAGCTGGGTATAACCTCAGCAGTCCCATCTTCCTGATGAGAGTAACTATTTGAAAAATTGAATCCTATGACTATAAATGCATGTGATAGGCTAACAAAAGAAATTATGTTTTGTGCAAGTATGATATATGGAACGCAATACAATGATACAGATAATAAACCATAAGCACTGCTCTAATATTGACAGGGAAAGTCTAGAGGGAATGAAAAGAATTACACAGTGTCTCATCACTTAAAGTACAGCAACTTCAGTTATTGATCAGTGGTTGCTACTTTGGCTGGCTAGGTCGACCTAAACAGGGCTGGTGTACCTTTGCTTGAAATTGTCTCAGAGCCAGACATGAGAACAGGGATAGAGGCTGCTGAGTATGGTGCTGAGCTGCAAAGGATCGTTAGGTACCTGGGAGTGAGTAACGGTAATATGCAAGAAGGTTCGCTTCGTTGTGACGTGAATGTTTCTGTTCGACCAGTTGGACAAAAAGAATTTGGTACAAAGGTGATTCTCATACCTTTTGGACTTCCCTAACTGATTCTTATTATGTGTTTTTGTGTTTGCAACTTTTGCTCTCAGTGTTATGATTTGATGATTCATTGGTTAACCAACTTAGTACAGGCCAAATAAATAACTTTTGTTCTCAGTGAGGGCTAAATTGTCCTGCAAATTTTACCATGCTTTAAATGATGCCTTGAATTTTCAATCCATGTGGTGGCTGGGAGAAAGATCCATGTACCTAAATTGCTAGTTATACCCAGAAACATTCATAATTTCAGTTCATTGGTTTCTTGCCTGCTTATATATTCATGCCCCTTATTTAAGGGAAAATAAGCTAAATCATGTTCACTTGCTTATCCACCACTATTTTCTAGAAATGGCGTCACACTCTTATTTCAATTCCTTCAGGTGGAAATAAAGAATATGAACTCATTTTCTGCGATAAATAGGGCAATCGATTATGAGATCTCCCGGCAGATTCTGCTGCATAAAGAAGGCCAGGCTGATCAAATTGTACAAGAAACCCGCCTGTGGGATGAATCTTCTCAGGTTGTTGTCCCCAACTCTTACCCCTTTTTTGTGCTGGCTTTTTACTGCCAAGTACTAATTATTTTCTCTATCTACATCATCAGAAAACTTTTACAATGCGAAAAAAGGAGGGACTTGCTGACTATAGATATTTTCCAGAACCTGATCTTCCTGAAGTAGTTCTCACTAGTGACTATATTAACGAAATCAGCAAGTCAATGCCGGAGCTTCCAGAAGCAAAGCGTAGGCGTTATGAGAATATGGGACTCAGCATGCAAGATGTTCTGTTCCTTGCTAATGATGATAATGTAAGATTCCATCCTCTGTGTTGGTGTAGGTTCACATGCATGGGTGTCCACAAATTATTTGGAAGTTCCTCATTCATGGTCTGTTTAACTGGATATACAATTGTAAAATTCCATTTCACATATTATTCCATTTCACATGCTTGGCAGAGGTTCACGTATTTGCTAGGGGGCCTTCTTGTAGTACATAGGAATTATTTTTTTGCTACACAAGGCAATGCATTCTCTCTATTGTTCACAATAACTTCAGTAATCTGATGGGTCTATATCTTCCCAGATTGGCCATTTCTTTGATTCTACTCTTGAGCATGGTGCTGATGCAAAGCTGGCTGCCAACTGGATCATGGGTGACATTGCTGCTTATCTCAAAGATGAAAAAGTATCCATTGATGAAATTAAATTAACACCTTTGGAGCTTTCTGAACTGATAGCATCCATTAAGAATGGAACTATAAGTGGGAAGATCGGCAAGGAGGTAACATTGCTAAACTGGGTTTTCCCTCTTGTTACTCTTTTGTGTCTCTATGTTTTGGCAGTCTATAGGGTCTACACATTTCTAGGTTTTACACCCTGATTGATATAATGCCTCCCTGCAGATACTGTCCGAGCTCATTGCCAAAGGCGGAACAGTTAAGGCTGTGATAGAAGAGAAAGATTTGGTTCAGGTAACTGTGCTCACATTTGTTACTATTTGGAACCATAGTCGTTCAAGCATCTAAAAAATATTGTGACCCCAGCCACCAGTGTGAAAGTGTTCCACGAATACACTTAATGTCCTTCAGTATCGCCAATGGCTGTTTTTTCCTTTGGATATTCCTGTTAAAGCAGATGCTGAAAAATTGGGCAATATTGAAATGCCCTCTAGATTTCATCAGTGTTTGTTGTTTGTAATTTGCATCTTATACTTTTAAAGTTTTATGAGTAGTCAAGGCATTGTTGTCCTCTCAATTGATGCAATTTCATTATTTATTTACAACTTCTGGCTGGGTTGTCTGATGGAATGCAAAAAATTATGAATTGAAATGACAGATAGCAGATCCAGCAGCAATCGAGGCAATGGTAGATAAAGTAATTGCTGATAATCCAAAGCAACTTGAGCAGTACCGTGCTGGAAAAACTAAGTTGCAAGGATTTTTTGCTGGCCAGGTTTGTCAATTGATCACTAGCACCGTTTGTCCCTTCAGCTACGATGTCTTATCAAGTGATCATATTTATTTAATTCAATTGATTCTAGGTGATGAAAGCATCGAAGGGCAAGGCCAACCCAGTTTTGTTGAATAAAATCCTTGGAGAGAAGCTGAATGCCAATTAGTTATTTTTGCCCCCACACTGAAAATCCGAAGGAGTCCATGAAGAATACGACCTCAAATGAAGTCCCTGAACCATATTGTTGACTTGGCAATTGTTTGGAAGTTGTAACCTTCACTCCATTGAATTGAAATTGTGATTAATGTGAATGATGTAGAAGTTTTGTCCACAATACAGATATAATTGTACTAAGCTGATACCTTGAAATTAATGTGGATGATGTAGAAGTTGTCCACAATACAAATATCATTGTACTAAGCTGATACTTTAAAACGGCGTAATCATTCTTTTTTTATGCAATAGCTTACCCCTATCATTTGTACAATTTCCATCGAATTTCTGCTGCCTTTGTTATTTAATTTTTTCTCTATCCAATATACAATATTTATAACAATTTTCGAACTACTCCTAAATAAAAAGATACAAAGCGTGAACAGCACAGCACGACCTGCCCTTTGCAAGCAATAAAGTTCACACTTAAAAATTTACACTGGCAGCTGACCGCAGCGCCAAGGCAACAAAAGCCTGCGGATCAGTGTCAGTGTGATACAGCCCGAGAGAATTGAATGACTGCTCAAATACTTGGGTTCAATAAGACAAAAGTACTTAAAATAGTCAATCCCTGCTCAAATACTGTGTTAAATATGACAAAACGCTTAGACAGTCAATCATGTAAATAAAAAGCAACTACCAAGAAATTATTGGAAAACCAAAAGTTACACAGGACTACATAAGAGCATAACAACAATCACAGCTAAGCTGCGGTAACTATTTCAAACTATATTTACATTTTACAACACCAGAACAATGAGAGGATGGCCCTGACTAATCCTCATTGTCGTAGTCCTCATCTTCATCAACCTGCACTGTGAGATGTCCAAATCCAGATGGCCCGACACCAATGTTTCCGATGGCATCTGGCATAGGCCAATCTGACTGATGATCGGTGTTTGCTTCTTCTACCTTAGAACTTGTAGCTTGTGCAGGGGCTGTTGGCGGAGGCTCCACCGGAGGTTGCATGCTTTGAGGCATGGTTTCGTTGCCATTATTGATCTCTTGAACTGTTTCATCTCCTGGTAAGAGTTCACTTTGTTCAGCAAACATGCTGCTCTCATCTTCAAATTGTACATAACCAACTTCCTTTCTCTTGGTTGGTGGCCGACCTCGTCCTCTGCCTCGACCCCTCCCACGTCCTCTGGGGCTGACGTTTGCATTTCTTATGGCCTGAAAAACCAGAGGTCCTATTATCAAATATCCATTTATATAACGTTATCAATCAGATGAGCTGTGATGGCTGAAGTACACACCATTTTAGTAGATCTTGATTCATCATTCTCTGGGTCACTGCCGTTTGACTTTCTGAAAAGTGAATTCCAAACACTGTTAGGTACTTGGTAAAATTGAATCATAAAATGCTGATTACAACAACTGAACTTACCTTCTTCTAGGTAATCCTCTTTCATCTCCACATGAATCAGCAGCACCAAGATCTGGTACCTTGTTGACAACTTCAGTTAGGAAATCAAAAGAACTGTACCTCTTCACACATTGCTTCCTGAAAGTCAGAAGATAGATATATGAATGTCAATATTAATGGCTCAAAATCGGTACTCCATGCAAACAATACTAAGACACATGCATTGCAACTATCAGCTATCATTTTAACAAGAAAAAAATGTGCACCATCAAAATTAACCTCAATACAACAACTCGCATTTAAATATGAAACTTAACTCCAAATAAACTAGACAAGCTCATATGCTAGATCTACATGAGCAGGATGGGATAACAATCTGCCCAGTTTCAGTTTCGAGGATATATAATCTCTACAAATCTCTTCACCAGAAATGTTCATGAGCTCAAATTCCAGAAACCACACCAAAGTTGCTTACAGTGGAAAGAAAAATACCAACTTCCAAATTGGTTACTAAAACCAACCTGCTTCATATTTAAATTCAGATCATAGCGGGTGTTCGGTTGGCTCCTGGCCGACGCTGCCTGGCTCAGGCAGCACTCCCAGGCTTCCGATTTCGAGCGCCTAGGACTGGGATCACTGCCTGGCCATTGAGCTGTCTGGCAGGCATCAAAACAAACATGCCCAGAAGATTATTTTGGAGTTGCTGAAAGCGATCTGTTCATCACTTCCTCCAGAAATGATTCAAAAAGATTTTACGAGTCTAGCTCGAGTACCTTATTTACTTATATAGTACAAATTAGCTGGCTAGTCAGGGAAGGACCAATTATGAATCCCACCTACAGATATTATGAATGTTAACTTAGATAACATCTAACCTTTTAACTAGTAAACCTTATACCAAGGAATCTACAACCAAAAGTCATATGCAATGGAACGGAATATGCAGTAGTTACATGAGGCATATGAATCCTGTTTCTTGACAACTTGTCTTGATGTCATAAGCAACACCAACAAGATGAATTCTGGATAAGATCCTATTTGGGGCAGGGAGAGGGGAGATCCCAGCTCCTCTGTCAACCGAAAAAACTTTTAACAAAATTCATGTTGAATAATGATGGGACTATAAACATCACAGCTGATTGTACACCAAAGCGCAAAATTGAAACATAGCAATTGCGAACTGGAAGCATCCAGATTTCCCTCACTAGATATGCTAAATAAAGTCAATACATAATGATTTATCAGTGCATTTAATTAGGCTAGTAGCTGAAATTCATTGAAGAGATCCATTTATTTTAGAAGATATATTACATCGCCTCATATTTTTATTTTACAAAAAAAAATGTCAGGTGATATTGAAGAACTCACAGATGGAAGGAATTCAGTGTCTTTGCTCCACTTTGAAGAGTAATTTCGTAAGTCCGGTCAATTAAATCTTGTAAAAACAATTCAAGAGCCCTTGCTGCATGCAAATGGAAACTCAAAATGTCAGAAATTTCATTTATGTATGCTTCATCATGGTTACATGTAATAGTAGCAGGATATGAGAACCGTGAATGAATGTAATGATGCCCACAAAGAAAAACTGAAAATGTTGACCAAACAAACTTCTAAAAAATTACAAGGTCAATCTCTCTTTTGCATCATTGGTGTGGACTCGAGACAAGTAAAACCAGCTTGCAAAGCAGATATGTACATAATACATTAATACATATAACAATGATTCTTGCGGAACTTACAGACTAAAACAGGCACCGCTAGTGCAATCTTTCCAACATCCTCATCTGCTTGCATAATCTTTTTGATTCGAGCCTATTATAATAGAGAACATAGTTAGGGGATAACTTTATTCCATTACAACTTATGTATTTGAAAAATCATTTAGGAAGGATATCCCAACATAAGTACAGGAACCAAATACAAAACCCAAATCTTTGGGTAACCAGTTGGTGCGTGTAGCTTGGGACTTCAACTCATATTAGTTCCATGACAACAGAACAATAAGAGGTTTTGAAAGACTCAAAACCAACCTGAAGACATACAATAAATGCTGATATCCACAAGCAGCTCTGCTTCAGTGCTACCAAGCAGGCAATAACTAATCTCAAGAAAGAAATGCTGGCATGTTTCAGCAGACCTTGGAATAATCAAGCATGGTGGCAGAGCACCTGAGCCAACACAACTACAGCAACAGACTCCGGCGTGCCCAACAACAGTTCCCTCACCAAACACATTTAGACCAATATAACAATGGAAGTTACTGTCGTTTCGAACTCTACTACTTCTAGCAGACCATAATAATAAACCCCCATGATGAAGGCTGCACATGAATTCCACTGCATAAGCACTCCTTCACCAGATCACATGTTGAGTATCCCAGCAACATACACGGGACCCGCAATACATGCTCACATGATCTCCAGGAGATCTTGCAACCAAAACAGACATAACAATGGAAGTAACAGTAGTTTCAAACTCTTACTCATACCAGACCATAATTAAAAAAAACATGGCTAAGGCTGCAAACGAATTACACTGCTAAAGCAAAAGCCAGCAACATACATGGGACCCGCAATACATGCTGACATGATCTGGAGATCCTGCAACCAAACCACACGCAGGACAGCAGGATCTAGCTCATACCCCTTTGCATCTATCTACACACGCCAAGCCAAGCGACTGAGGATAATAACCAGCGGCGCCTGGAGACCACATCAGTCTATCCCGTTCACACGGACTAAGACTCGCCACAAGTCAAAGGCATTGATCTAGTCAGCTGCGAGCGCCCACAAATCTCTGCATCCGCTCAACATAACACGAGCGCGATTAGAAATTCTCGACGTCCTTTGTTGAGTGCTGGGAATCCGCGATAGACCCCGAAAAAGTTAAACAAAAAAAATTGGGGGAAAAAATAACAAAAATGAATTACTTCCGCGCGCGCGCGAACGAGCACAGGAGCCGATCTGACTTGTTCTGAGCCCCACGGCGCTTTCCTCCCGCAGAACCCAGCGAAGTCACCCACCCACGAAACGAAACAGCGAAGCCGCGAGTCAACGGCGGCCGGCGCCCACCGGATCCCCCCGCGGGAGCGAGGATCTGCACCGCGCGCGCGCGGCGACCCAGACCCAGATCAGATCACGCACGCGCGCGGGCGCGGCGGATCACGATACGAGCAGTACGGACGGGTAAGGGGAGCGACGATACGCACCGCGGGGAACCGGGTGCCGAGCTTCTTCCTCATCTTCGCCTCCGCCTCCTCCTCGCCGGCTCGACGACGGACGCTCGCTGTCGTAGTCTACTCCTCTCTATCCCTCTTTTGGGTGCTTTTTTATTTCTTTTTGGTGATGAAGAAGCCTTGGGTCTCTTTTCTCGTTTGGCGTTGCCGGCTTGTCCTCTTTCTCTTTCCACCACCGAGTTGAACTTGAACGCACGCAGGAGGCAGGAGCAGGCGCGCAGCGCACCACCGCGAGTCCGCGACGTGACGACGTCATCCTAACGGTCCCGTGCTCCCCACCGCGTCACGTCACGCAAACGGCGGCCGAACTGGGCCGGGCTTTACATGGGCTTTCACGGCCCGAAATGGCAGTGTTAAGGCCGAAACGGCCTGGACTATATAGCCTGATCGCGCACGCTACAATCTAATCGTATGTCTTACTCCCTCCTAAGAGGGAAAAGAGATGTCAATTAATCTTTAGTTTGCATTTGCAATGTGTAGTGAGTACCATTAGATTGAATAATGAACCACATTTCTATAATAAATATATCTTAACTACAAATGTTGATATTATTTTCTATTGATCTAGATAAAGTTAAGAAAGTTTGACATACTCTAAATACAAAATTACTTTTTTTCAACAGAGGGAGTATTTTTATTTTAGATTAAAAAACCCAAAAGAAAATATGACCACGTTTGCAAAGATCACCAGCCGACCGGGTGCCAAGCAGGCGGCACAAGTTATACAGAGATTTCATCCAAAACTTGAAATCAAAGCCTAATGCAGGCTTCACGGAGACGAGCAACTGTTCAACACCACAACGGTACAATGCCATTCAGAACTTCAAAAGCCCCTAGATTCCACCGAAATAAAAGTCTAAAACTACGTATTAAAAACAAAGCAAAGGAATAAAGCGCAGAAGAATTCCAATCTTTCATCTACAAAGGTTTATATTATATCAAAAGGCTAATAAACAGTCAGAACTTGATTACTGCTAACTTATATATGTTCTGTGACTCTTGCAATCTCGACGATCGCGAACAAGATGCTAAGAGAACGGATGTGACATTGTACATAACTACAAGAACAATATGTTCCTCATGTTTCAAAGCTGAAGACAACAAATGTTCCAATTACGCACGCACAAATAAATATCAGAAGACAAACTCCTGGGCAACTGGCTACATCCAGACATCCACAAGCGAGGCCGACTTGCATAAGTCAACATGAAGCTGAACCTATATGGTCAGAACTGATTCTGCCTTATCTGGGCCGGAATCAATCACTCTCCTTTTCAGCAGCTGCAACTGCAGTGTAAAGAAGGGTTAGTTAGCATTTAGGAAAGGGCATACAAAGATTATATTACTTCGCATGCCACATGGCTAGCCCACCAAAGTGATCAGCAGGAAATGTAATCGATGAGTATTGAGTACTGAACCATATGATGACAGATATGAAAAAAAAAAAATCATAATCCATACATTGATTAGAAAAGATTGCATCGAGCCCACTTGGACTGCTAACTGCTGCAGCCCTGTTGAGTGAAGTTCTCATGTAAAAATGCAACAAATATTTGCAAACCAGCATGTCTAGAGGCATTGTCGCACACAAGCCACAAAAGCATATGCTGAATATATACTATGAGTCCATGACAACCAATGAACCAATTGAACATTAGGATGGAAATTCTTAACCTCCAGGCCACTGTCAGAACATACAGACGAAATCCTTAACAAAATAGACCTATATACATCTAACTCACATAAAATCTGTTGCGTTCTAAAATTATTTGTGATAAAGAGCTAATATGTGGCTCTTTTCCTCCAAAAGCTACCAGACTTTTTCTGTGAAGTGCCTCAAGGAAACAGCCTTTCTTTTTCACAGTATCATCTACTAAAGGGATTAAGTTCTTGTTTTCGGAGCACACATTCACCATGTATGCAGATAGTACAAGTCTCAGTTTCAAGTACTTCATCCCTACCGAAGAAAGGCAACGGACGCATGCCCCAGTTTCAAGCATATTGCATTAGCCATACCGGTTTTTCCTTCACAAGATATCAGGGTTATATGTCAAACCAGGCCAAAGTGCTAGTGTGGAGCACAGAAAATCTGTCTACTGTCAAGAAAGAAAACCTAGCCCAGCTGGTGATGAAAACCTTCGTGTTTGTTACTATGTCAATCCATATTCATGATCCAAACTTGTACAGAGATATAATGGTGCTTTCACGCAATAAAAAGGATTGGAGCAGTAAGATGGTCCCTAAAATTCTTGCAGAACTGTAGAAATAAATGTCAAAATGCTAGCATAAATTTCGTTTTAGATGAGTGTGTGGTTCAGAGCACCCAGTAAAGGAGCCACCCACCCGGGGCTTTGCTGCATGTGTGCCCACATCCCTGCGCAATGCTGATGAGGTTCCCTTTTAAAAGTTAAGTCAAGGGTGACATGCTTCCTCCCTGACTTTTTTTATAATACCCCGTTTTGGTAAGTTTGGTGTGTTCAACAGGGTCAGTCCAAGGGAAACTCCTTCCTAATGGTAGCTGGGGCTGAACTGAACTATAGCATTATAGCAATTTCGAAGAAAACCTACAGCATATCTTAAAACAGAACTTATATCAACGTTAAAGAAATTGTAAGCTGCTGAAAGCAAATCAAGGAACAGATAACTGAACATCATACCATCAGCTGAACCATCACCAACTTTGGCAGTGTCATTATTGTCTTCATCTCCATCTTTTACATTCTCCTCAGCCACTTCACCATTGTCTTCATCTGCACCTTTTACATTCGCCTCATCAACTTCATTGTCTTCATCTCCACCTTTTACATTCTCCTCATCAACTTCATCACTGTCTTCATCTCCACCTTTTACATTCTCTTCATCAACTTCATCATCGTCTTCTTCATCATCATCATCTTCTTCATCATCACTATCCACTTTAGGTGGTGGCGGCAGGGGTATGAAACTTGATGTACTTCTCCGACGAGAACTAGTAATAATATTACTCATGTCTATGCCCTCAAGTTCCTTTGCTCTTTCTTTTCTCTTCTTCACTGCTTTAATTTCTGCCCATAACATTAATAAAGAATTTTAGAGAAAGAGGTATATTAGTCCAACACGGCTAGTTCTAGTACCTTACACAATACCATCAAAAGTTTGAGAGCAAGATAAAGGTTGCTTCTATCGGTAAATCATAATCAATTAAACAGACAGAAGGGGGGGGGGTGTTCCCTAGATAATCTTTACTAGAGTGGTTTTGGTGCCGAGGTGGTGACGAGGCCCTTGCATCCATGGGGCCAATTCTTGCTTTTGGCGGGTGGCCAGAATTCATGTTTTGTGCTCGCAGAGGCAAAGTCGGACCTGCTCATTGTTGGGTGCGACGATGCTTGCCGACGATAACGTGCTGTTTGGTGCAGTGTGTTGGTGCTAGTCGTGTGCAGGAGGTGGTGACTTGGTACCTTTGGCAGAGGTCCACCGTGTGAAGTCAGAGCTGCTTGGATGTTATTGCGATGAAGCTTGGCAACGATGACACATGGTGGGCTCCGTCGTGTTGTTTTGGGTGAGTCACATGGGCAGTTGTGTTTAGGTTTTTGCTGGTTTTCCTTAATTAACCGTGCAGTTGTATGGGTTTTGGGCTCAGTTTACCTTATAATAAACCGGGTCAGTTCTTTCTTCTAATCTTCTTAAGTGAATGGCAGGAGCTCCCTGCCCTTTTCGGAGGTTCTTCGAAAAATAATATTTACTAGAGTCAACAAGAAAACACACCTTTTTCAGAAGGATTTTTTGACAATCCTTCCTTTTCAAGTATATCCTGTAACTCCTTTATCAAACAGGCCTCACGTTTGTTCTCAGGAGCTTGCTTGACTCTCCGATACACATTAGGTGGAATTCTGAATTAAAGGAAACATATATTAGTCAAGTTATCATTCTACAAATTCATAATTGCATATGGCAAATCAAGTTGAGGTAGTACGTCATTCCACAGGACTTGATTATCGATTTCAGATGCTCTACTTGTTTCCCATAAGCTGGAGTCAGTTGCAGTTTTCTCTGCACACCAAAACATCAGGATATATGAATAAGGCATACAAGGAATTAAGTGTACCGAGAGTTCAATCTGAAAACCTTGTTATCTTCCTCCCCGGATGAATGGGAATTATCCTCTTCTGCTGAGTTTCCACCCTTTTCTTTAGTACCTCTATCCGAATCTTGTTTTGCAACCTTTTTACCCTTTGGGGTTGACAGTTTCTTCTCATTTCTAACTATTTTCTGTTTTTTGATGACTTTAGCCTTTTCTGCCCTTTTCTTTCTTGGCCTTAAATCCTCGTCACTGTCTTCCATCTCACTCTCGCTATCATTTAAATCAGATCTATCTGATTCTTGACGGACTCTTTTAGAGCCTTTACTTGTTGTTTGGTCAGTATCCTTGAAAGAATCCTTTTTACTTTTTTTCTTTGTCCCATTTGCAGGTTCTTGCAAAATCTGCTACAAAGATAAAGAAAAGCAACAGAACCCATTAATAAATTAATCATGGAAAAAGAGGTTAAAGCATATACATTTAAAGAAACAGTACATGTTACTCATGCATGTAGTAAACTGACCTTGTCTAATTCTGTAGTAATGAAGTTCTTATAGGCATCCAAAGCTTTCTTCTGAAGCTTGAGATCTTCTTCCAACGTACGTCGAACTCCTTGTAAAGTAAGAGTACTGCATTTATTTCATTTTGTTAATACACACTGAATAGCGAAATGCACAAAAGGCGGATAAAAGGGACATTGAGTATCAAAAAGGGGCAATAGATATGCCCAAAAACATCATAATATGCTCTTGTCTGTTTCAGCAGTAGTATTTTTGTAGTCCAGAATGCAGTGTACATACCAAAATGAGTAAAACATAACATGGCACAAGTAAATATGTTCTATGAAACAATATTCCTTGAACAAAACAAGATAAACCCAAAATGTCTCCTAATAACACCGTATATTAAGCAGGACATGCAACTTGAAAATACTCTGACCACTAAATTTTGGCAGTTCTCTACTTCTCATCACCTCCAAGATGCAAAATTGATCGTTAGTTTCTACATAGTACTAAAGGAAATATAGCATAATGAAAGTACTTTTGATGGTGTATATGTTAATGTCATTTTCTTGTCCCCGTGTCTCATATACATATTGATGTGCAAAGGCTGAGAAGTTCAATAAACCAACACATGGAAACCTTTGATGTAAGCAATCTAAGCATGAACTTGCAATAATTATACATGCAACGAGAAGTTGAGGACACATACTCAGAGTTCTTTCTAAAATAAGATGCCCTATTTTCAATGGCTTCTTTTATCATGTCTTCACTAATATCACTGCTCGAAGTTTGATCCTTTTCTCCTTCAGGATCCTTTCCTGCCTTGCTGGAAGTTACGACATCAGCATTAGACATTTTGCTTGAAACAGGTATTGGTTTAGCAATATCTGTCCCTTCTTTGGATAAATGGTCATCTTTAGCTTCAGGATCATCTGATGCATTATCATTTGCATTTTCATCATCAGATTCAGCAAAAACCTGGTATAATACTTGGCCAAGAAAGAAAGAATGAGCAGAAGTTAGCTAACGCAGAAAGCAATCTCTACTACATATAATGCACCGAAAAAACATCTCCAAAGCCACACACTAAATTGTCCACAGAGTCATTATCTCAACTAATCTCTTCTAAGTGCACCCAAACAAATGCACCCAAAACCCAACTAATGTTTGAAATGAAGGGACAAGATTCATTCTGACCTCTCTTTTCTCTTACTCACTCAAATCCAACGGATCAGATTGCTTGGATCAAACCTCATCACTCATCCCCGGCTGCCCACCCGTGCACACCCCACGCGCCGCGGCACACGACGCGAGGCGACTCTCCCTCTCCACAACGCCCACTTTCCCTCTCCCCGAGGCCACGATCCATCTCCTCGACCCTCTCTCTCCCATTAATCATTTTTTCTCTCTCGCGGTCGCTCTCCTCGGTGCCCTCTCTCCCGCACCACACTCCGGCAGGGACGCACGCCGCAAGGGCTGCGCCACTGCGCGCCACCAGGGAGCCACGCCGGCAGGGAGAGGCGCCGAGCGCTGCGCCACTAGGGCTGCAGATGCGTGCCGGCAGGGAGGGGAGCGTGGGCTGCGGACGCGCGCCGCCCTCGACTCTTGGTGCGGCTGGTCGGTCGCCGCAGGGCCGGCCTGCTGCTTCTGTCCGCCGTCCGACCTCCACCCCTCCCTCCCCAGCCTCCAACCTCGCCTCCTGTTGCCGATCTACGTTGTGGTCAGCCCGCGCGCCTCCCCCCACCCTCATCCTCCCCGATGGCCTTGAGCTAGCCAAGGAGATGCCCGCAGCCAGCTTGCCCATACGCTCGCCGCTAGGATGTTGACAGCTAAGCCGGTGAGGCAAGGTCGGCCTCCTCTTCTCCCCACTTTCTTGCCCCAGATTTGCTGCGGTTGGCTCCTGATCTCTCGAATGTTCTTTGTTGCTTGGCACAGATCTTGCAAATAACTCCGTGGAGCTCAGGTGCAAAGATCCAAATCACAAAGGATGCCGATGGAGACACAACTGCCCTCCTACACCCATTGCTTGAAGGTTTGTTTTTTTTCGTACTCTAATCCCTGTCCACGTATTTGCAGTTTTTTCCATGCCAATAGATAACTGAAGTGTACAGAAAATGAATTTTCACTATGTCAAATTCTCAATCTTCAAGTTGGTAGGACCGTTACTCTTCACTTATCTATTGCAGAGCTCGACCACAGGCTTGTTTTATTGTTCACTATGAGATGTGATTACTTTTATCAATTTGCAAATAGTAGCAAAGAAGAGATCTATTTTTTCTTATGTTCAATATATGAGCCTTTTCTGTCAAATGTACGACTTCCTATCAATGGATTTAGCAATTACTGGACCCAGTAATCATGTTGCTGATGTATTGCTCATTTAACATGCATGTGTACATTCGTAGATGGAAAACGACAAGCAATATGGCTGCTGCAGGCCCATGCGCGCCGCCCTCACCCTCCTCCTCGACGGGCTTGAGTAGGCCAAGGATATGCACGCCGTCACTTGAGATGTCGCACTCCCCGTCTACAGCTGCGCTGGTGACAGCGGGCATGGACAGGAGCAATGTAAATTAATCTTTGAATTGTCAGATTACATTGATGCAGGGGATGCTAGGGATGAATTGTTTGTCGATCTGGTTCCCAGCCGTTTTCAGGTAAACAATTGAGTGCTCTTTGTCTCTATCGCTTGATAGTGTTTTACACTACAAATTAATTTGACTCCTATGGTCCACTTTTTTTCTTGAACAAGTTCTCATTTCTATGCACACATTGTCATCCCAAAAATAGTTTCATTTTATATTTTGTAGTAGTATCTATCTCAGCGCTGCTTGGCAACTGCCCTTGATTCTCAGGGCCTTGCCTTATCTAACACAACTTGAGTGTAAAGCTGATTGGTTGTGTTGCTACTTGAATTTGCGTTTTCCATGACATCTTTTCCAGTGCTGACTTATGGAATTTGATTTCAGCAACCTAATGAAACCACACAATCTACTTTGAAACTGTTAGAGGAGATGGTAAGATATTGTTTTTTGCTTCATGATAAGTGTGTGTATGGTCTGTTCAAAAGTGTTCCCTGCAATACTTATTTTTTATCAGGTCATCAGGAAATATACTAAACAACTTTTGCATGGACTGAAACATGCAAAGGAATTATACACAGGGATATCACCCTAAACTTTGTGATTCAAAAGAATCCCATGTGCTGGTTGCTGAGTACATTTTCCTGGAAAACAGATCTTGGGTTGGCACTTAGCAAAAAAAAAAAAAAAAAAAAAAAAACGCAGCTTTGCTTCCTTTAATCTTCAGTCAATGTGTCACTAGAACTGGAATCTCAATGTGTCACACTTATATTCTTGTTGAATTCTGTTGCATCTCATGGAACGGGCAAGTCTCGATAGAGGAAGGGGAAGGAAAGGCGAAGGACCTTGCGTAATGTTTATCGAAACCAGTGCTAAAGTTGGGTTTAACATTAAGGTATGCTTCAGAAATATAAAACTGCTACCAAATAGATTTATAGCTGGTGGAAATTTTTTGGGTGTTCTCTGTCCTATAAAGTTGTGTCAAGCTCAGATGATCCTAAGCACGTAGTTCACATTCACAGTCAAAATAAGGCTTAGTGGAGTTCACATTGCTGTTTTTGTATTGCTGCTCTATGTCTCCTATACAGTTGTGCAGACTAACACCTGACAAAGCAAATTGCAGTGTAGAAATTTGCTGTATTTTTTGGACTCGATTAGCTGGTAATTTTATTCTTGTTACAGCTATTTCTAACTATATTTGGGTATTCAATTTGTTGAGAGGGGTGAGGTAACAACACATTTCTCCTCTATTGGAAACAAATGCTTCCATCGGATGGATTAGACAAGTGTAATTGTCAGAGAGAAGAAACTTGTGAACTAAAATGTTAGGTGATCTGGTTCCATACCTAAACCATGGTTATTTTCTTTCAGTTTAAGTCACTTCATCTACTCATAACATATGTTTTGTGCTGTTACACTAGCACTTGATGCAGATGATATGAACTGTAAAGCATCCACTGTTTGCTGTTTGTGTAGCTTTGGTTCCATGTATTCTGATCACTTTATTCTTTCAAATCAATTTGCAGCTAATGAGGCTCAAGCTTGCATACCTCCAAGATATAAAGTTTATGGCAGATTTGAGGCATAACAAGAGTGGCATGAAGACCGAGGTGTAACCAGATCGCTACCACAATACTGCTGAGTGCACAGAATGTTGGTTGTATTGGAATAGTGATTAGTACCCGGAATGGGGTTTTTTCTTAATTGTTTGAGGCATAATAAGAATGTTGGTCCGTAACGAATGTCAGCCCAAATGTTTAACATGTCATGTAGTATGCGAGACATGTCTTTTTAGTATGTCTTGTTATGCACGAATTTCGGATTATTATATTTATGGTTATATACAATTGAAGGGCGGCCCTGGTGTTAGCGGTAGTGCTTTACCGCCTGTGACCAAGAGGTCCAGGGTTCAAGCCCCAGCCTCTGCACATTTGTGCGGGTAAAGGCTGCTGGTTATTTTCCCTTCCCCAGACCCCGCAGTGTGGGAGCCTGCGGCACTGGGTACGCCCCTTTATATACAATTGCGTTAGACAAAAACTATAAAAAGAATCTTCTCATCTGGTTGCTTTTAAGTGCATCCCTTAATGAAACCATTAGACAAAAACTATAAAAGGAATCTTATCATCTGGTTGCTTTTAAGTGCATCCTTTAATGAAACCGTGGCAACGCACGGGCATTATACTAGTTAAGAAAAAAGATTGACTGGTCTACCAAAACGCAAGCTTATTTTCCAGCTGGGAATAAAAGTTGTAATATCAGATATTCCAGCTGGGGACAAATTATCTATACAACAAGATTGCCAATACTTCAAATACAGATATATCAAGAGAATCTTAGTCCTAGTTTAGATAAAACAACATCATGAATTTTCAAAGCTCCTGACTACTGATTTTAAATGTAAAACAAGAATATGAGATTTAAGATAATAAAATAGTATTAGATGTTTAATAAATATAACCACTATCCATCACCTTCCCCTTACTTTTGAATTTGCTGTGCAGAATATAATGTCTGAGCAGTGAGCAGCATCCTATGCATATTCGTAGGTAATGGTCTGTTGCATATTTATTAAAAAGGAAAATAGATGGGTTTAATATATTTTGCATTTTTTATTAGCAGTACTGCGGTAGGATAAATAACCAAAACACTTCATGCATGCTCATGATTAGTTAGGGCTTAGGACAAACATTGTCAAAGACAGGGATAGTAAACTATATTATCTACCTCTAAATTCATCTGGATCCATGCAGAATATATACTAAAAACTAAAAATTGAATAGATTGAATATTTGTGTACAAGCCCCAAGAAATTTTCTCAACATATTTTCATCTTTGTTTATTTTTCCAAAAGAATGAATATTTTTCATCTTGTTAGCAACAGAATTTGATAAATCTGTAAAACTAACCAGTATGCACAGTGCACAATTCTAGTTTGTCCCCCTTTTTAAAAAGAGGAAACCCAACTGAAGAGTATGAAAAGTTTTATGTGTAGAAGAATCATCGGAACACTTTTAAAATGATAGCTCCATAAACCACCGAACATACCTTGTCTACACATTGCTTTATGAACTTTTTATGTGCATCAAGGGAATACATCTCCAAACCCAGGTCCTTTTCCAGTGCTCTCCTAACGCCTTCAAGGGTCAAGGAGCTGAAAAAGGAAATATCTTGTGTAATTATAACATTCATCTTGCTAAAGCTGAAAAAGTTCAAAGCCATTCCTTTCTCTACATTGAAATTCACTTCTAGTACAAAATCAACAGTACAAAATCAACATTAAAAGCCATGTCACCTCTAAAACTATAACCATCGGATCAACCAAAAAAATATTAACCATCAGATCTGATCACATAACAGGTTTGTCAGGTATACACCTCTTGGGTTAAGATAGTGGAAGCTTTTAAACTGCACATCATGTTATGAAAACTTGAAAAGGCACCCACTCTGCCTGTTTGCAAAAAAGTCATGTTTTTATGGCACCTTTTTATAATTAACTTTGGTTAGAGCAATAAAATTTTTCAAAAAAAAACTGTATATATTGTGAAAAAGGCACCTTTCATGAAAGGCATGTTTCCATATATGAGACATTGACGCTATTTTTATATAAATACTTCCAATTTGTTCAAAGATGGTATAGAAATTTCAATTAATCCTCACAGTGAACCATTGGCAATGCGCTAGTCGTAAAGAAAGATAATATGATATTAGCATCCACTTATTCTTGCACAGATTCACATAGGAGCAGCACAGTTTCACATTGGATACAGCATGGCAAATATGCCAAGCACTCATCAAGAGGCAAGTGCCAAGGTACTACACCAACCAAAACAACAAAGGCCCTTGTTATAGAAAGCGGCACCTAGGTGCTAGTAGCTAGGCATTGGTCTGCTTAAAGCACTTTAAGAATTCACCTGTGTATGAAAGTTTGACTAATTGTAAGATAAAGTGATAAACCATGGTCACGGAATTCATGAATGTTTGATACATGACAGTAATCTTGAATAACTTCCTAGGGAACACCTAGGAAATAGGTGGAGCCTTACCGCCTACCTAGAGCCTAGCGCTTTTTGAAAATTTAGTAATGCTTATACGGTAAAATAGTTCCCCTGTGAAACGAAATGCAGATATGGAATTTGGGGACAAACTGGCAGAAATCAACATGAATTCGAAACAGGAGGGGGGGGGGGGGGTGGGGTTTGTTCATGTTCTGCTGGAAAACAAGGATATCACATATCTGGGATTACAACAGGCAAGGCCTTATACATAAGCACGACTTAAAAGGGGCATTAAACAAGTTTAATAGCCGAAATGACAAAATACAAGAGACAATGAATTGGAAGAGTATAACAACAATAACGGAAAACAGCTTCGCGCCACAAATAAAACCGACCCACCATCTGACTGCCATCAGATCATGAAACAATCCGCTACTAAGACATCTCCGCCGTCTATCAAGTTTTCCTTACAGATTCAGTTGCCTCTTGTCCTGACAGTTGACATCCCGAATTTCCATTTTCCCCCCTAAAACCCTAGGAGCTGCCAGCTGCGTGTGAAACCTGCACCACCCGTTCCGAAGACCATGGTCCAGGACTCATCATCGCCACTTGCCTACATCTCCTACCAGGACAACAAGAGTAGAAACCCTACCCGACCCCGCCCCACCATGCCAAAACCCTCCCGCAGGCCGCAGTGCACGACCCTCCGTTCGCCAGCAAGCAACGGCAGACCAACCGACGCCCCAATTCCAGACGTCTGCAGCAGCCGCGGCCACAGGCTTGACCTTAGAGCGCGCAAAACCCTAGAGAGGGGCAGGGACGGCCACACCACCAGCCCGAGGAGTTGGGGGAAAGGGGGAGAGTGTGCTCACTCGGCCTGCTTCTTGAAGTCTGCAACGCGGGCGCGCATGGCCTTCTCGATCTCCGACTCCCTCTCACCCGCGGCCACTCCGGCGGCGGCGGCGGCGGCGTCGGCGCCCATGAGGTGCCGGTGTTGGGCGTCGCTGCCGCTGCTGGCCCCGTCGCTCCTCCGTCGGCTACTGATGCCGTTTTCAGTCTCGACGCAGCAGAAACACGCGAACAGCTGCCGCTACCAGGTGACCTTGAGGAGGGACCGGCGGTTACATTGGGCCCGGCCGGGCCGGCCGACTAACATGGGCCTGGGCATAGACGGACCAGGCCGTCACACACCGCGCTGGGATTGGTGGCCCGGTTGCTTTTTGCGTCTCCCCAGCGCCCACCTAGCTTAGAGCAACTCCGGTGGGGGCCGCCCAAATTAGACTCTTAAAATTGTACTAGCAAATATGTCTGTGCGTTACAGCGGGACAAAAAAACTATTAAAATTTATTTGAAATAATAACATGAATGATAACTTAAGTTTTATATTTTTATGATTTATTTTATGATGATTATCACATTTATAATATACGTTAATGCTCACAATAAATAACAATGACATATTAAACTTGCATCGAATTAACATACTTTGGTATATTTTTTATTTTTCTTGCAAAGCGTATAGTTATTTAGATATAAATAAATATATTATAACTTATAGCTTTTTTCATACTGCTTATGGATATCGGCCTTTGTAGCTTTTTTACGCATCGTCATACCAACTTTCGTAACTGCATTAGGATTGTTCTGTCCACCGATGATTATAACAGTATTTTTTTCACCTAGTATCTCTTGTCATGAACCACATACTGCCGAACATTCCGGTTTATGAAATAATTAGTTGTACAATTGACTAATCCATATTTAAATACCAACAAATTATTTAAATATAATTGACATAGATGTTATAAATCTTTCTTGTCAAAATTTTAATAAAAAAGTTAAGAATTATATACTGCCATTTTTCGGTTCATGAAATAATTTATTGTGCTGTTAACTAATCCATATTTGATTTTTAAACAAAACTAAATTGGTGGTTTAAATGTTTCTCATCAAAATTTAATGTAGAAATAAATATAATAATTATTTAAAAGTAGGGATTATGAACCGAGCCTTGTCTTGGGTAGGAATTGGACGACGGAAAGTCCATGAAGACTTGGGGGGACAATGACCAAGAGGACATCCTGTACATATTCAAACCATATGCATGCAACTTATATAAGAATGATTAACACACCTGTAGACAAAAACACAACCTAATTATATTCACAACATATATGGATAGATCATATTTTTATGAAACTAATAAAATTAAATTAGTTTGACATTTTTTGATTTTTGATTTTTTGGTGAATTTTATAACATTTTAACATTTTACATCCGAAAACCCTGGCCTATTTCAAAAATTATTAAAGCCCTTTCACCTTTTTTCTCTTTCTTATATTGTTTTCATTTGAAACCTTATATTGTTTCTTTTATTCTATTTCCAATCTAATCTTTGTAGCACTATCGTACTGGAGTTGGAGTCAGAGAGGTGACAGGGTGGAGCGGCTGGAGGGGCAGATAGATTTTTTTTGAATTAGGGAGCGGACAGGTTATTAGGTGGAAATTTTGACGTTTTATTATTATTATGATTTTCTAACCGTAAACATATAGGACACGAAGAGGTGAAAGAAAAAAGAGGTAGAGAAATTCTGCCTCTTTACACATAGGTATAGATTTGCAAGCTGGGCTAAAAAAATAAGAGCTCAAATTGAGGCTGAACTCCAGTGGAAACCAGACCCGGTCTCTATCTACAATGGGACCCGCCTGTCAGCCCGCTTGTTCGGTAGCCTATGACATGTGGGACCCATGCGTCATAGAGACAACCTCTCTTCCCCATTATCTTCACCCGCAGATCCCACGGCAGACAGAGGTGACGGAGGGGGGCGGCCAACAGAGGCCACGACGGCATGGCAGCTGGTGTGCTTGCGTCGACGGCGGAAGGAGGCGGACGGCTAGGGTCCCGTCGGCGACGGAGGGAGCTGCGGTCTCCCATGGTGGGCTCCGAGCGCAAATTCACGGCATGTGAGCACCGGATGGGAGGGAGGAGCCATGCCGGAGCGGGGACCGCGTCTGTCGTAGGCCATGCCGGAGCAGGGGCCGCCGAAGCTCCCTTTCGACGGAGGAGCTTGCGTCGGGAGGGAGCCTTGGCCGGGCGACGCTCTCGCGTCGATGGAGGAACGGAGCTACATGTGCGTGACGGAGGGGAGAGGAGCGGAGCGGCGCGCGCCGCATCCTCCTCGCCAGGTGTGGCTGGGCGATGCGCACGCGTCGACGAAGGCGGAGGTGAGGGCGACGCCGGTGCTCCGGGTCAGGGACGCCGGAGGGGACGCCGGTGCTCGCGCCGGAGAGGAGGGAGGTGCGATGGAGAGGAGGGGCCGGCAGCCGGTGGGAGACGCACCGGAGAGGAGGTGCGCGTGGGCTCACCACAGGGGCCACGTGCGCTCGTCGAAGGGGAGGCTGGACGACGACTATGCTCACTGACGGACCGTCGCGCCAGCACTCCGTTTCGGCACGAGGGGATGGGGTTATGGTGGGGAAGGAAAGTGGATTGAGACCCACGGGATAGGGGTTTGCAAGGTCTGGGAGGATGAGATTATAATTCGAGAGTCCACCTAGGGGCTCCATTTGAGTTAGATTTTGGTCCAAATCCGAACTTCTTAAATTTAGCGCAGAGCTCAAGTAGAGGCTTGGGCTGGAAATGCTCTTACATACTGGACCTAGCCTTGGCGGTTAATTACAACAAGTTGCCACTGGATAAATTCCGCGGGCAGCGAAGCCTCCTCCCCCACCTCATCTGCCGTTCTGCACCCGCGTGCGGCGGCGGCGACTCCACCACCTGACCTGGCCTGACGCTTGCGTCCTCCCGCCTTCCAGCCAGCAAGCAAGCCAGGCTCCGCCCCTCTCCGATCGTCCGGTTCCGGCCAGATCCGGGCGGTCAGGGCTCCGCGGAGGCTCTGTACATCGCATCGCGCGCGAGCGATGCCGCGCGACCTGTCGAGGTCGCGGTCTCCGCCGCGCCGGCGCCGGCGGTCGCCGTCCCCCGCGCGGTACCGCGGCCGGAGGGGGCGCAGGGACCGAAGCCCCAGCCCCGTCCGTAGCAGATCCCCCTATCGCCCCTCGTATAGGTGACCACATCTCCCGTCACACGCCGCAGAAATCTGGCAGTCTTCGTTTTATTTTTTGGGATTGTTGTACTGTAAAACTAATTGAGGAGACGCTGATTGCCTTCGTTGAAATTTTGTACTATAGATTGATTGATGGAAATGAGGCGTAGTGCTCTTATTATTATTTGATCTATCAAATGTTGATTGATGTGACTGTTAGAGGTAGCTAGTGTACAAATACAATATATTCATATTTTAATTAGCTATGATTTACGCTATATCATATTTTAATTAACTATGATTTATGAATGTGCAAATTTCATAATACTTCGGAAAGATCGAGATTTCTGATTTCCAATGGGGAAAAAATGCTTCAGTTTCTTTTGCATTGCAGAGTTAAAATAAAAACGCTTCAATGCAGCATGGAATATTTCAGCAGATGAAGCTTAGATATAGTTATGCCACGTTTCGCATTACTTGCCTGTACAGACTAACAAGAGTTGCTTTCGTAAAACGCATGGAATCTACAAAGATTTTACTCTGTGCTGTATTGCTGTGGAATGCTCCACCCCTGTAACAGTGTCTAAGGTAACTGCTTTTGCCCATGTTTTAGGGCTTCAGGAGCTAATGGTAATTCCTTGTCTATTGCTGTGATGCTCGTTATTTTATCCTTACATTGCTCATCTTTGTACTGCAGAAGGAGGAGCCCTTCGCCTTCCCCAAGAAGGCGCAAGAGCCGTTCTCCATCTCCTAGGAGGCGCAAGAGTCCGTCTCTATCACAAAAGCGTTACAGAAGAAAAAGAAGTCCGAGTGTCACTAGCTCTCCAGTCACTGCATCCCAAAGTTCCCACCTTGGGTTGGCAGAGAATAAGAATGTTATTGATACACAAACGCTGGAAGAAAAGAAAAGGTGGGAAGTATCTGCTTTGCTATGTAGTCTGCATTATTTCTTCCACAGACCCAACTATTTACTGCTGCACCCTTTCCGTAACTCTTCTGTAATGCTAACAATGAAATTGTACTAATTTAGTTGCTGTTTGCACCGGAATGTATCACAAGGTCAGCTCTATTTGACAATCCATCGTCCATCTGTTATACATATGTGAAATATTATTTTTGTTTTTTGCAATTACTACAAACATGAGTGTGACTGCTGGATGTGGATTACTTAGGTTATATGATACGATTGTGGCTTAAGGTGCAAGTTTAAATTCGGTAGGAGCTTCTGTATTCTTTGAAATTGCGGCTTTAGGTATAGCTACCCCAAAAAGAATCATCTATGATTAACACTGCAACATGAGTTTCATGTAAAAAATGGCTTGGATGTAACAAATTTCTTTGTACTTTTCTGTCTACAAATTATAATTGTCTATGAGCAAAATGGTATTCTTTTTCCGTTGTGGTATCTGCTAAGAAATGTAAGACCCTTTTTTACTGCCTACCTTGAACGCTTTTCAAGGTACCGTTGTAGGTTGTTTTGGACTTGGTTTGTCGAACAAATATCTGTTATGTAACACTTGTTCCAGAAGTTGCAATTCATAACATTTATATTCTTGCTGGAAATTAGTTTTGAACTCGGCATTTAACAGTGACCTTGCCTCAGTAGAATTTGATGAAAGAAATAAAAGAAGGCTATGCATGAAATATTACAATTATCATTTCATAATTTTTACAGCAATTTGTATTAACTATTGCACGTCACCCCATAAATCATTAAAATTTATTTTTATTGAAAATCATGAATGCTACTTGAGGATGTGTGCCATCAGAATGGTTTTTCGGCGTAAACACCAAGTTACAGAAAAATTGATGCATGATTTGTATTGACTATTTATTTGGGCAGAGAGATAAGTTATTCCCAGGATTATAAATAAAGCTAGACCAACTTAGGAGGAACTAGGTGGCATTTTATTATTAAGAAGAAAATAGGTACCCAAATTTTCCTTGATGAGGATACATCTGTATGCTCTACCAACTGGGATAGCTCAGCTTCCTTAACAGTGAGCATACAGCCAGGATAGTCTGGGCATACAGCCAGGATTATGTCATCTATGTTGATTGGAATTATAATATATTATGATTGCAACTGCTCTGTTATTTTGCCGTGTAGGCTAACTATTTTGGCACAGATGTTATGTCTTCAGTTATGTTTCTTGACTAAAAGTTCTTTAGTATTAGTTCATTACTTAGTTAGTGCCCTCTTTTCCGCTTCATTAGCTGTGTGTTGGACTTCTCTGTAAGGACGGCATCATATTAGCTAGGCAGTAGTATGATAGATGGAGGATGTCTGGGAGTTAGTTTGACCTCTACGCTGTAATGTTATCCTTAGAAGGTAAGGAAACCAAGAAGGCTGAATTTCAATCATATACCATGGTCTCATTGAAATTCACCTCTTGTGCTCTAAATATGTAAATAGAGTGATTTTAGTTTGTTTCTGATCACAGTTCTGCCATACTTGAAAAAAATAAGCTTGTTTTTTATCCTTTTTTTTACTCATACCTTGTGGTATGAGATAACCTGTCAGGATAAATTGTCCAAAATCGTTCCTGCCTCTGCAGTTCCAGGAATTAGTAGTAGGTAGTTTATTCTATAATTGCATTGAAGCTTGAACGCTGATTTTGGCTGGGCATGTAGCAAGTAGCATGCAAGAATATGGTTTAGTTGGAATATTGAAATGATTCATGATGATTAGCTCTAAACCTGCCACAAATTACTTGACATTCTTCTCTACAGGCTTTTACGAAGGAAGCTACTGCTATAGTTCCACTTGTTATATTTGATGATGCAATTGGTGATCCTTTATCTACTCTTGATCAGTTTTCATAATTCGTTTTTGGATCTGGAACACACTAGAGGTATGCCTAAAATGCATTAGCTTGTAATCAAAACTATGCTGATGAAAAGCATAGTAGAGCATAGATAGTGTTTAGATTTTAAATCATGTGCTCTGCTTTTTGCTGCTTTTATGACCGTGAAGAGTTTGAATTAAAAAAAAAACGGCTGTGGTCACTCCTTGCCTTGGGTAGTACATTTCGTTGACATGCTATATCAACTGCAGGCGCCAAAAGGAAGTTGAACTGAGACTATTAGAGGAGGAGACGGCAAAAAGAGTTGAGCAAGCTATTAGGAAGAAGGTTGAGGAGAGTCTGAATTGTGATGAAATTAAGCATGAAATACAACGTCGAATTGAGGAAGGGCGAAAAAGGATACATGAGGAGGTAGCTATCCAGATTGAGAAAGAAAAGGAGGCAGCTTTGAATGAAGCCAAGCTGAAAGTGGTAAGCTTCTGTTTGTTTGTCATGGGCAAATGTGGGAAAAAAATGAAGTCACTTTGGTGCTTTGTTTTGATCAATAAATGGGAATGTCCATGCTACTGGATAGGGTTCTTGGAACATGATGCAAAGAACCAGCCAAGATAATTTGTTCACTGGGTTTTTGTGCCTGCAGGAACGAGAAAAAAAGGAGTGGGAGGAGCTAGAGAAAAAGCTTGAAGAAGAACGAAAGAAAGCCGAAGAGGCATTAATGAAAGAAGCGATGGAACAGCAGCAGAAAGAGCTAGAGCGGTATCAGGAGTTGGAGAGGCTTCAGAAAGAAAGAGAGGAGGCCATGAAGCGGAAAAAGATGGAGGAAGAGCAGCAGAGGCAAAACCAGATGAAGCTGCTGGGCAAGAACAAGTCGCGGCCTAAGCTGTCATTTGCTTTTGGGATGAAGTAGCTATCGATTCACCAAACAAAATTAGTGTTTTAGTTTTATGTAACTGTATCTCTGTATGAAACAGCCCATGTCTTCCATCGGCAGACAAATTGCAATGTGTTAATGCTCCTGGTCTGCTTTGTTTTGTCCTGTCCCTTGGTGAATGTGGTTTCATCTGCTCCTTTGCTATTCCGTTGACGCTACCTAAGGATACCAAGGGATCCGGTTGGTCCACACGGGCGTAGTCGATTGCCAGTACTTTTTCCCTTGAAATTCAAAAGATTTCATGCTGTACATGCTCCGTGGACATCTTGCATTTCACCAAGATGCAGAGATCTTAAACCCTCATATTTTCTCTTTTTTTCCTTGTTACATTAGTTTCACTTTCTCAGTTTTCCTTGGTTAGTTTCACCGAAAAATTTGCCAAACAAACTCTTGAAGTGCAGGTTAGCCGTAAGCCTGTAATCATAGGATATTGTTCGTTAGGAAGAAAGAAAGATAACTGTTGTACGAAGTAATCTAAAACATGCACTCTATTTATTTCTTTATGCTTTTGTTATAAAATAAAATTTACATATGACTAAGAGCATCTCCAATAGTTCCTGAAATATCAGTTAGTAAATCAGTGAGTTTATCAAGTTGCTAAAATAAGTTGGAAGCATGTATGTTAGGCTCTTCCAAGAGTTTTTAAATCAAACTAGCAAAACGAATCTCTTCTAAAAAAATCCCTCCTAAAATAGAGAAGGCTATTTTACATCAAGAATCTAGACTATTTTCAAATCACAATAACCACTGTATGCCCAAAAAAAATTACACCAACCACTTTTATACTTTCTTTTCTATTGTACATTATGTCAAAAACTTTATCCTTCTCGTTATCTCTCTCTATGCTCTTCCAACTCTAAATTGTCTCGCACAGTTGGATTGATATTTCTAAGTGCGGAAAAGAGTAAAAGTCAAGATAGAGTTATTAGAGTGTTTTTTTGATTCTTACATGGGGCTTAAGCGTTTATACCCCTGTTTTAAAGTGTCTTTATGATTTTGCTTTCATTTTTTTAACTTTATGATTTTGCCCTTTCCTACAAACAAGTCGATATAATTTCGCCCAAACAGTCAAAACCAGGGCAAAATCGCAAAGACCAGGGGCAATAATGGGTTTTGGAAACTCTTGAGCATGCTCGACTCATTTAGCGGAGGTATAGCTCCATATATCATACTAGCAACAAAACCAATTGCAATAAAGCTATATTTTTTTTTTACTTTACTAGCTCTAGTTTCCCTACGCTTGGTAGCAAAAGCCAAAACCTTTTGTACACCAGGTTTCATTTTATGTATGGTAACACAAATTCGGTTTGCATTATTTGTGGCACCATATTTTCAAAATACACCTACATAGTCTCTCTATTTTAAATTACAAGATTTTTTTCTTACGCAAAAAACAACTCATAAGACGTTTTGACTTTTCAGGCACATCACTTTAACTATATGTCTAAACATAACGTGTATCTGAATGCGTAGCGAAAGATAATTTAGAATGGAGGAACATTATTTTCTAGTGGATTTATGTCAAAATGATTCGAATTGCAGAGGCAAAATGTATCTGGATCACACTCCAACTCGGATTATGAGCTAGCGGGCACTGGGGCCGGCAATCTCAGCAGCACGCGCAGGTATGATGAGAATTTTCGATCCGAGAGAGAAGCCAGCGTAGAAAGGAAAGGTTTTTCACAAGCAAAGCACCGAGCAGCCAGCTTTTCACGCTTCCCAGTGCCCACTCCACTCTCCCATCCTCCTCCCGTTCCGCCGGCGAGCAAACGAACCGAGCCCAGCAATGCCGGCGGCAGATCCCCCCGTCACCGACGCGGCGCCCGACGAAGGCGCTGCGCCTCCCCAACAACCATCCCCTCCTCCTCCACCGCCGCCGCCGCCGCGGCCCCTCTCCCTCGCGTCCGCGCTCCCCTTCTGGTTCTACCTCGCCGCCGCCGTCTCCCTCCTCGCGCTCCTCCTCCCCCACGTCCCGCCCCCCTCCTCCTCCTCTCCCGCGCCTCTCCCGCCCCTCCTCCGCGAGCACCTCGCCGTCGGCCGCGTCCTCAAGCTCGACCCCGCACACGGCCTCTTCGCCGTCACCTCCCGCCCCGCCGCCGCCGCCGGCAGCCCCGCGCACCGCGTCCTCGTCCTCCCGGGCCTCGCCGCGGGGACCCTGTCCTTCCGCCGCGTCCTCTCGTCGCTTGCCTCCCGCGGCCTCCACGCCACGGCGCTCGACCTCCCCGGCCAGGGCCTCTCCCCGTCCCTGGCGCCGCCCGCCGTCCCCGCCCGGACCAGCGCGCTCCGTGAGATCATGGACCGCGGCATCTTCCACGCCTTCGAGCACCTCGTGGAGACCGGCGAGGTCCCGTACCAGGAGGAGGCGCCAAGCGCCGCCCCGGCGGCGGCGCGGAGGTCGTCGCCGCACGCGCCCGACGTGGCGGCCGCGGCCATCGCGCGCGCCGCGGAGGCGCTCGGCCTCGGCCTCGGCGTGGGCAGGGCCCCCGTCCACCTCGTGCTCCACGACACCGCGCTCGCGGCCGGGGCCGCGTTCGCGTCGGCGCACCCGGGGGCAGTCCGGAGCGTGACGCTGGTCGACGCCACCACGGCCCTGCCGGCGTTCCCGGCCGCGGTCTTCGACGTGCCCGTGCTAGGGAGGCTGGTGCTGCGGGTGCCGGCGCTGTTCCGCGGCCTGCTGCGGCTGTGCTGCGCCCGGGGGATTGGCGCCGAGGAGGCGGAGGCGTACCGAGCTGCGATGCGCGGGGAGGGGAACGCTGAGGGGGTGGTTGAGGCATGGAAGGCGATGAACCACAGCTTTCAGCTTGGGGAGTGGAGAGATTCTTCGGAGGAGGTGAGGAGGCTGCCGGTGCTGGTGCTGTGGTCGGGCTCTTGGTCGGATATGTGGATCGATGAGGGGAAGAAAGTAGCGGCTGCGTCGCCTGACGCCAAGTTTGTCTACCATTCCGGCGGCCGATGGCCTCAGGTGAGTGTGGTGATTTAAATTTACTTGACAATTTCATCTTATGCCTTATGGAGAGAGTGAGCTTAGTTGGAATTGAGCTTGAACGAAATGCTATACTGCAAATAATTTTCCTAAATTTTGGAGGTAGGTCAACATTGGGCACTCCACAACTTTTCCAGCTTGTTATGAATTTTGTCAGTGAAATTTCTTTGTCTGTTCTTTTACAACACATTTGATAATTAGCGAAAGATGCCAATCATTCCGAGAGAGTGGGCATAGTCTGAATTGAGATTGAACCAAATGCTATGCTGCAAAAATTTCCTAAATTGAGATAATCAACATTGGGCACTCAACAAATTTTCCAGCTCGCTATGAATTTTTCAGTGAAATTTGTTTTAAGTCGGTTCTTTCTTTTACATGTGATAATTAGCGAAAGATGGCAATCATTCCGAGAATAAGTGCCACTGCCATCATGATTTGTGAAGCTCATTACTAAATTTGGGGGTCAACTTGTCCAATTCATTCCCTTCACTGAATTGACTGTCCATGTTCTTGTGGTACCTCCATTTTGACTTCAGAAGTCTCACATTAGTCCTTAGGCACGACTGCATTTTCATGCAGGCATTGCTAATGTAGTATTTGCATCCCCCAGTACAGTATTAAGTACCAAGCTGAGATGACGATGTTGTTGTTTTTGTCGCTTTGCGCAGGTCGATGCCTTTGAGGAAATTTCAGGGCTGATAACCGAGTTTGTAACATCAGCTGAAGAAGCAGCAGGTGGTCACATTGAGTAGCCCGTTGTATGACACCTTATGAGTTCACGACCTTGGTGAAGGATCAAGCTCCTAGTTTCGGAAATGCCTTATATATGTGCACACATATGGCTCGATCAAACAAGATTGCTCTGCCTTTTACAAATTGGTAGCTCCTTGCTCCTGCTGCCAGCATGGAACACTTACCAAAGTGCAGTTATCAAGTTCATGTACGATATTTTACTCCTTTGAGGATCATTGTGCAAATGCAACCTAGAGCAGTTTTTAGATCTTTTAGTTGGTGCAGTGACAAGGGCAACTTGAGATTTTTGTTTAGATCTTTTAGTTGGTGCAGTGACAAGTGCAACTTCAGATTTTTGTTCCAGGAAAGTCTCTGCTTGCAGCATCTGTACCGAGTTCTGACTTCCACTAGCGTGTTTTTTTTACTTTGTTGCTAAATGGGAGTAATTGCAGTCTTGCTTGAACTGTAAAACATCATTTTACTGATTCATGGTAGCGTTTGTGTTTTTACCAAACATGTCCATAGATGCTGGTGGTATATAGCATGTATTCAGTTTAGCATTGTTTTGAGGTAGCATGTTCTGAGTAATTACTTGTTTGGGTGTATTCATGCGATTAATCTTTAATCTTTAACATAACATTTCTGTGTTACAATGACGACCAAGCTGAGCTACAATTTTGAATATATTCCTGTTCTTCCCTGTGACATTGGAGAGCTGATTTGTACCAGAACAGGCACGGAGGCAGAGCCTCTGCATCTATGGAATTGGTTGTTTTTCTCTCACTCTCTTTTTACTTGTGACGATGCCCCCAAAACTGGAAATCATAATGCCAAGCTCGAAAGTTATACCGTAACCTTCATGAACGTGGCCAAGAGTTTATTTGCTAAACTGATTTCCTACCAAATGAACAAAGTTATTATAACACTGAATTACATCATGAGTTCTGTTGTGCTTGTGGCGATTGCCCTTCTTGATGTGTATTCCTAGGAAACAGTAGCTCGTGTATTTGCTTCTCTGCAGCGAACTCTGAAGTTGCCTGCATGCGGTTCAAAAGATTCAGGGAAACTAGGATCATGTCTCATCGTCTAAGCTGGTGTAAGTGGATCAGCATTTTCATTGAAAAAGAGATAGAGAAGAAGCACCAGACCTTTGTAGGGAAAGCAAATCTCAACGTCTGCACTTGAGTTCCTGAACACACTCTCAAGTCAAATCCAAGGGAATCCACCCCAATCACCGCCGCTTCCTGCAAAAAACATAACCGGGAAGTGTATCAACACCAAACCTTTGGGAGATGGTGAATTTCTCTTCCATAATGTCCAGTGTTCAAATCCTGGAACGGTTCTCGCAATCAATCTGAAGAAACTAATGTACCTCTACTTGAATGGCCTTGCACCTCCAGCAGAGAGATTTCAGAGCCTGTGTGATTTTGTCTCCACCAGCTCTCAGGCGCGATATTACGTTTGGCGCAGAATGCGCGATGATGTCCGGCTTAGCCTTTTGGTATTCTTCAATCTTTACCTTTGGCTACATATTGATACACTAAACAATGGTCAGCAAATATAATATACCAGCACTACTGTTTGATAGCAATTCACATTGTGAAGGTAGAATTGCAGAGAAGCTATGGAAAATTCAGACATGTCAGAATGAAAGAAGCATGCCTCAGTTCCATATGCAGTGATCAACTCAATGCTGAGGACCTCGACCTTGAAAAAGGTGGCACCGCTCTCCTTTTTATCTTCCTTTGGCACATCACCTGCCACAAATTCAGAAACCTACTGTAAGAATCGCATGTTCTCGTGAAATGCAGATGTCTGCTGAAGGTTGAATTTTATCATTCACAGCAGTTATACTTGATATATGCTTGGCAACCATGGTGCTCTCCTCGGCAAAGGCAGGTCTCAGCTGGCCCTCCACAACAAGGCTTGCAGGTGGCCGGTCCAACCAATCTATGTTGTTCTTGGTTGCAGTCTGGGAATGGATTTAGTTAAGAGTACAGGTGCTGACTAAACATTCATAAAACCTGACATATGCCAAACTTGTATCGTGTGTACCTCTACGATCATTCTTGCAAAATACAATGGATGGCAAGAATTCACGGTCTCAAGGTTGGACCAGCTTGGTAGGTCGTCATCGTCATCATCGTCCTCATCATCATCTTCGTCATCCTCGTCAACCGAAAACACACCCTCCTGCATGTTTTACATACATCTTGGTGAATCAACAAACTTTCTAGAGTCTATAGACAACTGAAATCAACAGCAGCTTGAGGTTTATCCTAATCACATCGTTGAAGTCATCGTCAAAGTCACTCTCCTCATCGTCATCAGAGTCGTCATCGTCCTCATCGCCGTCGTCGTCTCCTTGCGCAAACTCTGTGGACGAGGCCGATGCGAGATCCAAGTCGGCGAACACCTGTGTGTTATCCAATCCGATGATAACGTGCTGCACGCATGAATGAACAACACGAATGGCGTCACACACTGACAAATTCATAAGGTGGATGAAACAGGGGAGGAAATGGGACTATGGGAGGAAGAAACAGAGGCGTCACCGCGATCTTGTCCTCCCCCATGACGCTCTCCAGCAGCGCGTCCTCGTTGTCGACCTCGAAGTAGATATCTGAGAAGATTGCCACACATGGCAGCTTCATCAGGAAGGGAAAAAACGAAGCTCTTGTAGCTGCATTGCATTTGCATCAACCAGGACAGGAGCTACCTCCGTTCTCGTCGGTGAGGTAGGGGAACTCCGGCAGGATGATCCGCTCCTGCACGCCGTCGCCGACGAGCGTGGAGATCATCACGGTCGCCTTGTTGTTCACCTGCAGTTCATGATTCTCTTAGCATTTCTCTGTGAAGTATGATGAGCGGCAACTGGCAATCAGAGCCGGAGAGTGGGCTTTCATTTCAAGTTGGTCAAAGAGTGGTTGACCTCGACGATTGTGCGGGCCGACTCGGCGTCGGTGAGGTGGGCCGGCTCGCCGTCGTCCAGCTGCACCATTTCGGCGATCTCCTCGAACGGGTGGTACCTCCCCCTCGCCGGCTGCTCGTCCATGTGGTCCGGCGCCGACTCGACGGCCCTGCATCGTTGGTCACCACCATCAGCCATCCAGCAGCTGGCGACTCAGTCAGTCACTACTCCAAGACACACGCACGTACGTACCGGCAATGGCGGCCGCGGCTGGCGCCGCCGGAGCCCCGTCGTGCTCGCTCATTATTGTTCCACCAGGCGTGGCAGCGACCGCGAGAGCGGCAGGGGAGGCGATGACCGTGACACCGGAGAGAGAGGAGGCCCGAGCTGCTGCCGGTGGCTCTTGTTGCGGCAACGAAGCTGTGACGCGAAGTGGCAGGGGGAGCGCGGCGGGAGGAGGGAAAGGTGGAGCACGAGGGGTCCGCCGGCGCTGCAGCGGTTGCAGCCGCCGGCAGCATGGTCTACCATGGAAGGAGCCGCGCGGAGATAGTTTTTAGATAGTTTTGTGTGGCGCCGGCGCCTCTCGCTCCCTATCCCAAACGGAAGCGCTGACGCGAATTATGCTGGGAGATGACGTCATATCACGTCTCGGGATAAGTTCTCTTGTCTTGCCGTGATAGATCCTAAAAACATTTACGCGCCAAGGACACCCCTAGACTGCACACTTCACACTTGACAATGACTCTTATTTGTTTTGAAATTAGCAAACTTGCAATAGCTCTATTTCACCCGAGCAAGCCCCTACACAATTCCAATACCAACTTAATTCACACACACAAAAGGGTTAGTGACTAAAACTAGCTAATTACATTAGTGAACTACAAAACTAAAAAAGCAACCATGCATAGTCAATGATCATGCATCAAAACAAGGCACATGTGAGCTTTAGGAAACCACCGAGGGCAAGAGACAGTAGGATTTATTCCCATGCTTCAGTTGTTTGGCGGCAACCCACAACTAGTTGTGGCGAGTCTCAAAGTGATGATTCACGTGCTAATTAGCCACTCATCAAGCTAGACCCAACAAATTAGGTGCTGCAAGAATCAATCAATAAGGAGCACTCCAACTAGCCACACACGTACTATTAAAATATCCCTTTACAACTCCCCAAAGTGGGATCAAAACCTCCTACAGATCAATGATTAGAGGTGGAGAACAGCATCAACATCCCCTCAACGATCACCGCTGCCCAAAGCTAGCAAGGTGGTGCCAACTACCAGAAGTAACAAGAAAGTTGTAGCTCAAATGATGAACTAGTGCCACTAGATGTAAATCAACAAAGCAAATGCATCAGACCTATCCTAATCTCATTTAGGATCAATCGCATGCGTCCTATTGTTTTGGTGCATGCCTTTGGCAATCATCAGATGAAATCTAGCTGGAAACTCTAGCCTCTGCTAAGTGTACCATGTACCCTCCTACACACGCTCCGGTGAGGCGGTGACCCTATAGCCAAATAAATTTGGTGAATGTTGACAAACAAAACTAAATCATAAACTTGTAAACATATCAAATTTGCTAATCCTCCAATATAAATATCTTCACCCTAGGCACTGACTTAGCTATTCCAAAAACATTTCACATATATTTAAAACATGGAGAATTATAATGAATTACTTTAATTGATGAATACTAATGAGCACTTTTCCTATCTATAAGGGCATGTACAACGCGTCTTTTTAGCTTGTTTGTGTGTGGTATTTTTTGCGCGAAGGTCCCTCGCGGGCGGAGATACGACCGAGCTCGTTGTCTCATGAGACTCGAATCGATGAGAACAAACGCGCTGTACAAGCTTCATCACTGAGACTAGGTTCTGATGCATGCGGAGCGAGATTAATCAAAGCTTGAGCCATGGCCACTCTGCTCCGGCTATGACGGCGGGCGATCATCACTACTGGCTGTGGGAATGGCAAGGTGGCAACAATGTTGGGGCGGAAGGAACTACGGCTTCGTCTTGTCACGGCCCACCCCGGGGTCACGACCCAAGACATCAACCCAGACGACTAAAGCATCAACAGAGGAAGGAGTGAACTAGTTATGAAGGCGTATTCTATAGTTATCATTGTGTTTACGTATTGAACCCTGAGTATGACATGTAGGCCTTCGTGCCAGCGTCGGACCGTGCCTATATAGCCGTTCCCCAGTGTGTAATGGAAGAAAGTAATCAGTAATAGAACTAAGTGAGCGACAGAGGTTCATCTCTATTCGTCGTCGGCGTGGTCATCATCATGCTTCTCACGTCTTCGACGATCGCTGGTAGGCCACTGGTTGTTACAGTGGTACCAGAGCCTAGTTATCCTCGGCCCCGAGTCCCCACCCACCCTTCCTGAATCGAGTTCATCTACAATGGTGACTTCCGGTGGTGGTGGATCATTTGACTTGTGGTTGCTTCGGCAAACCAGTGAGTTCATCTTCGGTCGACGACAGGGAATCTCCAGCTCAACTCCGATTCGTGGCTCCAACCCACCCACCTCGACACGGGGCTTCGTGATTCCACATCGGGATCTGGTCTTCTTCTTCATCATCAACAACTCAAGCGCGGTGGCGCGTCAGCCTCAACCAGCTGAAAGGTCGAGATGGCGGACTAAAGGGGGATGAATAGTCCTTTCTAAATCTTATCGCACCGGCTAAACAAAATAAATGCGAAAATAAAACTATCGGTCTAGCCAAGACTTCACCCCTCTAACTATGACTCTAGACACACCTTATAAAAGATCTAAACAAGAATGCAAGGTGTCAATCTGGCTAGTGCTCTCCTAATTAATTCTAGCTTGCAAGGTCACACAAACTTAAGCAACTAGTACTTGCACAAACAAGGGAGCACCTACACAATTCTAATGAGTAAAAGCACAAAGCCAACCTAAGCTCACTAGATGCTCAAGGACAAGGCTACACAAGCCGAACCCAAGAGCTCAAATTACTTAGCTACACAAACTAAGAAAAGCTACTACTTAGATTACACAAGCTAATTAGCCACATAAGAGATACTTCTATGCTACACAATCCAACTAATTGCAAGAGCAACAACATAAGAACAATATATATGAATGTAAATACAAGAGTAAAATGCACCCAGGGTACCTAAACTATTGGTCTCCTCCCATCTAAGTACTCGAACTATCAAAATGACTATCTAGGTACCTGATCTATTGCCAATGCACACCAGAGGTCCAAAGCCTGCCACGTCAGGGCCTTTTTTTTTAAAAAAAAACACCCTATCCATTTTCTCTTTCTAGCAATTAAGTCCTCCTCTTCTCTTTCCTCTGTCTATTCCCCTCCCCTGCTTCCTCTCCACGCTGGCAAGATGTCCTTGGCTAGGCTGCGAGGCTGCGCCCGCCATCCATGCGGCGCCCCCGGCGCGGTCAAGAGCCCTTCACACCCCAGTGTTGATGGTAGGTAACTCCAATTTTTAACCGTCAACGAGACATGAAAAGGGACCTAAACATAATTACCATCTAGATATAGGGGTTACACTGACAGAATTCCATGAGTTTTGGTGAATGTCTATTTCTGCAGGGTGTCAGCTAAAAAGAACTAAGGAAGGCCCACATGTAAGGTTTACATAGAGAGAAAGACCCCACGCATGAAGAAGAATACTCTAGAAGACTCCAGAAGGCACTGGACCGAACTAGAGGCTGAGCTAGCCCAGAGTCAGGGTGCCCGCTCTACTATTTCAGCCAATCAGGTTGAGTCTCGTGGATCATGCTCGCACCGCCTTTGAGGTCCAATCCAAGCCGTGCATCAAGGTTGGTTTGATCCGACGGCCGTGGTGCATCCTAGGGGGCCATATAAGCAAGGCCCCTGGCCCTGGGAGAAACCCGAATTCATTATTCATTCTTCATTGTGAAGATGTAGAGGTGTCCCTTGAAACAATGATCTCTCATCTCTAGAGATTTAGGGCTATACTTTCCAATGTAGTAGATTAGTTCTTGTCGAGAGTTAGGGAGAGTGGAGCTGTGCTCCGGTTCTGGAGAAGTCTCCAGGGATTTGGATGTCTTTGTATCTCTTCTTACAAGACTTGTACTTTAATATATATTCATCTTGTCTATTTACTTTATGCCTTTCATATGTATGATTAGTATAGTTGTTACATCTTAGCATGGGATCTCCGCTCGTATTGAGTGCTCTAGTTATCGTACATAGCAAAAGTAGTAATCAATAGATTAGACATGGTGTTTAGTCTATAGGTTACCTGAGGTTGTGCCCAATCCTACAGTTAGTTGTGGTGGCCCCAGAGGTGACAGCTCTATAAGGCCTTTGTATCCCACCATGTTCGGGTTGGTATTTCGTAGAGCTTTTGGCAGCCTTCCCCTGACGAATAGCGCACGAGCGGCCCTCACGACACGGGGGAGGAGGAGCAGCGCGGCGGGCGTGGCAGTGGCGTATGTGAACACCAGAGGCAGGGGAGGAGTGTCGCGGCTGGTCCGTCGCCACCACCTGCTCATGGCGTCCTCGACCGACTGCTCCTGTTCCTCCTCATTCGCCACCGCCGCTGCGGGTTGAGATGGAGGCGCCGCCAGCCATAGCGAAGTGGATGACGCAGCGGCAAACTAGGCGGTGGTCCTCGAGCGGCAAACGAGGGTCACCTCGGCAGGAGGCCAAAACAAATCAACGATGCTGGCGGGCACGAGGCCGCCAGCGTTAGCGTCGGGGAGGCTCTCCCATGCCCGACAGCCGCGCCCGTGGCAGCAGCGCGCTAGCTCGCCCACGTCTGGTGACGGTGCCCGTGGTGATGACACCTGCATACGATAGCCATGGGCAGGGGTGCGGAGGTCACGGCGGAAGTGCGCTTGCAGCGATGGCTTCCCAGCCCTCACGACTAAGGCTGCCGGGTAGAGCTCGCTGGCATCGTCTGCGCCCGAGGCGGCTGAACCAGAGGTGGAGGTCCCTAGCGTGTGCAGCTGGCTGAGCTCGCTGGAGGCCGTTCGGAGCTCACCGACGATGCCCGCGCCAGTGGCAACCGAAGCATAGGCGGAGCTCCCTGGCGTGGCGGCAGAACAGCAGGGCGCACGCGTGGTGAGCGCAGGGAGCTCGCCGGCCTGTGGAGGAAGCTAGGGAGGGGAATGGATCGAGGAAAGAGAAGAGGGAGGACTTAATTGCGAGAAAGAGAATAGAGACAAGGTCTTTTGTTTTGAAAAAAAGGTCTTGACATGGTAGGTTTTGGACCTCTGGTGTGCATCAGCAATAGATCAGGTACCCAGACTGTCATTTTGATATCGAGTACCTAGATAGGAGGAGGCTAATAGTTTAGGTACCCTGGGTGCATTTTACTCTAAATACAAGCTTGTGAAAGGAGACGCAAACCACCGTGATGTGTGGACACAAGATGACATGGCGATTTTTACTGAGGTTCAGTTGGTTGCCACCAAGCTACGTCCTCTTGTGGCGATACACCCACTTGGAGGTTCACTCGCTAATTGGTGCCACCTAGCCAAACCCACAGCCTCGGGTGTGATGAACCAACACAAGATGGGGATCCTCCAAGCCATGAGGTCAACTAGAGTAGCCAATTTGTGACTCCCACAGGGAAGGCTCAACAACCCCTCACAATCTCTTCTCTGGAGCACCGCACAATCTCCTTATGTGCCTTGACGGAGTCTCTTGCCACCAAGCCATCTATAAGGTGGCAACCTCCAAGAGTAACAAGCACACTGGCTTGCAACACGAACACCTAGTGCCACTTGATGCTATCTCTCAAAGCAACGCAATAGAATCGCTCTCTCACTTGATCGGATGAACACTATGAAGTTAGAGTGAGGCTCTCCAAGCACTCTCCAATGTGGACACCAAGTCCCCAAGGTGCTAAGCACCGGCCAAGGCCGGCCAAGGGGCTATTTAAAAGCCCAAGGGGCAAAACTAGCCATTGCCCATGAAATCCAACCGTTATGCCTCGGGTCAACTAAAATGACCTGTCAGGATGCGTCCATAGTGCCACTCCGGACGCGTCCACACTGTGTATCCATCGCACGGGAAGTGAAACGTAGCTCCGGACGCGTCTGCTCTTCTTCTCTGGACGCCGCTGATACACTGTAGATTGTCTGTAGTGTTCAATTCCATTCAAATGCTAGTTGACCATTGGGGGTCCACACATGTTTGGACGAGAGCTCCGGACGCTCGACCCCGGCGTCTGGAGGCCGGCCCCGCGTGCAAGTCTTACTAGACCGCATCCGGACATCTCCAGACGCGTCCGGACGTGTGCATCTGCAGCGTTTATCTTCAGACCACCTTGGAGCAGAGAACACCCTCGGAAAAAAAGAACTATCAGGACGCATCCGTAGCTTCTCTGAGACGCATCCGAAGCTCTCATGATGCATCCATAGCTTAGCGTCCACACTGTTGAAGTCTGAGCTCCAATTTCGTTGTTCTTGGACTCTTTGGAAAGCTTACTCAGAGGGCTACACAACCATGTATCCCTCTTGATCCAAAGCACAAAGGATCAAAGAAGTTTTCAATCCAAAAACCATCATCTCTCTTTTTCAATCACACAAGTTGTCCAAAACATCTCTAACTCCTCCCCCTTTGCAAATGTGCCAACACCATCAAGTGTACATCACCATGTGCATGTGTGTTAGCATTTCACAATTATTTTCAAAGGATTTTCACTTGCACTCACAACACCACTCGATCCTAGCATGTCAAAAAGTTAGATCGCTCAAGTGGCACTAGATGACCGATATGCAAACAAGTGTTCCCCTCTTGATAGTACGGCTATCAATCCTAAACCTGATCATCAACTTCTCTACACACCTCATGACCGATGAAATGAAATGCCCTAGATTATACCTTTGCCTTGCACATTTCCATTTCCACCGTCTTCCTCCAATATGTCAATGCAACACATGCACCAACACGATCACCAAATGATATGATCCACTTCATATCATCATTCAACCTTCTTGGTCCATCGACCTTGACCTCACTTGCTCTTCACCGTTGAGTCGGTCCATCAACGCCAAGTCTTGCTCAAGCTTCACCGTCTCCTAGGTCCATCACTTCAAAGCCTTGACTTTCCCTTCACACATCCAACTGGTCCATCGAGGCAAGCCTCATCTTGATCTTCTCCATCTCGGTCACATGACTCCATGTCATGTCTCATATGCAATGAGCTCCTTCATCACATAATCACATATGGACTAATCTCCTGTGCATTCTTAATTTACACATTAGTCCACCCTAAAGTTGTCACTCAATTGCCAAAACCACATAGGGACCTTTCAATCTCCCCCTTTTTGGTAATTGATGATAACTCTATAAAGATATGGAAATCAATTATTGTTGGAGTCTATGCCACTTATCCAACATTTAAGCTCAGTGTCATGATTTGGATAAGTACCATGAAGTCAACTTGGTAGTGATAGCTCCCCCTACATGTGTGCTCAATTGGTTTGAATTCAAGCTTGCACACATGCATAAATATAAAAATTTTGAGAGATTAGCACTACTAAGTGATGCTAAGGTATATAGAATAAACCTTTGAAGCATGATACCAATCAGAGTTACACCATTGAGTTCATCCTTAGCATCATGGTTAGCTAGATATCACATAAAACAAACTAGATACTCAAGAGATCAACATATAAGCAAGGACACATGTGACTAGCTAAACCATCCTATGCATGCTAGTTATCAAATCATCAATCAAGTTCTATGACTAGCATACACCACAAAAGCATTGCATATTGAATTAAAAGCTTATGCAAATGCAAGCAAGCACATGAATATGCACATATCAAATGCAATCAACCAAGTTCATGAGCTTGCTCCTCTTACTTGTGTGCATCTCTTGTCCAAGAATTTTTTATCCTCTTCCATCCTTCAATGTTGCTCCCTCTTGGTCCATGTCCAAATTCTCCCTTTGTAATATGCCTCTTGCATATCTTTGCACATTTCTCTCCCCCTTTGTCATTAATCACCATAAAGGTATGAAAGCCCAATACCACATGGATGTGTCTCTTGATGCCATGTAAATGTGATACCACATGAAGATTAGCCTCTTGTATCACATGTATGGTGAGCTTTGATGCAAAGAGGTGGACTTGGGTAGATGTTGATGTTCTTGAATCTTCATTTTTATGGACACCACCATATGTGGGAATGACACCACTTACAAATACCACATGTAGTTGCATGAATATCACGTGTGAATATGAATAGGGCACTCCCCGTATATCATATCACTAGAAATACCACATGTAGGTGAGGGTAGCTTTCTTGATTTGTATTGATCACTTAGGGTTGAGGATCACTTGCGAAAACCACCATTTGATGTACTAGCATTGGGTCACCACTTGTTGGATTTGTCAATTATGCTCAATTCTTGAACTAGATTGTTTCCATGAGCTTCTTTCTCTTTGACTTGAACTATCATGTTTTGCCTATAAGCTTTCAAGTCTGGTTTGAACCAATGACAAGCTTCTTCACACCTCACAAAGTATAAGGGTTATCTTGCCAATGTTGTCCTTGTCACTTATATGCAATCCAAACTAGATCAAGTACTTGAGTTCACAAGCTCATGAACAAATCCATATTCATACCACTAGATCAATCAACCATTCAAGCAATAGTGGTAGACTATGAATTATAAACATTTCATTTGTCATGCATGATCCTAGTAAGCATCACATACTAGTAAGGGATGAAATGATCATGCACAATGCAACGATACCTTTGCTATGTTGGAGTAGAGGATAGTCATTAGATTCCATTTTTATTACTCCAATAGCAATGTGAAGTCCAATTATAAGCTTGGTGAAGACCAAATAGATACCGATTTGAATTCCATGCCCATATGAAAGGAGAACCACTAATGATAAAGTAAACTTTCTTGTTGTGGTTGGCTTGCTTCTTCTTTTGATCTTTGCTTGCATGAGAGAATGCCACTTGTATTATTACTTGATTTGACTTGTATTGCTCTCTATTTGGGTGTTGCTTGCTTCCTTGATCCATCCTTTTTGATTGCTTCAACTAAGCATCTCCAATAGTCCTTAGATCACCACTTTTATGTTTGCCTTTAAAGTACACCTCACTTGTTTTTTCTAACTCATTTGGATGGCTCACCCCCACAGTGGGGATAAGTGATTTTTCTCCAAGAACTATCCTTGACACTCACTTGAGTTCTCTTTGTTTGATTGATCCTTTTCTTTATTGGTCTTGAGCTTGATCTTGATCTTCAATGAATCCAAAACCAAACTTAGGTTCCTCAACCACTTATAGTCATGATTCTAACTTAAGGACCTTTCAATTTGAGTGACTCTTGACATATCCAATGTTTGTCACTTTCTTGGCAGATTCTGTACTCTTCAAAGAACAACTCATATCTCCAAATGTACAGTTTAAAATGCCATGAAATTTGGTGGAGATGTGTGACACAAAGTCTTCTAGCATCTCTAAAAATTTGAGCTTCGTTGGCCTTCTAGATTGCTACCAGATATCACATCTTCCCACACTGCTACATGCTGAAAGCTGCTGCACTATAGGTGACAAGAACTACGCCAAAGCAGTAGCAATTCTCATCCAAATCTCATGAAATTTGTATAACATCTTGTATCATAAGTATAGAGCATGCATGCTAATATTTCAAGCCAATCCAAATAGATTTGGTTCATCAACCATGGCTGTCTTTTTAGCTAGCTCAGATTTGGAATTATAGGACAGATTTAAGCAATTGAGCTATGCTTCACCAAAAGTGAATCAAACTTGATATCAACTTGCTTGGATACTTCCACATGACATATAGCAATCCAAACCACTTACTAAGAGTAATCTTGTGATCATATCCATCCAAATCAATTCAATTTTACTACTAAGCATTTAGTCCATTCAAACATCTCATAGCAAGCAACATATGCATATATATCCATTTCAATCAACTCATATGCGCCCAAAAGAATTAGATCAACTAAGAATATACTTTTATAACTCATGATCATCCATAGCAAGCTTCTACTCAAATATTTGCAAATAACTAAATATCACCACAATTTAATTATTGCACTTGTATGTTGTAGCATTTGGACTTCACTTGACATGGCTTGGCATTGGGATGAGAATATCACTAAGCTTCAATAATTGAGTCAATAATATGATGAACAATATGAAATCAATTGAATCAAGCCTCCAATGACATGGTACCTACACACAATCATCCACTTTTTGATGGTACCCAAACTAGTTTGGGTCCTCTCAAATTAGGTGCACCATACTTAGGCAAAGCCTTAGTATGAGTAGCGGGATGTTTTACAATAGCAACCATAGAGGTACCATTACCATCCTTCCTAAGCATATCATTTGCTTGAATTGAAATAGGCTTAGAAGTGTTACCTAGGGGACATGAATGAGCCATGTGTCCCCTTTCTTGGCATGAATAACATCTTCTCTTTGGTAGAGCCTTCTCTTCATTGCTCTTGTGATGCTCTTCATTGCCATGTCTCTCATGAGTTGCTTGAGCCTTCTTCTCAAGCTTGTTGGAACACTTCAAGGCAAAGTGTCCCAAGTCTCCACACTTGAAGCACTTGATGTGAGCCAAATCTTTCTTTTATTGATTCTTGCTCATATCTTGTTGGCATCATGTATATGTGTCGGGTACTAGGACAAGGGGCTACCCTAAACCCCCGATATCCAGGAGGATTAATCCCCAATAGTAAAACTCCAAAATCATTAAAGAAGCCCACAATCAGAGATATGGGTCCGCCAGCGTACATCGAGCTATGCCAGGCCGGCCCATGAGCGACACCGTCCTAGACAAGGCCAACTCCAATTCGGTGGGGGACCTCGAGTGACGGAAGTCCACCCGAACGAATGACCCCTCGCTCAAGTGATGAAAGTCTGCCCAGGTGGACGTCCCCCTTCGAATGACGGAAGTCCGCCCGAGCGGACGACCCCCCGTCGATTACTACTACCTCCCCTCGAATCCACCTACTTCCTGTATGGGAGTTGGTGCATTTAATGCTCCCACCAACTCCTGCCTAACCGCATGGCTACAACGGTGTTATAGTGATTGGGTACAGCGGTCGAATCCTACTTTTACCGCCCATCCCTGGGAGTGTGGTGATTTTCCCGGTACTGCTGTACCTTACCGAGCACTATTCCACCTCCGACTCCCTCCTCGATGCACTACGCGATAGCCATCAGCCTCAGATGCCCTGGGGCTTGGTCTTATCCACCCGACCTCAACCCCAAAGGCTACCCCTCAACTGGGCCTCAAGCGTTGTCGGCCACCCCTCAAGTCAGACTCTGACGCCTCTGGTCAACCCCCCAACAACTCCGGATGCGATGCCTACAGGGATCCACACGACCGCGCATGGGAACAAGTCCTTTGCTGACCACCTATGGTGTCATCTTGACGCGCCTGGAGGACAGCCGGCGACCTCGAGCATGTCCCTACAGGGCAGCCCTTGCCAGACACATGCCTCTACAACGGCTACGACATGATCGACATCGCCCCCTCGACGTCACCACCTATGAAAGATTAGGACTCTTGTACGCCCATGCCTCTCCTTGGTCTATAAAAGGAGACGCCGAGCACATCATAGAGGGAGAGGTTCCTTCCGGAGCCCGAAACACTCAATTCTTAGCTCAATCTCACTCTCTACACCTCCATTCTCATTCGCTCACTTGTATTCACCCCTGTACAAGCACTTCGGTGCAAGATAATACAAGTCTTCTCCCCCCGCTGTACATAGGGACTTCTCTTGCCTGAACCAGGATAAAAATCATGTGTTCATCTTGCATCACCATCCAAATTAGGCAGCACACAGTACACATTTACTCGTTGGCTTAGGGCACCCCCGGGTCCCAACACCGACAGTTGGTGCGCTAGGTAGGGGGATCTGCGTGTCACCACCACTTCCCACCATTTTTTGGATGGCAAACTCTACACCATTGCTTCCATTCACCACGGTGATCTGGATTGGGAGTTTGGAGTTCATGTCACTAGGCCACGGCCATGACATGGCCCTGCTCTCAATCAGAGATCCGAGCGGAAGCAGCCCCGAGTCCTCGCAACAAGCCCCTCGCTGGTCTCGTCACCACGCTTCCCCGCCCAGGAGGAGGCGTGGCCGGTGCAGCCACCATCGTCGCTCCGGGACGACGACCACCCCAGCTTCCTTGTCCCCGGTGGAGGACGCAGGGTCCCTGGTTAGGAACCTAGAAAACCTATGCCTGGGATTGGAGGAGCCGGGAGGTCTTGGCGGCAACCCCCGCTTCATCCCCGCTATGCGCCCACCGAGGGAACCGAGCGTGGTCTCTTCTGCGGCCACGGCTCCAATGCCACCCAATCTGCTCCCACACGGGCTGTTCGAGGCCCGTCGTTTGTTCCCATTTGGTCTAAACAACACTGCCAGGTTGTACTCCTCCTCGATGAGCACCAACATGAGCATGTATGAGGACCTCCTGGGACACCTCCTTTGCACCATCAAGGGCTTGCCGGCTCCTACGCCGGCCTCTGGGCACCCAGAGTCCTCACAGACTCCTGGCCTGAGGCGCTACACCCTCGATACGATGCGACAACAACTGGAGGAAGAGTGTCAAGGGCAGTTTCCCATCTTCTACTCTGGTGACCCCGACTCCGATTCGGACCACTACGACCCCATGCATGAGTGTTTTCACATCGGTGAAACCGTCACATCGAGCAATGACACCGTCAACCCCGCAGCCACGGCCGCAGCTATGGCCACAACAGGAGGCACCCTCGTCATGGTGGATTGGGAGGAGCAGCCTGCCCCAGGATGCCTATGACGCCCAGCTCGCGCAAGTCCGGGAGATGCGAGCCATGCTCGATGAGGATCGGGAGCGTCTACACCAGCTTGAGCAGACCCTCAAGCAGGAACGTGGACATCCACCCATGATCGAGAAGTCCACCAACAAATTGTTGGGGGAGACGTGATCGAGCACCCCATCTTCAACCGTGCCAGCCAGAACGTCATCGCGGCGACCATGCTTGTCCGCAACATGCTGGCCCCCTGGAACCCCGAAGCCCAGCGCATCCAGCAAGAGTTTTGGGGCCTCCTCGAGGTAGCCGCTGCACAGCAGGCCAAAAGCTTGGCCTTGAAACATCAAGGGGTGGCTTCGAGGCAACCCCCTGAACCCTCCTGACACAAGAGGCAGGGCTTGGTCCACCAAGTAGACTCTTCCCGACCAAAGAGGGTGATCCCCGTCCATGAACGCATCCGTGACAACCACGAGCCTTGAGATGCATGCCCCGACGTCAACAAGAACCGCAGATGCAAGAGTGGTGACGCTGAGGCATGAGGCTACATCACACACAGGGGGTGGGTGTTATGACAATGACGAGGACCGACATCGGTCCCCCGAGCCACCGGGCCCTCGACTCTTCAGCAGGATGATTCGAAGGGCACCGCTGTCGAATCCCTTCTGTCCCCCCACAAGCTTCGTCAAGTACAATGGTGAAACCAAGCCCGAGCTATGGCTAGCTGACTTTAGATTGGCATGCCAGTTGGGTGGAGCGCACAGCGACCACGCCATCATCCGGCAACTCCCCCTCTTCCTATCGGACACCCCTCGAAGGTGGCTCGAGGAGCTCCCCCCTGACTAGATCCATGACTAGGTTGACCTCATCAGGGTGTTTGAGGGGAACTTCAAGGGAACCTACGTGCACCCGGTAACAGGTGGGATCTTCGGAGCTGCAAACAAAAGCCCAGAGTGTCTCTCCGTGACTTCACCTGACGCTTCTCCAAGCAACGCACCTAGCTTCCCCACATCGCCGACGACGATGTGACACTGGCTTTCATTGCCAGAACCACCTACAAGGACCTAGTATGGGAGCTGGGGCGTAACCCCCCCAAGATCACCGACGAGCTAATGGACGTCGTGGCCAATTACGCCGCCGGCGATGAGGCAGTTGGTGCCTTCTTCGACGACGGCCAGGGCAAGCACGAGGCCAAGTCAGATGACCCCGAAAGCTCGAATTGGGGTACCAAGAAGGGTAGCAAGAAGAAGAAGAACCAGCAGAGGAAGCGCGAGGATGCCCCCGATGATCTCATGGTCACCGCCTAGCGCAAGAAGCCCCGAGGTCCTCCCGAGAGGGGCCTCTTTGACGAAATGCTGAAAAAGCCATGCCCCTATCACAAGGGGCCTGTCAACCACAACCTCGAGGACTGTCAGATGATCAAGAAGTACTTCAAGAGTGTGGGCCTCAGGAAGGATGACAAGAAGGAGGATCCCAAGGAAAAGGACGGCGACAAGGAGGACGGTTTCTCCGAGGTCTATGACTGTTACATGATCTACGGGGGCCCTCGACCCAGCTTTCATCGCGCCAATGCAAGAGGGAGCATCGAGAAGTCTTCTCCACGCGAGTCGCTACTCCCCACTACCTCGATTGGTCTGATACGGCCATCACAGTTGACCGTGACAACCACCCGGACTATGTCCCTCGACCTGGGGTGTACCCGCTCATCGTCGACCCCATCATCATCAACACTCGCCTTTCCAAGGTGCTCATGGATGGAGGCAGCAGCCTCAACATCATCTACATAGAGCCCTCAACCTCCTATGGGTCCTGAGAGAAAAGCTCAACCCGAGTGTCGGGGGCTTTCACAGCATTGTACCCGGGAAGAAGGCTCTCCCCGTCGGCCACATCGACCTCCCCGTGTGCTTCGGCACTCCCACGAACTTCAGGAAGGAGAAGCTCACCTTCGAGGTGGTCGGGTTCCATGGCACATACCACGCCATCATCGGACGACCCGGCTATGCCAAGTTCATGGCAATCCCCAATTACTCCTACCTCAAGCTCAAGATGCCGCGACCCAAAGGCATGATCACCATTGGCCCCTCCTTCGAGCACGCATACGACTACGACGTCGAGTGCATTGAGAATGGGGAGGCCGTCGAGGAGTCCACAATGCTGGTGGAAACCCTTGAGGTGCTCACCGTCGAGCTTCCCGACCCCAAGCGCCATGCCGACAACTTCAAGCCCGCTGAGCACACAAAGAAGGTCCTCCTCGACCCGAGCAGCTCCGATGAGAGGGCGCTGATCATCAGCGCCACCCTCAGTGACAAATAGAAAGCAGTGCTCGCTGACTTTCTCTGCGCAAACGCCGACATGTTTGCATGGAGTCCTTCATATATTCCAGGCATACCGAGGGAAGTCACCGAGCACGCCTTGGAGATCCGAGCTGGGTCCAAACCAGTGAAGCAACACTTGCATCACTTCGATGAGGAGAAGCACAAGATCATCGGGGAGGAAGTCAACAAGCTATTGGCGACTGGTTTCATCAAGGAGGTTCATCATCCCGAGTGGTTAGCTAATCCTATACTAGTTAAGAAAAAGAATGAGAAATATAGGATGTGTGTAGACTATACCAGTTTGAATAAAGCATGTCTAAAAGTTCCCTTTCCCTTACCACATATTGATCAAATCGTTGATTCAACCATGGGATGTGAAACTCTCTCCTTTCTTAATGCCTATTCTGGCTACCACCAAATCAAGATGAAGGAGTCTGACCAGCTCATGACTTCCTTTATCACCCCATTCGGCATGTATTGTTATGTAACCATGCCCTTCGGCCTTCAAAACACCGGGGCAACGTACCAACGATGCATGCTCCACGTCTTTGGTGAACACATCAGGCCAACGATCGAGGCCTGTGTCAACAACATCGTGGTCAAAATTAAGAAGGCCGATGATCTCATCAATGACCTCAAGATCACATTCAAATGCCTTCGGGCGAAGAACATCAAACTCAACCCCCGAGAATTGTGTCTTCGACGTCCCCCGAGGCATGCTCTTGGGGCACATAGTCTCTCAGTGTGGTATCGAGGCCAACCCCGAGAAAGTCTCCGCAGTCACCAAGATGGGTCCAATCTGAGGCCTCAACGGTGTCCAGAGGGTCACGGGCTGCCTCGTAGCCCTCAGTCGCTTTATCTCATGACTCGAAGAAAAAGCACTGCCTCTGTACCGCCTCTTAAAAAAATCAGAGTGCTTCGTGTGGACCCCCAAAACTGAGGAGGCCCTCGCAAAGCTTAAAGCCATGCTGACCTCACCTCTAATTCTCGTACCTCCAAACCTTGCCAAGCCACTCTTGCTCTATGTTACTGCAACCACCCAGGTGGTCAGTGCGTCCGTAGTTGTCGAGAGAAAATAAGAAGGACACGTCTTGCCCGTTCAGTGGCCAGTTTACTTTATTAGCGAGGTACTCTTGGAAACCAAGGTTCGCTACTCGTAGATCCAGAAGCTGCTCTACACCATCGTCCTTACGCAATGCAAGCACCAACATTACTTCCTTGGCCACCCGGTAACAGTAGTCTCGTCTTTCCCCCTTGGAGAGATAGTCCAGAACCAGGAAGCCACCGGGAGAATCGCCCAGTGGGCGGTTGAGCTCATGGGCAAGGCCCTCACTTATGCGCCATGGAAGGCCATCAAGTCCCAGGTGTTAGTATACTTCATCATCGAATGGACCGACACACAACTTCCCCCCGCAAAAATCCAAGCAGAGCTCTAGACAATGTTATTCGATGGGTCGCTGATGAAGATGGGAGCGGGTGCAGGCCTGCTCTTCATTTCGCCCCTCGGAGTCCACATACGCTACGTGATCTGACTCCACTTCACTGCCTCTAACAATGTTGCAGAGTATTTGGCCCTCGTCAATGGTTTGCGGATCACTCTCGAGTTTGGGGTCCTGCGGATCACTATCGAGTTTGGGGTCCAGCGCCTCGACGTTCGTGGCGACTCGCAACTCATGATTGACCAAGTCATGAAGGCCTCAAGCTGCCTTGACCCTAAGATGGAGGCCTACTGTAAGGAGGTTCACAAGTTGGAGGACAAGTTCTACGGCCTTCAGCTCAACCACATCGCCTGTAGATACAACGAGGACGCAGACAAGATGGCAAAAATCACGTCAACTTGAGGTACTGTCCTGCCTGACATTTTCTCAAAGGACCTGTACGAGCCTTTAGTCAATCTAGGCATAGGGGAAGGGGCTACAGCACAGGCGGTCGACCCCCCTCCTCCTACCGAGGCCCCCTCGACCGGGGCCGAGGTCATGGAGATCGAGGGGTCGCCTCCTCGGCAAGCCCCAGAGCCGGACTGGCGCACTCCCTTCCTCGAATACCTTATTCAAAGGGAACTCCTAGAGGATCGAACCGAGGCTTGGCGCATCACTCGATGGGCTAAGACCTACATTCTCTATGGCGATGACAAAGAGCTCTATCAACAAAGCCCCACCGGGGTCCTTCAGCGCTGCATCACCATCGAGGAGGGAAGGAAGCTGTTCAAAGACCTACACTCGGGGGCTTGCGGTCATCACGCTGCCCCAAGAACCCTTGTTGGAAATGCCTTCAGATAAGGCTTTTACTGGCCGACCGTAGTCTCTGACACCATCAGTCTAGTCTGCTCTTGTGAGGGGTGCCAATTCTACGCCAAGCAAATACACTTCGCCGCTCACGCTTTACAGATGATCCCCATCACGTGGCCCTTCACCGTGTGGGGGCTCGACTTCGTCGGACCCTTAAAGAAGACAACCGGGGGCTACACCCACTTGCTCGTAGCCGTTGACAAGTTCACCAAGTGGATCAAGGCTCGACCCATCACCAACATTCGCTCCGAGCAGGCAGTTCTATTCTTCACCGACACCATCCACCGCTTTGGGATCCCCAGTGTCATCATCACCGACAACCGCACATAGTTCACTGGCAAGAAGTTCCTGGACTTTTGTGACCATCATCACATCCATGTGAATTGGTCCACGGTCGCCCACCCTTGAACTAACGGCCAGGTCGAGCGTGCCAATGGCATGATTCTTCAGGGGCTCAAGCCAAGGATCTGCAATCACCTCAAGAAGTACGGGAAGAAGTGGGCTGCTGAGCTACCCTTGGTACTATGGAGCCTAAGGACAATGCCAAGTCATGCCATGGGTTTCACTCCATTCTTTGTGGTCTATGGGTCTGAGGCCGTCCTCCCCACCGACCTCGAGTACGGGTCCCCTCGACTAAAAGCCTACAACGAACAGACGAACGAAGAAGCACTCACAAATGCCATCGACCAACTCGAGGAGGCTCGAGACGTGGCTCTCCTCAACTCCATGAGGTACCAGCAAAAGCTCCAGCACTACCATGACAAGCATGTGCGTAAGAGAGACCTCCAGGTCAGCGACCTCATCCTTCGTCGATGGTAGAGCAACAAGGGCCACCACAAGTTAACCCCACCATGGGAAGGCCACTTCATCATGGCTGAGGTGTTGAAGCCCAGAACCTACAAGCTATCCAATGGCAAGGGTGCGACATTCATCAATGCGTGGAACATCGAACAGCTACGTCGCTTCTACCCTTAAGGCATCAAGGCCTTGTACATTTTCCATGTCATAAATTAATAAGAAGTACTTTCACTTACAAGTTCAAACTTTTTATTTACATAAGGTAGCCCCGACTCTGCTTCATCAGAGTTGAGCCTCTCTCAGGGGCTACAATGGGGGGAACCCCCCGAAGTTCCTAAAAATTCGCACGTTTTTTTGAAACTCGACGCCTATTCTTCCTCAGACGGCTCGATATGTGTTATCACTTAGTCGTAAACATCACGGGAGTGTCCCAAGGGTTGAGGGCTATCGAGCCATGAGATCACCTATGCCTCTGTGCTATGGCACCTCCATTCACTCCCTCCTTCGAGGGGCATGACCATGCACTGAGTTTACTAGGTGAAAATACAGTTAGGCTGACAGGAAAGAAAAGGACTTAAAAACTCACAAAAATATGTATATATACATGCATAATGTTTCATAGACCCCTAGGGCCACACCGCTATAGTTTACAATAACTAACTTATTACAGGGTCCTTCATGCCCAGATTTAGCTCACAGGCTGGCTTCTCCTTCTTCGTCAGCATCGGGAAGGACTTCGGGCTCGAACAGCTTCGCCAACTGACCACCGGGCTCCTCAGCAGCCTCAATCAAGGCCATGTGCCTCTCCTCATTCGCGGCGTCAGTCTGGGTTGGGTCATTGATGAAACCGTGGGAGACCACCTCCATGTCGTAGTTGAAGCCAGAGCACATGACCGCCATCTCCCGCTTCACGCCGACATGGAGCATTTTCTGGACTTGCTCCCTCATGACACGAGTGAGCTCGTACAACCGGGCGATGAAGGAGCTCCCACACACGTCACCCCTGACCTCTGCTTGAGGTTCAACCTTGAAGGCATTGCAGACTAAGGTGATCATGGTGCTGAGAGTGCTGGTCAGCTTCATCTCGGCCCAGTAGGCATCCTGGAGCGTCTTGGTGCTATCCCGAGCTTTGACCAACTCCTCATCGAGAGCTGAAATATAAGACAGGGGTCAGCAATGACAAGAGCAATAGAGATGATAATCCTAAAGCTAAAGAAGAAGACTCACCAGTGGCATGGGTCTCGAGGGTCGTATACTCTTCCTACAGCTCGGCGTACTCCCTCCGAGCAGCCTTTAGGGCATGGACCGCCTCCGCCCTCTCCACCCTCAAGTCCTCGATCGCCTTGCTTGCCAATATGATGTCCTCCCTCTTCTCCTGGAGGGTTTTCTTTAGCATGGAAGCCTCGATGGACAAGGCCTCGAGGTCCTTCTGTGGCTCCTTCTGGGCTTTGGCGGTGTCGGCCTTGGCTTTGGCTTCCGCCTCCTTGGCCCAGGTCGCCTCCCCTCGGGCCACCGAGGCATCCTCCCTGGCCTTCTCTGCTTCCCCCCTGGGCCTTAGTGGCATCCTCCTTAGCCCAGGTCATCTCCCCTTGAGCCAAAGAGGCGTCTTCCTCAGCCTTCATGACCTCCTCCCGGGCCTTGGCCGCGTCTTCTTTTGCCTTCTCTGCCTCAGCCCGGGCAGCCTTGACCACCCCTTGTAGCTCGGCAACCTACTCCTACTTATCCTTCACCAGGTGGATGAAGTAGGATTTGGCCTGGGAGAGCCTCTTCACAGCCTGAGAACAAAGAAACACAAAAAAAGAGAGGGAGATCAGATAAGCAACTAAATTGACCCCCACACCACGAGGGGAGATCACATACCTAGAAGCATCGTGCCAAGTCATCAGAAGCAACATCGACCGCTAACCGCAGGGCGTGTTGCAACCAGGCCCTGAACTCCTCGGCGTGCTCCCATCTCTCGACCTTCGCCGGGTCATTTATGTCGAGCATGGGAGCATCAGGATCTGTTGGGTTGTGGAGTCTAAGAACTTCCCACCCCCAGTGAGGGAGGTCCCCCTCGATCCGCTCCTGTACCACTGCGATGATGTCGTCCCCCATCTCGACTGAACCGCCGTGACTGAGGATTTGGTTAGCCAGCATCGGGAACGACAACTCCATTTCTTCCTTGGCCCTCGACGACCCAGCCTCCCTAGCCTTCTGCTTCCCCTTGGCGAGGTGGCTGGGAGCAGAGCAGTGCGGAGATCCCTGATCGGCCAATGACACCCCGGCTGATATCAGGTGAGGTGTCAGTGCCGTCACAACCATCTCACCCGCTGACGCCCCCACTGGGAACGTTTGTGCGGTCGGCTGTCCGACCTCCCCCCACGCTGTGCAATCCTTAGCCACCAACTCTTCTGGCTGGCTCAAAGCCAGCAGCTCCGGTCGTCCGCCGTCCTGCCCTGCCGCCGACAGGGCCACCTCTACTGGCTGCGGCTACAGCGGCTGGCTCGCTTTGAGACACTCTTCCTACTGCTGCAGCTGCACAGGCTGGTTGGAGGCCAGCTGCTCCTCTTCCTGCCACTTCTATAGCTGCTCCAGCTTCTGCCGCTCCTCTAGCTCGTGCAACCCTTGTGGCCACACTGGCCCCTGCTGCTGCTGCTGCTGAGGGGTCTCAGCCGTCTCCTCTACATCCCAGGTAGAGGTATCCACCTCCTCGCCATCGACGATGATCGGAGCCTCCTCCGTCGACCTCGGCTCTCGGTTGCGGGCTACGTCCCTGAGTCCGACTATGCCGGTAGAGACGTTGGTCTCCTCCTAGATCTGGGTTGTGTCCCTCCTGCCGTAGCACCTGGGGCGGTCAAGCCTACGATAGATGTAGGGCCTATCAGCCTGCCTCTAGTCATGGCAGCGTGGGCCTCTGCAACCCAGGTAGCCACCACCGCCGCATAGGGCGTCGAAGCAGCGCCTGGCATCGACGCCGCCATCTTTGCCGCGGCATCGGTCTTGAGCCGCTTTGTGGGGGAGGGAGCCGCCATCTCTGGCACATGCTTGACCTTGAATCACGCACGCTGAGAACACCCGAAGCATCAAAAAAAGAAAAAAAGGGAGAGGAGAACCCAAGTCCTCAAAGACTTACCCCACAGGAATGAGGGGCACCCTCTTGTCTGCCTTCGCTCTGCTCGTGGGCTTTGGAGCCCCCTTCGATGGGCCCTTGTCCAAACCTGAGCTGCTCGGAGCCACCGCCGATGACATCCTCAGTGTTTCTGGCTTCTCCGAGGCCGACCAGCTCTGGTTCTATGACCCGGGTGCCAGGGGCCTGCTCTGAGGCGGTGGTGTGCTAGACCGCCCCCTGTGAAGGAGTCGGAGGAGTCCCGCCACGCGTGTGATGAGACAACGACCTCCCCCGAACGAAGGGGTTGCTCGAGCTCTGCCCCCGGTGCTGCTTCGAGGCCCTCATCGCCTGGCCCTCGACAGGTGCCGAGGTCACCCTCGAGGCCAGAGAGGATGACCCCGCCCTGACGGTTCCCTGTGTAGAAGGGGCGTCAGCCGGGGCCATTCGGGGCACCAAGGCATCGAGACATGCCTGCACCCCTTCGTCGTCACTGTCCTCCTCCTCCCATTCCTCTTCCAAGGGTTACTCCTCCTCGGAGAGCCCTTCATGCCTCTACTTCCCCCGGTGCTGATCACGCACCTGGCACTCGTGGCTCCGCTCCTTCCTCTTCTTCTTCTCCTCATCCTTAGTCTTCTTCTGCAGCTGGGCGGCGAAGCACCTTGCCTGCCGGTTAGGATTATCTTCCCTGACTGGGGGCATCGACACCCTGAAGTCTATGGCGGGCTGTGTACAAACCCATGACAAAAGGCATGAGGATGAGTTGGAGAAGAAAGAGAGAATGAAATCCGAGAACAATATAACAATGTACCAATCAGCTAGATGTGGTGTCGACAGGCAGCATCAGGATGTTGTTGACTTCATACAACATGAAGGAGCCAGCCATTGCAACCCTCACCTGCCTCATGACCTCCTCGGGGGGAGCGCCTTGGCTGACATCCGGCACCCCTCGAGCGGCGCCCCGAGGACCATCTGGTCCAAGCGCAGCAGGCGCTGCATTAGCGGGAGAACCCTCTGGCTATGGAACGCCGAGACAATGATCCTGGCGCTCAGCCCTCGCTCGTGTAGAGTCCTCAAAGTGTCGAGGAGGGGGTTCAACCACGCCTGATGCTCCTTTGCCATGCCACGAGGCCAGTGCTCCTGGCACATCACGATGGTACATCCGGTGTAGGGCTTCAACCAGCCCTCGTCACTTTGGACATAGAACCATCAGGCGTGCCACCCGCCACGGCTGGACATCAACCCCGTCGGGATGAACAGCTCCGGCTGCTTCAAGGAGAGGTTGCAGCAGCCGGCACGAGCAATGCTCCTCCTCCCCTGTGAGACTGGCTTAGTGAAGAGCTCCCCCTTGAAGAGATAGAGCCACAACTCCTAGTGCAGCTCCATCCCAATGTACCCCTCGCAGACGACAGTGTAAATCACCGCGTTGGAGATGGTGTTAGGGAGAAGAGCTGTAGCTCAACTTTGTAGTAGTGGGTGAGCGCCCGCAAGAACCGGTCGGCGGATACCCGAGCCCCATCCAGTGGTACTTGACGAAGCTCACCACGTACCCTTCCGGTGGGTTCGGCTCCCGGACCTCCTTTGGAGGCACCATCCACTCCGGCTGATCGGCCGAGACGACGGGGCGAAGAAGCCCATCCTCCACCAACCCTTCGAGCTCCTTCTCTGTCATGATCAATGGGAGCCAATCCTCTGGGGGTAGAAGCTCCAGCGCCATGGCAACCACGCGGATTTGCTCGGCGCATGGATGGGAGGGAAGATTTCCAATGTTTTTTCTCTTTTCTTTCTCTTTCTCTCTCTCGCTAACAAGCAGGGAAGCTAAGCTCTTCGGTGGCAATGGCGACGAGAGAAGGAAGGCAGGATGAGGAATGAACGAAGCCCTACCCCCCCGAACGTATCGGCAAGTGAAGACCAATGGGTGGATCCGACCGGGAGGCAAGTAAATCTTTCGCATTTATTGCACCTATCTAACCAATCCCTCGATCCCTGGGAATAGAAACACATGTCGACCACGCGGACTCTAGCTGTTGCATGGGTCCACCATGACCACACCGCTCTCACTTTTGCCTAAAAGATGTGCCCGATGAACGGAAAGAGTTATCCATGGACGAAGCCTTCAACGGTAAGGAACGCGGGCCCCGGCCCCACATATGAATCTCGAGGGAGCGAAGGCTGTCCCTCGAACAGGGTTCGACAGCCACCCTCGAGTGCCAGAGTCAGGGATGACCGAGGGGGAGCTGACATGAGTCCCTTGCTCGAGAACGAACTCTCGAGGCCCCCTCGGACATATTCAAGGAAAAACTAAGGGTCCATTTTGGAATCCCCTCAAAGGGAGGCATCGAGCCACCGAACCCGATCGAAAGGGGTCGGCATCCATGGGACCCATTGATTTGTTTTGATAAGAGCACCTCCGGGACACAAGTCGACCCCTTTCGAATGAGGCATGACTTCTTGCTTGAATTTCCCGATAACAGCTCTCGGAGACGTTGGTGTTCGCCCAAACGAGGGTAGCATGGCGCTTCTCAACCCCTCCTCCCAATGAAAGGGAGCATGAGGGTCGAAACAAAAAAGACAGGCTCGTTCCTGATCGACCTCGATGAAAGATGATCGGGGGCTCGCTCACGACCGGACGGCCTCGACGAAAGCGGACCCAACCATCCGGGGGCTTGACCACTCGAGCACGCTTCATCAAGAAAAGCACAAAAGCCCTCGGGTGAGTATTCTACTCCCCCGAGGCCTCAGGGGCTAGACCCAACGGGTGCGCTCGAGCGCACCCTTCGGAGAATGACCGACACTACGAATCCAGAGCCTCTGCGTGAGTGCCAGCACTCACAAAGAGACTCGGGGGCTATTGTCAGGTACTAGGACAAGGGGGTACCCTAAACCCCCGATATCTAGGAGGATTAATCCCCCAACAGCAAAACTCCAAAATCATTAAAGAAGCCCACAATCAGAGATACGGGTCTGCCAGCGTATACCGAGCTACGCCGGGCCGGCCCATGGCAACACCGTCTGAGACAAGGCTGACTCCAGTTTGGTGGGGGACCTTGAGTGACAGAAGTCCATCCGAACGAACGACCCCTCGCTCGAGTGACAAAAGTCCACCCAAGCAGATGACCTCCCCTCGAATGATGGAAGTCCGCCCGAGCGGACGACCCCCCGTCGATTACTACTACCTCCCCTTGAATCCACCTTCTTCCTGTACAGGAGTCAATGCATTTAATGCTCCCACCAACTCCTGCCTAACCGCATTGCTACAGTGGTGTTACAGTGATCGGGTACAGCGGTCGAATCCTACTTTTACCGTCCATCCCTGGGCGTGAGGTGATTTTCCCAGTACTGTTGTACCTTACCAAGCACTATTCCACCTCTGACTCCCCCTCGACGCATTACGCGACAGCTGTCAGCCTTGGATGCCCTGGGGCTTGGTCTTATCCACCCGACCTCGACCCCAAGGTTACCCCTCGACTGGGCCTCAAGCGTCATCGGTCACCCCTCGATTTAGACTCCAACGCATCTGGTCAACGCCCCCAACGACTCTGGGCGCGACGTCTACAAGGATCCGCACGACCGTGCATGGGCACAAGTCCTTCACTGACCACCTACGGTGTCATCTTGACGCGCCTGGAGAACAGCCGATGACCCCGAGCACGTTGCTATAGGGCGGCCCTTGCCAAACGCACGCCTCTACAGCAGCTACGACATGATCGGCATTGCCCCTCGATGTCACCACCTATGATAGATTAGGACTCCTGTACACCCGTGCCTCTCCTTGGTCTATAAAAGGAGACATCGTGCATGTCGTAGAGGGAGAGGTTCTTTCCGGAGCCTGAAATGCTCAAGTCTTAGCTCAATCTCACTCTCTACACCTCCGTTCTCACTTGCTCGCTTGTATTCACCCCTGTACAAGCACTTCGGTGCAAGATAATACAAGTCTTCTCCACCCGCTGGACGTAGGGCCTTCTCTTGTCTGAACCAGGATAAAAATTGTGTGTTCATCTTGCATCACCATCCGAATTAGGGAGCATGTAGTACATATTTACTCGTTGGCTTAGGGCACCCTCGGGTCCCGACACCGACAATATGAGTTGGATGCCTTGCTCTTCCACCCCTTCTTGTTTTCTTCTTCATCATCTTCAAGTCATCAACATTAGCTTCATGGTTGATCTTGACTTGATCTTGGGGCTTCTTTTGATGCTCAATTTGTGGCTTTGGTTGAGGCTTCTTGGATGGGCAATACTTGGCAAAGTGACTGTTGATGCAAAATTATATCTGCAAACACACCGGGCTAATACCCAAAATTGATGTCTGAAGCATGCCAGTTGATTTGACCTGTTAAACAACAAGGATGATAAATTTGAATAAAATCCGAACGAGACGACAGCGATACGCCCGGACGTCAAAGCTCAGAAGGTATTCGATAACTGTTGAACAGATCAGACGAGACGACAGCGATACGCCCGGACGTCAAAGCCTGAATCGTGCTCGGTAGACGCGAAACCTGCAAGGTCACCGGAGATCAAGTTGATGCAGCCCGTCGATTCTTGAAAGAACTCGTTGAAAAAGAAAAGGTACTTGGCGAAGTCACCGAAAAGTAAAGTACTGGTAAAGATAAATAAAAAGTAGATTTGTTTATTGATGCTAGGATATCCATTACAATGCCCTCCGGCATATATTTATACTCTGCTAATCAAAAGAGTCCTAATTTAATACGTAAAGCTCAACTATAGAAGAAATAAACTAATTCCTTATACGAACTCTATTTCTTGGAAAAGAAATAAAACTTGTATAGGAGTTGGACTTAAACTTCGATACGAGAAATCCTAAGCTTCGTGTCGCCGATCCTCTGTTTGCTCCCGTCACGATGAAGTTATCTCCTTATCGGCACATCCCTGGCATTGGCAACAACCCTCTAGCATTCCTGCCTATCTCATCGGCAATAGCTTTTTCTGTTCCATCGGCAATGATCCTCTATCAGCTTTTCATCACCATCGGCAATAATCCAGATCAACATGCTCTTCATCGGCAACCATCTACCGGCAGGTCAGCATCCATGCTGAAGAGCCACCACCCTTTTGCCGATTCAGTTTAGTCTTCCGATCCTTATTGACACGTGCCAAAAAACGGTGTCAACACATGTCCCCCAATTTCGGAGTATAAAATACTTTATGCACCAAAATTTCCTCCAGGTCATGATTACCCAAACCACTTGAACTTCTCCTCGAGGGTTGTGCGCGCGGTAGCGGAAATCCTATACCCACAAGCCCATATAATGCTTCCTCCGCCGTGACCCATTTTTCATCTACGATTCAAACCCTAGCTTTTCTCTCTCCAGTGGCGACATCAACAGGCGATCCTTTGACAAACTCGATCGGCGGCACTCTTGACGGCGTTTCTCAGCCCCCATTAGCATTCTTTGTTTTCTCCATCTTCGTTGCGACCATGGCTATTCGCTTCGACATCCCCAAGGTTAGTCTTCTTCTTTTACCCGTCCTTTGACATTTTGTTTCTCCTTCTCCGTGCAGCTCATGACTCTTCCTTATTTCAATCTTTAATCTCAGGAACTTTGCAATAATCTTCTTATCCCAATGCATCAAAACCAATTTATCTGCCTCGGCCCAATGGGAAATCCGGACCCAATCGATATTATAAACGCAGAAACCAATCGAGTCCCCTTTAGAGCTCGGAATTTTGATTTGGGATTCTGGACTGATACCTTTCGATCCTGGCCGAAAACTACTAAGGGATGGAAAGACTAGTATTTGAGGGGCGCCAGGCCAATGGAGCTGTATTGGGCGAAACGTAGATTAGAACAATGCATCAGATTATCTATTGTCGATATGGAGAGGAATGAATCACTGTTAATCGTCGCCTCCTATTTCTGGTCTGATACTCTAAATGCCTTCATCTTCAAACATGGACTAGCTTCTCTAACCCTTGCCGATGTGTATATGCTCACTGGCTTGGACATCTCATCTGCTGATGACAACACACTATTCCAGAGAAAACTTGAGCATCGGCTGACTACCAGGAACATTGGCGGCTGGACTGGTTATATCAGCGAATATAAGAAATTCGGATCAGTCAATCATAGGGAGCACTTAGCTTTTTTGAACATGTGGCTTGAGAAGTTCATCTTTTATGGCAGAACAGTTGGACCGACCAATATGCACCTTCCTGTAGCAGAGATGTTGGCTACCGGCATCAGACTCCCACTGGGCCGGTATCTCCTTGGCTCAGTTTACCATCTCCTTCACCAAGTGTCACAAAGGCTGCTACAAGGCAAATCCATCGGCAATCTAGGAGGCCCTTGGTGGTTTATCAATATGCGGCTGAACGCCCATATGCACAAGTATTTCCACATTGATCTATTCGCCCAGCGATTCCCTCGAAGTCTTCCTGAAGACTATCAACTCGGGGAAGAAGAATCGGCAACACGCCCCCTATCAACTTTGGAGAAGCACTGGCAGTATTACCAGGGGCGGAAGCAGACAGTGCTCAGATCGATAATCTCTTTCATAGACTCTACATAGGCATCCCTTCTGAGCTTCGTGCCTGGGTTCTGTATGTTGATGATGAAGCAAGATTCCCTCTTTCCTTTAACCTTACCGATGAGGCTTTGAATAAAGATACCGATATTATTAGTGCAATAATCACCCCTCGCGCCATCCCGGTCAACATATTTGGAAGCGGGAAGAACATCAACCCCACATACGAGTTCTATTATCCATCGGTAGCAGCAAGACAACTAGCCTTTGGACAACTGCCCATCAACCTCTGCTTTGCCTATGTGATTAAACCGAGAGAGATTATTGTGAACCGCGTGGATTGGCACAAGATTGTTACCCTCTTTCCTGATGCCGATACCTCTAATGTTGATCTAGCCGATTGGGTACCGGCTTCCTTCGTCACTGAGTCCTTCAAATTATGGTGGCAAGAATGGAAAGAGCAGCTATTCTTCGCATCTCCTCACCTTTACTAGAATCTCATTGATCTCGATCACGCCATTCCTGCCGATGTGGTAAGTCTGACCATCTACACTTCAACTTTCCTTTAATCCATCAGCAACTAACCCCTTTTTAACAGGTCGATGACCCAATTCCAACACTAAGTAAGAGCGGCAAGGTCATACGGCTGCAGCCGATCTCCCCAATATCCATCATCGGCCATAAAGCTCCTTCGCTAGATGCTCTGATGGGCCGTGGTCGTTCCAAGAAGAGCACCAAATCGATCACACCCTTGGCACAGACATCTCAGGTAATCACCTCACTTTCTTTTGCAGATGCCGATTGCTGTGATTTACCGATTTCACATTTCAGGGCGCGAGTTCTACACCAATGGAATCTTCATCGGTAACTCGCCCTTCGTCTCCACCTGCAGCACCTTCATCGCCACACCTCATCGTCCTTGATGATTCTCCAGAGGTATTCTTTATCTAAACCTTGATCATTGGATCAGCACTTTTACTCGTCTGTTTCTCTCGCAGCACCAAGTAATTGCATCGGCAACCGTTCCAAGTGTACCGATTCCTCAACCATCCATTGCCGATGCCCCCCACCCATCCGATGCCGATATTTTACAGCACAAGTGTAAGGCTTCATTGGGCGAAGAATCACAATCAAAGCGGGCAAGACTTACACCATCTCCAATTTCACCATCGGCATCCTCGCCTCGCCCGATATCGCCTGACGTACCTGTGCAGACTTCTCTATCGGCAATTGTACCCGTACAAGAATCTTCATCGACACCGGTATCGCAGCAGCAACCGATCGAGGTACCAACACAGGAAACGCCATCGGCAATTATACCTGAGGTTGCTTCTTCAAGCCAAAGGCGAGAGATGGCCTTGAAACAAGTAAGTTAACTCCCTTAGATAACCTTTAACACTTGGGTCCTTCTGCTGACGTCACCTTTTTCTTTTTAGGAGCAAGATTCCCCCGACAGTCTGTTTTCCTTCTCTATTAGTGGGATTATTCTCGATGATGAAGAGCCTGAAGAAAGCTCTGCTCCTACCCCTGAAGCTTTATCATCTGAAACCAAATCCCGGCTAGAGACGTTATTATCCTTGCTGCAATAGGAGACTTCTTTGCTGATCCAGGATTCTGATTCCGCAAGGGCAACTTCCAAAGAAATTTGAGGTCATATTCTTGCCGATGTCGAGGAAGCACTCTTCCAAGCTGCACATCTAGAGAGTCGGCAGTTGCAGTATCAGAGGGATGCCCAGCGGATTGCCGATAGAGCTATTCAGGCAAAACTCCAGGAGGACATGATGAAACACAAGCAATTTGCCGATGAGAAGCACAAAGACATCGGTAAACTAGAAGCCTCCCGTGCAGATCTGGAAGAAACAATTGCTCAACTATCGGCAAGAAGAGAAGCCTTGCTAGCGGAGCTGAGACAGATTGAAGGATCCTTGGATGCAGCAAATCAGAAAAAGGCCCAAATGCCTGAAGCTATCAAGACTCTTCAGCAAGAAAGGGACAACCAAGTCCTCAAAACGCTGGTGCTCAAGAAGAAAATCAAGTCTGTTGAAGGCAATGTCGACGAAGACGCAAAGATACTGGAGGAGGCCGACCAAATTTGCCTGCGTGCGATATCAACCATCCGCTCGTTGTTGACCTTGTAAACCTTTTTCCTCATTGGCAAAGTAATGTATCGGCAATTTGTAAAACTTTCACCTTAACGTAGCACCGATACATTCTTTTTTGAACAAGTACTTTATTTGTTTATGAAAACTATGTTGATGTCTGCCGATGGGCCTTCATTTTTGCGCCCCGGCCGCCATACTTAGGTTTTTCCCCCACGGGAGTTTTCTCCTTTGTGCTCCCGTTGCATCTTCCTCTTCTGAGTCTTCGTTAGACCTTCAGGGCACCATTGAGGAAGCTTCATTTTCCAAACGGGCTGATACAATTTTGTATTTGAACCTGGGCAGTCTATATTGGGATCCCTACAGAGTACTGCTTCATCAGGGACTCGTGCATTGGCCATCTCCTCGAGCTCTTCTTGGTTCATCGGCAAGTAGTCGCCATGCCTGCCCAGCCTTTCATGCACACTGGTTCTGCCCCCCAGCCGATCATGCACCGATGCTCTCTTTCTAATCGGCTTATTAATGTGTTCGCTCCGATTACCATAGCGCGATCTTCTTTCTGTCTGATCGGCTCGATCATAACCATTGCACTCGGGGCAGCTATCAACAGTAGGCAATTTAATGCCTTCTTCCCAGCAGTAGATGAAGAACGGGCATCTCCAATGATTTTTATGCCGATGCCACGCTTCCTGACGCAACTCTTCTTGTCGATGTCGATGGCGGTCACCTGAAATTCTGTACGGAATTGGTCTAGGAGGTCTTCTGGAACTACTGCTTTCTTTAACTCTCTCTTTCTCTTTCAAGTCATCGGCAGTTGCTTGATTTCTAGGATCCACCGATGCTCTCTTCTTAGCGCTTACCGATGTCAACACTTTGGTCTTGTTTATGGCCTCCACTATGTTTGCTGGGAAAGGATGTTGATCAATCTTCATCGGCCTCTGAGCTTTAGAGTTGTCAAACTTGATCCTCCCAGATTCAATTGCCGATTGCAACTGCTGTCTGAAAACCTTACAGTCATTGGTACTGTGTGAAGTTGCATTATAGAACTTGTAGTACCTCATCTTCTTCAGCTCATCTGTCGATGGAATCACATGATTGGGTGACAGCTTGATTTGGCCCTCTTGAAATAGCAGATCAAATATTTTATCGGCCTTTGTGACATCGAACATGAATCTTTCTGGCTCTTTCTGACCAAAAGGACAAGATAAAAGCTTTTTACCCTTCACCCACTCAGCCAGGCCAATAGTTGGTTCTTCATCTGAATCTGATTCCTCTACCTCTTCTACAAAGGACACCGTCTTGTTCCAGCTCTTCCTATGTTCTGAAGCTTGAGCACTTTGATCAGAGATCCTCTGCACAATATGGCTTAAGCTTTCAAACTCCTGAGAATTGTATTTATCCCTGAGATGTGGCAATAAACCTTGGAAAGCCAAACCAGCTAACTGGCGATCATCAAGTACTAGACTGTAGCACCTATTCTTCATATCTCGTACCCTTTGCATAAAACTCTCTACGGATTCATCGCTTCGCTGTCTCAATTTTATCAAATCAGTAAGCTTCCTCTCATGGACACCAGCAAAGAAGTATTTATGGAATTGTCTTTCTAGATTGGACCAAGTAAGAATAGAGTTCGATGGCAATGATATAAACCACGCGAATGCCAACCCAGACAAAGAGGACGAGAATAAACGAATTCTCAGCTCATCCCTGTTCGCTGCTTCCCCGCACTGGATGATGAATCGGTTGATATGTTCCATCGTCGATGTATCATCTTGCCCAAAAAATTTGGTGAAATCTGGCACTTTGTACCGATTCGGGAAAGGAATTGAGTCATAAGCCGAAGGGTACGGAGTCCGATAAGAGTAAGTATTAATCTTGGGCTGAATCCCAAATTGCTCTTTCATCATTTCTGCAATCTTATCGATTAAGAGTGTATCCTGATCTTGCCAATGCACTGGCTAAATCTCCATTGAAGGCGTTGGCTGATATGTTTCTACATACCCCTTTGGCATTTGGCTTGGAGGAATCGTCATATTCACGGCACCAATTTGTGGAGTAAAGTTCATCGGCTGTTTTGCCGATGCTTGTTCCTGGAAAGTTGCCTGTGGACTATACTACTGAGTCCCCATTGCCTGGTAACTTGGCTGAATAGCAGATTGCTGAACTGGTGCTTGCCCTGACCAATTGAGATTATAACTCATCGGCACCTGACTTGCCGATGGCTGATAGCTTGCGGACAATTGATGCTCTTGTATAGGTGGATGATAGCTAGCATAATTGCCCTGAATTGCAGGTAACCCAGACTGAGATATGAATGGTACTATGGGCTGTTCTGTAGTGGAAGCTCTCTGTTGAACTAGTGGAGGATTAGTCAATGGATTCGTATAGGATATATGTTGTGAAGGCACGTAGAATCCCATTGACAATGGCTGTATAGCAGGTGGTGTAGTGGAATAATGTGACACTTGAGCCATCGGCCGAATTGAAGTAGCCAATGTCATTGGACCCTTCCCTGCTACATCATGCACTTGAGGCAGTCCAGAGTTGGCAGTAGATGGACCTGGAGGCATACCGTATCCCCACCAATTAGCAGCAGTTTGAATGTGTTGACCTGAAGGACCTGATATTGCCGATGCCGATAGATCTGTGCTCAACTGAGTACTAGGCCTCTCTTGAGACGTTAGATCTGATCCTATCGGCGTGGCTTCAATGATAGATGGTCCTGATATAACTGGAGGAGTAGGCGCTTCCATACTCTCAACGGCTGGAGTTGCCGATGGAGTACTTGTAGATGCCGATCCAGGCTGATGATATGCCGGCCCGACATACCCTGGTGCTTGTCTGTCTCTTAACGTTTGCACAACAACATTGTAGATAGTATTGGACAACACAGTGGAGTGGTTGATCAAAGCTTGATTTAATGCAGAATTAACCATCTCCTGTAATTTACCAGGGTTAGAGTCAAAGGTTACCTGCCGAGGCAACGGTAGATCTTGCTTCTGGATGACTTCTCCGCCCCTATTCATGCTGAAAGACTTCAAGCAGAGCTGCCTGTAATCCTCCATAGCTTTTTCCATGCCTAGCTTCTGATCCTCCTTGAGATCTGACTCTGATATCTCGATGATGTTTTCTGGATTGATATCAGCAGGATTCTTCATGATAGATCTATTGACTTGGTCCCACCAGGCATGCCAAAAGATGTGTTGATGCAAAATTATATCTGCAAACACACCGGGCTACTACCCAAAATCGATGTCCAAAGCGTGCCAGTCGATTTGACTTGTTAATCAACAAGGATGATAAATTTGAATAAAATCCGAACGAGACGACAGCGATACGCCCGGACGTCAAAGCTCAGAAGGTATTCGATAACTGTTGAATAGATTAGACGAGAAGACAGCGATACGCCCGGACGTCAAAGCCTAAATCGTGCTCGGTAGACACGGAACCTGCAAGGTCGCCGGAGATCAAGTTGATGCAGCCCGTCGATTCTTGAAAGAACTCGTTGAAAAAGAAAAGGTACTTGGCAAAGTCACCGAAAAGTAAAGTACTGGTAAAGGTAAATAAAAAGTAGATTTGTTTATTGATGCTAGGATATCCATTACAATGCCCTCGGCATATATTTATACTCTGCTAATCAAAAGAGTCCTAATTTAATACGTAAAGCTCAACTATAGAAGAAATAAACTAATTCCTTATACGAACTCTATTTCTTGAAAAAGAAATAAAACTTGTATAGGAGTTGGACTTAAACTATGATACGAGAAATCCTAAGCTTCATGTCGCCGATCCTCTGTTCGCTCCCGTCACGATGAAGTTATCTCCTTATCGGCACATCCCTGGCATCGGCAACAACCCTCTAGCATTCCTGCCTATCTCATCGGCAATAGCTTTTTCTGTTCCATCGGCAACAATCCTCTATCAGCTTTTCAGCACCATCGGTAATAATCCAGATCAACATGCTCTTCATCGGCAACCATCTACCGGCAGGTCAGCAGCCATGTTGAAGAGCCAC
>CM041633.1:38292730-38312450 GCA_023333625.1 Bothriochloa decipiens | reverse complement strand
TTTGAGCTTTGGTGAGATTCTTGTGGTCCATCATGAAGGCGAGACCACTTGTGACAACCCACCAAACCTTAGGTCCCAAGGCACAAAAATGATCAAGCACATGGTGTTTCCACCGTGCAAAGTGAGTGCCATCAAAAATATGTGTGTCACAAGTACACTTAACATCTATCCCTCTAGATGCCATCCTCTCGGATCAGTGAAGACCATAAATGAGAGACGCGGCTCTGATACCACGTGAAAGGTCGAGATGGTGGACTAGAGGGGGTGAATAGTCCTTTCTAAATCTTATCGCACCGGCTAACCAAAATAAAAGCAAAAATGAAACTATCGGTCTAGCCAAGACTTCACCCCTCTAACTATGACTCTAGACACACCTTGTAAAAGATCCTAAACAAGAATGCAAGATGTTAATCTAGCTAGTGCTCTCCTAATCAATTCTAGCTTGCAAGGTCATATAAACTTAAGCAACTAGTACTTGCACAAACAAGGGAGCACCTACCCAATTCTAATGAGCAAAAGCACAAAGCCAACTTAAGCTCACTAGATGCTCAAGGACAAGGCTACACAAGCTGAACCCAAGGGCTTAAATTACTTAGCTATACAAACTAAGCAAAGCTACTAATTAGACTAAACAAGCTAATTAGCCACACAAGAGATACTTCTATGCTACACAAGCTAGAAGACAACTAGATAGCTACACAATCCAACTAATTGCAAGAGCAACAACATAAGCATAATATATATGAATGTAAACAAGCTTGTGAAAGGAGACGCAAACCACCGCTGTTGGCATTCCTTACACTGCTTAAGTTAAGTTATCATCCCTAACACGATGTAAGAAATGTGGTTGTATTATTCTAAGCACTTTACATAAAATAAAATAAAAGGTTATCCGCAAGTGCACAGATAAATACTCCCGTTGTAGCATTTTATCCAGGAAAGTTCCAGGTATCGTTATTTATAATTCACCACTAGGAAGGTAGAATGGAGGTATTGAGAATAAAGCTATAACTTACACTTGTGATAAGATTTCTACTAGATCAACTTAGAACAGGGATCAGTTATATAATAATAAATAAGGATAATAATTCAACAAAGTCCAAAGGAGGTTCCACCGAGCAATTTCCTTCTTGGGCGTGATTCTAGAAAGAACTAGGAAATAATGATACATAACTCCTAGGGTTGATTATAACTATAGGTCATTGAGCTACATCAATTAGTGCAATTGCATCTAGCTATCATGGTTAAAATAATCTCATATCCATACTCAAGAGACATTGCCAAGGTGGGTCAGGAACAGAGTAAGACATCACCCCGCAACTATAAGCCTTACACAATCTTATATTCGGGGAGTGGACTACAAAGGACTCAACAAAGTTGTCACCTTCGCGATCTACCACATGGCCCAGAACATAGGGGGCACTCGTAGATAACTACCATTTTACCTTTTGGTGAAGGTTCGGAGTTTTCAGTCCGTCGAATCGGACCTTCCCAATTCAAGCACTTGAGGAGGTGTCTATAGGGACAGAATCCTCCATTACCATATCTTCTTCAATTATTGGCTCTTGCAAATCTAGCAAATCAGGGGATAATGATCCCTCTTCTTGTGCTGGAGTGCTTGATGGTTGAATTTCTTTCTTTTTCCCAACTTTTTTGTCTTTGGTACTTCTTATTCATGAATCTCTAAGGCAGTTATTTCCTCCATTACCTTATCCTCTTGATTATACCCTTCTTCCTTGATGACTTTCTTTCTTTGGCATTGAGAGTGACGCCTTCCATTCCTATTCTTCTTGGATTTTTTACAAATAATATAATCATTAAAGTAACAATGCACCTTTTTCTCAGGAAAGTGAAACTGAATCTCTCCTTACTTCATATAGATGATTGCATTGGTGGTGTAGAGGAACAGTCTCCCTAGGATTAGGAGAATGTCATCATCTTCTCCCATGTCTAGAGCCATGAAGTCGACAACAACCTCTTGATCCCTAATCTTGACAGTTACATCCTTGGCTATTCCTTCCAGAAATCAAAACAATTGATCCGCAAGCTGTAGCTGCAAATATGTTGGGTGCAAAGGTGTATTTTGATATAAATGTTTATATGTTACCATAGACATTATGTTAACACTTGAGCCAATGTCATAGAATGTCTTGTATAAGGTACTCTCTTTGATCATAGAATCTATGGTAGGTACCCCAGGATCTTCAAAACATATTGAGGGAAGAGTAGCCTCATGGGGTGGTTTAATAGTGTTAACCATCCAAACTGGTTCTCGAGCAGTTTGCTTTGCTTTCCCCTTCTTGTTGTTGTTCTTCAGAGTAGGTAGTATACCTTCATAGGTGTTGACATTCTTCTTGACTTGAGCTTTCTTCTCTGGAATGTTGTTCTTCTGTATTGGGGCATTGTTCTTCTTTGTTGGGGCATTGTTCTTCTTTCCTTCCATGGATTTGTCAAAATTCAAGTAATCGTACGAGTGCTGAGGATGAACTCTATTGGTGTATGTATGATTCTTGAAATTAAATTTATCCTTATTCTCCCCTATGGTGAAACAGATCTTGGTGCTATCGACATAGATGATGGCTTTGGCTGAGCTGAGGAATGGTCTTCCCAAAATAATTGGTGCTCTTTCATCTCCTCCTATTTCTATCACCACAAAATCTAGCACTAGAGACGAGTGTCCAACTCCTACGAGCACATCTTCAAGGATTCCCTTGGGGCAGCACAGTGACTAATCTGCAAGCTGCAAACACATGGTTGTGTACAACAAAGGATTACCATGAATTTTCTCATATATTACCTTAGGCATAATGTTGACACTTGCTCCTAAATCGCAGACAACTTCTTCAAACTCATGATTACCAATGTGGATGGGGATGACGGGTCTTCCTGGATCTTCCTTCTTTTCTGGATATTTGCCATCCGGCCACCATTGTGGTCTTGGTGGAGCTATGAAGTACTCTCCTGCATTAAAAATGTCTAAAAGATTCATAGTTTCTAATTCTTTCGGATTCCCTGGAATCTTACCTTTTTCGGTCACAGGTATTGAAGCTGCTAACTGAGAGAGTTGTTATTCCATCATCTTATTAAAGCTAAGTTGATTCTTTATGGCAGAAGTAAAGCTATCCATTCTATTATTTATAGTTTCAAGAACTTTATCATTGGAGGCTATTTTTCTAGACATATTCTCAATAACTTTATTTTGATTAGCAATCATATCTCTCAAAGGTGGTTGGTTGAAATTATTACCTTGGTAGTTACCTTGATAATTACCTTGATAATTTGGCCTTTGTTCATTCTACCCTTAATTTTGTTGATTCCATCCTTGAGTCTATTGGGGACGAAAATTGGGGTTGTTGTTGATGTAGTTGACATCTCCTAGGACTTCAAGACAGTTGCTTCCTATGTGGCCAGTGCTTCCACACACTTCACAAGTCATGTGAGAGTCTCGGACGTGCATGACTTCCTTCTTTGTTGATCTCTTTCGTCAAGCTTCTTCATGAGCAGGTCCATCTTAGCAGGCAACATGTCTACCTCTTTGACTTGATGCATTCCTCCTCTCTTGCGTGGATGAGTGCATTCTTCGTTCCATCCCTGGTTAGAAGCTATCTTCTCAACAAGAGCGGTTGCTTCACGAATAGTGAGTGACAGGAACAATCCTCCAGCAGCGGCATCAATATTCTCATGGGCACTTGTAGTGAGCCCATGGTAAAATGTTTGCATATAAGTAACCAATCTTCTATCCCATCATGAGGGCATTCTGTAATATAGTCTTGAAAGCGCTTCCATGCCTCAGGGACAGATTCATCATACTGCTGCTAAAAAGTTGAGATCTTTGCATGTAGGGCATTCATCTTGCCTACGAGAAAGAACTTTGCTAGGAAAGCAGTGAAACAGGCATCCCAAGTAGTATTTCTATCTTTGTTAGCGTAAAATCATTACTTCGCACTTCCCAAGAGTGAGAACGGGAATAGGCGGAGTAGTGTGGCATCTCTTGAGACTCCTCTTATGGTGAAGGTGCTGCAAATCTCTAGGAAGTGTTAGAGGTGAGCATTGGCATCCTCATGTGCTTTCCCACAAAACTGGTTGGCTTGCACCATGTTGAGCAGAGCTGGCTTGAGCTCGAATCCTTCATCTCCCACATTGACTGTTGGTCCAGTCCTGATGTTGGCAGTTGTTGGAGCAGAGAATTATCAGAGAGTCTTGTCAGCCATTGCTTCAAACAACGGTGTTGAGCTACTTGCTGGTTGGTCTTCTGGCAAATTAGTTGGGTTCTTTCTTCTTAGTTGTGCTTTATCTTTTCTAATTATTATCTTAGGATCATCAAAGTAGTTTGCCGGTCGATCAAATCCAGTCATACATTACCCTGCATAAGATATTAAAATAGAAAAGTACAAGGGTAATCCTATTCGAGTAAAAGATCAATGGTATGTCTCAATTATCACAAGTGTAAGATTATTCCTAGATATTCAATTTTCTTCTCTAGACCTCTATTGCCTTCCCCGGCAACGGCGTCAGAAATGCTTGTTGGCATTCCTTACACCACTTAAGTTAAGTTGTCATCCCTAACACGATATAAGAAATGTGGTTGTATTATTCTAAGCACTTTACATAAAATAAAATAAAAGGTTATCCGCAAGCGCACAGATAAATACTCCCGTTGTAGCATTTCACCCAGGAAAGTTCCAGGTATCGTTATTTATAATTCACCACTAGGAAGGCAGAATGGAGGTATTGAGAATAAAGCTATAAGTTACACTTGTGATAAGAGGTCTACTATATCAACTCATAACAGGGATCAGTCATATAATAATAAATAAGGATAATAATTCAACGAAGTCCAAAGGAGGTTCCATCGAGCAATTTCTGGGCGTGATTCTAGAAAGAACTAGGAAATAAAGATACATAACTCCTAGGGTTGATTATAACTATAGGTCATTGAGCTACATCAATTAGTGCAATTACATCTAGCTATCATGGTCAAAATAATCTCATATCCATACTCAAGAGACATAGCCAAGGTAGGTCAGGAACAAAGCAAGACATCACCCCGCAACTATAAGCCTTACACAATCCTATATTCAGGGAGTGGACTACAGAGGACTCAATGAAATTGTCACCTTCGCGATCTACCACATGGCCCGAAACATAGGGGGCACTCACAGATATACTTAACCTAGGCACCATGCCTACATTAATTCTACCACCCACCCCTTGTACTTCAGGATAAGCGTTATACGAATAAGAGCATAAACACCAAACTACTCTAACTAAACTAGACATATATCCAACATAGGCAATGAACATTATAATTATAAATCTATTATTATAACAAGTCATGGTGAGGATGAACACGAATCACAAACACGAATACAAACTAGAACTAGAACAGGAACACAATGAATTAGACAATGAACTAGACAATTAGACGATGAACTAGATGAACACGAAGAACAAGTAGATGAACTAGAAGGTAAATACAATGAACTAGAAACACAAATGGATCAACTGATGAATATAAGAGAGAGTTACAAGATAATACCAAGCCTCCTTATGACTAGATCTGGAGCCCAAGCATTGCTTGCCTCCTCTAATTCCTATTCTTTATATTCTAGCTATGCCATAGATGGTGGATGCTCTAGGTTATCCTTTTGAGGGATGACCCTGAACTAAATAATGATTTAATGACTTTGATGCTTTTCCAGGGGTCTACCCCTGCTTATATAGTCCGGTGGGGTGAACCATGACCCTTGGATCAAACCGACTTGAAACAATGGTCAAGATACGTTGTAGAGGTCGGTTGGAGGCCGTCGAGTGAAGGAGGGCCTACTTGGCAGGGGAGCCAGGCCAGCTGGCCTGACATGTGGGGCTGGCCGGCCCACCTAGCAGCCGCCGGGCTCCCGCTTCGGTCTCATGTCTTCTGGTGTCTTCTACATTCTTCTAGTGCCTCTTTCCGATCTGTTTGCACAATGAGTCGTGTCTTGGATGGATTCTTTCCTTTCCCATCTTCTAGATAAATCCCTAAAAAATATGATTTCACAGAGTTGTGGGATCTTGTCAGTTTAGCCCCTGGTCTTGTGATGATGATGATTTCTGGAACCTTCTTGAGTCTTTCGAGTTGTGGCTATCGAGGACTCTCTCTCTCCGGTGCTCCAAATATGGCAAGTGATATGTCTGTTTCAATCGTCTCGATGAGCTCTTCACAATGGTGTGCTTAGATTCCTTACTTGAGATACTTTTATGATGAAATATTAAATATCCTGCAAAACAAGTGAGAGAAACACAACTCGTGGAACTTATTAGAATAAATCCATACTTTCTTTCTTTATCTTTTAATTAAGGCCTTATCCTAGATCAGTTGACGGTTAGAAATTAGAGTTAATGAGCGTCAACAACCGCGAAGTGTGGACACAAGATGACACGATGATTTTTATCGAGGTTCACTTGGTTTCCACCAAGCTATGTCCTCTTGTGGCGATACACCCACTAGGAGGTTCTCTCGCTAATTGGTGTCACCTAGCCAAACCCACAGCCTCGGGTGCGATGAACCAACACAAGATGGGGATCCTCCAAGCCATAAGCTCAACTAGAGTAGCCAATTTGCGACTCCCACAGGGAAGGCTCAACAACCCCTCACAATCTCTTCTCTGGAGCACTGCACAATCTCCTTGCGTGCGTAGATGGAGTCTCTTGCCACCAAGCCATCTAGGAGGTAGCAACCTCCAAGAGCAACAAGCACACCAGCTTGCAACACAAATACCTAGTGCCACTCGATGCTATCTCTCAAAGCAACGCACTAGAATCACTCTCTCACTTGATCGAATGAACACTATCAAGTTAGAGTGAGTAGAGGGCTCTGCAAGCACGCTCCAAGGTGGACACCAAGTCCCCAAGGTGCTAAGCACCGGCCAAGGCCAGCCAAGGGGCTATTTATAAGCCTAAGGAGCAAAACTAGTCTTTGCCCATGAAATCCAACCATTATGCCTCGAGTCAGCTGAAAATGAATGTCAGGATGCGTCCATAGTGCCACTCCGAACGCGTCCACACTATGTATCCATCGCACGGGAAGTGAAGCGTTGCTCCGGACGCCTCTGCTCTTCTTCTTCGGACGCTGCCGATACACTGTATATCATCCGTAGTGTTGAATTCCATTCAAATGCCACTTGACCATTGGGGGGGTCCGGACGCGTCTGCACGGGAGCTCCAGACGCTCGACCCCGGTGTTCGAAGGTCAGCCCCGCATGCAAGTCTTACTAGACTGCGTCTGGACACCTCCGGATGCGTCCGGACGCGTGCGTCCACACCGTTCATCTTCAGACCACCTTGGAGCAGAGAACACCCTCGAAAAAAAGAACTATCAGGATGCCTCCATAGCTTCTCTGAGACGCATCCCGAGCTCTCAGGACGCGTCCATAGCTTAGCGTCCTCACTGTTTAAGTCTCACACTAAAACGGACATATCTCTTAGCTTCGAAGTCCAATTTTGATGTTCTTAGACTCTTTGGAAAGCTTACTCAGAGGGTTACACAACCATGTATCCCTCTTGATCCAAAGCACAAAGGATAAAAGTAGTTTTCCAATCCAAAAACTATCATCTCTCATTAGTGTTCAAAACATCTCCAACTCCTCCTCCTTTGCAAATGTGCCAACACTACCAAGTGTATATCACCATGTGCATGTGTGTTAGCATTTTCACAATCATTTTTAAAGGATTTTCACTTGCACTCACAACACCACTTGATCCTAGCATCTCAAGTGGCACTAGATGACCGATATGCAAACAAGTTTGCCCCTCTTGATAGTACGGCTATCAATCCTAAACCCGGTCATCAACTTCTCTACACACCTCATGATCGATGAAATTAAATGCCCTAGGTTATACCTTTTCCTTACACATTCCATTTCCACCATCTTCCTTCAATGTGCTAATGCAACACATGCACCAACACGATCACAAATGATATGATCCACTTCATATCATCATGCAACCTTCTTGGTCCATCAATCTTGACCTCACTTGCTCTTCGCCGTTGAGTCAGTCCATCGGAGCCAAGTCTTGCTCAAGCTTCATCTTCTCCTAGGTCCACCGCTTCAAAGCCTTGACTTGCCCTTCACACATCCAACCGGTCCATCGAGGCAAGCCTCATCTTGATCTTCTCCATCTCGGTCACATGACTCCATGTCATGTCTCATATGCAATGAGCTCCTTCATCACATAATCACATGTGGATTAATGTCCTGTGCATTCTCAATTTAACACATTAGTCCACCCTAAAGTTGTCACTTAATTGCTAAAACCACATAGGGACCTTTCACCAGCGCCGTCGATTTTGATTCTGCATCACCTGGGGTCAGTATCGACAAACTGGGATCAGAGGCGAGATCCATTATGGGCTAATTCATCTCTAGATCCTCATTATTTTCGTTGCTCGCTTTGTTAGGGGCCCAGGGTTGTGCAGCTTGTGTCTGCGCGTAAAATTCCGTAAGTTCCTTTCGAAGGCTGAGTGGTGGCTTTGGTGGGGAACTGTCCGATGATTTGGAGTGTAGAATTCAGCTTCCGTGGTTAATTCCCTCGTCCGTGCCTCAGTTCCAGGCAGCGGAGATTTGGTGCGGTCCACAATAGGGGAAGCTCTGCTGAACCTGTGACTTCACCAGCGGTTGGTTTATCGGCTGGGCATCACGGCGCCTACAAGGAACTGGTTCAACCATCTGCCTAGACTCAGTTCATTCTGGCATAGATGGCATCCAGTGATTAGGCAGCTTAGGAATAGTGGACTGAGGTGATGGAGACTCTGAATTTGGTGTCCAAATGTATGCATGATCTGGGGATTGCACAACAGGATGTGCAAAAGGAGGTACAAGGGGCAACAACAGAGGTGGATAGATGTCTAACTGATCAACAGCTGCTATTCAAGCAAGTGGATGTCAATGCTCAAGCCCTTAACAAGTTGATAGATTGCCTGGTGCCTCTAGTGATGACTCTATGTCTGAGAAAGAGGAGGAGGGGAGTTTTGAAAATGTGTTTGCAGGACCATCACATGGCAGAAATCAGCACAGGAGTCATAGACATCAATCATATGATGATAGAGTGCCTCATCATATCCTACCTAAGTGGCCTTTCCCCTCATTTGATGGAAATCAACCCAAGGTCTGGTTGGATAAGTGTCTCCACTATTTTACGATCTACAAATTGCCTCAGCAGCTATGGGTAGAAGCAGCTACAATGCATTTGCAAGATAACCTAGCAAAGCGGTGGCAAACTTACAAGATGAGTCACAATAATGTTTCATGGGAGCATTTCAAGAAAGCTTTGCATGACTAGTTTGATGTGGATGATTATAGGACTGCTCTGAATGAACTGATGGATCTCAAAATGACCACTACTGTTGAGGAGTTTACTGCTCAGTTCAAATCTTTACAATATGATGTGTGTATGAATGGGTGTACCTTTGATGACATCTTCTTTGCCACCCAATATGTTCAAGGACCAAGGGAAGATATCAGGGCAGTGGTGGAACCTCAGAGACCAGCCACTGTGGAGCAGGCTTTACTCATTGCCAAGATCTAGCAAAATACTATAGAGAGAAGCAAGCTCAAAAATCCATTTAATAGAGGCAAGCAGTTCCAACAGACCAGTGATAACAAACCACAGGGTCCCTATGCTAACCTATTGAGAGATAAGTAGCTCAAAGATTACAGGAAGGCTAATAATCAATGTTATGCCTGTGGTGAAAAATTTGAACATGGGCATACTGAGCATTGTGTCCAGAGAAAGAAACCTATTCTTAATGCTATGATAGTCAATGATTTGGACAAACCTCTTGATGAGGAATTGTTGAATGAAATGGCCATTGATGAGATGTTAACTGAGAATTTTGGGCAACTCTTCATTAATGCTATCTCTGGTTCTGCTACACCTGACCTAACCAGATTGAAGGCTACTATCCAAGGCTAATCTATGATTATTCTCATTGACTCTAGCAGTACACACAATTTTGTGAGTGCTAAGTTTGTTCATCAGGCACAACTACATATAGAACCTACAGATTAGCTCAAGGTTTAGGTGGCTAATGGCCATATGATAAACATAAATCTGCAGGTCAAAGGATTGAGATGGTACATCTAGGGTCATTCTTTTGTCACTGACATGATTGTGCTTGACAATCTACCTTATGATGCAATTCTGGGCTATGACTGGCTCAAAACGGTTAGTCCCATGAGCTGTGACTGGAATCTTAGAACCATTTCTTTTCCATACCAAGGCCGAGAGATCACTTTGAAGGGTCTCAAGCAAGAAGAAGTATCATTGCAGTCTATTTCTACACAGCAGGTTTTCAAATCCATGAAGGGTAATGATATATGGGCTTATGCTATTGTTAACCCCTCCACACCTGTGGACAGTCCTACCTCAGTACTTCCTAAAATTGAGGTCCCAGAAGTGCAGGATTTATTGCTCCAGTATGCTGATATCTTCCAGGATCCCCAGCACCTACCTTCACACAGGGTCTATGATCATGTTGTGCCTGTTAATTCAAGACCATATCATTATTCACCTTAGCACAAGAATGAAATTGAAGGTCAAGTCAAGCAATTATTGGATGCTGGCTTAATCACTCATAGCCATAGTCCTTTTGCCTCCCCAGTGCTGTTAGTGAAGAAAAAAGATGGACTATGGTGTTTCTGTGTGGACTACAGAAAATTGAATGCCATGAAATCAAAAATAAGTTTCCTATGCCAATAGTTGATGAAATTTTGGATGAATTGGCAGGTTCTAAGTTCTTTACAAAGCTAGACATGAAGGTTGGGTACCATTAGATTAGAATGTTACCAATTGACGAGTACAAAACTGCTTTCATGACTCACTAGGGCCATTATGAGTTCAAGGTAATGCCCTTTTGTATAACTAATGCTCCAGCAACTTTTCAATGCATCTTGGATCAACTACTCCAACCTTTTCTAAGGAAATTTGTCCTAGTATTCTTGGATGATATCTTGATCTATAGCAAGACACTTGAAGATCATGTGGAGCATATTCAACAAGTGTTTGAAGTTCTCAGAGCTCATCAGTTTTATCTCAAATCATCCAAGTGCACCTTTGCATAGCATAGTATTGAATATTTGGGGCACATTATGAAACATCCTCAACTTTCCATGAAGGAAAAATACACAGAATGGCGAATAATACAATAGTTCAAAGCACAAACCATCATATTATCCAGCAATAGTTGTTACAGAAATCCATACATCGAATAAAAGAGTACAATCAGAAGGGATTACATAAATAGTCCATCGCCACACTGGCGGAATCATCAGAGTAGCAGCATCTAGAATAGCTGCAGTAGGCAGAAGCAACAACAATCTCCAAAAGAAGCCTGAGCGTAGGAACGAGACGTCTACTCCTCATCATCATCATAGTCGTAGTCGGGCTCACCTGCCAAATAATTTTTAGTACAATTTGTACTAGCCACTCGTCCCACCCTATGCTTTGCTTTTGCTATGTAGTATTTGGTGGATGCAAATGATATAATCAAGAGCCCTATTATTTGGTTGTGGTTTCCTATGCATGTACTAACCATCATTATATAATAGTAGTACATCAAGTTTTAACCCATTCTCATCCATCATCATTCCCATCCCGTCATCACACACATCTCACCCTCTCGCACTTAGTCGACAGGTCCAACTCCCTCTCGGAGCCTGTCTTAGCGGCTCACAGCCGGAAAGGGTAACACCAGGGGGAAGAAGAAGACTCATCTCACTACTCCCGAGAAGCGTAGGCCGAGGGAAAGGCCAAACCGAGGCTGTGGACTATATATAGATTCAAAACTCTACAGAGCGTGTACTCCCGTAACCACAAGATCACCATCATCAGCGGTGCCCCGCCTAGGCTGATTTCGGCTACTTTCTAACCGGTGCGATGCCACCCTACCACTCAGTACTGGGACATCCTGGAATACCATCGGCACACTAAGACTGTGAGACATAGTACCAGGCCCCCGAGGTCACTATGTTATCTAAGGAGGGTGTAGGTCCCAATGCCCGTACCTCCCGACACTATCTGCTATCAATCTAGTAGTAGTGGCACCGTCCTAGCTAGTCAGACATCCGTCTCCCGCCCATTCAGGAGCGAGCGGTGAGCACGTAGGTCCCAAGGTTCTGGTTCTCAAGAGATATCAGGTCCTAGGGGGATCAGACAGGATTATTTTCTCATAGGGACTACAATAGTCCGTGCTACAACAGCACCTCCTACCCGGGGCCTCGCTCCACGAAGGCTCTTACCCCCGGGATCACCATATTCCTCATAATGTACCTGCCACAGGCACCTCTCATGGGGATGCCCAGAACACACCCCCGGCAAGACTCACCCAAGGCTCATCATAGAATCCTGTCTGTTCGACTCAAACCCTCACCACACACCCAAGACACATGCAACACTCTCCCTGAGTAAAAATGGCACCACGTGCCTTATCCATATAACCATACTCCACCACGCATCACACTGCATATATAAAGCATAGTAGAAGTAAAGCATCATGAGTAAATAAGCATGCCAGCCTATCATCAGGTGTGCAGGGGTAAGGTTACGACAAGGTAAAGACTTCATCAGGCAATTCTATCATGCAATCTATCACAGGTGATATTCATAAATAAAGCTCTAGCAAACTAGATATTATGCCATGCGTAATAGGATTTACGAGGTTGGGTGGGATGTGGCACCTGTGTAGTCATCACCGAGCTCCTCCTTGTAGTCAGGGTCGTCCTCCTCAAGCGGCTCCTCCTCTGAAACGAAACGTAATAGTCGTGTTAGCGACTCCTATAGAGTTAACACAAAGAATTAATGAAATCCAATAACTCCAAATGCAATCATACATAACCTATGACGTAGAGCTCTTTTTTATAAAAATTTGGACAATTGGTTCATATTTTTTGGAGTTCGTATGAATTAGTTATGAATTTTTGAAGGTTCAATCTATTTCTAAAAAAGAAAAAGGGTGGATTAACCAGAGGCTGACACATGGCGTGATCTGGTTGATCCACGTGGCAGTGCGGATCCGGCAGTGATGGCGCTGGGCTGACGTCATGCTGACATCAGCGCTGGCGGGTGGACCGGTCAGCAGTCAATGATAGGTGGGCCCAGGGTCAACGGTCAATGGCAGGTGGGCTCGAGGTCAACGGTCGACATTAACCGGTCAACGATCAACGCCGACGGGCCTCGACTGGGCCTCAGCGGGCCTGGGTAGGGCCGAATCTAGGCCGAGTAGGGCCGGCCCGGCCCTGACACATGTCAAGCAAGGAATCGGTCCACGTGGCGGTCTAGGTTCTTACTGGGCTGAGTCTACGGCTCTTGGCTCCGTGAGCCTGGTGCATGGTGGACCAGAGACTGGTGGCCTACGTGGCCTTCGCCTGTTGGTCCAGCATGGACCCGCGTGGGCACGGTGCATGGGACAGGGGAAAACCCCTTTGCTCCTCATCTCTTACGCGCAGCGGCTGGCTTGGCCGGACCTCGCCGGCGACGAGCGGCACTACGTCGGCGGCTGGCTAGGCTGGCTTCGGCTGCAGCTACGGCATCGCTAGGGGCAGGCGGAAGCAGCTGCGAGGTCCAAGCAGGCTCGCGGTGCTCGGGTCGACTGGCGCACGTACCACAGCGGCGGCGAGCGGTAGCAACACGGTTGTGGGACGCTGCGACGCGCGGGGCACATCCGTAACTAGCGCATCGGCATCGTGAGGCCACAGTGAGTGAGGAGGTGGCCTCAAATTGGGGAGAACAGTCTCCAAGTGGGTGGCCGATGATGATGTGTTCGACGGCGGCGGACGGCGGTGCTCTGGCCAAATTCTCCTTCTTGGATGCCATCTTCTCACCATCTTCGAATTAGAGCAGCTGGGAGCTCCATGAGCTAGCTAACGAAGCAAAACGGGCAAGGCGGGGCACGCGCGGCGGTGAACGCCACAACGGCGCACCGACGGCCAGCGTACCAAGGCGACCGGGGCTGCAAAGTTGCGTGGCCCTACTGTGGTCGTTGCCAGGCCCTAAGATGTTTCCAGAATGGCGTTCTAGGCATGGCGAAGCCTGGTGTGTACTTAATGAAGCGAATTGCTGAGAGGAGAGAGGGAACGTGGGCGGTTCATCGGCAGCGGTCATGGAGCTCGATGCTCACCTTGATGCGGCGTTGCTGGCGGCTTGCAGTGCATCGACTTGGGGAAGGGGAAGAAGAGCGCGCGGTTCACTTGGTGCAGTCGAGTAGCAAATCCGCGTCCTTCTTCGGCGGCTCGAGCGGTGATGGCAGCGGCGATGGGCTCCGGCTCCTCTGCTCTGACGGGCAGCTTCCTTTCCCGCCTTCTTCTCCTCCCCTCTTCTCCTCAGTGCAGCAGGCAAGGAGAGGCGCGTGCGGTGGCAAAGAGAATGGTACGGGCAGGGGAAACCCTATTGTGCTGAGTTCCTTCCTTTATAGTGTGGCGCGGCGGCGGCCATGGCGGGCGAGCGGCAAAGATGGGAGATGCCCCAACGGGCAGCTGGGGTGTGCCCGAGCTAGGGTGCGCTCGAGCTAGGGCACCAGGGCGCGACGCTGGTGGCAACGGACGGCATCCGAGGCGGTCACGGGCGTGGAGCGGACAGCGAAGGCGCAGTGTGCCATTTTTGGCGCGACGGATGGGATAGGGGAGCTCCCAGAAGTAGCAAATGAAAGTGCTGACAGGCGGGGCCCATGTGTCAGCGAGAGCGAGGCGGCGTGCGGGTGAATGGCGGCCTGGCGCGGAGACGCGGTGCTCGCGGGCCGTCTCGCTGGGCCGGTTCGGCCAGTTGGGCCATGGTAGTGCGGGCAAGCAGGCCGGTTGCTGTGGCGGTTTGGGCCGCAGGCAATGCGCGCCGGCGTGGCCTGGCAGGCCGAGCCATTCCGCTGGCTGCTGGTTGGGTTGCTTTGCTCTTTTTCTTTTCCCTTTTCTATTTCTTCCCAAGCCTCTAATCCAATTATGCCATGAGCATGTTAGTGAAAGGGTTAGTGACCATGGCACATATACTTGGTGGTCCCCTAGGGTCTCATGGGGCATGTGGGGTCCATGTCCAAGGTTAGTGACATATATTCATATATATATACACATGTGATGTAGAAGGGTTATTGATTTTATTATCAACACATAAAATCAATAAGAAGCAAATCATACTTGGTCATTAAAATGCAAATGCTCATGCTAACATTAGGTGCTACTTGTGCAACTATTGGATGTTTTCCTACATGACACTCACCAACCATTGGTTATTTTAGAAAAAAAATTTGTTGGTTGTGATTTTTGGGTGTTTGGGATTTTTAGGGTTGTTACACATTATATCTGATCAGGGAGTGGCTACAAATCCCTCTAAAACTAAGGATAGGCTCCAATGGCCTACACCTACTAATATGACTGAACTTAGAGGTTTCTTAGGCCTGACAGGATACTACAGAAAATTTGTGAAGAATTATGGCATCATTGCTAAGCCACTTACTCAGGTGCTGATGCTCAAAACTTTCTAGTGGTCAGCATAGGCACAGGAAGCTTTTGATAACCTGAAGGTGGCTATGACATCCACCCCTGTGTTGACATTACCAGATTTTAGGAAACCTTTACAGGTAGAAACTGATACTTGCTCAGAAGATGTAGGCGCAATACTGATGCAACAAGGTTAGCCTATTGCTTATTTAAGCAAAGCTCTCAGTGAGAAACACAAGCAGCTGTCAATCTATGAGAAGGAATTTTTGGCTCTGATCATAGCAATTGAGAAGTAGAGAGCTTGCTTGGAGAGACAGGAATTTACCATCATCACTGACCATAAATCTCTGTCTTACCTGAAGGATCAGAATCTTCACTCTGACAGGCAGAGGAAGGTGATGACTAGGCTTATGGGAATGCAGTTCAAGATGTTGTACACAAAAGGAAAGGAGAATCATGCAGCTGATGCCCTGTCCAGGATACCTCATCTAATGGCTTTACAGGTGGTCTCTACATTGCATCCTCAGTGGGTTCGGGAAGTGCTTAATTCTTATTCTACTGACCCCCAAGCCCAGGAGTTCCTAGCTAAGTTATCTGTCAAGAGTACTGACCCACAAGGATATGTGCTGGATAGAGGCCTCATCAAGAACGGACCTATTATTTGGATTGGGAATAACACAGCCTTGCAAACCAAGCTCATTGCAGCTTTTCATTTCTCTGCCATTGGAGGCCACTCTAGTGTGAGTGCTACTTACCACAGACTCAAGAAATTGTTCCATTGGAAAGGATTGAAATAGGATTTGGATATCTATATGAAGCAATGTGATATTTTCCAACGCATTAAACACTCCCATGATCATCTAGCCGATCTTCTTGAACCTTTACCTATTCCTAATGGGGTGTGGCATGATCTCTCTATGGACTTTATTGAAGGCCTTCCCAAGTCAGACGTCTATAGTGTCATCTTTGTGGTGGTGGATAGGCTGACCAAGTATGCACATTTCATACCAATAAAGCATCCATACACAGCTGCAACTGTGACTCAAATTTTCATGGACACTGTGGTCAAGTTGTATGGACTGCCAAAGAGCATAGTCAGTGACAGGGATAAAGTGTTTGTGAGCCATTTCTGGCAGCATTTGCTTAGTCTTACAAATCCAAGCTGAATCTTTCCACAGCCTATCATCCACAAACCGATGGGAAGACAAAGCGCATTAACTAGTGTCTGAAAATGTATTTGCGGAGTGCTGTCTAGGAATCACCAAAACAGTGGAAGAAGTGGTTACCTTTGCCTTAGTTGTGGAAGCCCTCTATCTGTCAGTACTTTGATAAATGACATGGAGCAACACTTGCAGATGTCGAAAGAAAGACTTGCAGCTGCTCAGAATCGTATGAAGATGCAGGCCGATAAAAACCGCACTGACAAATCTTTTCAGGTCGGTGATTAGGTCCTGTTGCGTCTGCAACCTTATACTCAATCGTCCGTGGCAAATCGGCCGTATCCCAAGCTTTCATACAAGTACTTTGGACCCTATGCTGTGCTTGAGAAGATCGGTAAGTTGGCTTACAAATTGGCTCTTCCACCTGGCAGTGAAGTGCACCCGATTTTCCATATTTCCCAGCTCAAGTCATATACTCCTGATTACACACCTGTGTTTTCGGCTCTTCCTGCTGTTACTGACCTTCAAGCTTCAGAAGCGCATTCCAGAACAAGTGCTGCAACGCCGATTGGTCAAGAAAGGTAATCGTGCCCTTACTCAAGTGTTGATCAAGTGGACAGGTTTGCCTTCTTCTTCTACAACCTGGGAGGACTACCATGTATTGCTGAATCGATTCAAGAATGCACCTGCTTGGGGACAAGCAAGTTCTTCGGCGAGGGGAGATGTCACGGCCCAGCTCGGGGTCACGGCCCAAGACATCAACCCAGATGACTAAATCATCAAGAGAGGAAGGCATGAACCAGTTATGAAGGCGTATTCTATAGTTATCATTGTGTTTACGTATGGAACCCTGAGTATGACATGTGGGCCTTCATGCCAGCGTCGGCGTCGGACCGTGCCTATATGGCCGTTCCCCAGTGCGTAACGAAAGAAAGTAATCAGTAATAGAACTAAGTAATAGAACTAAGTGAGCGACAGAGGTTCGTCTCTGTTCGTCGTTGGCGTGGTCATCATTGTGCTTCTCACGTCTCCGACGATCGCCAGTAGGCCACGGGTTGTTACATGGCTTCCCTCATAGGCCGTGAATGCCGGCCTCTTCTGCAGATCTCGCACGGCGGGGCCACTGCGCTAGAGATGCTCAGATGGCGCATGGTGGCCAGGGCCATGGCGTCTTGCATTGGCGGCTCACCTTGCCCAGCAACCAGCATCTTGCGGCAGGTATTTTGCGGTACCAATATTGTTGCTAGCCTCCAAGTGATTCATGCCATGGAGATGTTCGAGCTTATGCTCCAATGGGACACCACTTCAGCACTACTATGTTTCTAATGCTAACGTGTACATGTGCACAAATTTAGTCATTGAAAGCTTTTTGTTGTCTACTGACAATACTGAAGAGGTGAGGTGTTGGAAGAAGTCATCACAATTTTTTTCTTTTGTATTGTGATGTTGGGCAAAAAAAAGTATGAAATTTTCCCGTGCTTTCTTCATCTCAAACTTATACAATGCAATCGATAACATTATATATTAATGTGGAATCATGTTGTATCAAATAGCAACACAACCGTATACTAAAATGACATTCACAATTAATCATGGCTAAATATAAGCATTAAATCGCTCGTAGACAGTTAAAAAGACGACACCTGTCTGGGGTTGTACGAGAAATCTTTTTTGTTATCTGTATCATGGATTTTAATAATTTATAGACGAGCCTGATCTGTGGGATGTACATGCCTCAAGAAGTTTAAATAAATAACACAATAAAAAGCGTATAAAATAATCAATGTCCAACAGTAGTTGTGCTGAAACTCTAATTTCAATTTGAAATCTGCAAACCCCGAATGTTTAGTTCACTCCTAATTTCTGAATTTAACGCTATAAAAAAGGAGATTCTCTGTCACATTAAAATACCGGTATATATATAGAGTACTAAATGTAGATGAAATTAAAAACTAATTGCATATTTTAGTTATACTTTGCGAGACGAACGTTTTGAGCCTAGTTAGTCAATGTTTGGACAATAATTAACAAATACAAATAAAATACTACAGTGCGCTATAGGAATTCTGGCACGTTCCAATTCAGGAAATATGCGCTACAGGAATTCTGGCACGTTCCAATTCAGGAAATAAACAAGGCCCATGTTTAGTTCCTTAATTATGGAGTGGTAAAATTCCTGTTCTGGCATTGTAGCGTACTGTAGCATTTCGTTTGTATTTGATAAAAATTATTCAAATATTGACTAATTAGGCTTAAAACGTTCGTCTTGCAAAGTACAGCCAAACTACGTATTTAGTTTTAATTTCATCTACATTTAACACTCTATGTATGTATCGATATTTTGATGTGATAGAAAATCTAATTTTTTTTTTTTTTACGGTGGAACCAAGAGGGGCCACCTCACTGTGCTCATTAAATTCCGTAGCTTGTTGGCTGCGGCTGCGCGGCCGATTCTTCGACAGAAAAAGAATAAAACAGGAAAAAAATCCCACATCCCCACACTCGTCCGTGCGCGACTGCGTGCCACTCGGCCAAATCCCCTCCGTCCCCTGCCTCCATCCCGGCCGCACCCGAATCCACCCGTCGCGCCGCCGCGCCGCCGTCGCCGCGATGGACGCCGCGGAGGCGTCGGAGCTGCAGGCGCGGCTGGCCGCGGCCGTGCACGCGCTGAACCACGACCCGCGCCCCTCGGAGCGCCTCGCCGCCAACCAGTGGCTCCTCGCGCTGCAGCGGTCCCCGCAGGCGTGGGCCGTTGCCACCTCCCTCCTGGCGGCCCCGGACCCGCCCCCGCCCGCCGACCTCCTCTTCTTCGCCGCGCAGATGCTCCGCCGGAAGATCCAGTCCCCCCCCTGGCCCCGCGCTCCCCGGCCTGGCGCCGCAGCTCCTCGACGCGCTGCTCCTGGCCGCGCGGCGGTTCTGCGCCGCCCCGGCCCCGCGCCAGCTGCTCACGCAGATCTGCCTGGCGCTCGCCGCGCTCGCGCTCCGCGCCGAGGGCGGCGTCGACGGCCTCTTCGCGCGGCTGCCGCACCTGCCGCCCCCCGCCGTGCTGGAGCTGCTCACCGTGCTCCCCGAGGAGGCCGCGCAGGACCAGGCCGGCGACAC
>CM041633.1:38239251-38277730 GCA_023333625.1 Bothriochloa decipiens | reverse complement strand
TTATCTTCAGCTGTATGTCGTTCTCTTTCTTCTGCTATACATTCTTGCGGTAAGTTTAATGGATTTTTAAAATGATAAAATTCAAGTTGCATAATTGTTAATAAGTCAATTTTCTTATGCATTTGTATTTCACAGGACATCATTTTCATATTTTGTTACCCAAAGTTATGGAGTACTTATCTGCGAATTTCTTGCTGTTTCAAAGGCATGATTGCTTCTTGAGGACAGGCAAGGAGCTATCTTTTATGCACAACAATTTTTTTTGTCCCAAATTCAATTAGAAAAGATTCTTCTCTGCACTTCGTCATAGCAAGGGTTAATAGTTGATCATAATGTAAGTAAGAGTTTGTCTATTGTTGACCTCTTAAACTTTATAAGCAAATATGTATGAGCTTATGTTGTATTGTTGTATTCAACTCAATTCATATCTTTCAGTTAGAGCCTCTGGGAACACTTACAGTGCCTTAGTGCCTTACAGCAGCAGCTATGTACTACCATGCCATGCTACCAGATATTGTTTTCTGAACTAGCACATAGAATCGTAACACATATCCATGGAAGATTTCTATATGTCATGCTAATAATTATAACTAAATTTCTAGCATGGCATCTTTATTCAGTAAATTTGTTGACTTTACATGACCTCATTCAAATTTCAGCTGCCAATGTTATCGAAGAGTTTGGCCACAAAGAAGAATATGGGGCTTTATGCGTTAGGACTTTTGAAACACTTAGCTCTGCTTCTTCAATATCAGCTCTGAATTCTTCTTATACCTGTGATCAAGAACCTGACCTAGTTGAAGCATATACCTACTTTACATCTACGTTTATTTGCTGCTGTCCAAAGGTTCTTATTTTTCTCTTGTTTCAATATTGGCAATATGTTTTAGCTCAGTATCCTGGCATGATATGTATTGCCATTTTAACACTACTTTTTGTTGATTCCATAAATAATCAGGAAACTATTGTGGCATGTAGCTCCCTGCTTGAGTTATCATTACAAAAGGCAGCTATCTGCTCTACAGCAATGCACCGAGGAGCTGCACTTGCAGCAATGTCATATATGTCATGTGAGTGCTATTTTCTTTAATTTTATGTATTGTCCTCTGTCTTTAATTGCATGTTTTTGTGTTCCCCTCATTCTGTGATGGGTAAACTTGTGTGTTGTATCCTGAATAGATGGATTTGGAGTGAAAACTCATGTCAGCAAATTGTTAGCTCACAAAGATTACTATTGGCCTGCTTTGCTTTACATCTATGAGATTCTTTCCTTGGTAAGCTGGATGATACATGATGAAATACTTATACTGTTCTTCTGAATGACATTCTTTGTCTTTGGATCTGGCCATCTTCAGTGACCCAACAGATTGAGACTTATTGTCTTGCACAATGTATCAGCTAGTTAACATAGGTGTAGTTTAGGAAAATTAAGTTTTGTTCCTTCTGGAGATTGTATAACACTATAACACCATTTGAAAGAGAATCATTTCCTTTTCCATTAAAACTTCTTTAAGAAATGAAAGCAATATAGAAGGAAGTTCATTTTTGCTGCAAATGCATGGATGTATTTTCAGCTAACAAGGGCAGTTGGGGTGGTAAAACCTTGACATCACTTTATTAGGCTTGGCGATTTCTCTTTAGAACTATGACTGTTTAACATGCTTATTAAAGGTATTTCAAGTTGGTAGTATTCGAGCAAGTGTGTGGTCAAGTGTCAGGATTTTTCTAGTTCATGTTTCATTGTTTTTTGGAGTGTTTTAATATCTCTGCACTCTGATCATTCATGCATCAGCTCAAGTTATTGTACTTAAATCCCTGTGCTTGTGCTCAATCATTTACAACTTAATGATTCCAATGTTACATTCTATCTGCAGGTTTTCTTGAGGCTGTCCTTGCTGCTGTGCTAGAATCTCCTGAGTGCATCCCTAACGGGTCACCAGGTGTGGCCCTAATCCAAATCTTGGCACGCCGTGGTGAAGGTCTATTATCTAATGTGCTTTATGCTCTACTTGGTGTATCAGCCTTGTCAAGGGTGGGTGCAATTTGATGAACAATTTTGTTGTATCTTGTCTCTGTTTGTTCACATATATATATATATATATATATATTTGGACACTAAACAATTTGTTATGAGACATCTAAACTAGCCAGAACATTGTACTTGTGCATGTACTTACTCCCTCCGATCCAAATTATAACTTCATAAGTCGCTCTGGCTTTTCTAGGTACATAGTAATATACATAGTTTTTACTATGAATCTAGCAAAATCTATGTATCTAGAAAATCCAGGGCTATAATTTGGAATGGAGGGAGTATATTTTAATGATTATGCCTGGATGAGTCACTGTTAAAGTGTTAGCATACTGGTGATGATACTATTTCTGCTGTTACACAAAGTGCTTCTATTGATTTATTTGTTCTACTCGGGTCAAAAGATGTTGCTGAGGTTTCCCATTCTTTCTCTAAACAGGTCCATAAATCTGCCACAATATTGCAACAACTGGCAGCATTGTGCAGTTTCTGTGAGGGAACAGCATGGAAGGCTGTTCTTAGTTGGAATTCTATTTGTGGATGGCTACAATCAACGGTATTCTTTTCACGACAGCTTTCACTGTGATTGCTCCAGTCCCAGCCAATGTGCTCTTTCTGTATTTTTTATTTGAAGTAAAACAAATCACTAACTAACTTGAGTATGCAATTTTTGACCTGAGGTAGTCTAATTTAACCATGTTATCATGTATGATTGGATTAGCACTACTTTGAGGATCATTTTCTTGGTAACTAATTGATTCTGTTATTCTCTTATTTAACTTGAAACATGGATACTGGATAAAAAACATGTTAAACTATTTTTCCTTCATTTGGTTACGTGACAATCTGATGCCAGGTCTGAATCCATAGATGCAGAAGTGTGTTTAGTCATGTGCTCAATATACATTCACGGCTATTGTGCCTAATGTTGGCTGACATGTTTGATTAGGTGAAATCTTTGCCTTCCGAGTATCTAAAGCAAGGTGAAGCTGAAATGATAGTTTCATTGTGGCTCAAGGTGCTTCAGGATGCAGGCTCAGACTATCTTTACAGCAGGACTGGTGATAATATAAGAAGCCATCAAGGTTACATGCAAGGGAAGGGTGGTAGAACTCTTAAACGCATAATCAGAGATTTTGCAGAAAGCCACCGGAATGTTCCAGTTCCCAGTCCTTCTTGATATGGATGTATCATCAGTCTTACACTCTTACTGACTTGAGGATCCCCAGCCCTGACAGTAGCTTGGAGTCTGACTCTAGAGATGGGTCCCTGCGGAAGTGGAACAGATGTCCGTCTTTGCTGGCATGCTACATGTTGATCCTGTGGTTCCATCTATTGTTCGGCAAGAGGAAGAACCTGTTTGCTTGTTCCAAACATCTGGTTTTGGACTGGGATTCTTCTTTGTATATAGCAAGGTAGTCACACCATTGTTCTGCTGACTACATGGTGTTGAATGTTGAGGAGCCACATGGGCCTACAAGATTGGTGGTCATTTCCAAAGTTGGAATTCGCATGTCATGGTCTGAGATCCAATGTTTTTGATGGAGACATGGATAACGGGGAATCCATTGTGCTGGTAAGCTATGAAGACGAGATGGGGGAGGTGAATACTGTACATACCATTCTTTGGTGGTTGGGGCAGGTGATGTACAAAACATTCATATACAGTGTTACTGCTCGAATTTTGGGTTAAACAGGCAGTAATGCCGGGCATTTCATCAAATTTCTATCATGTAGTTGACACTTTGAAAAGTGTACATAATCAAATGAGTAAAATGCACAGTGGGTACTCAAACTATTGGGCATCCCATTTAGATATTTAAACCTGAAAAAGCTCCTATGTAGTACCTAAACTACTGGAGCGTTCCCAACTGGGTACTTAAGACTCAAAAAGCTACCATCTAGGTACCTAAACTACTGTCATCGTATACCAACAGCTTAGGACCTGCCAAGTCTGTGCTAGCATCTGATGTTCCCTTCACACAATGGCATGTGTGAGCACCGATGGCATGTGCGTGATGGCGGTGGTGGCAGCGACAGTCGGTACAGGCGACCTGGACATCAGCAACAACCTACCTCTGCACATGGGGGAGGTGGGGAGCGAGGCGCGCACACAGTCGACGACACACACTGAGCGAGCGGGGGGGCTTAGAGGGGAGTGAGGTGGTGGTGGTGGTGCCAGCAGTCGAGCATAGGCAAGATTGGTGGCAGAGGAACATGGGTAGCTGAAGCTCGCCCTACCATGGCGACATTAGACCGACATAGGGTAAGCGAGGGAGAGCAGATCAAGGCCTTGTCGCCCATTTCCACCATTGTTGGGCATGTCGCCGTGACCAACTCTGCTCCATCGTCGAGGTGCCACTGTGGCAAGGGCACGTTGGTTCAGACGTGGCAAGTTTTGAACTGTTGGTGTGTGACGATTGTAATTTAAGTACCTATATGTGAGGTTTTTCAGTTTGAATACCCAGATAAGAATGCCCTAATAGTTTGAGTACTCATCATGCATTATACTGTAATCAAATATATTATTCAATGACATCATAACATGACTAATCATATTACAAATGTACATAATATATTATCTGGCTCCAACTAAAAATAGGACAATGTTAAGCCTGTGACCCGTCGTCACCTTGGCTCCATGTTCTTCCTTCCCACATTGCATGCCTTCTTCCTCGATGCTTGTCCTCCCCACTCTTGCCTCCTGTCATGCCGCCTTGGCTGTGCTGCTCACCTCTTGCCGTCGCAACCTTACTCTTGTTGCCGTTGTCCTCGTCATTGCCCCATGCCACCACCTCCATCGTCGGTGGCAGGGGATGAGCCACCTCGTTGTCCCACTCACAACCCGCCCTGTCCTTCAAACCAACCCATGCTAACCATAGCACCTCGTCGTCCTTCAACCCGCCACCATTGTTGTTTCATGGCTGCCTCCTCCCGAACCTCCTTCTAGAGGCGTCGGGGCTGAATTTACCCATCCCACGAACCTCCTTCTAGAGGCGCCGCGGGGGGTGGGGGTGGTGTCACACTGCCCATGTTCGCGCGACGAGTCGCATAGAAACTTTTGTGTTAAAAATAATGTGATTACGTTTCCATGGAACACCAACCATCTCTAAAAATAGCATTTCTAGAGGCAGGGTGGTCTATCTCTGTAACTATTTATAGTGACGATTTTGATCCAACCATGTCTACAAAGAAAAGACGAAGTGCCTCTAAAAGACATTTTTTTCTAATGTATGAAGCAAAGAAAGCTTGCTTAGAACCCTTGTCAATTACAGATCATTCATCACATGAAGTATATACCAAACTATACATCTCAAGTTAGCCCTTCGACAACATAAACAAGTCTATATACAGTATAAAACTTAGCAATCATGAGGGATGTACCCTCCTTTTGACAAGCCTAGACGCCCTGGTGTAGTGCACTGATCTGGCTACACCTGTAAAGCGCACATTAGCGGCCATATCGATCTACGCAGCAGGTCAGGCAATGCAATAGTACGTACATTATCCACTCGAAACTTTTGCATCCTTCAGCCTGATTAGCCAAGCTGGCAGCAAGTGGCAAGTAAGCATCCTCTCGAATCTCCGAATCTCGATGTCTCTCACTGCACGTGCTTTTAGTTTGATATATATCTTTACTTAGTTAAGTTCAATGAAAATTATCCTGCCCTAACCTAGCTTTCTCTAGAACCTAGGCAGACGACGGTATCTGGTGCGTGCCGTAAGCAAAAGATCACGTGATGCATGTGCAGCTGGAATGATCAATGCTGGAATTAATATATATGCACATTTGCTGCTCAAATTTTTAGTTAAACATGGGCAGTAATACTGGTTCAGACCCCTTGGCCAAAATCGCAAGGTACCCAATCGTGTGTGCTTTGCTGCAGCATCGTTTTTCAGTTCATGTGTTCATGTACCAGATCCTATCTGGTTATTGGGTGGTTTGTCTTCCTGTAGGTACCTAATCCTGTGCCAACACATGTAGGTGGGGAGGATGAGGGACGAACGGAAGCATTTGTACTTGGTGGGTCAAGGACAAGGTGCCGCAAAAAAAAATGTTTTCTTGCTTTGAGTGCCTTGGTTTCAGAGATTGTGTTCTCTAGATATTAGATGAATAGATAGATGCTGTAAGGGGACTAAGGCCGGTTGACACGTGAAGGGCAATCCGTGAGCGGAGGAGACGGAGGTAGGGCGGCGGCGTGGTGCCGGCCGGTGGCTAAGCTGCGGCGGCGCTGCTGCTGTGCACACGTGCGGCGGCGCGGGTAGAGGAGGAGGCGGCGGCTAGGGTTGGAGGGAGAGGGAGCCAAGAGCCAAGAGCCAAGAGCCAAGAGCCAAGGGTAGAGTTTTCTCAATTTTTTTCTTGATTGAATTGATTACATTGGGGTCTTTATAAATAGTCCTGACAATACTTAACCCCTAAGCAACCTACGATCATGTGGATCTATTGCTTCGTATTTTATTTATCTCTATTTTTCTATTTTATCTAGGTGACGTGGCACTTTCCGTAGACAGCGGCGGCGGCGCGCCCTCCTCTCCCACGCGTGCGCCGCCTTGGGCCCGCGAGGCGTGGCTTGTTGCGGCGGCTCCTCTTCTGGGCCCGAGTTGGCCCAATTTTCTCCCAATTTTGATGGACCGTCGTTAGGATTGTTACAGTACTCCCCCTTTTCCGCTCGGCGCATCCTCGCGACGAAACTGGAGCCAGGCGTTGAGGGAAGCTGCTCCTGGTATGGTAGCCTCCATATGGTAGGTCATGCGATCGTTGATGGAGTCGTCGAGGATGAAGAGCTGCATAGCGCCGCAGTTGTTGATGTAGTGGGGCACGAAGTAGAGGTAGCTGTGGTGGTGGTGGTCGATGTCGTTGATGATGAGTATGAGGCCTTTGTTGCTGATGTCGTCGGTGATGATGCCAATTGGAGTTGTAGTGGTACCCGGCCGCATATTGGCGAGGTTGGCGATGATGATGCTCCATGGCATGTGAGTTGCTGCAAACTCACGCCATAGAGGAGGTTGTCGTTGTGGATGTAGGCGTTGATGGCGTTGTAGTTGTTGGAGTGTCGAATGTCGGGCCCATCATGGTGCTTGCTGTTGATGATGTCAATGAGGCTGAACACGAAGTTGATGGAGTCGTTCGAGGCCACATTGTTGCTGCAGATGTCGCTGCCGGCGATGTTGTCGGTGGCCTGTGTTGGTGCTACATCGAGGGGTGGCGCCATAGTGGGTGGAGTAGACGTGCCTGTTGGTCGTGGAGTCGGTAACGACGTCATTTGTGGTAGAACCTTCTAAATTATATGGCCCACACGCACCTATCATTGTCTCAAAGACTTCTGATAGCCATGCATATGTTCCAGATAACTTAGAAAGCCTTGTCGGGTGCCTTCAAAGGACCCCGATTAAACCATATTTGACAACTCATACCAGGAGCAACAAAGGAGTAGCTCGAATATTACAATATTTGTTACAAAAAAATATATATATCAGAGTGCGGAAGAATGATAACATAGAATTTACAAAATATGAATAAGTTAACTTTTATAACTTAACTTCAATTACGAAAGCAGAGAAGAACTACAGAAGACAACTTAGGTAGAGCGCCTAAGTCGGGAGAGGACAACCAGATCACGTCGAGCCCATAGACATGAACTTGATTTGAACACCAATTAGCACCTGCAACAGGGGTTCAACTGTCACACTCCACTTTTAAGGATAAAAGTAGAATGCATAAATAGCCTTATATGCGCCCCATGAACAGTCGCACATATAGGATGATAAATTATAAAGAGTATCTTCACCCTGTTTATTACATAACGAACCAATATTTATCACAGAGTATTGCGCATAAACAAACAAATAACTAAAATATCTTTATTGCGAAAGCTCCACACAGGGACACGTCAACTGGTGAACACCAAGCCTAGTACTCATCATGATAGCTTTCATTCCAACTTTCATCTGTTACCCATCTGGGATTTTCCAAAATTGAAAGTAAAGCAAGCGTAAGTACACAACCGTACTCAACAAGCATAACATGGGTTAATGAGGCTCAAATAAGCTGACACTGTTTGACTGTATTTAGCTTTTATAAGTTAATCATGTTGAGACATAGCATCAAGGTAGTGAAAATTCCCATATACTCATGATCAAAATAACATTAACAAATGTGCAGCAATAACGATATTAAGATAAACACATTAACAATTTGAGAACCATTACCTTTTGTAAATATGTCAAGGCCGCCCTAACCGAAGGGCACGGACAATATATTGATTTAAACTTTGATCAGAGGTGTACACTTTCACTGTGTCATGTTTTGCAACTGGGTAGACTTATAACTTTTAAACCACCACAAAACATATAAAGCCTCCTATAGGTTCTCCTAACCAATCAGAGATGCGGAAATACATTGTGTGTAGAAACCCCCTTTCCAATATGACACAATCCTTCCCGGCTATACTCATAAGGACAGAGGCAGTCCTATACCCCAACTTTCAGACCACTAACCAGCTAGAAAAGGGCCTACAAGTGACTAGAGCCAGAGCCATATAGCCCTCACAGCGGTACGGATTCTTCATGATAAATCACTTACAGACAAGAGTTCATGTTTGTTAAAAGTCATCATTTTTGTTGATAGCATAACACACATCAAGTTATAAAATCATGACCATTAGAGCACTAGCATCATAACTACCCAATGCAACCCAAAAGGTTCAAGGAATCAGGATATCAAAGCTAGTTATAGTTTTTAGGTCATCAAACAGACACATGCAAATGAATTGTTATTTATAGTGAATAGGTAACAAGGATGATCCATGCTCTACTTGCCTTGATTCACAAAGTCCTGTTGGTCCTGCTGATCCTCAAAGTAACCTTGCTCAACAAAAACCTTACCGTCTGAACTCGACATTAACAATCAGCACCAGACAATCCAATCGAGCATATATATACGGAGCAAATAAAGAATTATTAGAGGAACAGTACATCAATCTCATCAAAACATAATAAAAAGTTTATAAAACTATTCTACTCACTTCCACGATCACACGAACGTCAAGTTCACCGAAAACGGAGTTATAACGGCGAAGATATGAATTTTTAAAAATTTCCTATAGACAAATAAATACATTAAATATAGACTAAAAATATAAATTTCCAAAATACTTCAAAAGTAGCACCACTGCATAGATTATGAAATTATAAATCTAACAGAATTTGAACGGACCAAATCGGAGTTAAAACGTGAAAGATATAAGCTTTTAAAGATAATAGCAAAACTGTAAATAGATAAAAACGTATTCTGAAACTGAAAAGGAAAAATACGTTTTCTAGTGAAGGAAACGTATTCCGGAACCTGTTACAACGATAATACGCTTTCCAGTGGACAAAGCGTATTATGGATGTGTTAAACAGAAATTATGTTTTCCAGTAGAGAAAACGTATCCTGCCGAACGCGCTAAGGGTTCTTAATAGATTAAACAGAAACCCGAGGGGTTTTCTGCAAATTTGCCACACGAAAGGGTACGGGCTATTTCTGGCCATCCGTTTCAAGATGAACGACTCAGGTCGATGGGGGCAATCGGCCTCGCTGAGGAAGGAGAAGGACACGGCGCCGGCCATCGCCAGCGATGAGGAACCTCGCCGCAGTTCATGGAACCCGCGATTCCGGTCACCATATCAAGCGATATCGGTGCCATTCGAAAGATGAGATCGAGCCTCGCTCACCTAGGTAGAAGATGACGGCCAAGGGTGAATGAAGATGGCGTGCGGCTCGGGATAGCGGACGGCGGCGCCCTGTGAAACGGTGGCGACTCGGTCAAGCCAAATTGAACCAAATTGACAACACATAAGTACTCAGGGGATCAAGGCGAGCTCAGGGACCAACTTACGCCACTAAATGTGCTATGGCTGCCGCAAATTCGAGCTCCAGCAGATCCTCGATGGCGGCTAGGGTTCCGTGTAGCGGCTGCTGCTCGGGACGAAGGCAACGCGGCTGACTTAGGGTTACGGGTAGGGTTCGCGGACGCGGCTTAAAGGCTTATATAGCCTGAGCGCGAGGCGGTGCAAGCGACCGAGCGGAGGACGGAGGCAGCGCGGGTCAGTCTGGGTGCCCGAGTCGGGACCGAGTCGGAGGTGAACGATGACTGTGCGGGGTCCACCTGTCAGCGACAAAGAGAGGGAAGCGGACGCGGGCGGACGGTGCTGACGCCTTGATGGGCCGCGGCCTCGGCCCAAGAAGAAGGCGATGGCACGCGGTGCTGCTGCTGTGGCCTTGCTGGGCCGGGGAGGTAGCGGGCTAGCGTGGAAGGTAAGCAGGCCGAGAGCGGAGGCAGAGTAGGCCGGTCGGGCCGTTCGGGCCAAAAACCAGGAAGAGAAAAGAGAGGGAAAAGAAATGGTCTTTCTTTTATTTAAAACCTTTCCAAATGCAAATTCAAATAAATTTTGAAATCCAACTCAAATTCAAACACCACACAAGAAAAATATGCACCAGCATGAATGCTCAATCATGTTTCTACCCTGGTTCAACTTCTTTTTCATATAAACATTTATTTTTCCTAATTATTTATTCACCAAAAATTCATTTTAACTATTTTTGCAAATTTGAAAAATCCAGGGTGTTACATCAACAAACCCTAAGTACAAAAGTACTCAACAAGACTGACCCGATGAAAAAGAGGGGTGAACACTCAAGAATGCAGGCTAGTGGGACAAGGTAATGCTCGCAAGAAAAAGGAATTTTGCAGAAAAGCTCTTGTGTAGCAAGTTTTAACTCGTCATTTATTATAACAGAAAGTAAAGTTGTCTTGTTCCAGCTCAAGATTACTAACCAACTTTATTTTGAGACCTTATCATCATTCAAGTTGTTACTACGATGATGAACACCGATCAAGTCTTCTTCTCTGAGAAGCAACAGCGATTCGAATCCATTTTCATACCCAGTTGGGACCTAGATCACTGGGATACCGGAGACTCTAACTCTGATGCATACCAGATCATAGATATACCGAGATAACAACCGCAGCCATATATCACCACATGATACACGTGAGCACTTAGACCCAGTGTACCGATATACGTGGGAACTTAAACCCACAGCATACCACCCTATGATATTTGTGAGAACTCTGCCCCATAATATATCACTCCATGACATACTTGGGCTCCAACCCTCAGTATATCACTTCATGCATGTGGATTTCCAAGTTTCTTGATATCACCAGATCACCATCGATAAGGGACCTAGGGCATCAACAGACGGAAACACTACAGAGGGACTCATTTCCCAATGCAAGTTACCCGTCCGGACTTGATTTATTAACTATTATCATGATTCCAACAAGTAAGCCAACCTCATCTTTTTCATTCTTTTACCTTCTGAAAACTTAACTAATTAAGCAAGGCTAAGCATTACTATGCATCTTCCAGTTAACAGGTAACAAGAAATATGGAAGTAAGACAGGTAATGCAATTGGTGGGTTTTCACTCAACTCCTATTACTTAATGCAACATAACATAACTGAAGCGATAAAACTTTTATAAAATCAAGGAAGGGTTTAAATGTATCCGGGGCTTGCCTGTGTTGCAGAGAAGTTAGTTTTCAAAAGTTAGACTTGGCATTGATACCATGGATCGACGATATCGGCACCATGGATGGAAGACCATTTCCAAAACTTGTTCAACACGAACCTTCTCACTCTCGTATACACTACATGCATATAAAAGATGCATGCTTTAGCATGATGGAACGTATGATATGATTAAGAAAACTCAAAAAATTAATTAAAGTGCCAAAGGTAATTAAGGTTAATGACCCAAGGTCATCAATCAACCCAAAAGTCACTCAAACCCTAAGTCACTAAAGCTAATTACTTAATTTACAAACTAATCATAAACCATTAATAAGTATTAAACAAGATAAATATAAAAATCCACATATTCTGAAAGCACATAAACATATAGGTGTTAATATGAAATAGCAATATCATATAAAGGTAAAGGAACCATATTTTCCATTATATATTTTTATTACAATTATAAACTATTTAATAAGCAACAAACAAGATAAATTAAAAGATTAAGCATACTGCATCTAATAATCACAATATTTTTACCACAGCACCCACATGGCATTAGAAACGTGTCATAAAAATTTCAAGTCAAAAGGAGTCACATAGCATGAGATATGAATTTCCTTCTTTTCTAGTATTAAATAAAGGCATAAAACATAACTAATTATTTTTTACAAAACATGGTATGTTTTATATTTTTAATAAAAACTAGGCATCAGAAGGAATACAGCAAAATTTCGTTCACCAAAAACGGAGTTACCAAACTCCAGATATGAATTTCTGAATTTTGGAAAAACTATTACAAACAGGTCCTCGGGGCACTATTCACCTGAGTCACAGGATTAGCACATAGACCCCTCCCTTTCTTCAAATTGCTGCAAGAGGTCCCTGTCACGAATGAAGAACAGAGGAGATGCCCGGGCGTGGTGGTAACGGCGACGGGGTGCTCGTCGGCGGCACTTGAGCGGTGCAGGAGCATCGGGAGGTGATCGCGCACTCGAGGGTTGCCTTGGCTCGCCCTGCGGTGACTCGTGGTGACCTAGCCACGTGCACAGTCAGGGCCACAGCGAGCGACCACGACGACGGTGGCTGAGGCCGGGAAAGGAGCGCGGAAGGGGAATAGGGAGGTGGCGCAGCTGCTGGTGGCGGCGGTTTGGCGCGTGGAGGTTCACAATGCTGCACGGCCAGAGCTTCGCGTGGAAGCGGCCATGGCGGCATTCGCTTAGCAGAGTGGCTAAGCGAGGTGGGGAAAGAACGAGGAAAGGAGCAAGGAGGGCAAGGCGAACTCAAAGATGCGCTTAGCTTGGACAGACGCGGCTCGGTGGCAGCAGCGTAGCGCGGTGGAGCAGAGCACGACGGCAGTAGCGAAGCAGTGGAGGTGAAATTGGCCACGGCGGCGCCTATTTATAGCGCGGCACAGAGGAGGATGACGCGGCACAGAAGGCGATGAAGAGGCGTACGCTGGCGGCCATAGCAAGCTGGTATGGCGGCCATGGACACGGCATCGACGGTGAACAGAGGGGGAGATCGATAAGGATGACCTCATCTCTACTGTTGTAGGTGATGTCACAGCAGAAAATTACAAATTACTTTAGATTTTACATAAGAACTTGAAAATCTCCAAAAATATTATTTGTATAACTTTTCAAGATCTACATTTTTTATTTAATAAGTATTTTTAAATTCTGCCTATTTTTTGCAATATGATTTCAAATTCAAAAGGGAAATACAACCCTAGGAACGGATATATAAAATTACTTTTGATTTTTCAATAAAACTTGAAAATCTTCAAATATATGAAATACTCAACTTTTCAAACCAAACATTTTTCACATACAAAGTTTTTCCAAAAATGCATAATTTTTGAATTATGAATTTAAAATCAAAAAGGGACAAATGTTGAAAAACTGTATTTTTAAATTCATTTGAAATTCTTTTTAGAAACTTGAAAAACTTTTAATACCAAAATTGTAGCTCTTGCCAAGATCTACAAACCATCTTTTAAGAGTATCTCAAAATTCCTTATAGATTTTAAAATATAGAAAGAGGAGTAAAATAGGGTTTTGAAATTAGTTTTTTTTGAATTATCAACCAACTCATCACTTCAAAAGCACAACCAACCTACAAATGTAAACTTGTTTTAGTTAAGACATATCATGGTTGTCCTAATACAGAAGATTGCAAAGCACAAGATAACAAGATAAATTTTAGTTGTTTTAACTACTTGCAGAGTCACATAAAATGATAAAGAAACTTTAAATAAACCCTAAACATCATCATTTCATGTATAAAACATAGCACCACACAAAAAACAATCTTAAACATGAATGCATTTATGTAATGATGCTTAATGATTATGCTTAATAATGCACTTGATTATAATTTTAATTGCTTACTAACATCTAGGATGTTACATCGTCGTTGATGGAAAGTCGTATCTGCTCAGCTTCCTTGGCCATGGGACGCTGACCTAGTTGGTCAAGCTTCCCATGGTATACCTTGAGGGCGTTGCTGTTGACGATGGAGTGGTTGGAGTGTGTCGTTGTAGACATGATATCGGTTGCTCCGATGACGAGGGTGACGGTGCTCAGCAGTGTGGCCATACACCACAACAGTGCTCCTGGCATGGTCACGGTTGTCGTTGTTGTTGGTAGCGTAGCCGGGTCCAATCTTGGGCAGACCATGGTGGTAGTGGCGCCATGGATGTGCCCTGTGTTCACGACGTTGCTGTCGTTGATGCGGGAATGTATCCAAATAGCTTCCTTGGTTGTGGTGCGCCTGTCCGGTTCCTCGAATTCGTCATCAAACAGTTGGTAGGTGTTGGTGGTGGCGTTGTGCGGTAGCATGTTGTTGTCGCTGTCATCGGGGTCCAGCTTGATGAGGACGACGTTGCTGGCGCGTGGAGATTCTAGGTTGACATCGAGGTTGTTGAAGGCGACATCCATATTGACATCGTCGGCCATGCTAAAGCTGAGGATGCGAACATCGTGCGACGTGTCATCGTACAACAGCATGGTGCTGATGTTGTCATTGGAGGTGTCGATGACAAAGTTGATGGTGCCAGGTAGATTGGCCGTGTGTTGCAGCGCCCTTGGTGGTAGGGTCGTGGTAGCTGGGTGAAGTTCTGCTTGAACAGGCATTTCGTCGAGCAGCTGGTGAGCGTCATTGGTGACGTCCTCCATGTCGATGGCAGCGTTTAGATCGAAACTGGGTTGGATCATGGTGATAGTGACGTCGAGGGGATGAATCTCCTCATTGTTGATGGCATTGAGGATGGCGTTGCCAGCGATGCGTGTCGGTTCATCCTCCTCGGTGTTGAGGCCACGATCTAGATCAGCGATTGCATCCTCGATGTCGATGGTGACCTCGTTGGCGTCGTCGATCTGAAAGTTGTCCCATTGCTGCAGCATAGATTGGAATTGGATCTCGACACTTACAAGTGCAACTTTAATATCCACGTAGATTTCCTCGATGTCGACGTTCATGACGGTATTCATGGTGGTGGCGGCGGCGGCCATGGATCGTAGTGGTCGTCCGATACCAGCTATAAGGGGTCCAGCACACCGGTGACATGTGGAGGGCGACCCGTGAGCGGAGGAGGTGGAGATAGGGCGGAGGCGTGTGGCCGGCCGGTGGCTAAGCCGCGGCGGCGCTGCTGCTGTGTGCGCGTGCGGCGGCGCAGGTAGAAAAGGGGGCGGCGACTAGGGTTCGAAGGAGAGGGAGCCAAGAGCCAAGATCTAAGGGTAGGGTTTCTCCTATTCCTTTCTTGATTGAATTGATTACATGAGGTCTTTATAAATAGTCCTGACAATACTTAACCTCTAAGCAACCTACGATCCTGTGGATCTGTTGATTCCTATTTTATTTATCTCTATTTTCCTATTTTATCTAGGTGACGTGGCACTTTTCGTAGACTGCGGTGGCAGCGGCGGCGGCGTGCCCGCGCCTTCCTCTCCCACGCGTGCAGCGCCTTGGGCCCGCGAGACATGGCTTGTTGCGGCGGCTCCTCTTCTGGGCCCGAGTTGGCCCAATTTAGTCCCAATTTTGATGGGCCGTCGTTAGGGTTGTTACAGATACATTATACTCTAAGGTTAATGGCTTTGTGAAAGTTGAGGAAATCATTGTGCAATGAAACAGCAGGTTTCATAAACATAACTAGTAGGTTTGCAATTTGGTAGATCTGATGAAAGGTACCCCACGCAAATTATTTTTTAGTGTGCTGTTTAATATATTTGAATGCTAAGAACATATGCTCATGACTTGTTTCTATTTGTTTCTATTGTAGCAGTTTTGCAGGATCAGCAGCAGATCGGCAGGAGAAGCAAGTTTATTGACAAACAAGTTCAGGTGAAGTTTCTGTTATTCCAATTTTAGTTTATCAGCAGCAGTTTGGCATCTGCTATAGTGTTACTGGATGGTTCAAGTGAAGTCTAGAATATTAAGAGTCTAAGTAAGGTGTGCACGATCTATTGAGTGTATGTAGGGATATATTAGTGTTTTCAATGTTGTACAGGTCTAGTCAATGTGTGAAACTGAAACTGAAAAAGGTTAATATGGGGATGTCAACGATTTTTGTGAATAGATACTCACCTGCTATTAATTATTCCAGTATGTATGATTAGTTAGTTATTTTGCCATCCGATAATTTTCACTTTGATAAGGGAAGCAGATCAGAAGGATCTGGCATTTATTGTTTTCCTAGACTAAAAGGCTTGTTACATAGAAATTCAGTGGGCAACTTTTGTTCTCATTTGTCGATATATCAGTGAGAAAAATTTCTTTATACTTGTACATGAAGATTAGCTTAGATTAGAGTAGTATATGTGACAATAGAACCAATCCATTTTCAGTATGATACTTCTAACTGATTGGTTCTATACTTATCATTTGAAGAATCTAGCCATGTGTGCCTTGTGCAGTATGTACTCTTCAGTAAATTTTTATGGAATATAAACGGTTCAAATTAAATATGAGATTATTTTGTGGTCTATGAACTCTTCAGTCAATCTTTATGGAATATAAACTGTTGAAGTTAAATAGGAGATTATTTTGTGATTTTCAATATTATAATGGAAATGGATTCGCATTTTTCTATCGGTCGATTTGCATTTTTCTAACGGTCAAATGGTATTCTAGACCTGGTGGCTCATGATTTTTCTATCGGTGGCTGGAAAATTTTCTGTCGACGCTAGTACCGATAGAGAAACTGGTCCACCGACAGGAAAATCGGCTTATCGACAGAAAAATCGCATTTTAATGTCGACCTATTACTGTCGGTTTACCGATAGAAAAATCGATTTTACATTTTGTCTGTCGGTATTTGCTATTTTACTGTCGGTTTTGACCCGACAGGAAATTTTTAGTTTCTAGTAGTGTAATCAAACTTCTGTCATGTTAATTGAAGCTTTGAACATAATTCTGTGACAAGTACAAGTGTGTATAGTCAAATATATTATCCAATGATCATAATTTTGTGACATGACTCTGATATGTTACAAAAATATAATATCCGATTCCCCAACCCAAGTAATTAATGTTATGGTTCGTCAAATCAATCGCCTCTAGACATAGCATTTCTAGAGGCAGATGCAAGCACTGACAACCTTTGAAAAATTATTAACTTCACTAACCATTCATCTCTAGAACTAATTTCTAAAAGGCAGTTCATCCCTAGAAGTATTTCTACTAACGGTTTTGATGCAACCATTCTAGAGAGAGGTTGAGAGAAAAGAAGCGTCTCTAAAAACTATTTATATTGTCTTTATTTCAATCTTTCAAAAATTATTCTCTTTATTTCAAATTATAAGATGTTATTTTTCTAGGTACATAAGAAAAAACTAAAACTTCTTATAATTTGAAATAGGGGGAGTATGTACGAAGCAAATATTAATGAATCTTGTCGATCACTGATCATTCATCACACATGAAGTATAGACCAAGCTACATCTTAAGTTAGTGGTCCCGCAATGCAACCACATAAAACTTAGCAAGCATGATCGATGTACTCGCCTTTTGATAAGCCTAGACGCCCGGGGTGTAGTGCATCGACCTGGCTACATCTGTAAAGCACACATTAGCGATTTAGCGGCCATATCTTTGCGGCGTGCGCAGAGGTCAGGCAACATTTTGCATCCTTCAAAAAACCTGATTAGCTAGCCAGGCTGGCAACAAGAGGTGTGTAACTAACCATCCTCTTCGATGCTTTTAGTTTGCACCTACTTATCCTGTTCTAGTAACGTAGCTTTCTCTTTAACCCAGCTCTGCCAGGTAGGCAGTATCTGATGCGTGCCGTAAGCGAAAGATCACGTCTACGGACTTGTTTATTTGTCACCGCCGGATGTTCTGTCAACTTGATGAGGCTTCTGACCTCCTGTGGTGCTCAAGCTCAACCATACCTTTTGCCGGCTTATATATACCTCACCTGAGCCCTGAGGTCCTGATCGAGTAAGTGTGCCAGAATCCCAAACTGAAATAGGACTTTAGGAGTACCTTTCTCAAGCATGCAGAATATGTGGGTGGTAGAAATGGAGAAGGAGGTCGACCGCGCCGAGCCGCTGGCGACGGTGCAGAAATGGCAGAAACACTGCATATTTCGCGTGCCGCCACACTTCAAGGTCGGCAACGTCTTCAACCCGCAGATGGTGGCCCTCGGCCCCTTCCACCACGATGATGACGAGTAGAGCCCCATGGAGGAGCACAAGCTCAGGGCCGTCCGGCACCTGCTCCTGCGTGCCGGCAAGACGCTGGGCGACCTTGCCCCGGCCGTGGGGGCGGTCGCCGCAGACCTGGAGGATGCGTACGCCAAGCTCGGAGACGAGTGGCGTGGTAAGAACAGGGACAAGTTCCTGAAGATGATGATCGCCGGCGGTTGCTTCCTGCTCGAGTTCATGCGAAAAGCAAAGCGAAGGGAAAAGGTAACACATGGTCGAAAACTAGTTAGTGATTGTTATTTTTTAGAGCTTTTGTTTGTGATTGTTATTTGATTCCTTACTCCATTATTTGGACAATTACTCATCACGTACGTACTTGTAGTACTATGAATTGAATCTAATGATTCTTAGAAGCATTTCTGAGAATGTATAATAAGTGAATTGTCGTCGTTAATATACCTTAGCCCCGAGTATGATATTGAGACATGCCTCCTTGTAGCTAAATATATATAGTACCGAAACTACAATTTTATCGTTAACTTGACTAGTGGCCGGCCATTAAATTGCTTATTCCATAGGTGCTTTAGATAATTTTGTTTATATTAATTTACGATAAAGTGACTACATATTTCCGATACACGTGTTACTATAGCTTTTGGTGATATTTACTGTAATGCTATATAGTCAATCACTTATTACAAGGAGTTCATAATCTCATAAATTTGTACAATCAACTCAAAGTGGCTATAAAATAAATTATTTTGTGACCAACTATAAATAATACTTCTATGTATATATATAAGTAAATAAATAGTACTTTCATTACTCCACTGATTTTATTTAAGAAAACGAATACTGCAGTGACTTTCGTCCTCAACACTTCAACACCACTTCAGTTCTATATATACTGCTAGGAAAATACTCGTGTCGACGCTGAAATAGCTAGTGAAATCATAATGTTTATATTACATAGTATATGATATTTAGCATTATGATATAAACAACTAAATATATGTTAGTAAATAATATGGTTTGCTAATGTGAATAGCTTGAATGAAGACATAATGGAATGTGCTATTGGATGCTCATACAGTCACTTTGTATGAAGGGATAGTTGCATGTGCTAGATAGTAGAGTGTTTTAGTTGATGCCAATGTGGACATTTTGCTTAGCAAGATAATTTGCTAGTAAGATTTTTCTTTATAAGAGCTATAAATCTACGATACTTAACTACCACATACATCTATTTTGCAGAAAAAGTGATGCATTACATACTCTCTTAATTCCGAACTATATGATGATTTTGTTTTTTAAATATATAGTTTTACTATGTACTAAAATATATACTATGTATAAAAGTTGAAATGTTTTATAATTTAGAATGATGGGGTACTGTCTAAAAAATAATTTGTTCTTCCTAATTAATGACGAGAAAACCATCACTTCTCACATTGAAACTAAGTGTTCTCAAAGGTAATAAACATATTGCGAAATACACATACCGTACTCGCGGTTAATAATTTATTGATATATACACCTTTTATTGATATACACACCTTTTATTGAAATAAACATATCACAAATAATATATTCTGAATTCCTTTCTTTGAAGATCTCTGATGATTACTCGCCTAATGATCCTATCTTTGGCCGGCACGCCGTGGAGCACATTGGGCCGTTCGTGCATCGTGACATGCTCTTGATCGAGAACCAGCTGCCCCTAATCCTGTTTCGTACTATCGTCGCCGTTGAGGGTGGCCCGGTAAGCATCATCATATATTTTTTCAATGCTTCATGCCATGCTGCCTTTATTTTGAGGTAAATGTAATCTGAGTTAATGATCTGAAATGATGTCGACCATGCATCGATCAACTTCAATTTCAGAGAGTGACGACTTGTCGATCAACAAGTGGGTGCTCGACTTCCTTTGCGTGGACCATGAATGTGCTACCTATGTCAATCCAAAACTCGGACTCCACCCTCTCGACCTCTACCGCCAGAGTCTTCTTATGGGATCTAGCTCCCGGCGTGCACAAGCAATTCCCAATAATGGCGATCAAGCGGACGCCCTCCCAACAAGAGTAACAAGAGGCTATCAGGAAGATGGCCATCTTCAAGAAAGTCGAATTGCAGTGAATCGGCTAACACTAACAGCTCCACCTCGGCGCTCGGCACGGAAGCTCTATGAGGCGGGCATCCGGTTCAAGATCAGGAAGGGCGGCTTCCTCAACAACATCGACTTCGACACGATCAATTGCAACCTGGAGATGCCCAAGGTTATCCTGGACGACTCCAGCGAGTGCAAGTACCGCAACCTGATGGCGTTCGAGGCGCTGCACCACGGCGCCGGCGACAACGACGACGCCGGCGGCAGCGACGTGACGGCGTTCGTGCTGTTCATGAGGGACCTGGTCGACTCCGCGGCCGATGTGGAGCTGCTATGCAAGAAAGGGGCCCTAGACCACGAACTCGCCGGCGGTGGCCGGGCGGTGGTGAGCCTGCTCAACCGTCAGACCATGGACGTGGTCAAGATCGGCAGGAGCAGGCAGTGCCGCATCCGCGGAGACATGGAGACCTACTGCGTCGACAGATACTGGGCCTGGCGCGTCCGAATCTTTAGGTGGTGGGCCATTTTGAGGGCCAGTCATCTATCGAACATCTGGACGATCACCGGCCTCCTCGCCGCTGTCGTCTTGCTCTGCACCGACATGGTCCAGACTGTATTCTCCGTCAAGTCCTACTACAAAAAAGAAGAATAAACAGGCGGACCATCTCCACCATACCACCACCACACAGAGAGGTAGGTGGACCGTTAACTATTGACGATCCGGAGACGTGCGCCGCTACAACGTTGCAAAATTGCAGTGATCTGTGTTGTTCACTTGTTCACGTAGAGTGTGTCTGCATGGCATTGTGTTATACGTGTGCTGTTCCGTGAGCGAGCTTGTTTACGACGTGGTTATTCGTGTGTCTGTAAGCTGGGTCCAGTTAACTGTACGTGCTCTTTTTAAATCTTTTGCTTCAGAATTACATTTTGTGCAACGACTTGGTCATCATGTTTGATTGCTTGCAAACACTGTGACGCAAACAATTTTGAAGACATCCTAGTTTTTCTAAATAACTAGATACATGCTGTGCATTGCAGGGGGCCGAAAACTTTTTATCCACACCTAATATAGCCGGAAGTAGATTTTTTAGAACTTTTTAGGTGTTCGTTTGGATGATTGTTTTTTTTCTAGTCTCACGGTAGTCCTGACCAGAAATCCTTTTTTTTTTTTTGCCTTATATAGGACTCCCTACAGAGTGACGAATTGGTGGCCTGTTGCAGTACCCTCCTAAGCTCCGTGTGGTACGCTTCAACACTAACATGGTTAGCTTGGATCAAAGAAATTCTCACCCCAGGCACTTCTTCTATTCTATTGAATGGAATTCTAGGAAAAGATTTTCAACGCAACAGAGGAGTAAGGCACCGTGACCCACTCTCACCATTGTAAACAAAGCCTATCAGCAGGGCCTCTTTAATCTGCCTATACCAAATGCAGATGAAAATCATTTTCCAATAATTGAATATGCTGATGACACTATATTATTCATGCAAGCTCACAACAATTGTTCTGCCTCAAAGGATTGCTGCAAAGTTTTGTCACTTCAACTAGGCTAAAAGTAAACTTCCAAAAATCATGCTTGATCCCAATTAATGTCCCTAGTCACAAAATGCCACTGCTCACTGGGGTTTTTGGCTGTCTGGAGGGCACACTCCCATTTACTTACCTAGGAATACCACTTGGCACTACCAAGCCCGTGGTCAAATTAAAGATTTTGCACCTCTGGTATGTAGAATTGAAAGAAAGATGCCTGCCTGTTCAATCTATCTAACCTATGCAAGTAGATTACAGCTCATCAATTCAGTAGTTTCCTCTCTGCCCACATACTTTATGTGCACATTGAAACTACCAAAATGAAAATTATAGATGTCGTTGGCAAATTTAGAAAAAAATTGCTTATGGAGAGGGTCAGATATATCAATGCAAAAGGATACAATTTGGCACCTTGGGAAATGGTTACCAAGCCAAAAAAAAAAGTGGGTTGGGAATTAAAGATTTGGAAATCCAGAATGATGCTCTACTCCTAAAGCATTTGCACAAATTCTACAATAAAGCTAATGTACCTTGGGTTCAACTAATCTAGAACACTTACTATCAGCACAAGGTGCCACACCTAACATCAGCTAGAGGCTCATTTTGGTGGAAGGACATACTTAAGATGTCAGTTCAATTCAGAGAGATTGCTCAGTGCCTGCCAGGGAATTGAGATACAGTAAGTCTCCGGGAAGATAATCTGATGCAGTCAACATTCTCCAGCAAATATCCCAACTTATATGCATATATACGCTAAAATATCAACCATATCATTGAAATATTCTCTGACAGCCTCTAATCCACCGGACATCTTCAGGATCCCAATGTCTAGATTGGCCCATAATGAGTATTTACCCTGCAAGAAGACTTGGACTTTTATAGAGTAGGCAATGATTTAGATGATATGTGGGTTTATAACTGGAGTTCAGGTCTGTACAGTTCTAGAATATATTATCAGAGGCATTTTGTTGATCAAGAACCACCAGTCCCATATAAATGGATCCGGAAGAGTAAAGGTATGCCTAAAATAAAATTCTTTGCATGGATCCTGTTGTGTGATAGATTGAACACAACGGATTTACTTAGAAGAAGACACAAACATCTAGAGGAAGGATATCATTGTGTGCTATGCCAAGACAATATTGATCAAATACTGTTGCATCTATTATTTGAATGTGCAACAAGCCAGAGCAGATGGTTTGCGGTTGGGACTCAATGGAACTTCTTCAATGCAACAGATAAACAGAAAGCCAAGCTACCAGATTGATGATCCAGACCAACTACAAGGCTCTAGGTGCTACGTTGATGCTTCCATCACTCTGAATCAAACTCATCAGCAGCCAAGAACGACCGGCCTAGGTGTTTATTTCTACATCTTGCAGGAACAAGTTAGTTCTCTACACATCAGGACAAAGCTCCATGCATGTACTTCTGTACTCATGTGAGGTTGCTGCCCTTGCCCTTGCTTCAGTGATTGCAGACAAGCTCAACTTAACGGAAGTCAACTCTTGTCAGATAGTGAACAACCAGTTCACATTCTAAGGATGACACTTCAACCCCTCCAGATGGTGTATCAAACCTTACACTCAGACCTACAACAATAATATTTCAGCCATAGCATCTAAGATTTACAAGATTCACAGAAGTCTAAATGCTACGGCTGATTCTTCGGCTCGGCAAGCGTTACATGATCATGATCAAGCCCAGATGCTAGATTTCTCATGCTTATATGTAAATCATGTACCCCAATGTATCTCTCACCAAGCCTTACATCATGTAAGCTTGCACAATGTTACTATCCATTCATCATGTTGCTGCTAATTAATATATATTTGTTTGTTATCCAAAAAAAAAAATATGGAACCTACAGAGTGATGTCATGCAAATGCTTCTCCAGCAAAAGGATTCCTTCAGAGGCCCTTTTTTCATGGATTTGTTCATGATTACAGCATGGTGTATTTAGGGAGAGAGAGAGAAATGATTATCTTACTATTACTAATTAGAGGCTCCAACGAGAGGCACCACGTTAACTCTCACAAGATGCGCTAGAAAAAAAGATATATCCAAAAAATTCTCACAATAATCAGAAACATCTGGCCTTTAATTTTGTTGTCTCTAATCATCATCTTTGATAATAGCCATTGAATCTATTATAATTTATAAAAGAAATTACCCACCTCTGTCATTATAAAAAAATACTTAAAGTAACCCTCTAATTTTACATAAAAATTACCCACCTTTGCCATTATACTAAATAAAATCTATTTTTCAAAAGAAAAGAATATAGAATATTTAAAATATCGCTTGATGCCTCCTCACCAATCGTCAACATCCATCATGCATGCTAATAATAATAATTAGTTATTAATCTATATATCTATAAAAAAATCAAATATAGCTATTATCGATGTCCGTACTTGGCGAATAAAAGTCTATAATTCTTTCGGACTATATAGGTATCATTCTCTATAAAAATAAAATCAAATATAGCTATTACCGATGTCCATACTTGACGAATAAAAGTCTCTAATGCTTCCTTGACTATATAAGTATCATCTCCATCGGGTTCACGGGCATAAACAATTTGTTGGGAAATTACCCAGCTTTGTCATTATTATATAATTAAAAAGAAAAAGACTATTATATTTTGAAATCTATGTATAGCAAGACAAAATAAAAAGATTAAAAAAAGTTTCTGCCTCCAGAATGGATCGTATTCATTCATCTGACCGAGCGAAGAAAGGATCGTATCCAAAATCTACATAAAGAGTTCCAACAGAGATGGAAAAAAAATAGGGCACGACCTCGAGGCGACTCCGCGCAGCATCGATCGGCGCCGCTGGGCTACTGACTTATGGTTGCTGGGCCAAGCAAGAAAGGATGTGGATGGACGTCTACGAGGCAGCTTGGAGACGCCATCTACCAAGAGGAAGGACCATGGGAAACTTACTGGCACTATAGATGCCACGAGGAGTGGCTACTAAAAGGTGATTGTAACACTAAATACTTTCATAGAATTGCTAGTGGAAGACAAAGGAAGAATAACATAATCTCCTTGGAAGATAATGGTAACATAATTGAAGGAACTCATAATCTGTTAGGCCATGCTATTGAATACTACTCTGACCTATTTGGTCCCAATAACAATTACAATGTTAGCGAGGATGATAGTATTAGGAATAGCTCTGCAAGAGTATCTGATACTGATAATGAGGAATTATGCCATCCATTCTCTGAAAATGAGGTGAAAGATGCTCTTTTTCAAATGGAGCATAATAAAGCTACTAGTCCTGATAAGATTCCCATAGAATTCTACCAAACCTGCTGGGACATAATCAAAGAGGACATTATGGCTTTCTTTGATGATTTTCATAAAAACTAGGTAGAAATCAGCCGAATCAATTACAGTGTTATAACTCTGCTACCCAAGATAACAGAGGCCTCTAAAATACAACAATTCAGACCAATTTGTGTGCTGAATTGCCTTTATAAACAGGTTACCAAAACCCTGACCCTAAGATGGAAAATGTTGCTGAGAAGCTGATACATCAAAACCAAACTGCTTTCATGAAAGGCAGGAACATAATGAGTGGCATTATGATTCTTCATGAAATCCTTCATGAGACCAAATCTAGGAAACAAATAGGCATAATCTTAAAGTTGGATTTTGAAAAAGCCTACGATAAAGTCAATTGGAACTTTCTCTTTGACTGCCTTCAAGCAAGGGGATTTTGTAATAAGTGGTGTAATTGGATCAAAAAAGTGATGTCTGGAGGAACAGTGAGTGTTAAGATCAACAATAAGATTAGTAAATACATTAAAAGATACAAAGGAGTGAGGCAAGGTGACCCATTCTCCCCTATTCTGTTCAATTTTGTGGCTGATGGCTTTACGAGAATGGTACATACAGCTCAAGCTAATGGACTCTTTACTGGTCTAATCGACCACATCATTCCTATGGCATTGCTATTTTACAATATACTGATGACACTATAATGTGTCTCAAGCATGATGTGGATGGAGCAAGGAACCTTAAGATGCTGCTATACATGTATGAGCTGTTGACAGGCCTCAAAATCAACTTTCTCAAAAGTGAAATTCTTGTAATAAATGATGAGGAGAATTGGGCTGAAACATATGCAAATATCTTTAACTGTCAAGTTGGTAACTTTCCAATAAAATACATTGGTGTCCCAGTGAGCCCTAGTAGGCTTCATGTGGCAGATTGGTTACCTCTGATGGAGAAAAGTGCCAAAAGATTAAGTGTATGTCAAGGTAACTGTATGTCATTTGCTGGCAGAACAATGATGATTAATTCTAGCCTGAACAATTCCCCTATATATCATATGTCACTTTACCTGTTGCCAAAGAGCATTACTAATAGTCTGGATAGACTCAGAAGGAAGTTCTTCTGGCAAGGTGGTGGCACAAAAAAGAAATATCATTTACTAAGATGGACCAAGATTTGTAAGCATAAGAAAAAGGGAGGCCTGGGTATCAAAGATATTAGGAAGATGAACATCAGCCTTCTAAGAAAATGGTGGTGGAAATTAGAATCTGAAAATGGATTATGACAAACCATTATAAGACATAAATATCTAAGAAACAAGAATACATCCAATGTAGAACACAGGAAGAATGACTCTTCCATGTGGAGTGATCTACTCAAAATAAAAAGTGTCTATTTGCAGGGGAGGAAAATGAAGATAAATAATGGAGAAAAACCCCTTCTGTGGAAGGACCCGTGGTTGTATGATAAACCCCTGAATGTTTTGTTTCCAGATTTGTTCAAGCTATGTAATCAAGGTGATATATCAATATACCTTGCAAAACTATACCCATCTGGCATAACCTTTACAAGATGGCTGATGGGTGATCTCAAGAAGTCCTGGGAACATATTTTTGTCTGGGCTGTCTGCCTTGCAACTTAATAATGAGGAAGACAATGTTTCTTGGAAATTTAGTAATAATGGGAAGCTTACTATGAAGTCAATGTATAAAGCTCTAACCAGTAATGATGTTGGTCCTTATCATAAGAAGATATGGAAAGGAAAAATCCCACCCAAAATTTGAATCTTCCTCTAGTTACTATTGAATAATGCCCTGCTCACTAAAGCTAACATGATTCGTAGAAAATGGAGTGGTTCTCCATCTTGCTATTTTTGTAACATGAATGAAAACTATAACCATCTGTTCTTTGAATGTAGCATTGCCAAGGCAGTATGGGCCATAGTAGTAGCCATGCTATCGTGCGAATAATATCCCCCAAAATCTGTCCCAAAGTTGGACCTGGTGTGAAATTGGCTCCAAAATGGACCAAAATTTCACACCCAGGGTATAGCTGCCATTTGCCGGGCAATTTGGAAAACTCGTAATGCAATATGCTTTGAAAAGAAATTGGTAACAGATCCAGCTAGTTTCGGTTGTTATGCTTGTTCGCTCATGGGTTATTGGGCAGGATTATACCTCGATGGCGATAAGGAGTCTCTCATGGAAGGTGTGAACGCAATGCTAGCCATTGCAACGAGACTGGCGACCAAGAAGAAGGAAGACCACCTCCAACTGACTGACAAAGAAGATCAAGACCAGACCTGAAGACGATGGTTATACTGTTACAATGATCGCGAGCAACGCTTCAAACTCTTGGTTCCCTGATGACGGTAAACACTTCTGGTGTCATAAAGAGCGTCTCTCTGTTCTGTTCCTTTTGTGCAACCTTCATGTTGCGGATGTTTCAATCACCTCCTGCGTGAGGTTTGGTATGGCGTAGCTAAACTTTTGTTTCCTGGTGGTGGGAGTAGGCTTTTTGGTAGCCGTTATCAGGGGCTTAGATCGTTGATAGCTGTTCTGTTCTTATGCTTTGCTTCTACGAAAAACTCCAAACAAATGTATTTCCGTTATGATTAATGAAAATGGGGAATCGTCCTCGCTTCGAAAAAAAAAGAGGAAGGACCACTAGCAGCGCCATGAGCACTTGATGTGATTCATTTTTTAGGATCCTTAGTGGGCCGCCGCTGCCGCCACACTCGCCCCACTGACCGCCGTAAATAAGGCACCTCCCGACCATCTCCGTCTGGCATCAGGTCCAGGCTCTCCTACTCCGATGAGGCCCTCACTACATCAGGTATGTTCTTTGTTCAGTTGGTTTATTCTAATTTTTTATGTCAATCAATTTAGAGAATTAGCTAAAACAGGGAATAAGATGGCAGATGGGTTCCTAAGATATTGCTTAATAATTTACATTCAAAAGGAGATTACAAATGGAGTACGATCGATGAACTTAATGATGACTTCGATGCAATGCAGACACGAGCAAAATTTAAATTGAACGTGTTAACCCTTTAACCATTAATGCTTATTGCTATAGTTCACAAAAAAATGCCTTATGTTATATTGTTATATTTTCTTCACAAAATTGTCATAGAATGAATAATTTATTATTTAATAGAGATTTTGGTGTTTTGAATGTATGACTGAACTTTATATGCACACATATATAGACATTTTCAAATTTATGTTATATTATATGTATTTGCTCATCTCACCCCGCTATATATATAATTCTTGGCTCTGCCATGGCAGACATGCATCTTGTCAGGGGGGGGGGTGAGGACGGATGCCTTGGCGTTGGCTCCCGGACTAGCCTGATATCTACATCGAAGTAAGGCAAGCCTGATCCCATCCACGACATGAGGAGGCTAAAGGCAGGCAGACTGCACAAGCGCTTGGACAGACACAGACCATGCGTTCAACAACTTCTTCATCACCGATAGCTCCATCTATCAACGCCGACGTTGATAGATGAAGGAGTTGTTGATAATGAACAACCTTGCCAGTGCTGCCACCACAACGTCCATGGTATCTACATCAATGCTGGCACCAGACGCACGTGTAGACTAAGGTATGGCCATCTTCCTAGATTCATAATTATAATTTAATTTGTTTGAAATACAAGCACTACCCATTCATGACAAAATAATTTAATTTGTGTGATGTACATGATATGATCCTAATTGACCATTATTTATAATTATCTTTTTTAATTTTAATGTCCCTAGATTACTTGGCACAAATAATTTTAATGTTCTTGGATTAGACTTTATTGATTAATTAATAATAATATCATTGAATTACTTTCAACTTTCTAATGATGCAACAAATATAGGGGATTATGATCACTAGAGTTATCAATAATGCCTATATGGAAAAAATTCAGACCTTCACAGTTATGAAAGATTATTAAACTAATCCAGTAATAACTTTTATAAATTGTTCATATTTGCCATTATGAAAGATAATTCTTTCACCCCTAATTTTTGCATCCAATTCTAAAATTGTAGGGGTCATGATCCCTCGAGTTATCAATAAAGCCTATATGGAAAGAAGAAACTTTCACAATTATGAAAAATTACTAAACTATTCTAATAATATTTTTTAAAAATATTATCCATCTATATCATTATGAAAGATAAGATTTTGACCCCCAAAGTTTGCATTCAAATTACCCATATATGGCATTATGAAAGATAAAAGTAATATAATTTATACATAAATTATCCGCCTCAACCATTATAAAAAATTAATAGAAAAACTTTATCTACATGTACATACTCATATAAGCTTACGAACAATAATTCAACATCCCTAATTTAAAATGACATTAGTAATAAATATTACTTTTCATAAGCTTATTAGACAATGAAATATATCTTTAGCAAACGATGTGGTAATGACACATGCAGTTGACTTTGAGTTATATCATCACTTTTGTCAATAAATTTTTTAAGTTGTCTTGGAAAATTTTAAACATTTTGATTGAAACATTATATTATATGAATATTAGTAACTTAGTTTTAAAGGTCATTTGTTTAATAAAACAATACTAAGACAATACAATGAATACAACATCTTAAGTGCCATGTTGCATGCTCAAACAACTATTTGTGCATTGTCAAAACTAAGAGGGTAACATAGGGCCCCACAATGTTCTTTAAATAAAACAAAACAAGAAAATTTAGAATAAATGATACAATAAGCATTATAATTTTAAATTAATACGTGTATTACAACAACTAGATCAAAAACTAGAGATTAAACCATAGATTTCCAAGACATCACATAAAGAGAAGAAATGAGAGTTTATACATTTTAAGTTTATTTATGTTTCAATACAATGCATATGGTGCTAAATATAGATCCTAAAGTTCTTACAAAGATCAAAAACATTTTCTCATCTAATCGAAAGTCTATAATCACTATTGTAAATAATAGTTGTTGTATCTAAGGATTTACTATGCTTGAAATTTATGGGGAAATAAAAATTAATGATCATATCATCAAAATATAAACTTCAGCTAAATTTATCATAGAAAAAAATGTTTTAGCTAAATGTATATTGGAGATGTCATTACAGTGTACCTATTATATAGTTATTGGTTTAGAACATTAATGAAGAGAACAAGATATTTGATATAAAGTAATTCTTTATAGTGTCTCATAAGATTCTAACCCGTGCGAGGGCACGGGTTAGTGAACTAGTATTCTTAACCATAAGCCTCCATCACTGCAGATCTGGGTAATTATATTTTTAAGCTCCATCTTTACAGAGTTTCTCAACAAGCACAGTCTGTTTGTATATTGGGTCAACATCTTGTAATTTCGATTTTCTCTCTACCTGTAGAGCTTTTGTTCAGAATTTTAGTTATTAGCTCCTAAGTCCTTTTCTGTTTTCTAGTTACCATCCAACTAACTTTTTGTACTCTTTCTTTGGTTATTAATATATTGCACTGGGGAGCAAGGCTTCACAGTTTTCCTAAAAAAATACATGGTTAGCTTCTAGCGGTGTGCGGCATCGTCTACAGATATAGATGGAATTAGATTTTTCTCTGGAGGTATTTATGTGTTTCGTTTGGATGATCGTCTTGTTTTCCATAGTCCTTGAGTGCGACCTTTTTTTTGGACTCATATCTTTTTACTAGAGATTTGAGTCAGAGTGAGATATTTTATTTTTCTAAACGGAGATTTCTTGTACGTTTTCTCCATAGCCTTTTATTATAGGATTGGGAGTAGAAGATTTTGTTCAGGGCTTAGCCAATATGGTTCTAGATGTTAGTTTTTAATCTTTTTTCGGATAGTAGATCACTACCGGAAATAGTACCTTTCGTCGAGTTTAAAGCCTTTGCAAGTGCTAAAAATTAGACACTCGACGAAGAGCTATTTTGTCAAGTGCCACATTCGGTAATGGAATGCACTCAGCAAAGAAGTTTTGCCGGGTGTCTGGCACTCGACAAAGCCAGACACTCGACAAAGGCCCTCTTTGTTGAGTGTCAGGCACTTGACAAAGTTCATCCTCGGCAAGGGCTACCTCAAGTAACGGTTGTGTCCCCCATCAAAGTTTGCCAAGTTCCGGCTATTAGGCACTCGGCAAAGTGTACCTAAAGTAACTTTTTGCGGAGTGCCAAGCAGATGGCGCTCGACGAAGAATTTTTTTCTAAAAAAAACTTTGTCGAGTGTCTCCTAGTCAGCCACTGGACAAAGAAGGTCTTAAAAAAGTTGCGTTTGTCGAGTGCCCCTAGCCCCGGCACATGGCAAAGATACCCTTTGCCGAGTGCCAGATTTGGCTCGTAATTTTTTTGGAGCGCTCCTATAGTACCATGTATTCCATGTTAAAATTTAGTACATTTTTATGATTTTTTGCTATAATTAGCTAGTTTGTTTTATTTAATTGATTTTTTCTTAGAAAATTCAAGTTTGGACGGCATATTCATCAAATAATGGATCTTAATAATTCATAAAATGATATTCATGTTATTGAGTGTCATGTGAGGCCATATCCACGATGTTGCTAGAAAACATTGCTCTTGTTCATGAAATATGACCACCAAACTCTAGGTGAATTATTTTTAAATTCTATAAAACGCAAATGAAGTCTGAAAATTATGAACCTTGTCGAGATGTCGTGATATTGTATGTGGAGGATATGATAAAAAATCGAGAAGATTTCGTGCAGGTTATTAGGTATGATGCTTACAAGCCAGGACATCTCCACATGCTTACAGATCAAGAAGGTTTCCATGACCAATGCACTCGATAAATAATTTTTAAAAAAAATAATAAAACTTTGCCGAGTGTCATGACATCGGAACTCGGTAAAGATTTTTTTAGAAAAATTAAAAAACTTTGCCGAGTGCCGCCAGGTTGGCACTCATCAAATCCACCGTGACCGAAGCTGGCGTTGTGACAACACCTTTTCTTTGTTGTGTGTAGGCTAGCACTCGTCAAAGCCTTTACCGAATGCACGACAAAACACACTCGGCAAAGGAACTTTTGCTGACAAATTTTTTACCGATGACTATTTGCCGAGTGCCTAGGCACTCGGCAAAGAGCCTGAATCCGGTAGTGGTTCCTTTCCTGGTTGATATAAGTGTGCAGAGTCTAATTGTTTCACATGCAGGAGATATTGTTTTTTCTACAATGAAATCCTTTTTTAAACCGACGTAGTTCTGCCCATGGACGATTCCCTACTAGAAGCTTTTAGGTGCATATATAAATATAGAAGATATATGTAGGACATGTGTTTTGATGGAGAGGCTAGTGGGACAATAGAAAGGAAGAGAGGGGGCCATCAAAAGGCTGAACACTACTACACAACAGAATTTCCATAGTGGGCTATTTGAGTTTACTGTAGCAGGCAACGACGTCCGCTGCCGATGCCACGTCACGATAAATCCGGACAGCACCGCATGAGTATTAACCGCAGCGGACGCTTATGTTGCCCACTGCGGTAAATGGATTTACCGCTGTAGGCGCTTTGTGTCACTCGTAGCGGTTAAGTTTGTTAATCGCAGCGGGCGCTTTAAGTTGACCGTTGTGGTTAATGATTTTAGATTAGAAAAAAATAGATTTAGAAATATTTACAGAATCATTTCCAGATTTTAGATCTAGATTTCAGATATCACACTCGCATTCATATATAAAGCATCCATACATAACCAAGACAATATATTGTTCTAATTAGTAAAAGGTCTACGGGCCACTTGTTTAATCGGTCGGACATATCAAGGTGTCCCATTTCCTGAGCCTCTCGTACTTGGGTTCCTACGCCAAGGGAGCGTCCTTGTCAAAGAATGGTTGCCCCTCAAGCACACATTTCTTCAAGACAAACTTGTAGATGTCTGCCATGACTTGCCTGAAGAATTTCTTGGTGCTGCTCGGTATGTCTCCCCAAGATTTGATTCCTTCCTTGAGCCTCTTCCAGCTCTGGGTGTACTGCTTGCACTCCCTCAGGTACTCGCAGGTGTACAAGCCACAAGCCACGATCGATACGTACTGGGAAGCCACAGATTTTGATTCAAGAGATTGTTTGGCACACTGCATGATCGATACACAAGACTTTAGAACATATATGTATGAAAAACATGATTGAACCTATGAAATACATAACGGGAAGCCGCGTCAGATTTGATGTTGTCCTTAATCTTCTCCTTGCACTTTTTGGTTCTTCTGTCCTAGCATTCTGGATTCGCCACGTACTTCTTATAAGCCCTTCGGGGTCAAAATAAACTGCATGAAGGACTTAGAGAAATGGGCAGCCAGCTGGCAAGGTTCTACTGAGAGTTCTTTGAATTTTAGTTGGACAGAAGGAACGAGTCCTAAACTAAATGTTCTGGACACTTTCCTATTACAATCTAGCTAGGTATTTGGTAATGTACACGTAGCCTTGCTTCATGCTCCAGTTTGTCAGGAGGTGGGATCGTCGAAGGGGCCCACCATCCCATATTTACTAGCAGTAGGGGACCCTATGGGTCCTCCATCGACAAGTACAAAACTATACTAGGCTCCTAAAGACTTCTCTAGACTCTGAGTAGAGCTCCCACTAAGAAGACTACTAGAGCTACATAATGAAGAGTAGAGAGAGAGCTTCTCTTGGTGTATGTTACAAGGGAGGGATGAGGACCCTATTTATAGTGGGAGGTGGAGCAGGGGCTACTCCAGCGCCATATCAAGGATCTGCATGACATCCCCTCTTAGCCCTTGGATAAACCACCTTAGCAACCAACATAAATAAACGCACCACATTGCTTCCCAGTGTCACACCTTCCAAGTGACAAAAAATGAGGCAGTTTGGTGAAAACTTGGGGCTTATGGCCCCAAGGCAGCCGCCCTCCATTTCCACCATCTTTCGATACTATGACGTTGGATGCTCCTTAGAGGCAGTTGGATGGACCAAGATGCATGACGGTGGTCCCAAGGATCATATCATGTCTTTCGACCACCATTGAATTAAACCGACATAGATGGAGGGTGATGCATTGTAGATGTGCTCCCACGGATCAGTGACATGGAACATGACAAGGGGGGCGGGCGCCCTGGCATGGGGGCGGATGCCCTGTGATTGAGTGTCATTTGCCATGTTTTGTATTGATGCAAAGCCCAATTGCCACGTTAGCAAGTCAGTTGTCCTTCTCTTGGCTTCCCCACAGCTTTTCTATGTAGTTTGGTACAAACCTAATGTCCATTCCTTCAGTTTTGGGCTTGCCTTGGATTGGCTACAGTGTCTGATGTCAACCAAGTGTCCATGTGATCCAATGTTGAGAACAAGGATTCCTATGGGCTCCTGGTTGAGTGTAGAGGCCATGGACCAAGTTTGGAGGCCATTGGACACAAGTTGGGGGAGGCTGCCCCCTGTTGGGGTGATCGCCGTCCCTCCTGGTCATAGCACGACCTGCAACCTTCCAGAAGCCATAACTTCATCTAGGATCCAAATTGTATGAACCAAAACTATATTGTAAGTATCTCGATGAGCTCTTCAACATGTGCTGTCAAAACTAAATGTACATTTGATGAAGTCCTCTTACCATGTTTATAGCCATCTTATACCTACACTCACATAGTCATCACAACTTATGACTATTGTTCATGTCACTTATGACTATTGTTCATGTCACTTATTTCACAACTTATGACTATTGTTCATGTCACAACTTATGACTATTGTTCATGTCACTTATGAGACCAAATTAGGCATTGTTTATGGTATAAAATGGGTTATTAAGGAGCATCAATAGTAATGCTGCTAGGAATACATAAGAGGAATCCTAGTCAGATGAGATCTTTTCCCTTTCTCGTAGGGTAACTGGGCTACTACACATCGTCAACTGGCTAGCTTTTTTATGTGAGAGGGGGAAGATGAGGGGTGAGAGGCACTATTGTGCTGTTTTCCTGGGGAGGCCCATCCCACTCTAGGCAAACACTAACTTTACTTGCTACATCATTACACACATATACATGGCAAAGGCTAAATTAAATGAACCATTCATCGCTACTTGTCTCCTGATGGAGTAGAGTGGAGCCATGTTTCACTATTGCTCCTCCATTCCAAATTCCAAACCCCTTTTATCTCTCGGTCGCTTTGCATAATGTTGCTCATTGCCGATGGCTTCCTAAGCCCTCTAGTTGCACCCCTCTCCACTGTTGTGGATGTATCATAGCCAGGGCAATAGGGCCAAAGTTGTTATGCTTGTGTGCCTACAGGACAACATCAACTATGAAGGAGCCAACTAGGCACCTTTCATACCCACTATCTTGATCTCTTCTTGGACGACAGATCATGCCTCTATAGTGCCTGTGTGACATGTACGAGGCCATGTGGGAGCATGATAATGGTGTCACCTCATTGGAGCTCATTTGCAACATGCAAGACATGTGCAGCACCTGAAGAGACAATAGAGAGGGATTCTACACTGCTGCGCTCTAGATGCACTAAGCCCACCCAGGCACACTTGCCCTTAACCCTTCTCAGTGTTCTTGATGTTTTCCAAGTTGGGATACACATCAAGGACTTGCCTGAGCTATTGTATTGTCTCATCAAGGGCTTCAATGTGCGTGAGTTGGAGAAGGCCAAGGCCTGATTCATCGCCAGAGTGGAGGTAGAGGATGAGGACCGATTGGAAGTGGTGGCAACCCCCACCATCACCTAATCGGATGTCGAAAAGACTTCCCATATTGACATCAATGACCTTGCTCCTCGTGCATCTCCTCATGTCTCCTACTCTTGTCCAAGGCCCTAAATGTCATCGCACGTGCCATGGTCCTCCTTGATGAGGGATGCTATTGGGGTGGATGGTGACCAAAGAAAATGTGATCATATATACCAAGAGCGATGTTTTCCAGCAACAACAAAAAGTTGGCCAAGTTAGACGTGGTCGCTGATCAGGCGCTGAATATGTACAGTAAGGATGACAAGTATAGGTTTTGGTTTGATCATGTTGCTGAATTCTTTGCCATTGACCTCACGTCTAACCTTGAGAAGATCCACGCCAACAATGTCTAATTTATTGCAATCACAAGACAGGTACCATTTACTTTAAGAATGTATAATGGAATTGCATTTTTTCTTAACAAAGGGAGTGTTTATTTTTTTAATCATGTCCAATGTTTTATGTTGTTTTTCGACAAAGTTCAGAGAAGAGTAAAGAAAGCCTCAGAGAGCCATGGGAGTTCATGGGCATGCTCCCTCTCCTACCGAGGTCGGATAGTTTTGACACAATCAAGCGTGCGCTCGACCTCGGTGTCAACGTGAGATGATCTCACTAGCATATTCTGCAATTGATTGTCTAATCATTCTACTTTTTCTACCCTTTTAGGATGCAGAAGATGAAGCACATATGATGAATGGCAGATGCCGTGAATGATGTGCCTGCTTTGAAGAAAGTTGGTACCAAAATTGTCATTGCTGGAACTACTGATGTAGCACATAGTGCCTCTGACATTGTGCTTACCCAAGAAGGGCTCAATGTCATCATCAACAATGTTCTCACTAGCAAGGCCATCTTCAAGAGGATGAAGAATTACACCATAAGCATTTTGATCTTTTTGCAATAGAATTCACTAATAATGCCTTATGATTGTGACCAACTCTTCTTCCCTTACGATTATGACCAACTCTTCTTCTTCTTTTGCTTGGTTAGATAGAAGCAGTGTCAATCAATATTGATATTATGGTAAGTTCCTTTTACCTTGTTGGTGTAAAAATATATAGACCATGCATGCATGGTTTTATATGGTTGTTCCACTAATAGTACATCTGAATGGATTTGCATATTAATACCAAGCGTAATCATACCCATGGTTTCACTCGTCAACTACTTCATGAATGATGCAAAATATTTTGAATCTCAGGAGAAGTACCAACACTGCAAAATAAATTCAACACTTGGATCTCTTTCAACTTTTACATAAGCTCCTATAGTATTACTTGAAAAGCTCTAGTATCCTTAGATATATATATCTTAGCTTTAAAGCATATGTAAGAAAATTGATGGTTCCAGGAGGGGGGGGAGACAGAGGAGGAGCAGGAATAAGGGGAATAAGATACATTGTTTTGGTTTGAGTGTAGAACCACCATAGCTCTTGTGCCTTGGGCTATATTTATAATAGAGGTGGGAGAGAATCTTCCTCTCTATACTACCTTTAGGTTACAAATTATATGGAGGTATGTGCTCTTTATGTGTCAGACCTTGGGAATTTTTACAAGTATAAGGGGGTAGGCACAACCGCCCTTACCCTAGCCCCTTAGCCACTAGATCTTGGTGGGTACAACAAGACCCCATAGGTTCCTAAACATGTGAAAAGGCCCACAAATACAAGACCCTATAGCTTCCTGAAACATTTGAAAAAAGAACCCCTTACGACCACCTATACGTGTGCGCCTCACTAAAAAATTCATTCAAAAACCGAGTCAGACATTAAGGGAATGGATAAAAGAGCACACGCACAACTTAAAGAGAACCATTCAGAACCTATGCCTAAATTCAATGTATGTAATGTAGCTTTGGGGTGGCAAGAGCTTCACTGGCAAAGGTCGGAGGCCACGATTTGATGATGAGAACTTTTCTTTTGTGCAGATTAATGATCTCACTCCTACTTGTTCTGCGAGGGCGTTCGCCTAGAGCTGAGCACTTTTTCACCAAAAACCGAGCACCATATGGAACTGAGCTGAACTATCAGTTCTTTTGGTGTTTGGTTTCAACTGTGGGTATCGATTCTTATCAGTGGTCGGCCTTGGCTTCAATTTCCATGGCTCCTGCACTGAACTAACTAAACCCCCAAACTCCCATCACAGACCATGCTCCTTGAACTCTTCTTTGGGTGGAGGCTTTGCCACCACAGCTTGGTCCATTGCATAGTCAACCATTGTGATGTTGTATCCTTTTTCATGTAGGCTCAGTTGTTAGGTCTAGGGCGTAGTGGAGGCTATCCCTCTCTATATTTTTCTTTTTGTTGTTCTGATATTTATTCCATGTCACATACCACTACCTTTGTGATTTATAATATGTGCTATAACTCATAGTTGAATTGTGTGTAAATCACTCTGCTTAATGAAATACAGGCTATATTCCCTGATCGTGAAAAAACTAGTGCTAATGCATCCGAGTTTCTTAAGAAAATAAATAGAAAAGGCTGGTCCAATCTGTCATTAGCCGCATATTCAAAGAAACACCTAAGCGGGCTCTACCCTGTTGGTATGATCAATGTAATCGCTCATGTTAGGAAACAATCAAAGATATGATTTGGTTGTACCAATATATATAGAACATA
>CM041633.1:38199836-38239241 GCA_023333625.1 Bothriochloa decipiens | reverse complement strand
CACTCGGCAAAGAGATGATTATGTATATAGTGTGCTTCCCTGAAATTTGTCTCCCACCAGTCCAATCACGAAGACACTTAATTACCTAAACTTAGCTAACAGGACTCACCTAAATTTAAAATTAGCTAAACTTTATAGCTGCTCTTTTAGCTGGGCAGTTTGGAATCAAGGAAAAAGATATCAGTCGATAGAATCTGAAATTACTGAGATATCTTGTTTATTGGCTAGGCCAAAACGTTTCTTCTATCATCCAAAAAATTTCATATTTTTAAAACTTTGTCATCCAAATAGACGCGAAAGCCCACTCAATACTCTAACCTTAATCCATGTTTTATTTTCTCTCCTCTTCTCTTCTAAGTTAAAGTTGCTACAGCCACAACGCACTCGCATGCTCCAACCATGTCGCTGGCGTCCTCATTGAATAAGCAACTGTTTTATTTAGTGTTCTTATGTTAAGTGGTTTAGGAATGATCTATGTGTTTTCCTGTACAAAATTAGTCATCTTTTGTCTAAACTTTTTTCCTCAAATTTTTTAATTCTATTGCCGATAAATTTTTAATATATCTAATATTCCTATTTATTGGTGACCATCAAGATTTTTAAAATACCGGTAAAAAAAACTTTGTTTGGATCCCTATCAACTATATACTGCCACATACATACCGACAATATGGCGAAGACTACTAATAGGCACGCATGTGTTGTGTAGAAATATATGGACTTACAACAAACCGAAGTGGTGTTAATTTCTTGTCTCTTTTGGCTTTTTGGGCATGCACGTCGTTCTCTCGTAAACACGTGTACGAAATACATGGCCTTGCGTCGTCGTCCGGTGACGGTAGTGTCGTACAGCCGTAGTATTTTTGTGGCCTACGTTGCGCGCAGCTCCTGGCTAAACAATGCATTTCAAGTTTTGGCCAAGCCCCCGCTAAATATTATATCCTGCGATTTTAAACAGGGTACGTTGCACCGAACGCAGAATGGCTGAAAAAAGTTCATTACTCAAAATCATTCGTTCAGAAAAAAAAGTCGTCATTCAAAATTAACAATTCCTAAAGTACTCACAATATGTGGCATAATGAAATGATGATGTAGCCTTTACTACAATATTACATTTTACTGTGTTTTAGTGTCTCGAATTAGAAGTTTCCATGTAGTAGCGAGAATATGACAAACATAATACGGTTTCATTATTTTAATCGTCAGTTAGATATATATTTCGTTGACAAAAAGTTTCTCTCAGCATATACTTAACTATATATGGCTACCTTGCAAACATGACACAGCTTATGATCCTTGTGGATGATGTTGGTGGCCTTGTCCCAGCCATCAGCCACTCTCCGTGGGAGGGCGTCACACTTGCAGATTTTGTCTTCCCCTTCTTCCTCTTCATCGTTGGAGTCTCAATGGCCTTCGCATACAAGGTAGTTGAACAGAAGTCCAATGCAAACATGAACTGTATATGATGTTTAGTAGCTAAGACTTAACTGCCGTAAAGTTTGTATTTTTTTTTTTTGCTTATAGCTAGCAGTGTATATATATGTTGAAAAAAGATTATAATTAGTCAGTTCATTTTGTATAGAGAGTGCCAAACAAAGCCCTCGCAACCAAGAGGGCTCTGATCCGAGCTTCAAAGCTCTTCCTTCTAGGCCTACTACTGCAAGGTATAACACATTGTTGGCATGGTCCGAAGTATCTCTTCCTTCCATTGAGTAGCTGGATCAATGATTTGTTCAATATGTATGCCCCTTTCAATCTAGCAAATAAAAACATCGGAAATAACAATAGCTTGATCTTTTCACTTCAAGGTGGCTACTTTCACACAATTCACGATCTTACTTATGGAGTCGATATTCGCAAGATACGGATAATGGGCATACTTCAGGTAGCTCTAACTATTTTTTATCCACATTCTAGGAGTTTACCTGTTTACCTTGCGACATCCATTTTTTTCTCTTTTCTAAAGATCTGGAACGGCTACATATATGTGTCATCAATCCATCCAACAGGCATCCAAAAATTCAAATTGAAATTGTCCACTTAAAAAGGACGTACCCAGTGCCATAGGCTCCCGCACTGCGGGGTCTGAGGAAGGAAAAATAGCCAGCAACCATCCCTGCATAAATGTGTAGAGGCTGGGCTTGAACCCTGGACCTCTCAGTCACAGGCGGTAAAGCTCTACCGCTTGCACCAGGGCCGCCCTTCTGAAATTGTCCACTTTTTGTAGAGAATTGCAATAGCCTACTTTGTTGTGGCACTATGCGAAATATGGCTACGAGGTGGTGGTGCAAGTGACAACGGAGCAGGCGGCTATGCCTTGATAAGAAGATATCATCGTCAGCTGTAAGCATGCTAGAACATTAACAAACACTTGAAATAATAGTAAATTATAGCTACTTGGTTGGATCATAACCTAGTTTTTGTTTTACATTGCATCACTGTTTGTTATATTCTTTTCTCTTACTTTTGCAAAGGTTTGTGGGTTTGGTTCTCACTGTCACCTACACAGCGCTTTTGTATGGGATGTATGTGCCAGACTGGGAATATGTGATCACGTCTCCAGACACCACTTTGAAGAACTTTATGGTAATTAAATTAGTAAATATGACAAAAAAATTCCAGTCCATTTTTTATATACATTCAGAATTCACGCCTGTTTCCAGATGTGATTTGTTATATTTATGTATGAGCTATATATTGCTGCATCCAGGTGAAATGTGAGGTGAGGGGTGACACAGGGCCTGGCTGCAATGCTGTCGGCATGATCGATCGGCGTGTTCTTGGAATCCAACATCTCTACACACACCCAGTTTATCTCAAAACAGCGGTACGAAAAACATTCAGTTGCTGAAATGCATGTGGCCTTAGAAGTTAACATACATGCATGAACCTTGACTATTGCTATTTAGTTCCATCATTATTTCTAAAACTGTCTTTTAAATGTTCAAGTTTGTTGAGAAATCAGAACTAACGCTCTATCATATTTACTTTTTGTGTAATTAATTATATAGGAATGCAGCATCAACAGCCCTCGAAATGGGCCGCTTCCATCAGATGCCCCAACATGGTGCGAAGCCCCCTTTGAGCCTGAGGGCCTGCTCAGGTAATTAGTGCCTTACACATGTCTAGCCAGCTACTTTCTAAAATCATTCCCTGTAGTCCTAAACTACGTCTTTACAATTTCTAGTTCCTTGATGGCAATTGTGACCTGCTTGATTGGCCTCCAGGTTGGCCATGTCATTGTGAATTTCAAGGTATATACCCAGAGGCCAGAGCCAAAGTTCTGTTTCAAAATGTCTCTCCATTCTGAATTTTTTTTTTTTTGCTCTCTCTATTGGAGTTATTGTATATATTGATTTTTACCTTTCAGTTGCTACTTTTTTTTACTGCAGGAGCATGGTATACGAATAGTACGGTGGTCGATTCCTTCGCTAAGCTTGTTGATTCTTGGCTTCTCACTTGACTTGTTATTTGGTAATAAAATGATTTGTTAATCACGCATTTTGCTATGGCAATTGTTAATAATTGTGTTGTATGGTTGCCCCTCATTCTACACCTAAGATAGAACAATATTCTCACACAGAGCTGTACTGAAAAAAAAACATCAGAAGTGTTACTGTTGTGCGCATACTGAAAGTTTCAGTGCTGGGCCTTCAGCAGTCAAATGTCATTGGTTACTTCTGAAATTTTGTTCAATAAGTCATTGCGGTGTAGTTGTGCCCTAGGTGTAGATTATACTGACACTTTATTTATTATGTAGTACTGGATTATCATCTATATTATTGTGGATTAACTTGTAGGCGTCCACATGAACAAATCGTTGTATAGTCTGAGCTACACCTGCATCACCACGGGCACAGCGGGTCTCTTCTTTGCTGCAATCTATTTGCTGGTTAGTAACAATAACTTTGTATTTATAAAATAACCACATTATAAGTTCTTCCATTCATTATTGTCATTATTGAGTATTGAATAGTCGAGGCACCCAAATGGGAAGCAATGTTGTAAAAAAAATTAAATCCAACCAATTGAAGTAAACCAAGTTCGGTCAAAATTTTATTACTTACTTTTTTTGCTTAATTATGGGATGTATGAGACAATTCATTTTCCAATTGATAATCCCTTTTATATTGTAAAATTATGTATTACAAGACAATCCAGCTATCAATACTTTAGGCTATAATCATTAATGATAATAAAGGTCATAGGGTCTATTTTATTTCTAAGAAATACATTTTTTTTGAAAAAAGTAAAAAATGGATATTTTTGGATAAATAGTACTATAAGCACATGAGTGCAACAAGACATCATGATACATGGCATGGGGTGCAACAAGATCAGCCACCATAATAACTTAAGCTAGATTTCATCTAAACATATATTGAAGACACATGAAGTGTCAAGGCGTGAGAGAGATGGATGAAAGCAAATATAGATTAGCTAATAACTCCATCAAAGTCTAGCTGATGAGTGTCTAGGTAACATGTTAGAAAATAAATAGAGAGAAAGCACAAATAATAGGATATATAGGTACGTACTGGACATGAATTACATCTAATATTCTTTGATGTGCTAGTTTATCTAGCTAATTAAGGTCTGTAGTTTATGCCAACCGTGATGAAAAGTTTATGCCAACATTGATTCTGATGTCACCAACATGATATACAAATATGCACTTTCAGGTGGATGTTTATTGTTACAAGAAGCTGTTTTCCCCTATGGAGTGGGTGGGAAAGCATGCTCTCATGATTTTTGGTCTAGTGGCATGCAACATGGCCCCAATCCTGATACATGGCTTCTATTGGAGGGAACCACATAACAACCTTGTAAGATATATATGAACTTGTTTTGTTAGTTTCTTCTTTTCATATTCCAGTTCATGATGAAACGCTAATATTTTAACTTAATGCACACTGGTGTCGTTTGTTTTTTGTGTGACAGTTAATATTCATCGGAATAGGAGGTTGACCGCAGTATGGATGTCTATGATTTATTTAGGAGAACAATAACACAACATACACCACTGGTTTTGTCAAGAGTATGGTACCCACATGTTTAGAGTTGGTTTTTTTTATATTTTAAATTTTCTCTCACTATAATGCATCACTGATGGTTTGGTTGGTTACCCTCATGTTCAACTCAATCCATTTATTGGGATAAATTAATTTTTCATCCCCCTTTACTCCAACACACGTCAATTGGAGTGGGCATGTGTGCAGGTGCAGCCAAACAAGTCCCAGGCTAGGCTATTGCAGTCTGATTTTTTTTTTTCCAATTTTGTTTTCCATATCATCCTGTTTTCCATAATTTGAAATGCCATTCATTCAACACAAAAAGAGTCAGCAGGGCGCACAAAAGGCCCCAAAAATTCAACAAAAGGAATCCACCACAACTTTCAACGCACACATAACATTCCTGAAGAAAACCAGCACAAAACAAGCTCAGACAAATCACCAATGTACACAAGGACGGTGCCGCACACACAAACAGATGAATGCAAATAAAACACCAGTACTGCATAGATCGATCACACGGGCCCGGGCGCCGCCGGCGAGCCACTGTTGCCTTGGTCTGGCGGGTGGTAGTATGGCACCACGGTGTAGACGGTCTGCATAATCGTCATGACGAGGAGGAAGACGGCGGCGGCGAGGGAGAGGAACGCCCAGGGGCTCCGGAAGTAGGTGTGGATGAGGTTGGCGCGCCACATGTTCCATGGCTTCCGGCAGTAGGCGTTCACCTCCCGGTGCACGGCGTCGAGCGCGCTCTCGGGCTCCAGCACCACGTCCTTGGAGATGCTGTTGAAGAGCTTGGCCACCGCCTTGTCGCTGCCGACGGCGTTCTGGATGATGCCCTTGGAGCTGAGCAGCGCCACGTCCTTGGCGGAGTCGATGATGTTGTCCATGAAGAAGACGTACGCCGTCACGTCGTTGCCGGCGCCGACGTGCAGCCGCTCGAACGCCATCATGTTGAGGAACATGTACTCGGTGGAGTCGTCCACCGTCACCGCCGGCATGCTCAGCGTGCCGTGCCGGAACCGGATGTCGTGCAGGCTCTCTGAGGTGCTCTTCCTGAACCGGATCCCGGCCTCGTACAGCTCTACCGCCGACCGGATGATGTCCGTCTCCGGCACGTGCCGCGGGGAGCGGTGGTGCTGGTAGTGGCCGTAGAGCATGTTCCGGCGGTGCACATCCAGCGAGTGCAGCCCGATGCCGACGCCCGATGTCGGCAGCCGGGGCGTCGGCGTCATGAACCTCAGCACCATCCTGTTGATGGCATCGCCATTCTGCATCCATCGTCATTCGTGTTAGTTCTAGTTCTAGTTCAGCTGTTAGATGACAAAAGTGATATTCGATCTGATCTGATCTAAGTGTGATGCCATGTGAAAAGAAGATAAGAACTCAAGATGATGACGGTGACAGCTGGTACAGGTACAGGTACAGGCCTAGCTTTGCCTTTTGCTTTGGCTTCGATGCCTTGACAAAGCGAAGCATAAAGAGAACATTACCAAAAAAAAAAAACGAAACGAATTTACGTAGTTTGACTGCATGCATGACTTCTTGATGCGTGTACCATACCTTAGGCTTGCCGGTCTCGACGGCGACGAGCTTCTCGAGCAGGATGAGGGGCAGCTGGTTCTCGAGCATGAGCATGTCTCGGCGGATGTACGGCACCATATAGAGCACGCCATGGTGGCTGAAGATGGGGTCGTTGGGCGCGTAGTCCGGGGCGGCGGTGTTCTTGCCGTCGAGGCTGGCGGCCCTCATCACCTCCAGCAGGAAGCAGCCGTCGACGATCATCACCTCCAGGAACCGCTCCCTGCCACCACCGTCGCCGCGCCAGTCCCCGTCGAGGTCCAGGTACGCGCTCTCGAGCGGCTCCGCGATCTCCTCCACGGCGGCCACGAAGTCCTCCAGCGGCCGCTTGGCACGGCGCAGCAGGTGCCGCAGCGCCCGGCGCTTGTGCTCCTCCATGGGCATTAGCTCGCCGTCGCCGTGGTGGAAGGGGCCCAGCGACACCACCTGCGGCTTGTACGCCTTGGGCTTGAGGTCCTTGATGCACGCCGGCACGCGGTAGATGGAGTGGCGCTGCCACCGGGACACCTCCACCGACGCGTCCGCCTCGTCCATGTTCTTCTCCACGTCCAACACCCATGGCCGCCTGCCGCCGGCCGCCGCCATGCTGGACGATCCGATCGACCAGCGGTTTTTTATGATCTATGTTCGTAGCTGACGATGATGTGTCTAAGTAAACATAAACGTGGAATTCGATCGATTGCTAGGGAGCTAGATTTGTAGGGTCTTCATAGAGGGATCGATGTTAGACACTAATCTAGGCTAGATAGAACCTTATAAATATATAGTGCTACCGAAGATCGATCGGCGTTGCCAATGGGAACGTAGGTACGCATATGTGGTTACTTGAGTTGCATGCCACCGCGTGCGTGCGAAGTGCGTGAAAAAAGATGTCACTGTCATGTGGCTAGCAGCTATTTTAGGGTCAGTTCTAGGCTTTAGCCTAGCTAGTGCGCCATTTGAAACACTAGTAGAGATAAATGGGTTTAGTCCCGGTTTGTGTCCCTAATCGGGAAAAATAGACATCACGAGACATGTCTCGGGACATGCCTTTTTAGTCCCGGTTTGTGATAGCAACCGGGATAAATAGGTTTGGCCTTTTTCTATTTTGGTTCAATTGCATTCATATTTATTTTAAATTAGTTATTTAAGTATGAATTCTACGTATAATAATCTAATATTCATTCGTTCAAACATTTTATACACGAATAAAAAACTAATATATACACACACAAAAGCTTAACTAATATTTTAGTTTACATCGATTCATGCGTGCATGAAATAATAATTATAAGTGTATCACGTAAAACTTTGTTATTGGGGGATTGCACACGCTCTATCATGTCCTACCGTCGATGCGCCGTCGTGTCACTGTTAGGTAAGACTAGGGTCATACTAGAACTCGCCGGTGGGCGCCGCGACATGATCGATAAGAAATCCTGAAATAGCCTCTTGAATTGCTTTGATCTGGTCTTTCTCGCATGCACCTTGCCTTTAACCAATTTGCCTGCAATGTGAATGAAAGAAAGTAAGGTATGAATATATATACTATATATATACTGACAAACGTAGTCAATTGTGTTTTGTTACATACTTTGAGTTGTTCTTTCGGAATCCTCTTTCTGAAGGCCATCATGTACATAGTATGCGTATAAATTTTTCCCTGGTCCTTGTTGTAGACACCACTTAACGAGAAAATAAATGATTCATATCATCATGAACCGAAGAAGCATGTTAGTAATTATCATTTTGAACTAATAAAGAAGCGTTGATAAGCTATTAATTATATATATACTTACACTCCATTGCCTTACAGTTAGAGGCACCGTCCAAGCACGACTTTTGTATTTACGAGTGACCCTAAGCCAAGTTCTGCACCCACAAGAAAAAATAATAATCAATCATTAGCTAGTTGCCATATGCATGCAATAATATATATATATAGAGTTTATATAGTATATATTAATTACTTTGGATCAGATCTATCATATCTTGGTACTCCATTTGTGGTCCTGACTTGGGGTCCAAGATTTGTATGAAGCCCCTTCTCAAATCAATGATGATCAGTATCCAGTGAAAGCTGCAGGGATCATTATCTAAAGTTAACGTGACTACCGTAAGCCAAAAAAATATGCGCAAAATATTAGCACTAACCTGAACAAGTAAGGGAATAGGATTTCTTCCTTGTCCATAAGGGCTTCAATGAATTTGAACAGATTCTCCTCGGTTTCATGCGTCCAATTGTCATGGTTAGTGACCGGGTCGTTGAAAATAAGATATGGATCGATGAAACCAACAACATCAGTCTTGTTGTTATTCCTCATTTCTTGCATCTGGAGTCTGCATTCATATAGTGCAAATTGTATATCAGTCTTCTCCATCTATCATCGTCCTTTTTGTAGGAATGCTCTTCCTAATCATGTACCTGCTCGTTCGTAGTGGCAGCCTTTCGTTTACGACCCCCTTTTGGTTTCTTCACGGGTGAGGAGGACGTCTTCGATTGGACTAAGCTCCTCTTCGGCAGCTTGTTCTTAGTCGGATGTGGTGGAGATGGAGATGGAGATGCACCAGTGCCATGGATCGCATCATCATGATCGTCGGTAGCATCATCATCATGATCCGAAGCAGCACTATGATGATCATGGGAATGAAGAATTGGTGGAGGCCTACATTGAATAATAAGTTTTTATTGCGCTATGATATAGCATATATATATATAGAATATATTGAAAAGATCCATATTCTCACCTAGGAGGCTACGGTGGCGGTGGCGGTACCCTAGCCGTGTCATTGCTGGGAATGATTATGAAGTGCTTGCTCCACAGAATGACTCCCTTCTCAGCTTCTCCTAGGGTCTTCTCCCCATCACCTCCCGGAATTTCACACTAAATCTATAATGTGTAGGGGAAATTGGAGCAACATGGACTGTTCGATCCGTGCTGTTAGGATCCCTCTGGAGAAACATAACTGTGCGCCACCAAAACTATGCTATCCCCTCGGGAATGTGTAGCTCACATGCGGTAAAGTAGACAGTGATGTCATCCACAGGGAAGTGTTCTTGTGCTTCATCCTATTGTGGTTGTGCAGCAGGTAACTCAGTGGAAGCGTAGCTACTTCTTCACTGAGAGGGGCTGACTCCATGAGGATCTAGTGTTGGTTGTTGGAGTCTCATGCTACTCTGTAGTAGCGCCATTTGCCGTTTAACTTCCTCTTCGATCTATACATCCCTCCTCAAATTCCTCTCTCGTTCTCGCTCACGCAATTGAGCCAACTCCTACTCTAGCCTACGTAACCGTGCTGCCTCCTCATCCTTCTTTCGTTGGTGGCTCCTGTAGGTATTAGCATCCTGTGGGAAGGCGAGCTTCCATGAAAACATACCTAGGCCTCGTGTTTGCCCAAGGTGCTCAGGATTTTGGAGGGCCTCGGTAAGCTCATCCTTCTCTCGGTTGGCCTTAAACTCACCATGTGCAACATCATCTATCACCTCAATAAGTTTTTCTATTGCGGGTGCGAGTGCCCCAGTATAGAGTGCTGCCCATGTCTGTTCGTTGAGTTTCCCCCATGTCCGTAAAACCATTGCTTGCAACGGGTGGTCCAATCAAGTGTTTACGGAGCCACCCCATTGGCAAGCCATTCTTCTTCCAATTTCTCCCACTTAGGAATGGCACTTCTGAAGCCACCTGATCCAGTCCTATGATGGTATTTCTTTTTTTACGCATTTTGCTGGTTCCTTCTTGATACTTCTGCATGGTATTTCGAGTCTTGTACTCAACAAAATCTGGCCATTCTTCCTTCAACCTTTCTTCCTTCAACCTTTCGTACTTCGAATCTAGACTGAAATCCAGAGTTACATTCTTCTTGACAAATTTGGCAAATAGGTCCTTCTTCCAGCTTCGGAATAGATTTGCCATCTTCTTAAGTGTCCAAGCTCTAACTAAGTTTGTTTGTTGCTCCGTTAGACTACGAGGGAGAGCGAAATGTGCACTAACTTCTTTCCAAAGAAGCTCCTTATCCATCTCAGAAACATAAGTGATATGAGGCGGAGCATCCTTCCTCTTTTTCCATTCACGGGTGTTGATCGACAGCCTGTACCTAACAAGAGCGCCACAGTGTTTGACATAAGCTTTTGCATTTTTTCTGGCTTCAACGGTTCGCTGGTATTCTCATCCATAGCTGTGATTGAGAAGTGACCCTTGCACGGTTTAGTTGGACCTCTGACATTTTTGACGCTTGTTACTGTCGATGTCATTTGTCTGGAGGGCTACATATAGATATATATATATAAAACCACAAAGGAATGAATGAAATTTGTTATTAATACCATACAATTATATACATATGTTTTTATATTATACCTCCTCAGCATTTTGTTGCACACGATTTGGATCCTCATGCAGGTTTTGCTCTAGTGCCTCGAAATCTAATAAATATTGATTGGGGTCGTCTACGACCTCCGGTTCGGCGGTTTCATTCTGGTTAGGGGGGAGAGTGCATATTGTCCGCCGCCTGAGAGAAGCTGCTGCATCAATTCTTCCTCATTATAGTTGCCCCTTGGATCTGCCATATCTTATCTTATGAGCTATATATACTGTGAAGGGCGGGAATCCATGTTCCTTTAGATATTTAGACATATCAGTCCTATCCTCGATTCACACGATGTTTCTTTTCCCTGGAAGAACTATGTGGCGCTTTGGCTCAATGTCGTCGTTTTTTGTTTTCCCTTTATTCTTTAGTTTGCTCGCCATATCCTTAACATAGAACACCTGATTCACATCCTTGGCTAAGACAAATGGCTCTTCTATGTACCCAAGATTATTGAGGTCTACTGTTATCATTCCGTAGTCTGGGTCAACTTTTACCGCTGTTCTATTCAACTTCACCCATTGGCACTGAAATGAAGGTACCTTAAGGTCGGGTCCATAGTCAAGTTCCCATATCTCCTCTATGAGGCAATAACATCTTTCCTTTTTCCCATATGGGTCTATGGCATCTATGCATACACCACTGTTTTGATTGGTGCTCCTTTTATCTTGTGCTATCATGTAAAATGTGTTGCCATTTATCTCGTAACCCTTAAATGTAGCGACATTCCAGGATGGTTGCCTGGCCAACATGTACAAGTACTTATCAATACTATCATCACCCTGACACTGTTTCCTCAACCAATTTCTAAAAGTATTCATGTGCTCTTTTGTAATCCATGCATCCCTCTTTCCTTGGTTCTCGGAGCGTAGGGTGTTCTTGTGCATGTCGATATAAGGGTGCACCACGGTGGATGCTGTAGAACTATGTAGTGTGCTTTTTTGAAAGAATCATCCCTCGTGCTTTTATATGGTCTTCTCCCTAGTGTACCCTTTCCACTAAGTCTCCCCTCATACCATGATTTAGGAACACCAATAGGGTCCAGGTTAGGAATAAAATCAACGCAGAACTCAATGACCTCCTCTATTCCATAACCCTTAGCGATGCTTCCTTCTGGGCGAGCACGGTTGCGAACATATTTCTTCAGTACTCCCATGAACCTCTCAAAGGGGAACATGTTGTGTAGGAACACAGGACCGAGAATACTAACCTCCTTGACTAGGTGAACTAGAAGGTGAGTCATGACATCAAAGAAGGATGGCGAGAACACCAACTCAAAGCTGACAAGACATTGGACCACATCCTTCTGCAGGTTAGCTACATCCAATGGATTGATTGCCTTCTAAGAAATTGCATTGAGGAATGCACACAACTTCATGATGGTTAATCATACATTTGGAGGTAGTATTCCTCTTAATGCAACAGGAAGCAATTCTATCACAAGCATGTGGTGGTCATGATACTTTAGGTTTATAAATTTATTGTCTTGAACATTTATTATACCCTTTATATTCGAGGAGTATCCAGATGGGACCTTGATGCTGTTTAGGACTTCAAACATGATTTCCTTCTCTTCTTTGCTAAGAGTGTAGCTAGAAGGTCTAAGGTAATGGCGCCCATCATCTATCTTCTCTGGATGTAGATTGTCTCATTGATTCATACGTTGCAGGTCCTGTCGTACTTCTAGTGTGTCCATAGGCTTCCCATACACACCCATGAAGCCTAACAGATTCACACAAAGATTCTTCATCAGGTGCATCACATCAATCGCGTTGCATACCTCTAGGACTTCCTAGTACCGTAGCTCCCAAAATATGGACTTCTTCTTCCACATGGGTGCGTGTCTGTTAGCATCATTTGGAACAGGCTCGCTGTTAGGTTCCTTCCCAAATACTACATGTACATCCTTCAACATTTCAAATACAGCCTTGCCATTGCGACTGTTAGGCTTTGGTTGATGATCTGCCTTACCTTTGTAATGCTTGCCTTTCTTTCTTGTGACGTGAGTCATTGGAAGAAAACGACGATAGCCCAAGTACACGACCTTTTGACATTTCTTCAAGAATACACATCTAATAAAATCAAAACAATGTGTGCATGCATTATATCCCTTGTTCGACTGTCCTGAAAGATTACTAAGACCCAGCTAGTCATTGATTGTAACGAACAACAACGCTCGTAGGTTAAAGTGTTCCTGTTTGTACTCATCCCACACACGTACACCTATGATCTTCCATAACTCCAGAAGTTCGTCAACTAATGGCCTCAGGTACACATCAATGTCGTTGCCAGGTTGCTTTGGTCCTTGGATGAGCACTGGCATCATAATGAACTTTTGCTTCATGCACAGCCATGGTGGAAGGTTGTAGATACATAGATTTATGGGCCAAGTGCTGTGACCACTGCTCTGCTCCCCAAAAGGATTCATGTCGTCCATACTCAAAGCAAACCTTAGGTTGGTTTCATCTTCTGCAAACTCGAGGAACTCTCTGTCGATTGCTCTCCACTGGGACCCATCAGCAGGGTGTCTTATCACATTGTCTACCTTACGGTCTTCTTTGTGACAATGCAACAACTTTGTATGAACTTTGTTTCTAAACAAATGTTTCAAGAGTGGTATTATAGGATCATACCACATCACCTTGGCAGGTATTTGCTTTTTGGGACGTCGTTGTTCGTTGGGGTCTTCCCCCTCAACCACACCAGGGTCAGCTCGCCTGATCTTATACCACGATGCATGGCATACCGGACATCCATCCAGTGTCTCCAACTCCATGCCGCGGTAGAGGATGCAGTCATTATGGCACGCATCTATCTTCTTGATTTCTAGTCCCAAAGGGCAAAGGATTTGTTTTGCTTCATATGTTGTGGCGGGCAACTCATTATTCTTCAGAAGCATCTTATTTTGGATACTCAGTAACTCCCCAAAGCCCTTGTCTGAGACACCATTCTTTGCCTTCCATTTTAACAGGTCTAGTGTGGTACCAAACTTTTTCTGCCCCTCTTTACATGTCGTGTATAACAAAGTCTTGTGATCCTCAAGCATGCGGTCAAACTTTTTCTTCTCCTTTTCGAGTTCACAGTCTCTCTGTGCATTACGGATGGCCTGACCAAGTTCGTCGGACGTCTCATCTTCTGCTACTACCTCTTCTTCATCTTCTCCCATTGCGGTGTCACCAAAGGCATCAGTGTATTCAGCGAAGCCATGAATAATATTATTGCCATCCCCTTCTTCTTCTTTGCCTTTTTCCATCATAACGTCTCGTTCTCCATGCTTAGTCAAACAAATATAGTTTGGCATGAAACCCCACCGAGACAGGTGTTCTTGAAGGACCTTTGTGCAAGAATAATCCCTCTCGTTCCTGCATGTGACACATGGGCATGACATAAAACTATTCTGCATGTTTGCCCTAGCCACACTTAGGAAACCATGCACGCCCATCATGAACTGTGAGGAGCGGCGGTCAGATTTGTACACCCATTATCAATTCATCTGCATTACAGACACATACACACCACATAAAAAGAGCCCAAATTATAGTCTCCATCATTCAACATGATTACACTAAAAACATGATCTTATTCCATCCTAATATGCACAACCCCAAGTATCACTAAACAAATTAATAAACCTACAATGCACTTCAACAAAAAAAAGGATTTCATGACCAATTCCAACTAAAACAGACAGATCATCAATGGGATTCTCCTCCTTGCTCATTGCCTTATTATCCACACTGTCAGCCTCCTTATAAGGCGAAATAGTCACCTTCTTCTTATGCTGGCTTCCTACCACATCATGATCCACACCTACACTCTCATCTGTCACTAATGCCTCCTGCTCCACAAGATACTCTTTAACACGAGTCTCATACGCTTCCTCCCAGTACCATCCCTTGCATGATCCTATTCCATCCCATTGAAATTAAAACAACATAAATGAGAAGACTGTTAATTAGCCGAAATCATCACGGTCAATGGCTCCAAAACAGAAAATAAGTAACATGACAAAATAAACAACTCACATTGCAATCTGGACATGTGTAGAAGATATGACCCTTGTTTGCACCCTCCTTCCTCACTCGGTACTCCTCCACAGTCTTCTTCTTACACTTATCGCACGGAACGAGCGGGAGGTCCGGCCTCAATCGCCTAGGTTGACGTGAGCCCAAGGAACCGGAAGCCGTCACCATCTACTCTCTAAACTCATTTTCACCAACTACTATAAATTTCTAATTTATGAATATATATAAATTTATGGCACCATGCATTGTTGACACTAGGAATCAAGCATTGAAGCTAGTTTTCATGAACTACTATATATAGCTTTCTACAAAAATCACAAATCATCCTTTTCTAGGCCACGAAATAAGAAATGACATGGATGAATTATAAGAGGATGAAGTTTCTAACCTTTACAATGGAAAAAAGATGGCCGAAGAGGATGAAGAAGAACCGAGAGCTGCAAATGGCTCGGGCTAGGGGAGGAAGAAAGGTGGTATTTATGCCGAGACTTGTAGTCCCGGGTTGTATCTAGAACTCAGACTAAAGGTAAACCTATAGTCGCGGTTGGTGCCACAACCCGGGTAAACTATTTAGTCCCCGCTGTCAACTGCAGCCGGGACTAGAGAATGATCTTTAGTCCCGGTTGGTAGCTCCAACCGGCACTAACATAACCTCACCTATCACCAGGCTGCAAAAGCTGCCTCCAGATCCGTTGGGAGGGGCTTTAGTCCCGGTTGGTGAGACGAACCGGGATTAGTCATGTTTTTAGTCCCGGGCCATAAAATGGCCGGGACTAAAGATCCGATTCAAAAGCCATTTCTCTACTAGTGAAATTGCGTTTTCATTTCTTTTAGGAAAGCAATAACTTCGGCCTCTATAAATGTACACAACAATTCTCTTATATATATGGTTTTAAGCATAAATACTGATTAGCAAAGCCATTCTCTTATAAGATTAATTTTCAGCATATATACTGATTAACAAATACAGGTTAAGTGAGCACACATTTAAAAGAAAATTATAGGCAAATTCTATTATTGTTTTTCTATCCATTCTTGACGAAGATATCCATAGCAACTACCTCCAAACATTTGCTCACCAACCGGATTCTCTCTCTAACATCCTCAAGCTGTAGCAACACCCAAAACCGCACTTTGCGTGAAAAAAAATGTATAGATTTTGCAAAATGTCTAGACATAGTATATGTAGCTACATAGTAAAAGCTACGTATACAGAAAAGCTAGAATTACATACAATGGAATGAAGGCAGTAGATGATACTCTCACTATGCGAATAAGAACCAGAGCATAAGATCTTATAGTCTTTAAACTACTTGTCCTACATCTTCTAGGTGTGTTTGGCCTAATTGTCCAAGCATTAAATTAATTGCACTGCTAACCGTCTTCTTTTCTCATAAATAATTCAGTGCTTAAAGAGCAATTGAGTGCAATATCAGATATGCTCGAGTCTAAAACTATGAGTATAGTAAACCAGAGATACTCTATCCAGTGTGATTTTTTTATTTTTAACCTTTTTTAAAATAATTGCCAAATTTAACACCTTCATTTTTTTGTGGAACTAAGCCTTTTGGTCGAGCCCAGCCTCACGACGTGGCACTACCACGCTGCCACACCATGGCGAGCTTGGCGCTGTGTTAGCCTAAAAGTTCAAATGGACCAAATGGTCACTTACCGTTTAGCTATTTATTCAGCCTACGTTTTTTTCAAAATGAACTAAATCGTGATTAAAGAGGATAGACGGCTAGTTAAACAAATGCGACAAGCCATTGTAGTGTTTACACGACGTGTAAATTGGCCGTGTAGGAGAACAATGACTACCACATTTAGAATTTTCTATAGAGGTTTTACATAATAATAAAGTGGTCAAGACGCCCGGTGCGAATTATAATTATGACCTAATAGTACAATAATGTGTGAACTGATTGATTACATTGAGGAAGCGAGGAGTATGTACAAGGAAGGCCGCCGTTGTTGGAAATGGTGCATGGATGTACCTAGCTAGCCAGGACGAAGAAAGTTGCTTGTAAGCATGGTCAGAGAATAGACTAGAGAGCAGGGGAGGTATCTTGAACATTGCTCTCTCCGTAGTTTTCCATCAATCTATGCATGAGATGGCCGAGAGGAATCAAGAAAGGAAGCTCCAGGCCTCCAGCATCCAGGTGCATGGCGCACACACGTGATACGTCAACGGAAAAAGGTCCGTCGAAACTAAAACTTGGTTAATCCCGGTAAATTACTATATTACTAGCTTCTGGGCCCGTTGGGCAGTTGTGTGCTGGCAAGACCGGCTGTAAACGTGAGCGCCAAGGCGGTGTGTGTGGGAGTGTCGGGTTGAAATACCCGTGTACGCCTTTCAGGCAGATTTATCGTTGAAGTAATCCCAAACTGAAACATGCTCTTCCCGGTCTAAACTCCGTTCGTCTCGTCCCAATCCCCTGCTTGCTCTTCCCAATCCCTACTCCAACTCCAATTATCTTTTGTTGATCCTCACGGATCACAACACCACGCACGCTGGCACTGTAGGCGGCAGCACTACAACCCGTCGCGTCTTCACATAGAGGAACTCGGTCTTCCTTTCTTCGATCTGCTACTTCTCTTTGTGTGCTCATACTTAGATATGATATGATTTGGGTCTGTGGTGGCGCTGATTTTGTTTCGTGGTGCCTCAGATTTGGTTCTATTCCATTTTCTATTATATATCTTGCCTTTCTTGTTTCGGTCTCTAACTGTCGATTGTTCTATGCTTGTGATTTTGGCTTCTCTCCACATGGACTTATAATCTGTCTTTACCATCCGACAATGTTTTAGTTAGTCTTTGATGATTTATACGATGAAAGAAAAATGGGTGGACAGAAATTTATATTTGATATTTGTAATGACACTGTCCTATACAGATTGCAAGTTTGGGCAGTAGAAGTCCTACGAACTATGAATCAGGTTAGGAAGTAATTTATACACAGACTGCATTTTTTGGCCAATAGACGTCTTATACGGACTCTATCTAAATCATGTCAGGTCCAAAGAAAATATTGTGTTTGGATTTGGAATCTATCTCTAATCTGACACAATCCTACATAAGGATATGGCGGAAGAAAATTACTATGCGGAAGAGGCAGATAGAAATTTTTATAATTATATATTAGGTAGAGATTAAATGGCCAAGCAGGATCTGGGTCAGCCGTTTTTTATGGACACAGTTCAGCAAAATAGCGCACAGTTTAGTTATATGGACTTATAGGGGAGTTGTGGGCCCTCCAGAGGTTGGAAGAAGACTGCCTCGCTGGGCTTTGTTGGACCGTAAACTAGTTAATGATTTGGCCCCAAACTGGTACAGTATTGGTGTTGGTGGTTTAGATTTTTTTCCTATTTCCCCTCAAAAATAAGATTTTTTTTCCCCTATATTGTGTTGCTATGGGGAGGGACACGTGGACTCTAGAGCTCCAACAACTTTTTTTTGACGAAAGAAGAATTATATTATATGATAGATAGGTACATCAAGATATTACAAGCACTTCGAATTACAATAAAGTATTCACGCTGTAAAAAGCACAACTCAAGACCTAACTTGTTAGATGCTTTGCAGTATGGATGACCGCATAGACAAACACTCGACAACGAAAGACGACCTGAAAACAGATGCCCAACGAACGACGGCCAGCATTCATGTAGGCGGAATTGAGAATCTTCTTCTTTCTTGTGTCTTACTTTTTTTTTCTTTTTGCCACTGAAGATTGAGGAAAACTGATCTGAAAATTGTTCTCTCTAATCCGTCATTGTGGCCAGATCTAACCATAGCAAAACGAAGAAGAGACTGGAGAAAATTATTTCATGACGGCGACATCATCTCCGCCTTGATGCCGCCATCCGAAAATAAAAGTTTTCATGTTGTCACGTCGATGAAGATGTTGATGCCGAAGTTGTCTTCCTTGTCTTCAACAGAACCCTCATGGAGAAGACAATTCTAACATTCTCCTTCACTGTCACCGGATAGGAGAAGAAGAAGATAAATCACTATTACCAAAAAATTTGGTATGGAGAAACACTAAACCTAAGACTCGATCTAATAGGAAAACCTTATTAAAAATAATGGATCCCCACTTCCTTTAGCCCCCGATGTGATACCGGAGGAGGTGGAGAACGGGAGAGACCGGCGGCGGCGAGAGATCAATAAGTGCAGGGACACACTGACTACGTCAATGGACAAACTTGCAACGGCATGACGATCGGAAAGATCAATTGATCTCTGTGGCACAACACCTTGAGACGTCGGCTTTAGAGTTTTTCGGTTTACATGGTTGGCTTTCACAAAGACACGTTGGTTTTACTTAGTCAAGAACTTTTTACTTGTTCCGTTAGTCGTGTGTGTGGTTGTAAATTTAATACAACCGAACTATATGCCCGTGTTTAGAGTTTGTAATAAGTGGCATAACTCTATACTTGATAGGTGAAGTCGGATATTTTATCTTTTATTAAAAAAAGTGTAGGATGTGAAAGAGGCATTCACCATTGAAGCAATTGAACTGGCCGATTGTTGGAGATCGACCCTGTTTTCTTTGCACATAGAGTGCAGAGCAAAATTAGGAGAGCCCTCGGCGGGTCGGCCCTCATGGCATCAATAGCGACGCAGCATGGCCCTTATGTGGAAACTAACTCAAGGTCGTGTGCCACCATTTAGATCGTGTAATACATGAATGTACAAATCAATAATTATATCAATTTCTATGTCAAAAGCATAGCCCAATCTAAGATTTCAAGTAAAACAGATGTCAAACATACCGCATGGTTTGATGCAAAGGAAAACTATATAGATAGGAATTGGAAAGGCATAAAGAGTATAATTGATAGCTGAAGTTTATTCCATATGGAGAAACATAAGATGCATTTATATGAGTGTCCTGTCATATATATATGAAGAAATTATTGGACAGAACAGATATAATCAATATTGATTAGCTTGGGTCCTAAGTTTATGCATGAATTGTTAACAATTGTCTCCCCCTAAATTACTGCTCCGAATGGAAATTACTGGTAGTGAGATACTAGTCACGGATGCATTTACATGAGTACAAGTGACAATTGTTTTCACTACTATTGTCTCTCCAACACTTGTAGATGCATTTATGTGAGTACAAGTGACAATTGTCTCTCCCTAAATTACTAGTAGTGAAAAAGTAATTCAAATTGTACAAGTGTTGGTCTGTATGGATGAGATACTAGTCGAATGAAAAAGTTATTATAAATGCCACGCAGACAAACTAGCTGTGATGCTTCCAGCACAAATAGTTACCCTGTGATGCTGATTTTATATCGAGCAACAGTATCTTATTTATCCGTGACTATTACGGTTATCGACCCAAAACAGTGATGGATTGAAGCATCCATGGAGCACCTTTTTTTTTTTTCCCCAATTTCAAAAACTTCGGTTTTATGAACAACTCAAAAAACGAAAACAGAACCTCCAAAAGACAAAAAGAAAAAGGAATTCAAAACATCATTCAAGACGGAGCACCTCGAGAAAATCATGGAGGACAGAGGTGCACGCAGAACAAAGTCCCAATTTACATGGTGCCGGCCGGCACGCTTTCATGCAGATGAACACAAAACAAAGTTGCATGCACATGCAGAAAGATCAAAATGGAGCCGGTGCCGCCGGCGAGCTGCTGCTGCCTTGGTCCTGCTGGTAGAACGGCAGCACGGTGTAGACGGTCTGCATGATGGTCATGGCGAGGAGGAAGACGGCGGCGGCGAGCGACATGAACGCCCAGGGGCTCCGGAAGTAGGTGTGGATCAGGTTGGCGCGCCACAAGTTCCAGGGCTTGCCGCAGTAGGCGTTCACCTCCCGCTGCACGGCGTCCAGCGAGCTCTGCGGCTCGAGCACGACGTCCTTGGAGATGCTGTTGAACAGCTGCGCCACCGCCTTGTCGCTGCCGACGGCGTTCTGGATGATGCCGCTGGTGCTCAGCAGCGCCACGTCCTTGGCGTTGTCGATGATGTTGTCCATGAAGAAGACGTACGCCGTCACGTCGTTGCCGGCGCCGACGTGCAGCCGCTCGAACGCCATCAGGTTCAGGAACATGTACTCGGTGGAGTCGTCCACCGACACCGCCGGCATGCTCAGCACGCCGCCGCGGAACCGGACGTTGTGGAGGCTGTCGGAGGTGGTCTTCTTGAACCGGATCCCGGCCTCGTACAGCTCCACCGCCGACCGCATGATGTCCGTCGTCTCCAGCCCGATGTCCCGTGACGCCGCCTGTGGCGGCTGCTTTGGCCCGTAGAGCATGCTCCGGCGGCGCACGTCCAACGGGTGCAGCCCCAGAGTGCTGCCCGGCGGCAGCCGCGCCGACGGCGACCCCGACATGAACCTCAGCACCATCCGGTTGATCGTGTCGGCGCTCTGCGCGTGCATTGCCACCATCGTCCATATGCACATCGACTTGCTTATTCATGTGGCCTCGTGACAAGTAACTGACAACATGCAAGTAGACAATATGCACTTAATCATAACGTACCGGAGGCCTGCCAGTCTCGACGGCGACAAGCTTCTCAAGCAGGAGCAAGGGCAGCTGGTTCTCGAGCATGAGCATGTCGCGGCGGATGTAGGGCACCATGTAGAGCACGCCATGGTGGCTGAAGATGGGGTCGTTGATCGCGTAGTCGCTGACACTATTCCTCATCCCGTCCTGCTCGGCAGCCTTCATCACCTCCAGCAGGAAGCAGCCGTCGACGATCATCATCTCCAGGAACCGCTCCGTCCCACCGCCGGCGCCGGCGCCGCGCCACTCGTCGCCGAGGTCCAGGTACGCGCTCTCCAGCAGCTCCGCGACGTCCTCCACGGCGGCGGCGAACTCCTCGAGGGGCCGCTTGGTACGCCGGAGCAGGTGCCGCAGCGCGCGCCGCTTGTGCTCCTCCATGGGCAGGAGCTCCGGGTCGCGGCCGTGGTGGAAGGGACCCAGTGACACCACCTGCGGCTTGTACGCCTTGCGGTTCAGGTCCTTGATGCACGCCGGCACACGGTAGATGGAGTGGCGCTGCCACCGCGACACCTCCACCGACGCGTCGGCTTCGTCCAGCGTCTTCTCCACGTCCACTATCCACGCCCTTCTGATGACGCCGCTCTCGCCGGCCATGGCCGCCATTTGGTTGCTAGGCCTAGATGGTTAGCTAGCTAGCTAGCTACTAACTGGTGTAGAGGTCTATGGCTAGTCGGCATATGTATATTTAAATGCATGTGAACACGTATGTACAGATAGGAATCGTTTCGTATGTAGGCATATGCGTTTGCTTGCGTTGGATGCAACGGGGGCCGGCTCGTCTCGTGCTAGGTGCCCGGCAAAGAGGTAGGGCATCCGGACATGTGCACACATGACTGATCGCTTTGTGTCGGAACTCTGAAGTGAGACGACCGACTCTCTATTTGTTGGAATTACGGAGCAGCGTGACACGACCACACACGACACAATTATAATAGAAACCGTTTACTTAGCGACGAGATGTCACGATCATCAACAAAATATACATTTACCGTGTAGGACGACGAAAAGTGAGGGACGAATACCTGATTTTACAGCGGAAATGCTATCTCAGAGAATTCAGGAGCAGGGAACATGTTCCCGCATTTGCAGGCTTTATGAAAAGAGATAAAGATACTATAGTACGAATCTATATTAAGCTTTTTTTCAGGAACAATATATGTTGAGCTTGATTTACTTGTATTATTATTTGTTATAAACTACTATTTGCATGCAAAATAAATCAATTTCTAGAGTTATCTTTGCTTGACTAAATTTATAGAAAAATGCCAAGGTTTATACAAACAAATTAATATCATGAGATACGCGATAAAATATATTTTTATAATTAACCTCTACAGATTCAATTAAATGTAAAAGGTTTGACTTATAAAAAATATAAAAAAATCGGTTTATTGTGATCGGGAGAAGGTACACCAGAAGGTTGATCAAAGGATGGAGATACATTGATGGCTGGGGTTTCGTTTCCGCTGGCCAAGGACATCGAGGAAGCGAGGAATATGTAAAAGGCAGGCCTGCTGGCCATTGTTGGGAATGCTGTGAGCATGTAGGCGAAAGTTGAGTGCTAAAGAGGATAGAGTAGAGGGCAGGGAAGGTATCATGATCATTGCTCTCGCTATGGTTTCCTTTCACGAAGGAGGAGGAAACAATTAAAGAAGGGTAAGAAGATCTTGCACGTGTATCACGTGCTACATGATCTGTCATCCGTTGGCAACATGCCCATGAATCTCCATGAAACCGGGGCTGGCCTGGTGGTTACGGTAAACAAATCAAACATAAGGATTGTGCAAATAATTTTGGTCAATGTCCGAATGTTGGCGAAAATTTTGGAGGATCTTGGCACTACTGAAAACACTCTGGGGTGGCTCTATATTGAGATGTCTCTACAAATGACGTCCAAACGAACCCCTCCTACAAATCCATTTATTATAGGGGCTACTGGCATTATCAGCCACCCCCTACAAATGGTCAGATTTGCCTATAAGTAGGCGCTGAATGGTAACATTAAGCACTAAAATTTGAAATTTTTGAAATGGCCTTGGATAGAGAACTCAAATGGCCTCGAATAGAGAAATAACTAAAATAAAAGTTATAGATCTTGAAAAGTTATGAAACTTTATTATCAAATTTTTATTTAAAATCATTTATGACAAGAGCCATGATAGTTCAAGCTAGGACTTTAATTAAATCTAGGATTAAGTCCACTTTTGGCCCCTCAACTATTGTGTTGGTCTAATTTTAACTCTCAACTGCGATACAGTCTAGTCCCGGTACCTCAACTCTCACAACCGTCCACTTTTGGCATCTCGGCGGGGGCAAGCATGTTTTGACCTAATGTTGAGCTGTTTTGACCCCACCATGCTGTCGTGTACCTACACACAAGACACCAACTCCATCTTAGTGACATGTGGGGTGCGCGCGTCACCCTTCGTCCCACCCACCCAAACCCCAGGAAGCGCCACCATGCCAAGACTCACCGGCTATCGACCAGCGCACCACTGCTACAACCTGCTCGAGTGTCGTCGCCCTACTCGCATGCCGCCGCTACAACTTGGGGGTGCACTCGCCTGCCAGGTAGCAGTGCAGTAGCTACACTTGTCGTTCGTGGCGTAGAGGTTGGCTCCCAGCTTGATGTGGCGGTGAGCCTTTGTGGTGCAAGAGGCCAAGGCCGAGGTTGATGGGGACACGGAGATGTCGATGTCCAGAGCAAGAGCAAGGAGGGGAAGGCTATTGGTGCACGGCGGGGCGCAGAGGGGCTCCGCACGGGTGCCTTCCCGTGCATGGAGGGCTGCACAGCAGACTGTTGATGGTGGATATACCATAGAATTCCACACTCAAAACACCGTCAACATGCCTTGGTTCCAAGGAAGAATAGCATAACATGAGTATATTTTATCAATAACTAGTTTCACTTGTACTCTTAGCTTCTGATTCTAGGTAACACAAAATAGAGCTCAGGAGGGCCCACATTGGGGGTCAGCCGACCCCCACTTGAGCTCACCTTGAGCTGAGCTTCGAGCATGATCCATGCCAAGGTCCCTGGAGTCCAATTCAACCATCAGATCAACTTGTGTTTTCATCCAACGGCTAAAGATCATTGCACATGGATTCATGGGCCCACAAGGAAGCAAGCAACATGACAAATACTCAGCAACTGACATAGCCACTTCATATGATAGATAAGGCCACCTTCTAGAAGACCCAAGTGGGACCCACCTGCCATAGGGGGATCGGCCGATCCCCACTTGGCGCCTAACCAGGTCGGTTGGCCCTCCACCGCCTTCCTGCATGCCTCCATGCGGTATTGAAGTCGGTTTTTCCAAGGGTGTAGAAGGATGGAGCACATGGATTGCTGACGTGGCACCCTCTCTCCTTCCCCTATATAAGGAGGCTGCCACCACCCTTGGAAATCATCTCTCAACACTCCAATCCTCAAATCATAACTTGAGAGGTCAAGAAGCAAGAGTAGTAGTAATTAGTCTAGAGTGGGAGTTAGAGTCGAGTCGAGCGAAGCTCGGGGTCTCCGGAGTCGTCTTCTAGAGAGTCTGGTATAGCTCTAGTATCTTTTCTCTTTTGTAAGTCTTTCCTTTTATCAATATATTATTCTTACTTTACTCAGTATTTACTTAGTGCAAGTCTATATTCATTATAGTCTTGTTGTGCACTTGTCTTAGTGGTATAGTTGTCTTAGTTAGATTGGTTTCCTGTAAACAACTCCTTGTGTGTGTATCATCGTCCAATCTCTACATAGCAGCTTTAGTTATCTACGTGTTAGCTAGAGCCGTAAGAGTAAGTGTGAGCGTGGTGCTCAAGCTTAATCTTACCTTTGATTGCCGCTGGTCCGCACGGACAGTTTGTGAGCGCACTCCCGAGAGGTGACAGGTCTTGGGCGGCATTAGGGTTTCTCACTACATTCGGGCTAGTTCTTAAAACGCAGGGCATCCATAAGCCAAATAGTCATTTTAGTAGAGGTTTTGTCTTCTACTGTCTCGGCTATCCCCATCACGCAAATAGTAAGGTACCAGTCTAGTTAAGTCATCTATCTGTTAGGATTAAGTTCATAGAAGTAAAGTTAGATACATGGGAGTCCTTTACTCACTTGTTGTCCTCCCACCTAGCTAACACTCTACTAGTTATCTTTAGATTAGACACTTTGCTATCTCTTTTACCTATCCTTCCTATTATTCACTTACCCCCCCCTTTTACAATAGTTGATACTAGATTAGAGTAGACACAAGGATCTCTATCCCCTTTTATTAAATATTCCTAGCTACTGATTTCTCCTGGGATAAAATAAATAATGATACCTTGAAATACTCATCCTCAGTAAAGTGCTACATCGCTATATTCTGTGCGCTTGCAGAATAGATCAATAGACATAAGAAATACCCCCACAGGCCTTTATAGTGTTGTTGCCAATCTTTGGTAGCAACGTTAAGAATTACCAACATTGACCGAGTTCTTCGCCACCGCTCGCCCCCTCCGGGGTGGATAAAAATGGCAACGGGAAAAATCCGCGCGGATAGTGGTTTCTCACGCCTGCACCCACAAACAAAATTCTGTACCCGTGACCACGCCCGCCACCCGCCACTGGTGCCATCCTATGCCCCCCCGCCCGCGCCCGCTATCCACAGGCATGCCTTGCCCGTGGGCATGCCCGTGTGCCTGCCAGATCTTGACGGTGGCTGCAGGACGAAGAGGACGACCATGGCCAAGAAATCAAATCGAGGTCACAGGTCGCACCAGAGCAATCGAGCAGTCGGTACCTGGGCGCCGCGTGGACCGCATCGTCGTCGAGCTCGAGCCCCGAGTGGGCGGCAGCTGTGCGCACTACACGGCCTGAGTGCGGGGTCGTGTGGTTGTGCTGAGCACCTGGACGAGCGGCAAGCGGGCGGCGGGTTGAAGGCCAGTGGTGTTCTGGCGCGGGGCAGGCGGTGGGTTTGTGGTGCCACGATGGTCGCAAAGGGCGATGGCGCACGGGCGGACTAGCGCAGAAGCCGCAAGTGGAGGAGCAGGAGCTGCTCACGGCGGAGTGCGGACTGGGGAGGCGGAGTCGCGTGGATCAGTGGGTGCCTCCGGTCGCCGTGAGTGGAGGAGCAGGAGGCGCATGCGACCGAGTAGAGGAGAGCAGGAGCCGCATGCGACCGAGTGGAGGAGAGCAGGAGCCGCATCGTTGGGCGACGGCCTGACGAGGAGCTCCCGTCAGTGACGGCGGCCGCTACTCGGTGGACGGCAGGTGGGATTGGCAATTTGGGATGAATGAAACCCTAATCTGAGAATATATACCTCTTCTCAAGTGGTCCAACTTGTCAGTGTGGGTTTGACAGGTTTGCAGGTGCAGGCATGGTATTCTCTTGCCCGTATGCCTCTGCCCGCTGGGCACAACTGCGTGCCCGCGTCCGTGCCTGCGGGCATAGGGTCACGCCCGTTTCTGCGCCCGCTGGGTCGGGTGCCCGCGGGCACGCGGATATTTCCTACCCGTTGCCATTTTTAGGGGGTGGATCCCACAGATAGTCTTGCCACATCCTTGCGCACCCACTCGACCCATTCGCACTGCCCGAGTCCACCAGAGTCGCCCAACGCTGCCATTCTTCTCAACTGCCGGTAGCAATGTCGTTGTGGTCGGGTCATCGCGGCCAAACTGCTCTGGTTAGCCATTTGCCACGTCGATTTGTGCCTTAGCTCCATCTTGCTGCACTGATGCGCATTGGTCTGCCTCTTTCGCAGCCTAATCCTAGACGCGCCGGAATGCCATCGCCGCCGCCAGCTCGCACCGCCGCTTTTGCCACAATGCAGACGAAGTGCCTTCGCTTCGTTCCTACCGCAACCAGTACGCTCGATGGACTCACAGCGAGAAGTTGATGCTATTCCCACTGTCCAGTTTTACCTCTACCAGGCCCTAGTGCCCAGCGTGGGCATAGGGAGCGAGCTCCACCCCGACGTCGATGTGCGGCGGGCACACCAACATCATATGTGGCGGTCAACGCCTGCATGGCGCAGTCAAAACCACTCAATGTTGGTCTAAACAGCCTCTGCCCCGTCAAGGTGCCAAAAGTAGATGGTTTTGAGAGTTGAAGTACTCAGACTAGACGGTTTCGTAGTCGAGGGTTAAAATTAAACTAACACAATAGTTGAGGGACTAAAAATAGACTTAATCCTTAAATCTATGTTGTAGATACACACGGTTTCATGCAAATGGAAAAAAAAACTATGTATATAGATGGAAAAACATATAGATCAATGGTAGAAGTTTATCAGAACTAGATAAACACTAAAGAGTATCTATTATGTCAGAAAATGAATAAAAACATATGATTAATATAGTATATGTTTTTAGTCACATTATTAGACAATAACTTATATGTTTGTGTGTACCAAAGGATAGTTGGAAGAATTAGATCATATAAATTGGAACTAGGTATTATGACAATAGGTGTAGCTACATCTTGAGCAAGAGTGGTCAACTTTAGACGTAAAATCAAATTATAGTGGTTCATGGCTGTAGAGAGGTCATCTGCTGTAGTTTAAAGTTTACTAAATTTTAGTATGGTTCATAGATCACATGTCCACCTAGCTAGCTCCCCTTATGACCATGACTAGGGGCTGCTCGATTGATAATTTCTGTTGCTGATAAACCGCTTTATGTTATTTTGTTGTAAGAGAAACATTACACCATGACCGATAAGCTGGACTGGTAAATTCAAGTGAATAGGATGTCGCTCACGTAGGCCCAGAGATGCACCGTGGACTTGTAGTAGCGATTAGAGAATACGAGGGGTGCGTAGCGAGGTAATAACAATCAAACCTTTGGAAAAGACGTACAACACGTGAATCATCAAGCAGAGAGCAGTCCTTACTCAAAAAAAAACAGAGCAGTCCTGTTATTGTTCTTGGCAAGTGATGGAACCAGATGGGCCGCGCCGTAGAATGAAGGCACGGAAGCCCATCGTCCATGTGGACGGCCCAGAAGAGTTGCGCCCAAGTGATGAGACCTACGTGGGCCACCAAACTATTTTCCAGTCACTCTTCCAGATCGGTAGAAGAACCTCTCAAAGCTGCGAATAATATCCCATTAATTGGAGCCTTGGAGCAATGGCACTGCTAATGTCGACGGAGCATGGAGAACTGCAGCGCGGTGTAGATGGTCTGCACGACGAGCACGACGAGGAGAACAACGGCGAGGATCGCCCATGTGGTAGTCCTCAAGCCACACATCCTCCACGGCCTTCGGCGGCGGCAGTAGGCGTTCACCTGCCGGTGCACAGCCACGATGGCGCTCTCCGGGTCGAGCACCGCATCCCTGGACATCTCTCGAACATCTGCGCCACCGCCTTGTCGCCGCAGCCGGTGGCGTTCTGGACGACGCCCTCGGAGCGCAGCAGCGCCACGTCCTCGGCCGAGCGGAGGACGTTGCTCATGAAGAATACGTACGCCGCCACTTCGCTCCCGCCGGCGCCGGCGTGGAGCCTCTCGAACGCCATCATGTTGAGGAGCACGTACTCGGTGGAGTCGTCCACCGTCAGCGCCGGCACGCTCAGCACGCCGCCGGCGCGCCGGAACGAGACGTCGCGCAGGCTGTCCGTCCGGCTCTTCTTGAACCGGACCCCGGCCTCGTGGAGCTCCACCGCCGGCCGGATGATCGGCGCTTCTTCGTAGGTGTCCAGGAAATCCATCGAGTCCGGCCGGCGGGAGCTCCCATGCACCAGGCTCCCGCGGTAGACGGCGAGTGGGTGGAGCCCCAGCTCGCCGCCGCCGCCGGCCGGTGGCGACGCCGACAGAAACCTCAGCACCATCCTGGTGATCTCCTGGTTGCTCTGTGAGGCATACGTATCCAGCATCAGTGGATATCAGATTGGAGTAATTCGTAATTCATGGTCAGTAAATAACAACATTCATGGTTATGCCCATTTCTAGGGGTCATATTTGCTACAGGCGGCTTTGCAGTCATGACGGCGACGAGCCTCTCGAGCACGAGCAGCGGGAGCTGGTTCTCGAGCAAGAGCATGTCGCGCCGGACGTAGGGCATCACGTAGATCAACCCTTGGCGGCTAAAGACGGGGTCATTGGGGGGCATAGCCGCCGTCGCCGCGGCCGCCGCCGACGTCCTTGGCGAACCTCATCGCCTCCAGCAGGAAGCACCCGTCGACGATCAACATGTCCAGGAACCGCTCCCGGCCGCAGTCGTCGCCGCGCCACTCGGCGCCGAGATCCCGATACGCGCTCTCCAGCTGCTCGGCCGCGCCGCGCATGGCGGCTCTGAACTCCTCCAGCGGCCGCCTGCCGGACCGCCGCAGCAGGTGCGCCAGCGCCCGGCGCTTGTGCGCCTCCATGGGCAGCAGCGCGGCGTCGCCGTGGTGGAAGGGGCCCAGCGACAACACCTGCGGCCGGTACGCCTTGGGGTTGGCGTCCTTGATGAACGCTGGCACGCGGTAGATGGCGTGGCGCTGCCACCGCGACGCCTCCGCCGGGCACGCGTCCGCCTCGTTGAGCGGCGTCTTGTCCACGTCCAACGCCGACGACATGACAGATGATGAGTGGTGATACAGATTACAACTTTACAATTGCTAGATTGAACTTGTCTAGATGATATTACTAGATTCTTATAGAACATATTATTGAGAAGCTGGCAGCTATCTATCTAGAGATACATATATAGCCATTTAGGAGTATCTGGTTACTTGCATTCGTGGCAGAGCGTGCGCAGTATGTTGTACATAACTATATATATTGCACAAATAGAAATGTCTAAAATATGTAACTCTACATATACACTTCTTGGCTGACAGTCTCACCGGAAGTTTTATCAGGATTTCATTTACAGTTTATAGGTTACCATATAAGCATTTTTTATGATGTGGTGATATTTTTAAGGGAGAAGAAGCTAAGTGAGTTTAATGGCATGATTACCAACTCTATATAAGTCATGAAATTAAATATCTAGCTTTTAGTTATTCTCTCCATCCGTAAATACAAGATATTTAAATAATTATAAATAAATAAAGAGTTTGGCAAAAGAAATGAACCACCTCCTGTGTTTTCCATATATACCTCCTGTGTTTTCCTATACATGCCCTAACTTGTTGCCACTATTCCAGAAAACATGGGGGTGGCTCTTATCACTACCGGTTGTAGACTTGGCAATGAAAGATAAGAACATGAGACCTCACTTTTTACATTCTCTCGAGCATCCATACCAGCTGAGCACTTGTGATTATATATCTTATGATAATGTTTTTTACCTACACAATTTGTTGAGTACTACTCATACAACTTTAGTGTTGAGGGCATTGTCTTTGTTTACATTCCAGTAGAAAAGCCGGCAGATTTAATAGTGATTTGTGAGAGGAAATAAGCCTTCCTCAAGCACAGATAGTTGCTGGTTGAAGCCAAGAACAATAGTGATAACTTGTTTTCCAAAAAAAAATCATATCTTTTTAAGGGAACAATATGTCCACAAAAAAATCATGTCTTTTTCATATGGAGTAGGGGACCATATGAAAATTCATACTTGCCCCAACTCCATAACAATTAGATAATAATAAAGAGATGGTAAACTACTTATTATATATGAGATTGTGTTGTAGTGAACAAATAAAGGAGATAAAATAAGCACTTTTTATACCGGCCTCACATTTCCATAGATTTCTGAATGTTATCACTGAATTACTAGGTCATATATAGGAGAATGGGTTGATGCACTAGTAAGCACTTCTGTTGTTCTAAGTTATAAAATGTTTTGGTTTTTCTAGATACATGGTTTTTATTATACACTTAGATATATACACTATATCTAAAATATGTTATAATTTAGACACGCAGAGAGTATCAATAATGGAATATGAGAAATGTTGCCATTCCGCAAAATCATTTGATGCTATGGTGGACCATGCAAAGAAGGAATGCTTGAATCCTCCGAAGAGAACAACCTAGTGAGTAATGACTAGTATATCTAGCCGAATGGTACGGACCTGGTTAACCAAGTGCAAATATAATGAAATTCACGAAAAAAAAGTGCAAATATGATGAAGAATCGCATGGCTTTGGCGTGGTCAACCGGTCACTCTGATCTGAATATATGCTTACTTTGTGCCTGCAAGGTGATCAGAGGAAGCATCAGACCATTTAGTTAGGCTTTGCGTAAAGAACCGAGATGCACACACAAATTAAAGGTTCGTTCAACTTATTCACTTAGAACACCGATCAAGGAAGCGAGGAATATGTGAAACAGCTATCATCACAGTATCCTAGATGCACACACAGAGCAGTGCGGTAGCCTTTCGGAGCTTGGCTCGAGTCAAACGGCAAAAGCTGAAACAAATAAGCAAAGGTTTAGTACAGGAGCAGCTGGTTTGCAGATGATATTCGAGGCGTATCATATATTCATATATGTATTATATATATTTCATTGATTTATAATCACAACCTGAGATATTTGATTTTGGGATGTGAATGTGAAACACAGATAAAAAAAAAATAAAATTTAGATAACCTATATTATTAAATAGCTTAGGATATTTTTATGGAAAAATTACTGTATTATTTTCTGAAATAAATTAATTAACTATAGGATTCCTTTTTTTGATGTATTCTGCATTTTGGTTTACTGTGTGCTTTGCTTTATGAAATTTCTTTTTACAAAAAAAAAAAAACGTTAGTTTTCCTTCCCCTGCGGCGAATTTCTTTCGGCCTGCTTTCTGTTACTTTTGGGCTGAGCCCGTTTTCCTGATCTCCTGACCTAACGGTCCAAGTCTCTTTTGCGCGTTTGAAAACCCATGTAAGAATCAGCAATGTCGCAGGCCGTTGTGCAATATTCTCACAGTTGTGGCCTAATTTTTCCGGTGGTCCAACTGCTGAAGTAAACTCGAGGCAGATTGTTCGGCCCTACCTTGGGTCATGATGAAAACGTTGCCCTGCCGTTGATGAAAGGAAGGAAAGACGTGGCCTTCAGTAGTTCCAGAGTTTGATTTTGATTCGGTTGGCTTCACAAAATATTTGTTCTCCCACATGGATATAATTGCTGAGATTAGCCCTGAACAAAGTGTCTCCCCATAACCCTAAGGTTTCTATTTATATGAGAGAAAGAAGGTGATACATTATTTTTGTGTTGGGACTGATATCATTGACAACAAGGTTTGTTTTGCTCAGCAGACCTTTTTTATAAATAGAACCCTGGGATAGGACCTTCCCACATCTGGCCAAAATCAAACAAAAACAGCAATCAGATGCTTGATATTATCCATCCTTAAAAATGAATATATCGGTGGAGCAGTACTGGCAGTATCACGTGCAATTATTTATGTCATGATGGACCAGTACGTCTACTCCATTGAATATAATGCGTCCTAGTAATATTTTTACCACGTCCAATTATTTATTGCCACTGTTGATTTCTGGACCAGTCTATCGTACATGCATGCAGCCTGCAGCTCAACTGAGTAACAATATGTCAGATCTAGGTTTGATCATCATGCAAGACACAATCATGTCAACATTAGGACCAGATAAGAAATGATGGGAGTACACAAAACTAATAAAGAGGCACATCATTAGCGTAGACCATAGGCAATTTTGCATTTTTTTTTTTTTACAAAAAGTAGGCCGACCATGTCTACACGCAGAGTGTTACCAGACGATGGAAAGAATCATTATCTAACTAAATGTCATTAGGATAATTGTAATATTCTATATAGGCCAAATGCAAACACATCCCGATGTTCAGTTCGCTATCGACGTACTTTGTAAACGTTTAGCAACCCATCGTCAAATTTCACGTCTTTTTCGATTAGCTGTAATACTCACAACAGGCACCGCACACACTCACACATAAGAGGCACTTATGCAAACTTGCTGCTGAGCGTCTCCAAAAGACTACTCCCCCTGCCCCACAAACACTGAAATTGTAAGGCCAGACCCCGGATATCAAGGGAAAATGGTAAATTATTAAATTGCCCCCCCTAAACATCAGCCCAACCCCTCTTCCTTCGGATTCTCCGGAGCCTCCTACAATTATAGTATTTTGGGGACAAATTTTTAATCGTATAATTGCAGCTTTTTTCAAGACAGTGGAAGTGCCGAGAGATGCTAAATTGACAAAAGTCATCATAGAAACCTCAATGTCATCTACCACACCATGCACATCTATGCACCATGTTTTGAATGGCAGACGACTACACATGAACATGGTTTAATAGGAACTAATAGAGGCTATATAATTGATGAGTGGAACTTATTGAAGACAAGAAAATTTTAAATAGCCTATCTAATGAATACAATCAACGTGCCCCACAGGCGCGCAGGCCCAAGATATATATATATATATATATGCCCAATCAATCGATGGCCGGCCTTGAGATACTGCATGATGAATGGTCCAGGGTCACGCTGGCGGATTGTGCGTGACATTCATTTGCGTTTTGCTTTCTCGTTGATTGCTACTACTTTTTTTTCTCATCTTCTCGTACCTTTGCTTTCCTTCCCTTGTCCTTTACTGCTATTTCTGGTGACGTTTCTTTCGCGGTTGACGACGATCTATCCATGACCCGGCCATGATGAGACGGAGACGCGTGTGAATCCGTCTAAGGCCGCGTGCTGACAAAGCCAAAGCTGATGGATTGGATGCGCTACAGCTACTCCTACGTGGTTGCTAGCTACAGCGAGCCCTAGCGAGCTCCTCCTCGTACTTTTTAATTATCGCTTACGTTTTTAAAAAATAATTATCGATAATTATATATTAAAAAATATTAATATTTATACTATATAGTTAGTATCATTAAAAAAAATTTAAATTTAGTTTTTTAAAAAATTTATTTAAAGATACAAATGTTATATATATTTTTTATAAATCGAACCAAATTTATAACACGTACACTAACAATGATAATTAAATAGAGACAAAGGGAATACTGGTTGATAACAACACATCGTGTGTTCATGCGTTGCAAGGTGGCGACCACTGCACACACACGTCTCTACACCTAGGGAGTCCTACATGTCGCTGTGCCGTCGCCACGGGGCAACGTCGTCGCTTTCGCATCTCCGGATGGGTAGATGTCGGGCCATCAGCGTCATGTTGTCCGTCAAAATAGGGTTAGGCGGCCGGCCCGACGTACTTGTGCAGGCATCAATGGATCCAACCACGAATGAAAAAGGGACGTGCATCCATGTACGATGTCGATATGCATGAAAAGGGGGGCTTGCAGCATGATGGCGGCAGTGGACCGCTCGAGTAGTAGTCCCCATCTATCGCACATGTACGTGCCCATTTGGCAAAGTCTCTGGACTCTGGACTCTGGTGATGACGACGATTACTGGCCGTGCCCATCACTGACCCCACTTCGACGACCAATTTCGCAACGCGGCTGCAAGAAGGGGTGAATATATTAATTGAATGGATGATCCTCTAGTCTAACCCAATCCCCGTCAACAAAACGTTAGCAAAAACGTTAGCTATAGAGACCTAGCTAGCAACCATCATCTATCACTGCATTCGGCTCTAATCTACTCCCTCCGTCTTAAAATGAGTGTCATTCTCGCTTCCTAAGAAAAAACTGTCGGCAATTATGTATCAAAATATATAAATATTTATGCTAAGTAATTAGTGTCATTGAAAAAATCTTTTACTTTGGTTTTTAACAAATTTATTTAAAGATATAAATATTACATATATTTTATATAAATAAAGTTAAATCTGTGACACGAAAATCAAAAACGACACCTATTTTAAGACGAAGGGAGTATCCATTGATTGGTCAAAAGCACAAAGGACCAAACACGTACAACTGGGAATAGCTAAATCTTAACTTACTTTTCTGGCCGGTCAAAGCATACTTATGCTGTTAGAAGTTGGATCATGCATGGACAGAGTAGTCAGCTAGTGCTACAGAAAAGAAAACAGAATAGGATCTCCATTATTTCTCTCTAACCAAGGAGATTCCATCTACCGGCATCAAGTCCGCTCACGCTTTAGTTTGCCGTGTGCCGGGCGGTGTACTGTTCCAGTAGCTGTCCTCATTTGTACTAGGTATTATGCATGGAAGACTGAATGCAACGTATATCGTTGATATCATATTTGTTTTCATACTTCTATTCGGATTTAGATTTGGATTCGAATACAGAGATAGTATCAACCATATCAGATAGAATTCGATTGGGCATCGACAACATAAATATGTGATTTAAGTATTCGAATATGGATAAATGTTGAATATTCAGAATCGGATATGGACGGATTTAAACCACTCTAAACGAATTTGGTTTCGAATACGATCGGAAAACATCCATACCATTTTCATAATCTAAATATTTAAAATTTGATCAAAATTGTTAAAAACATTAAAATCATAATAAAATAAGTATCACTAAATAATGTGGAGGTTCCATGTTTAAAAAAACCATAGAGTGTTGCATGCAGCCTATTTGGATGCAAAAGCTAAACTTTAGATAGCTGAATTTAGTTGCTAGGCATCCAAATAGCCCAACTAAAGGACCAACTAAATTTTAGCTGAGTTTAGCTACATTGACACAGCTAAAGCCAACTAAAATTTAGCTGAATCTATTAGCTAGAGTATCAAGCACCTCAACTAAAGTTTAGCTTAGAAACTTTTAGCTAGCTAAAGTTTTACTAAATTTTAGCTAGATAAACTTTAGTTGGTTTAGTTGGCTAGATTCAAATCCCTTAATGGCGCGAGACAAAATGAGTCGGATGGGAGTTGCTATATTTCATTCTCAAGAAATATAGCCAACTTTTCTTGCGACGTCCAGGGCCCTTGGATCATCATCCAAGACTCAGATTTGTAATCTATTTTGATAACAAAATTCAATACGTTTTGTCAGAGATCACAAGAGACAATTTTTTCCATGAAAGGACAAGGATAAATAAAATAGGGTTATTTGATTTCATATCATTGCAATTCTTACGTTTTGGAGATGTATAATTACAATTCATCATATTGAAAATATGCCATTGAAGCTGTTCACTTCTCCCAGAAATCCCATTCTCTACGTATGCTCGCGACTTGGGGCCCAGCTGCAGGCGTACGTGTTTCTGTATGGACGTTCTTGCCCTCCACCCAAACGTGAAAGGCTCCCTGCGTTCGTGGCTGGCCACTCCCGTTCCCCATCCTGTGCTCTCCTCCCGTCCTCACCTCGACCGGCGACGGCGGCTAGCGGCCAGGAGGCGAGCTCTTGCTATTGTTATGTGTTAGAATAGACCCGCTCGCGGCAAACAGGACCACCATCGTCCTCGGCAGCCTCCCCGTTTCCTTCCCCTCACCCACTCCATGGCCAGAGACAAGCATGCCCAGCGGCGTCCCCGTCCAAGTTTAGCAGCACAGCGAGCCAGAGCGGAGCTCTGAGCTGGGCCACGGTGAGGAGCTCTACGGCGCTGCAAGACGCGCTCGTTGCTGCTCTTCCTCGCTCGACTCCGACGATGATGCTTTTGATGGTGACTCCATCGAGGCGGAGGTGGCAGTGCAGGAGTGGGCCCTGAAGCGGGAGCATAGCGACGAAGGCATCCCGTGTACTGTCTCACTGCACGCAAGTGCACGCAGTTCACGTACCGCACAACACCGGCGAGCTCTGGCTGTACCGCCGTGTGCACCGTTCCCTGCCCTGTTGTTAGCTTGATGACATCGTCATGATGCCGTGCTTATATCATATACTTCTTTTTCCTCTTGAAAGTAAAAGAAAAAATACATAAATACTTTTACCCATCCTCGTCAGTCGTCACCACGGCCAAGAAGAAGAAAACAATGAAGCGGAGCATTTTCTAATGGAAAAGAAGCGGAGGATGAGTCACGAGTCAGGCGCGAGGTCAAGGTCCCCCACTTCTGCATCGAGGTCGGGACTGCACGAGGTAGCCGCTGCCTGCAACCATGGCGCTGCTGCTACCCGGCTACCCCATTTGCCATCCGCCTGCTATCCACCGCCTGCGGCGCCCATCCGCCCACGCTGCTGGCATGAGCAGCTGCAAGGCGCGAGAGGCTGCGGCCATGGACGTCGGCGTCGGGCATAGGCCTGGCCGGAGCTCTATCACGGAGGTTGGGCTCGTCTCCTGCCAGGAAGACGAGAGAGGCTGAAGAAGAATCTGACATGTGGGCTCAGGTTCTATTAGGATGGACATAGGGACAAAAACATCCATAATGAAATATGTATAGTATGTGTACGACTGACATTGGGCCCAAGTCACGAACATACGTAGACAATTGGATTTCTCAACGAAGTGAAGAGTTGCAATGGTATATTTCCAATTAGAAGAATTGTAATGGTACATTTCAAAATCACGAAATTGCAATGGTATTAAACCAAATAACCCAAACAGACCACAAAACGTATCGAACAGACCAGCCATTGTAAGACAGAGAAGGCTGATTTTTTACGACGGAAGGTTAGGAAAAGTGAAGAAATATATATGTGTGATAGTTACTTTTCTGGTCAAAGCATACTGATGCTGTTAGAAGTTGAATCATGGAGAAAGTAGTCAGCTAGTGCTACAGAAAAGAAAACAGAATAGGATCTCCATATTTCTCTAGCCTATTTGGATGCAAAAGCTAAACTTTAGATAGCTGAATTTAGTTTCTAGCTAGATATCCAAATAGCCTAGCTAAAGGACTAGGTAAATTTTAGATGAGTTTAGGTACTTCTATCTAGCTAAAGCCAGCTTAAATTTAGCTGAGTCTATTAGTTGGAGTATCAAGTACCTCAACTAAAGTTTAGCTCAGAAAGTTTGAGCTAACTAATGTTTTAATAAATTTCAGCTAGCTAAAATGAGTCGGGTGCAAGAATACATATACTGTATGCGTGATGATTTGAATCGACGTGAGTTATTATTGGCCCAAAAGAAAGTTACAAATGTACGTAAATGTCTTGTTGGTGCTCCAAATATTTCCTGTTACGCCGAGCGTGTCTAGAAAAGATTATTTGCTTATCGATAACCGCTTGTTAAATAATAAAACGGGGGAAAATTTCTCTTAAATAAGGATATGACTTTTTTTTTGACAAGGAATAAGGATATGACTTGAATCGGTACAAACTCTTCAATCAATCGCGTGAAGCGCGCCACGGTCTCTGTTCATTCTCGCTCGTCCCTGTGGCAGAACCTCCTAAATCACATGGCCCACACGCATGATTATTGTCTAAACAGACTCCAAATAACCATAACTGCGTTCCATATGACTTAAAAAGTCTGTCGGGTAAATCCCGAATTATCCACGATTCTCCGAGCAGGATCAATCATTGTAGAGAGACATTGCAGTATTACAACAATTTCATATAGATAAAATACCACGGAGTAAAACAGCGGAAGACTTACGATAACATACATTTACAAGCTCTGAGTTTCAAATATTTACAATGATAGGTTTAAGTTATACAAACCATAATAGTAGTGGAGTAGCAGTAGATTGTAATATTACACAAAAGCTCTGCCCAAGAGCTTAACATCTTTATTCGTCGTCGCTTTCCTCGACGACTGTCATGCAGCAGGATGCATAACACTCCTGCCCATGCAGCTCACCTGCAACAGGGGTTCAACAAACCCTGAGTACAACAGTACTCAACAAGACTGACCCGACGAAAGAGAAGGGTAGAGACTCAAGAGATGCAGGCTAGAGGGACAAGGTAAGGCTTGTAAGAGATAAGCAATTTTTGCAGAAAAGCTTTACAAAAAGAGAAGTTACTGGGACTATCTCCCGTTATCAACCAACTTCATTATTGAACCTTAATTTTTTTGTTCGAGTTGTTACTACGATGATGATCAGTGATCGAGTCTTCTTCTCCGAGAAGCAACGGCGATTCGAATCCATTTTCATACCCAGCTGGGACCTAGGTGACTGAGCATACCAGAGACTTTAACTCTGAAGCACCCCAGGTGCACCGATATACCGGGATAACAACCTCAGCCGTATATCACCACATGAT